>OY728120.1:2083786825-2085036825 GCA_963277665.1 Viscum album
TAAAATCATACAGTTTCTATGTACAGTGAACTACTATCTCACAAAACGATGATTGTTCATTTATCATTGGCAACCTATCATGGTCGACAATATCATGGAACTTTTTTTAAAAATATGTAATATAATAAATTTATTTTATATTAAATCTTATTTATTCCATCTTATATAAAATAAAATTTTTACTTTCCATTTTGTGTTACTACAATAATCATGTTTGAGGAAGTGTGGACTGCCACCCCCTCAAAACGACGTGATTCGTTCTGACACCACATGGAATGCATAAAGGAAGGGTTTAATGAACATATATGTTTTATAGGATATATTCATGATAATTTAGTAATTATATATATATATATAAACTTATATATCTATACATATTTTATTTAGATACTTTCATTAAATATGAAAATTAGAATAGAAACATCATTCATGCGTACATATGGTTTACCATCTCTGTTAACGGTGTATTCTATTTTGTACTTATTTACAATATTGAATATAATAATATACATATAATTGATATAAAATGATATATATACCATGGTTTACATTTTGTAATATTGATATATGTATAAGGACCTAAGATATAACAAATTAAGACACACACAAAGAACAAAGCAGATATTACCCGAAGTGAGACCTTAAAATAGGATGGTTTACAAGAGATTAATATAATGTAATAATAATACCATTAATGATATTAAATATAATAAAATTTATATTTAAATTATTTATAATAAATTTATATTTATTATAATGGTGTACTAGATTAGTATGATGTGAGTCAAGACACAAGGTACGAGGATTTCATCTTACTTTTTATTTCAATGAGATACATGCTTTATTCACCACCCATTCCTTTTTTGTGGTGTGTATAATACTGATATATGTAATAAATGATTGTTATATTTAAATTTATTTGTATTTACATATCCATTATATGATCTTTTTTAAGGGTTTTATTTTAAAAAAGTTACAATATTAGTAAAAGGGTTTTATCCCAATTTTATTTCATTGAGATTCATGTTTGGTTACGAACCTCAATTTGTTTGGAGGTGTAAAATTTACAGATAATGAATATCATTATTTTAATGAAATTTCATGATTCATGAAATTTACTTCCCTTACATGGAGATCATGATCCCATGTTATGCAGTGATAAGAGTTTACTACAACAATCTCATTACTTTTTTGATATTTTTAAGGGTTATACTTCTTTGATGAAAACATATGATCCATCTATAAATAAAATTCATGAAATTTATGCTCCCATTGTTATTAGAGATATATTAATGTGTTGATTCCATTTTATACACTTGCATACATAATATATTTAGGAAGTTAAATTTTGCAAAACCCTACATCACACTCTCTTCATTCTGAAACATGTTTTTTCTAAAAAGGTTTGTCAAGATATTTTCCACCCTATTATAATCATTAAAAGAAATATTTCTAATTTTTTAACTGTTAACAATATCATCAATGGAATATTTTTGTCCCTTTGTTTGAATTTAATTTTCCTATCCTTTATACCATACAAAAGGAATGTTTTTTTACCTCGTATGACATGTTTGGATTTACCAACAATCATTTCATTGAAGCTCCCATTCCATTTTTAAAAGGATTAATTTTAAGAAAACATTTGAAGATGTAATTTCTAAGGAATATTTTTTCTATGTGTTTTAAAGAATAAATAATAAATTTTCCAGGAAATGTTTTTTTTTTCAAAATGTTTTGTTGCCTTATTTATATATTTTACAAAGGATATTCAATTAAATTGTTTTAAAAATATTTTTAAAATTTATTTATAGGTTTTAAAATTATTTTAAAATAAATGTTTCTTAATACATTTTCAAATTTTTATTTAAATATTTCAATCTATTTTAATAGAAATCTTTTTTCAAAATGTTTTTAGGAATATTTTATTTGTTTAAAGGATAATGGATCCAAAATGTTTTCAAGATCTATTTATATTTTTTGAAATAAAATGTTTTACAAAAGGTTTTCATATCATTAATGATCAGATTTATTTATTTATCATTAAAATTGATTTAAAAAAGTTGTTATGTTTTAAAGACACATTCCACAGTTTAAAGGATATATTCATTAAGAATTGTTTTTAAAATATCATTCTATGTTTATTTCAATCTGAGAAGCCATCTATAGATGTTAGACATTCCCTTTTTATAAATTATGTGTGGGTTCCAATAATAATATTTCATTAATGGTTTATGTTTTTCTATAATAAGGCATATGACACCTGTTTATCTAACACGGGTTGTATGATTTTCAATTCTACATTGTTTCAAATGATATGATTTGATGAAATGATTATGAAACGTATCTCTTTTCCATAGGATAAGATGTTATGAAAAGTTATTTATACCCTTTTTATTTCATGGTTTATGATTTTATGTTTATAAAAACCATCTATTTTAATGGGTCATGACATGATGAATGTTTTGTGGAATATGTATGTATGATTTAATTATGTGATAGTTGGGACCCATATCTCCTTCTAATACAGTTGTTAATGAAATGAAGTATATTAACTAAAAGTGTAAAAGGGTTGGAGCCCAAACTTGTAAAAAAGAATGTAAATGGGTTGTATACTAAGCCTAAATGAAAGAGTGTACATGTTTTGTATACCAGACCCACAAAAATATGGTTCATGGGTTATAGCCCAATACTAATAGAAAGAGGGTACATGATTTATAGTACACAGATAAAAATAAGAAGCTACATGGGTTAAATCCCAAGCCTAAAATAAAGAGGTAACATGGGTTGTTATCTTATTCCCATATAAGGTACATGGGTCGTATCCCAAGCCTAAAATGTTATAGAGGCATTGGTAGGTATCATTGATATAAAATTTCCTATTATATGTTTGACATAAATAATTTTTCTTATTCCCTCTTTATGATTTCATGGATTGTGATTATTATTTCTTTATAACTCATGTTATATGAACTTCCATGATTTATTCCATGAATCAAGTATATGATCATTGATATGTAAGGTTTGATATTATATTTTCATGATCATGTTTTCATACCCTTATGCTCATAATTACACTTACATATATCCTTTATTTACCTTTACCAAGCGTTTTAGTTCACCATTTTCTAAATTTTCATCCCTAGGTTATGAAAAAAAAATTAGGTTCAAGTAAAAAAGGTGGAATTATTTATGCGAGATATTGAAGATTTTTAACCATGATATAATATTTTGTATCCATGTTCCAAAAAAAACTAATCTATTAAGGCCCTCAATCATGTATGTTTTGTAATGTATAGAATATTCATCTAAAATAATGTAATATCAATGTATGTTAATCTTGGGTAACTATATCAGGTGAACAATAACTTATAATAAAAAATTACCACTAAAGACTTCATATCTATATAAAATAATATCACATGAATTAGATGAATTTGAATAACATCAATCCAATTCTTTTTATTAATGATTTTCTGTTTGACTAATGAGGAAATTTTTGTTCTAAATGATCAATTTTTATACAGGATATCATTAGGTAAAGGTGAATCATTAAAATATTCTAAATACTTTCATTAAATATCGATATAGAAATTATTAGTTAATTTTTAAGATGTTATATGTGACATATATTCCAACCACAATTATGTGATTGATGTAATGAGTTTATTGGAAAATTCATAAAATGAATCACGATATGTTTCATCGAAGATAAAATTAGATACTCATTATATGAGGAGGAGAACACCAATAATATGAATGAAATTTTAGAAGTTATATTTCATTATAAAATGTTAGGAAACATATAAATGGGTGTGTTTTTGGTTTATTATTTTATATGTGGAATTTCAATCTCTGTAATGAATTTAATTTTTTTTCCATCAATAATCAAGGATATCATTTAATGGGAATATTCCCTGTCAATTTCCATGGTGCATAGCTTCCTCAGTCTTACTAGAGATTATACGTGGTTTGTAGTGAATTTATATTGACATTAAATTCCTTTAAAATAATTGACTTAAAATTAACAGACATTCATGTTGGAAAATTAGCGTGTCGTATAATTTTCATATTTGAATGTTATGTTGGATTGTGATCCAATTTTTCTTCTTACAAAGGAGGTATATCGATTCATGGTTTTTGGTAACCCTTTTTCACATGTAGTTTTCATTAATAAATAGGTCTTGGGATGCAGATATGAATCCCATGATATCTGGTTGGAATTAGTAGTTAATTCATTGATTTTTCTATGATATTTCCTATTCATATATCATTTTGTGAGTTTTATAATCATAAGAGACTATGTTCTGAAGTCACCAAATATGACCTAATGTTGAGAAAATGCATGTCACGACCCGTCCTTAGGGCCCGTGTCGTGACTACCCCAAGCCCTCCATCCATATGCCAGGGGCTGGTGACTAGCACCAAAGACGTAAATCCCAATAAAAAGGGAAGGCAGTGCCTTTACAAAATGAAAACACACACAAACAGAGTACGTGAAGAAGCTACACTATGTAATGTACTATAATAAACATACTGAAAATACAAGGGGCCGGAAATACAATCCCAAAAGAAAGGTACAGCTACAACTGAAAGAATAGTACAACTCAAAGGACAATAGCTGAAAGGTGACAAGCATCTCCTAGATCGTCCCCCGGGTTCCTAGCTGAAGGGTATGCACAGATCTCCTCCTAAGAACTCCATTTATGTACGTCTCCTCCGGGTACCGACTCATCGTGAGATCCAATTCCGACTACTGACTCGTCGTGAGATCCACCTTCAGGTACCGTCCAGCTCTACAAGCCTCAACCACGATCAGTGATGTACGTCATCTGCAACCAACACAACGAGGTGCGAGAAAAACTCGTGCAGGGGTGATTGTACGATACTCAGTAGGGACCCCGAGACCCTCAAGGTATCACTAAATCCAACAAGGATAATCACAAAGAATGTTCTCAACAGATAACCCTTACTTATGTATAATCCCATACTTATACCTAAGTTATCATGTAACCCATCTGTGCCACAATTTATCACACAGATATGAAGTCGACGGATAACCCCTAAATAGGTATATGCCCATACATATATGTATGTTATCATGTAACCCATCTCAATCATGAGGAAAACAAAAAGTTCATTGACTCATCTCAAACCAGGATTTTCATTATTGATATCGAAACCGCATCTGCTGAAGACCTCCCTCTCTGTCGAGTACACTGATCCTCTCATGACTCTGAGGTTCTACTCACTAACGTAAGACTGCTGAGGTACTCCTCATGTCATGTATCGTGGGTCAGCCACCCAAACACATTAGTGCTCCCTGCCAGGGTCTGCCACCCAAACACAGTAGTGCACACCACCCCTAATAGCCTATAGAGGTACTTCTTCTGTTGAGTACCGCGGGTATTCCACCCAAACACAGTAGTTCTCCCCACCGTGGGTCTACCACTCAAACATAGTAGTACTCCACACTGGGCTATACGAGACACTTCGACTCGAATCAGACAAGAAGTCTTCAGGTCTCAGCCAGCTACATTGTCTTCGTACTCTGTATGCTCGTCTCTGGGAGGATCCTCTCCACAAACTACTGGTCGATACTCCATGTATCACAAAGTCCCACAACAAAGTATATCAAAGGACCTCCTCCTCATAGGGGTCTCAATGCAACAGATGGAACATCAATCGGACGCCGAGTCTATGAGTTATTAGCCTTTTCGTCCCAGGGGCCCGGTTGGTTTCCTGTATGAACCAACCCGACCATATCTCAACTGTACCCTGAAATCTTATATGGTATACTCAAAGGGACTGTTTCTCAACGTTATCACCAATGCCGCTGATGGTTCGTCAAATGGACGTCCGGTCTAAAAGTTATTGGCTTTTCCGTTCCAGGGGCCCAGTTGAATTTCGGGTAGAATCCAACCCGGCCATATTCCAATTGAGTCCAAACCTTATGTGAAGTATACCAAAAGAACTATATCTTCAAGATTAATCTAAAAAAGTCGACGACGCGTGAATCAGACGTCCAGAACTCAAATTATAACTGTTTCTGCTCAGTGGTCCCGATTGGTTTTGGAATCGAACCAACTCGGACGTACCAAAACATTACTTAAAGATTGAATATAATATATCAAAACGATCTTCTCTATCGAAGGATCTCAACACAACTAACGGTGCATCGATCAGAGATCCGTAGCCCATGTTATGGGCGTTTGAAAGAAACTGCCCGAAAATAGGGGGTTTGGGCCCGGTCCGACCTGGGCCAATACCCCCGGGGCAGCCCGAACCGGGTCCACCTGACCCGGGTCCGTGTTCGGCCCAGGTGGGGGCAGCCCAGCTCAACACGGGGGTCCGGCCAGCGTGGTTGGCCCAGCCCAGTGCAGCTAGCCCGGCCTGTCGTGGGCGGGCCGACCCGCGTGGCTGCATGCTCAGCTCTCCTCTGAGCGGGATGCAGGGGTCGCTGTCCCCCAAGATTGAAGAAATGGTTGGCCATTAAGGCCCTCCATTAATGTGTCCGTGGGACCCACAGGGGTCCCACCTCCAGCTTGTGATGGCGGCCGGCTTAGCCGGCCGCTCCTCCGGACCGCCGCGGCTCCTGCCCGTCCGGCGCGGCGCGCCGCCGCCTAGCCGCTCCGCTAAGTCCTGCTCCTGGACGCGGCCTTCTTTGGCCTCACCGGCGAAGCACGATGGTGTCGCACTCCTCCACCAAGGTCCGATCCGGGCGTGGTCCTCTTCGTCCCCGTGTAGTGCAACGACACCACGTCACCATCGTTCCAAGCCACAAATATGATCAACAACAAAAGGGGAGGAGGATCGGCCATGTTTGTGCGGTCCGATCTCCTCCCGTGATATCGATAGCAAGTGGAAAATTAAATTAACGAAGAATGTTAAATAATACTTGGACGATGAAACAACCCCTACATCAAAAGAAGTTCATGGAATCTAGCGTCATAGGGGGTGATTTCAATGACGGTTTTGGCGTACATCCATGGATGGGATGGCGTTACACACTGGATATGGAGAGGAGAAGGAATGGCAGTTCTATCTCTCCTTGCGGTGATGGTGTTCTTCGTCGAAGTCTTGGCGTTATTCAATGATGGTGATTGAGTTCTCCAAGAATTAGAGTTTTCTCTCCCAATATCCTCACACAACCACACAACTTAATAAAATAAGGACTTCCCTTATTTTATTATCACATTCCAAGATTTTCAAAATTAAAAAAAAAATCAAATTTATTTAAGTGATTGAAACATTAAATTAATTGGGTTGGAAAGTGTTTAAGAGGGAGAGAGAAGAAGGTGAGTGGTCTCACATTAAAGGGGGGTTTAGAGGCATTAGGGAATTTGAAGGGGTAGGGATCGTGTGGGCCCCACCTCACAAATATCCTAACTAGAGAAGATAGGATTTAGTTGGTCCAACCCAACTCCCATTCTTAGGATAAAACCACATACAAAAGAGAAATAAAATTGTAACACAATTTTATTTCACTCTACAATTATTCCACCTTTTTTAAACAACTCCTCCAAAAAAACACAACTCCAGTAAAGGTCTTCTTAAACAATTTCCGGCGTTGCGGTTTCATATGTCCCCTCAAATTTTGATTCCGAGCAGTGGTTCAAAAGTAATAAACAACCTGCTCTTCGTTCACTAAACGTACCTGAGCTAATATTCAGAAAATGATTCTTGGAACACTGGGCCTCAGAATCAGGTGCCGTCAGAAACGGTGTACTCATAAAATCCCAAAGAATTAAAAAAAATCCCTTGAAATTTATGGGTCGTTACATTACTCCCATCATAGGGATTTACATCGCCCTAAAGATACATCACAAACAAGGGAAACAAATGAGGGTACTGAGCACTCATCTGAGCCTCCCACTCCCATGTTCTCTCCTAGAGGTTCCCGTTATGCCACCTAATGTGCACTAGAGGAATCGATCGTCCACGTAGGACTTGCTCATGTCGATCCTTGATCTATACCAAGACCACCACAACGGTCACCCTGTCATCGATATCCATCTCCCCGTGATCAATGATATGTGTCGGGTCATTCACGTATCTCCTCAACTAAGATACGTGGATGACATCGTGCACCTGGTGCAACTAAGGTGGACGGGTCAAGCGGTAAACCACCTTGCCGTCCCTGCTGAGGACCCAAAACGGTTCGTTGAACATTGGAGATAACTTTCGGCCTCGGCCACATCTCCATAAGCTTCGTCGAGGTGAGACCTGTAAAAGACATGGTCGCCATCCTCAAACTTCAGTAGTCTCTATATCCTATCAGCATAGGACTTTTTTCTGTGCTATGCTATCTCAATTTCCATGAACCATATATGGATCTACACATGCTGACTCCTTCACTATCCACAAAGGATACTTGAAACGTGGCCTGCTGCGATCTCGCCACTCCTAAAAGCCGAATATCTGTCCTCCTACTGCGCATTTCTACGATAATGTTCCCCTTCCCAGGAGTTTTGACTAACTCATAGTCATATTCCTGGTGGAACTGAAAACTGAAAACTATTGCTGTCACAAGGGTAAGGCCGGCTGACTCAAGAGTGATCGGTTGCACCCTCCTAAGAATGAGTTTATCCTGTGCTGCTTGGGTTTCCCTTTTCGCCGACGAATGGAAAACCTCATCCCAACATTGTAGAAATAAACCTTTTTTGCATAATAACATCAACTTGCGTATGAATTTTGGTTGCCTAGTCCATACTCAAACTAACGTCATAAGGCCTCGACACTGCCACAAAGAGGTTCCAACCAAAACTCTCGCCTCAAGGGTCAGATCACACTGTCAGCGTAAGTGTGATTATCGAGTCTCCTCCCAAAGGTATCTCCAGACATGAGGGTCATGTCAATGGCTTAACCAGAATCTCTAGGTTTGGGAAAAGATTTGTTGGATGAAGGGATGATTTGTATCAATTTATGTTGTTACGGAAGCTAGTAGAAGACACTGACTGTCCCTCGAATCATTCATAGATCCATTAGGTCACACTCATTGAACGCATGCAACTACTCTTTTTCCCTGCCCTCCAGCTCCCTGATCCTGGCGGGGACAACAAAGGTGGGTGGTTGATCATGTAAAAATGTTCACCACCCCATGCTGCTCTCCTAGCTCTGCTTCCACGTCTACTGCCCTGTAGATTCATCTGTCCTTTTCATTTCCTCTTCTTGAAACATTTTACACGCCCATGTCTCTGAGACTGGCGCCAGTTTTCTACTTTCCCACAGCTAACCTTCACGGCTGCATCCACTCAGCCAATGAATTATCAACCACAAAGGTTCTCTCTAGAAACCTAGTATAAGTAGGAATGCAAAGAGAACAAAGTGGTGGATCATATGTCCTTTAGGCACACCTCACTCAGAAGTCCATTCCCAGAAGCACTGATCGCATTGTATCATCAAGTACAGGGAATGGTTTGGTACGCCCTGATGAATTCTCAACTACCGACATGTCATCTTGCTGAAGCTGAATAAGCTCTAAAGAACTCTCTACCACCTCCTCAAGCTAGTCCACAGCCGCCTGTGAGTCGGGCTCGCCTCAGAACTTGAGGGATATTTGGTGTTGAAACATTAGTAAGGCACTAAGCCTACAATTATCCTCTATCGGTACTGCCGGTAGTGTCTGGTGACCAACATGTAGTGATATAGCTGGAACACTACCTAATGGTACTATATTAGGCATAGGTCCACGTGACCAAGCCCTATCACAATATGGACCAACTGCGTGGACTCCCACTGGAAAACATGAGTAGCTAAGTCCACCATCCACTCTACTAGTGTCTAAACTAGGTGTAAAACTCTAGCATTCACCTCCATCCAGTCCACTACTGCCTGGGAATCCATATCGCCTCGTAACCTCGGAGGCCTCTACTGTTGGAACTCATGAAACACGCTCTACTAGCATGCACCATCCACTAGTATGGCTGGTGGAATCTTCTGCCTAACGGGTGGTGGTGATGCTGGTACACAACCCGATGGTGCGATCATAGAAAGAGGGCCCTGCTCTGGAGTCTCGTCGCTTGGTGGGCCGTCATCGAGTACTCTCTTAGAACTCCAACAGATTTTCTACGTGGATACATCCTGAACAGATGTGACAAGGTCAATGATTTATCCCTGGTGATCTGTCCTCGTTTGAGCTGACTTTAATTTTTTTTGAAAACACACATGAAATCAGTGTTTTCGTGCACTAAGATGGAAATCTGTAGTCAGCTTCCTAGTGTATGGATACGTCGGCCGTCACACCAACGCTGGACTCCCTGAACTGAATACCACACTCGGTACCCATAACACTATTTCTTCACATACAGGAATGATCAGAGTTGTGATTTCTTCGGTAAAACCTCCCTGTGATACAAATTGGTCACAACCCGTCTTCGAGGCCCATGTTGTGACTACCCCAAGCCCACCTTCCATATGCTAGGGGCTGGAGACTAGCACCAAAGGAATAAATCCCAAAAAAGGTAAGGCATTGACTTTATGAAATGAAAACACACAAAAATAGAGTACAAGCAGATGCTGCACTATGTAATTTATTATAACAAAGGTGCAAAAAATACAAGTGGCTAGAAATACAATCCCAAAAGAAAGGTACAAATACAACTGAATGTAAAGTACAACTCAAAGGACAATAGCTGAAAGGTGACAAGAAGCTCCTGGATTTTCCTCTGAGTTCCTACCTAAAGGGTAGGTACAAATGTCCTCCTCAACACTCCACATCCATCTATATCCTCCGGGTACCAAATCATCATTAGATCCACCTCCGGGGACTGACTCGTCGTGAGATCCACCTCCGTGTACCATCCATCTCTACATGCCTCAAAAACCATCAGTGATGTCCATCATCCTTAACAAACACAATGAGTTGCGGGAAAATCCCATTCAGCGGTGAGTATACGATACTCAGTATTAACCCCTAGACCCTCAAGGTGTCACTAAATCCAACAAGGATAATCACAATGAAATTTCTCAACAGATAACCCTTATTTAGGTATAAGCCCATAATTATACCTATGATATCATGTAACCCATCTCATCCACGAGGTATCGCATAGTTATGAATTCGATGGATAACCACTACATAGGTATATTCCCATACATATACGTAAGTTACCAAGTAACCAATCTCAATCATGAGGAAAATACAAAGTTCATTCACTCAGCTCAAACTAGGAAATTCATTAATGATATCAAAACTACATCTACTGATGAGCTCCCTCTCTGTCAAGTACACTGATCTTGTCACAACTCTGAGGTGTTTCTCACTAATGTAAGACTGCTGAGGTACTCCTCCTGTCGAGTACCGCGGGTCAGCCACCCGAACATAGTAGTGATCCCCACCGGGGTCGGCCACCCAAACACAATGGTGCGCCCCCCCAATATCCTGTAGAGGTACTCCTTCGATTGAGTACCACGGGTCTTCCACCCAAACACAGTATTACTCCCCGTCGTGGGTCTGCCACCAAAACATAGTAGTGCTCCCCACTGGGCTATACAAGTCACTCCGGCTCGAATCGGACAAGCAGTCTTCAGGTCTCAGCCAGCTACAAGGTCTTCGTACTCCGTACGCTCATCTCCGAGTGGATCTGCTCTACGAGCTAATGGTTTATACTCCAAGTATCACATAATTCCATGAAAAATTATCTCAAGGGACTGCCTCATCATAGGGGTCTCAATGCAATAAACAACGTGTCAATCAGATACCCAGTCTGTGAGTTATTAGTCTTTTCGTCCCGGAGACCCGGTTGGTTTCGTGTACGAACCAACCCAAACATATCTCAACTGTACCCCAAACTATAATAGGGTATACTCAACGGGACTATTTCTCAACGTGATCACCAATATTTTTGATGGTTCGTCAAACAGATGTCTGGTCAGAAAGTTATCGGCTTTTCCGTTCCAGGTGCCTGGTTGGATTTCGGGTACAATCCAACCTGGCCATATTCCAATTGCATCCAAACACTAGGTTAATTATACCATAAGAACTATCTCATCAAGAGTAATTCAACAAAGTCGACGACACCTCAATCGAACGTCCGAAACTCAAGTTATAACCGTTTATGCTCCGTGGGCCAGGTTAGTTTCGGATTTGAACCAACCCGGCCAAACAAAAACTTTACCTAAAGCTTTAGTATAATATACCTAAACGACCGCTTCGATCCAAGGATCCCAAATCAACTGAAGGTGCGCCGATCGGAGGTCCGTAGCCCACGTTATGGGCGTTTGAACGTAATTGCCCGAATATAGGGGGTTTGGGCCCGGCCCGACCAGGCCCAATACCCCCGGGGTCGGCCCGAACTGGGAAGACCTGACCCAGGTCTGGGTCCGGTCCGGTTAAGAGTGGCCCATCCCATCCGGCACGACCCGACCCGCAGTGGGGGTTCGGCCCAGCACGGATGGCCTGGCCCAGCACAGCTGGCCCAGCCCGTCTCGGGCAGCCCGACCCGACGCCGGCTGCCCGGCCCATGTGGCCGGCGGCTCGGCTCTCGGCTGATTGGGATGCGGGGGGCGCTTCCCCCCTTGATTAAATATATGGACGACCATTAAGGCTTGCCTTTAATGTGACTGCGGGACCCGAGGGGGTCTCACCTCCAGCTGGTGACGGTGGCTGGCTCAACCGACCACTCCTCCGACCCGCTGCGGATCCTGCTCGTCTGGCGGGTCACGACGGCGCCGTGCCCCTCCTCCGCGGCCTACCCCGGATGCGGCCCCTTGATGCTCCGGCACGGTGCGACGGCGCCGCGCCCCTCTACTACGGCCCACCCCTGGCCGAAGCCTTCATTGGCCTCACAGGTGCGGTGCGACGATGCCGCGCCCCTCCGCTGCGTCCCACCCCTGGCCGCGGCCTTCATTGGCCTCACAGGCGCGGCGCGACGGCGCCGCACTCCTCCACCGAGGCCCGCTCCGGCCGTAGTCCACTTCATCCCCTGGCGGTGTAACGGCACCGCGTCGCCTCGGTTCCAAGCCACAACGATTATCAACTACAAAATGGGAGGAGGATCGACCATGTTTGTGCGGTCTGATCTCCTCCCGTGATATTGACAACAAGTGGTTAATTAAATTAACGAAGAACATTAAATAATACATGGACAATGAATCAAACCATTCCTCAAAAGAAGTTAGCAGAAGCTAGCGTCACGGGGGGGGGGGGGGATTTTGATGATGGTGTTGGTATACGTCCAAGGAGGGGATGGCGTCACACACTGGTTATGGAGTGGAGAAATAATGGCATGTCGATCTCTCCTTGTGGTGATGGCGTTCTTCTTCGAAGTCTTGGCGTTCTTCAAAAAAGTTGATGGAGTTCTCCAAGACTTAGAGTTTTCTCCCACAATATCCACACAAAAACAAGAAACCTAATAAAATAAGGACTTACCTTATATTATTAACACATTCCAAGAATTTCAAAATTACTAAAATTCAAATTAATTTAATTGAATTAAATATTAAATTAATTGGTTTGGAAAGTGTTTACGAGGGAGAGAGATGAAGGTGAGTGGTCTCACACTAAAGGGGGTTTAGAGGGGTTAGGTAATTTGATGGGGTGGAGATCGTGTGGGCCCCACCTCACAAATATCCTAACAAGAGATTTATGATTTAGTGGGTCCCACCTAAAAAAGAGAAATAAAATTGTAACACAATTTTATTTCACTCTACACTTATTCCACCTTTTTTGAAACAACTCCTCCCGAAAAAATAAAACTCCAGTAAAGGTCTTCTTAAGTAATTACTGGAACTACGGTTTCATCGGTGCCCTCGAATATCGATTCTGAGCACCGTTTCAAAAGTTAGAAAAAACCTGATCGTTCGTTCACTGAACGTACCCGAGCTAATATTTGGAAAATAATTCCAGGCACACCAGGCCTTGGAATCAGGTTTTGTTAGAAACTGCGTACTCGTAAAATCTCAATGAATTTATGAAAAAGAATTTCCATGAAATTTAAGGGTCATTACAATGTAGGTTCATGTAATTATTATAGGATGATGGATTCATGCTTTCATGTATGCTAGAAATGGGTAATTATTTGATAATTTAGTGTTATTGAATCTATGATAGGAATTCATGCATGAATCTATATATTCCTCTAGCATTATGGAAGAGATATCGATTTTGAATATTGATATGTGAGAGTCAAATGGTAGATGTTATCTTTTTTTATAGGGCATTAGATTCATATTAAATGAAAAAAGTGAGAATTTCCTAGAAATATGATTTCTTTTTTTATTTTTTGAGTAACTGATATGTCTTTGGAGATGCCCCTAATGGTTGTAAATAAGATAAAAACAATAATTTTTATAACTTGGGATGATTTTTTCTTATTTGGTGATGGATCATATTGTTCTCAAGGAGATCCAAATTTCACCCATGTTGGTACATCATAGAGTGTGTATGATTTAATGATATCATATAAGGTAGTTTTGGTGCATTGAGATGAATCATGTCGTTGCATTGAATTTTTCAATAAAAATTGTCTTTCGTATAGTGAATTTCAAGAAATTTTTTTTGGGATTTTCTAGCTATATGATTTTTCAAATAAAAATTGGGAGGTTATATCGATGGACTCCAATACATGATTTCTAATATTTTACGGTGTAATTCATATTTTATCAATGATCGTGGATCATTTGATGAAATAATACCAGTTTATTCCAATTAGGGAGTAAATATTAATGGATGTTGCATAGAGGCTATACATTGAAGAGGTTGTGAGGCTACATGGGTTCACAATGGTTGTAATATCTCATCATGAAACACATTTCACATCTTGGTGGTAGAGAGGTCACCAGCATTATTTTGGATCATTGATATTAAAAAGAATTTCTTTTCATCCTTAGATAGATGGTGAAATAGATCGAAATATCCAAGATCTAATGGAGTTTTTTCATTCTCGTGTCCTATATTTTGGAGATTTGTAGAAGACACCCAATCCCTTGGTAGAATATACTTACAATAATATTTATTAATATATCATTGGAATAATAATGCATTATGTTATCAATGGAAGTTCATGTTATTATACATTATGTGGGACTAGGTTTGGGGAGTCATAAATTGTCAAGAATTAAAATGTTTAGAACATGAATAAGATGGCTTAGGTGATTTATGAGAGGATCATGTTAGCACAGGTTTACCAGAATACCTACGTGGATTCTAAGAGGAGACCTCTGTAGTTCAAAAATGGATATCATTTGTTTTTTTGGTGACTTCTCAACTTGGTCATTAATGGTTCTTCCATGGGATTATGTTTTCAGTAAGGATTATTTGGATTTAGATGAGTTGGATCATTTTACATCCCTTGATGATTTTATAGTAAATCCCCAACATATGATACAAATGCATACTATTTTCTATTTTTCATTCCTTCAGTGTTATCATCTAGAATAATCCAACATATTATATTGGGATGTGATCAATATTGACTATTATTTTCCCTTGTTGGAGTGCCCTATGAGGATCTAGGATTTCCCAGAGATGGTGTGGCATGAGTGTGTTATTCAATTATTTCTATGTTGGTAACATAATGTTTTTAGGGAGATTGCATCGGAATGTGATTCCTAGATACATGTTCATTATCCCTACCTGTTTTATTCTTATCTTATTTCTTGTAGAAGTTACCGATTTCTGTTATTGACATTTTATATATTATGACATGGATTAATATTTTTTGATCCTTTATTGTGAAATAAAAACTTATTAAAGAGGATTATTATATGGGTATATTTTTAGGATCTAGTTATTTATGTTTAATGGTTTTGGGGATTTTTTCATAGAGTGGGGTAGTAGATCCCCTATTATGGATAGAATACTAAAAGGTATCTCATCAGGTGGTTGTTTGGGTATCTTTTTACTTTCCATTGTAATGAACTTTTTGCATTCATAATGAGAAGAATTTTTATATTGGATGTTGATTTCACGCCCTAGAACATCCTCCCCATTAAATTGTAGGAATTATTGTGGAATATTTTTATAATGGAAATCTTGATTGACTTATACGGAAAAGAAGTAGTTGTAGCTGAATTTTTTACTTGATGATAACTTAATAGAGTGGATCACATAGGTGATACATGGGTGGTGTTCACTACACCATTGAGTAGAATACAATATTATATTGAGTTGGATGTATATTTATAGTGCCACTTCCATTTTTATAATAGTATTATTATTGGTGGATGACTGTAGTGTAAGAAGTATCATCGTAAATAGATCATGTGTAGTTATTGATTACATATCACACTATTAATCTTCTTTAAATAAATTTTTTAGTATGGAGTTTTCTAAATTCCATTGATTTAGAACTGATTAGTAATGTGGTTTTATGTTCTCTTATCATGTGTCTTAGTATTGAACATTGTTATAATTTATTTGGTGTGGTGTATTGTGCTAACTCATTGTATTATAATAGAAAATTTTCATAAAAACACATATAACCCATCCAAATGATTCCTTTTTCAATATCCCTTCTCTCTAATATGGTCAAGGAGAAAGATGTGTGATGATATTTAACTACGTTTTTTATTATGTTCTACCCCATCATACTATATTTTGATATGTGGTGATATGATGGGATTTTTTATCATTACATTTTTTATTCGTATTTGAGTATTTTACCAATCTATTATGTAATTCTCTATTAGTGGAACTGGATTTTTAAAATGGATTTATTTAGACATTTGTGGGTATTGATTTTGAACAAATTTTAAGGGGGGTGTATCTCTCTTGAGGGAGAGTCAATCATATAAATGAATTGTCTATTCATTATATGTTAAATGAATATTAAAATACCTTGGGGTTGTTATTCATTTTATCTCTATTTTTATATCATAATGAAATAAATCATTTTCACTTTTAGTAATGGTGGAATTACCCTTAAATAATTTACCAGGATTAATCAACGAATTGGTTAATGATATAAAAATCATATGTTTTAAAACATTGATAATTCTTTCCAATTTTTATATGATATTTTTTTATATATGTTTATGAATTATTGGGAATTTTTATTATGCCTATGTATATATTTTTAATTTACTAAAAAATTTTAAATAACATAATTGTGTAATTTTTTTGGTTGCAATAATAAATAAATAGGAATATTTTTTATATCAAAAAAAATGATGGAAAATAAATGTACTCTTTTGAATTTTTAATGAATTATTACTCTTATACAATTTAATTGAATTAACTAATGAACATGGGGTTTATTTGTTTCAATAATAATAATAAATAGGAAATGTATTATAATTGATCTTACATGATTTAATTGATATTTGAATATTTATTATGTGTATCATATCTAAAATTTTTAATAGAATGAAATACATCACATAATAGGTTTCATTTAGATGAAAAATATGATAAATGATTAATTTAAATAATGATGTAAAAGAAATTATTATTTGATAAGGTTGAATATTTCAAATTGATAGAAACCATTTTTATGAAAATGAATTGATTCATAGTCATTTGGATTAGGTTTTTGTTTGATATTTTTTTATCTTATATATGTCTTATTTTCAAATGGGGTAATTTCAATGTGATGTGTTGTGTTCTTAGGTTGGATGTTTAATGGCATGGTATAGAGAGTGTGTCCTAGTTTTATAGTAGCAGTTTAAACCTATGATGGTGAGATGAAACATGAATTCCCTGATGTTGAGGGGAATGACACAATTATTGATGGATAAGCATGAAACAATGATATCTGATAGTTTTAATTAAATATGGGAATCATTGTAGTTATTGTTCTACCGAAGAACCAATTGCTTGGGTTTTTTTCTCAACCACTATTTCTTCTAAAAAACTTGAGGATTATGGTTGTGGTTGGATATTCATCTCATAAATGGTATCTAATGATGTTTCCTAGAGTACATAGATTTATGGAATACTAATTATTTTATATAAATAATTGAACCCTTTGAGTATTTTTTTGGTTTTAGTATTTAAATATATTAATCACGATAAATAGTGTACTCAAGTTGATTATTCTTGGAGTGCATGCACATCTCAATGAGGATACATAATTTTAAAAATATTAACACTAGTTAAAGGAAAATAGACTAAGTAATGTAATGTTGAATTTTTAATGGAATGAATGTAATTAATGGAATTAATATTAAATGATTGTTAGTGATTATATTATATCTAGATTGTAGTAGTTGAAGATTGGTGTTTGTGAGAATATATCTATAGTTGATCATATGAAAATATAAATTCAAATAGTGTGGTTATGAGATATATTATATCCATTAAGATTTTTTTATTTCAAATTAAACACACATATAGACATAGGGTGAATTACACCCATTAGAATCATGGAGAGAGATTTACCACACATTTAGTTTTTTGAGGAAATGATAGATGACTACCCCATTTTAACTCACTCTTATCTCCCTGCTGTAGTATGTTATGATATAAATAATGGAAATATTATCCTATATATGTTTCTATAAGAACATAATGGTATATAGTTATTTCACACACAAGTATATTTATATATATTATCGTAAGTATTACTATTGGTATGACACGCGAGGGATGTAATGGCTTGATTTATATTACATGATGTGTTGGATCTGATTCTTGGATGTGAAACACTCCATAGGATGAAAATTGCATACATGGTTTAGGGGAACTGGGGAACTACTCAATTATAATCTAGATATGAGTAATGATATTATGTGATACACAAGAGGTGGTTTACTATACATTAACATAGTATTCTTTCAGATTGTTTCTTTTTTAAGAAGATGCCTAATAATGTAAAATGTTATGGTAGAGTGAAAAACTAATGGGGGTGTTGTAGTCGGGATCCCATGATTATATTACCATATACCGATCTAATTATAGTGTTATGTGGAATCATATATCCATGGTGAGGCTAGGAACGTAATATATATGTTTTTGTGGTGAGATGGTTTTACTTATTGTTATTAGTGTATTAAAATGGTTACATTTTATAAAACATGAGGGGCTCAAGGGGGACCCTACTCATTATGCATGGTATTTTTTACCCTACATATATATCTAAAATATTTCAATGGTTAGTAAGATTAGGATTGAGGTAGATCTTGATATTACAACCTTGTGGTTTTCATATATTTATATGGCTACCAGCTTCATTATCATCCTTCTCGTATTGTAATCATAGAAGGGGTACCATTAATGACAGGTAGTATATTTAAATCTAACTGTATGCTTACCATGGATAACATTAATGAACAGGTTAAATGGTTCATGTCATTCAATATTAACATTTAGAAATATAATATGTTACATAAATCATTGGTGGGATATATAGTCCATATCAGACATATCACATCGTAATTGCATATAATCATAATTTTCCATGTAGAGTGTAATAAATATGAAATCATAAATTTTACATAAACCAATGTGAAAATAATGTTTTATATTAAATTTAGCGTTGAATATTGTGTTGAAAAAATAATAATATTCCAATAATATATAAGTAAAAAAGTAAATAAAGTAAATCCATAGAATATATGATGGTAAAATAATAGATGTTTCAATCTTATAATTAGAAAATAAAGTATTTACAAATCTTTTTATACAACTAAAATAATGTAACATGGAAGGAAATAGAGATAACCCACATTAGTTAAGGGACCAATAAATAAATAAATTTTTTGAGTATATTATATGAATATTTTCAAAAATATATATTTAAAAGTTGGTATTCAAAATTAAATATGTTCAAGATAAGAATACCCTTATCATAGGATCGTTTTTTAATGTGTAATCATCATTAATGAACATAACAAATTTATGAAAACATTCATATTGAAAAATAAAACAATCATTTAGGTTATTATTATCAAATTATATATATTGGAATTTACTTATTATATTATCATGAGAGATAAAATGAATTTATGCAATGATTATTTGAATTACTATGAATTATATTAAATTAAATATATTTAATTATGTATTATTTATTCACTTTAAATATTATCTACAAAAAAATTTAATTTATCCACAATACATGACGGTACATCCCTTTGATTTTCGTCATTCTAGATATGAAAATGGAAATAAATGAAAATGATACAATGTCATCGTATTATAAAACCAACCATTAAGGGTGTATTTTAAATTATGGAGATAGTGAGATTACAAATAAAATATAAATGAGTTGTAATATATAAATTAATTAATAATGATGATTTTATGTTGATATATAATCTAAAAAAACAATCCATAATGGAAGTGATAGATAATGAGTTGACTATATCTTTGTATGTGGTAAACTGACCATTACCAAGACTTTGTTCAAATACAGAGGGGAATATATGTGAGTTAGTTTTTTTGGATCCTAAATTTTCTATCTTAATATTTTCCATATTATATAACTTTAATTTTGTGAGTTTATGAAGATTATATAATGAATTGAGTTTTTGAGGATGCAATGAGAAAAATAAATTTCATATGAGAATAACTGTATGTATTCTTTTATTATTACTATTTTTTTGCAAGATAATAGTCTTAAAGGTGTCTATTGGTAATGAAGCAGAATCTCTATAAAAATCATTTAAGAGTTATGTGGTGGGAATTAGGAATAATTTATTCAATGATATTTTTTGTTCATGTGATTATCTATGTATGTGAAAAGAGGATATTATAATTTTCAGTGAGGGGTAATTTCCATTAAACTGATGAAAAAAATAATTTTAAAAGATTTTTAACATCCCACCCCTCATCATTGTCTTGATTTGAGGAAGAATTTATGCATGGTATTAATTGAATTCCCCAAGACACCAAAGGCTATAAATGAATACCAAAAAATTCAAAACTAATGGGTTGAATATTTTCCGTTCGAGAAATGAATCAACTGAAAAAAAAAATCCTTAGTTAGTGGTTTCTTCATAGTGGTTTTGATCCTATTTTTTTTGTTCCTCATATGGCTTTGCAACATAGTGGCCTCATCAGCCCGTGTTGGTGGCTCAGTGGTGGAAGTGCTTCACTATTTCGACCCTCCTCGATTATTGCTTCTTTGGCTTCCGGTTCTGGCTATGCTCTCCTAGTTGGTTTGCGGAGGTAGTATTATAGATGCTTTGGGATGTGTGGATCAGAAAAATATAAACCAGGAGGTACGTCCTATACTAACTTCATATTGAGATGTGGTGATGTTTATTGTTTTCTATATTCGATTCATTGTGGTTTCGTCTAATGATTATGGGTTTGGATTGGGTTTCCAGAACAGTCGCGACTCACTATTAAGGTCCCAGTCCTTCCAATCTACCCTGGATTCAGTATTCCACCACTTCTCTCCTACTAGGTATGGAAGGGTGAATTACAAGATGTTTTGGGATGTGATTCTGAAGGGGAGATCAGAGTTTAAGGTGACTCGTTCTCCTTAGTTCTAGTCCTTTGGTCCATCTTCCATCACCGGCGGTGATCGTGTGTTCAAAACGAAGTTTTGTTCCTTTCGATGACATCCCTATTGCTGTATGGTCATGTTGAAGGCATTTTGTGTTTTGTAATCAATGTTTCTGTGTTTCTCAAATTTTCATGTGTGTTGAACTTCGACATCGATGATTACTGGATGTTCTTATCTTTGATTCATCCTAAAAATAAACAATTTTTCTCTGCTCTGGATCCAGGAGTCCTATATTCCTTCTGTGGTGGAGCAAACACAGAGGTCTTCAAGGACGTTGGTATGTGCGTCTGAGCGGGCGGTAATGGGGGATTGATGGTGATGAAGATTCTATTGTCGGCGATGTGGTTGGGTTTTTGATCCTACAAAGTTGTTCTTCCTCGTCGAAGATGGTAGATGAAGGGTGAAGGTGTTCAGTGGGTTTTATTTTGAATGTCAATATCTTTTTAGTGAGGTTGATGGACTCCAAAATCCTTCATCATCCGTGATGGTAGATAAATATTTAATTCGACCGCTATGTGAATAATGGTGATGTTTTTGGCGGAGAAGATGGGTTCAACTTCTCTCAGGGTGCGTATGGTAAGGTTGTTCGTGGTCCGTGTTCGGGCGCCTCCTCATGTAGCCCCGATATATATATTTTTATACCCGATATCTTTAAAAAAGATATTTTTATATGTTTGACAAGATATATATGATATCATTGAGAATATCTATTTTATATCTTTGATGATATATATTTAATATCTTTAATCAGATATGAGATATCTTTTAGGAGATATAAGAGATATCATCTTATATTTATATGAGATGTTCGGCTCCTCTCTCGGCAATTATTGGATACAGTGCAGTTGTGTTTTCAAGGAGCGGTTTTTAGATCTGCAACCAGTGGAACTAATCTGATTTGATCGGCTTTCATCTGCAGTGGTTTTTGATCTGATCACGGTGTTTTTTTCATCTGTACTTTTGTTCGGACATCAATCTCCCTCTTTCACGGTTATATCTATCGATGTTTTTTAAGCTTAAATTAATGCGTGTAAGAATTATTCCTAAAAAGGTGGAATAAATCATAAATGGTTACTCAGATCAGAAATTCCAGTGAACCGTTGCACTCAGGATGGCAGGATTACCCTAGGCGTGACTTAAGTTTAGTTGGCATTGGCCTCTTGTGAGAAATCCTGAAAATGTCCTGACCATAAATAAAATTATTAAATAAAGTTATTTTGTTTTCCCAATACCTATAACTCACAAATAAAATCTCATATTAAAAATCATAAACCACTTCTGAACTCATGAGGGATTGATTTATTTAGGTGGATACTAATATTATCCGGTGCAGGACAACAGAAAAAGTTAATTTTTGGCCACAAATATAATAAATAAGTGAAAATTATTTTTTTGTAAAATTAAGAACATCTAAACGTTAACTCGGAATGAAAATCTGAGAGTACCGTTGGGTTTCTTTGGGGCGTTTTTCACGTAGTAAGATCCTAACCTTGACCGCAGTGGGTTGAGGGTGACTGATAATAAATTTTCCAAACTTTCTTTCAGGTCTGTTTAGTAAATGTGCGAGTGGCATTTCATATCATTTGAACCAGTGATCAGAATTGAAATATGAGGGAATCGTTGAACTCACAACTCTATTTTTTCACAATAATACTTTCTCCTCGACAACAGATGGTAGGGAATAAATGTTAGTTTTTGTATTTTTTATAAAAAATAATAAAATATTGCGTAGCCCCAATTTATCTTATTCCAGCCACCATGTGAGTGTGGGTAGTTAGAACCTCCACTTGGAAGTTGGTGGTGGGACCGACACACCTTAACCTCCCATGAAGGGTTCTGGTGGTGGGACCTACCCGATCCCAACCTCCCATGTGCAGTTAATTGAGGTGGGGACGACCCGAGTCGCAAAAACCTCCCTATTAATGATAGGTGTGGGGACCACCCAACCCCTATTGATGGTAGAAGATGAATCCTCTCAACTCCTCATAAATGAGAGAGAGCCTCTTGACCTCCTCCATCATAATTGTGCCAACACACACATAATTAATTTTTCCAACGCACCACATCGTTGCGCCAGTGTAAATTATTTGGATTGCCCGTTTTTAAATTATGTAATAGTATCATTGGAATTTTGGAAGGTTCCTGATAAAAGAATCGTCATAAATTCCAACTATCGTTACCTACCTTTCCACTCTCCAATATATATTGAGCTTCAGAGGAGGATTTTGGACAACTTGACCAAGCGACTAAGAGCTGGTAATGTTCCGCGACGTCCAACACTTGGAGGATTACACCCTCCAATGATGAACGCGATGAATGCCGACGACACACTTCTTCTCTGACATTCTTTCTCTAACCCCCTTCAATGTGGGATGTGATCGTCTACCATGGATTGATGTCCATCCTTCAGCGATGGAAACAAACGACTACCAGAAAATCAAATGTAGTGGGTTTGGTGTTATTTTAATTATGAGAACAAACCCTCATTCTTTTTCAATCAAGATATTGAATGAGTATAGCTGATTTCTGTCCCCATAACAAGGAGGGTTTGGGCCGCATGAACACGGTCTGTACCTCCCATGGTTTGTTCTTGTTTGTTGATGACAAAGGTGGTACACGCGTTGATGATGACGAAGGCGGCGAACAAAGGTCATGCTACCTAGAGCCTCCGTGAACTGTGTCGCCCCTACGGCGCCCCATTGCACAACCCGCACCCCCTGTGCCCCAGCCTGCACACTGTAGGGGCCTCGAGCCCCTGCCGGTGTGCTGCCCGATGCCCCGTGCCCCAGCCGGCATCCATCCGATGCCCAGTGCCCCTTCTGCTGCGCACCTGGCGGCCCGCGACCCTGCCTGCGCAATGCCCGACACCTTGTGCCCCTACCAGCATGCTAATGGCACCCCTCTCCCTATCGATCCAACCTCGGCACCCCGTGCCCCCTACCGGCATGCTGCTCTCATGCCTGGATCCTACCGCGGCCTTCTCGATGCACCCAGAGCATGCTGGAGGCCAGCTGGCTAACCCACGCCCTGCACGGCCTGCCTACTGGCCTCCCGGGCCGACCCGCGGCTTCCCCCGCAGTGTCGCCGGATGAACCGACCCAGTCTCTCGGGCCGAGTTACCAAGCCGCCTACATGGAAACTACCGGGCCGAACTTCCCTCACAGTACGCTGGGTCGGGCCCAGCGAACTGGGTCAAACCATAGCGGGCTGACTCGCCCAATGGGCTTGGTCAGACCCAGCGAGTCTGACCGGGTCGATCCAGGCCGGGTCGGCCTAGACATGGTAGGGGTGAGTCGGTCCGACCAGGTCGGACCAGAACCAATACCATTACTGACCCATTACCTTCTTGGGCCATATCATTGGCATCAGATGTCCGTTTGATGAACCTTCTACGACACTGGTTTTCTTGGAGCATAGACGTCCCTATGAGAATACCCCACAAGAGTTCGTGGAATAGTTGAGATAGGGTCAGGTTGGTTCATACATGAACCCATCTAGGCCCCCGAGACTAAAAGGCTGATAACTCACAGACCAGGTGTCTGATTGACATGACATCTATTGCGTTGAGACCCCTATGACGTGGCGGTACATTGCGATACTTCCACCTAAGACATCGTGACAATTGTCGTATTGACCAGTAGCTCGTGGAACGGATCCTCCCAGAGAAGAGCATACAGAGTGCAGAGACCTAGTAGCTGTAGACCTGACGGCTGCTTGAACGATTCGACTCAGAGGGATTCGACTAGCCTAGTAGACAGAGAGCCTGTTTTGGTGGCATACCCACGGAGGAAATAGTTCCTAGTTTTTCAACGAACTCATGATACTCAATAGGAGGAGTACCATTTACGGCTATTAGGGGGAGTGCCCAGTTTGGTGGCAGACCCACAACGGACGGAGCACCCTGTTTGGAAGCAGACGCACGGTACACGACAGGAGGAGTACCTCATCAGTATATGGTTAGTGTGTAGCACCTCGGAGTCACGATAAGGCCCCTGTACATGACATAGGAGGAGTTCTCCAGCAGCTGTGGATTCGATAATCAAAATGCTGGTTTGATCTGAGTCAATCACCATTGTGTTTTCCTCAAGATTGAGATGTGTTACATAATAACATAGGTATATGAATAGTCATATACCTAAGTAATGGTTATCTATTGATTTCATACTTTGTGGTTTATCCTTGTTGGATATTGTGAGACCTTGAGAGTCTCGGGGTCCCAAATGAGTATCTTTATAATCACCCCTACATGGGCTATGCCCGTTCCTCATTGTATTGGATGTAGATGATGGAAAAAACTGACCGAGGTGGAGTGTACGAGGACTGGACGACACTCAGAGGTGGACCTCACAACGAGATGGTACCCGAAGGAGAGGGACATATGTGAAGCACTAAGGAGGCTATCTGTACCTACCTTTCATGTAGGATCCGTGGTGGACAATCCTAGAGCTTCTAACGACATTCCAGCTGTTTTCCTTTTTGGTTGTACCTGTTTGTCTTTTCCTTGTACTTTACTATTGGGCTTGTATTTGTTGCCCATTTACATTCAACATACTTTTCATATAGTTTTTACTTAGTGTTATCTTCCGCTTGTACTCTGGTTATGTGTGTTTAAGATTTATAAAGGCAATGCCTTCCCAGTTGTAGGGAAATTACGCCTTTGGTGCTAGTCTCTATCCCCAGGCCTATGGAAGGCAGGTTTGGGGTAGTCACGATACGGGCCCCGGGGGAGGGGTTGTGAAATAAAAGGTATCAACTATACTTTTAGACCTAGAAAATATACATCAAAAGAAGCAATAAATGAATGGGATGCACAAATAACAAATAAATCTTGAATACGGGTAAAACTAAAAAGAATTATACCACTCAATGTAGATGATAAATACTGATAATCTATAATAACTTTCTCATCTCTTTATAATTTCTTTCCCATGACTCATTTTTCTTTATTTATTAGTTGATATTTCCCTTGAGGAGGAGTCATAAAATTCAGGGAATCACAATGGCTTTCCCTTTTTTGAGGAAGATATTGATTCTACATTCGTCATGCAGGATAATCATATGATCTGAATTTCATAAGAGAAGTGTTCCAAACACCTGACCTCGGTGAACTACAACAATGACACTAATAATTCCCCCATTTAATTGAAATTTTATCATGATCAAGTTGTTGTCATACAGTAGTGCTTCCTATTATCTAATGTGCCACATTAAAAACATCCATGAGTGATCATTGGTTTTGGAGGAAGATTCATCCATCTAACTAGTTCATTCTAATACATACTCCTACCTTTGAAATAGATGTCCCTTTTACAGTTTCTATTATAATTTTTCTTCGCAACATTTATAAAAGATATCAATATTCATGATCTAGTAGTAGCTCATGAGATTTTCATTTATGTCACAATATTTGTAATTAAAATTTCTATATATTCATTCATACACAACACAATAATTATCATGAAAATCTAATGCCTCAACCCTGATTCAAAGATGTGTTCCTTTAAAGATTCAATAAAAGAAGCATCATGGGAAAAGACAACTAAATTAATGAATTTGTCCACATACTCATTCAGAATAAGGATATCATATTTTAAGATGACGAAGTTTATCATTCATGAAATTATGAACATATGATGATAGAATAATTTTCTAAATAATTCGTAAAAATCCTCCAATGGAAGTCCACTATATAATTATATTGAACTTATAAATCCCACCATTGGAATGATGGATCATCAAGTATATTCTTTGAAATTTTGAATAATAGTTCATCTTGTGTGCCAATTAAATAGAAAATTCAATTCATCATATTTTTCAACATCTCTTCCATATATATTCCTAAATCACCATGAATTATGGGTGGATTTTGTATTTGGAACGTGATATATTGATCCAATTTCCTTGGTTCTTCTCGTATGTTCCATCAATAAGTATCCCGAAAGTCATTTATGATACTTTGAAACCCCTATTGGTTCTCATGTGGCATAGGTAAAACCATATTATCATCAACATCTTAAGGTTAGCTTCTAAGACACCTTCCTAGTTCCATTTTCTATACAGGAAACAAACACCATATGTTTCACACTCTAGAAATTAAATTCTTATCAATTTGAATCTCTATCATAATATTCCATCACAACATTACATTCAAAAATTCTTTATTTTCCATGTTCATCCATTTTTGATGAAATCATCATGCTTTTGAAAATCAAATCATTTTCCAAATCCCAAAAACAATACCATTTTCAATATCTCACAATTGATATTAATTTCATGATTTTTCCTAAATCATCACATTTGTATTTAATGATGATTTATTAATCAAAATAAAATATGAACTCTAAGTGGGAACCAATTTCTAAAATTAATGTAATGATTTTATCATTAGATAAACTCATGAAAATGAGATTCTAATTCCTATAAGTGTCTCTAAAAAACATATATACCCAACTTCAAGGTAACATTTATTTTATCATAAAATGTTCGGCTATATTTTTTATAGTATACATTTCATGTCATGAACTTCTTACTCCTTTCTACAAAAAAATCCAAGAATACACTAGAATGAATTACATATTCAAGAGTATCTGAACAGATGATCACTTCTTAGTCACAAACTAACAAGATGACACTAGTTGTAACATCCTTCCCAAACTCATTGGCTTGAGCTCAATAAGAATTGGCACGTGGCAATAAGAGACATCCCCAACATTCCAAATTCTAGAAATAAATTTCAAGTGCACCAATACTATTTGGGGGGGGGGATTTCACTTAGATAAATGAAATAACAAAAACCAAACCATCCTGAACAAAAAATACATCATTATTCATTATAAAAATTCAATATAAAAATATGTACGACCCTTGATATCAAAATAAAACCATAAAATATACCACATTGTATGACTACACATATCAATGAACCTAAAATAATATAGAACCAACAAAACCAAAGACTCTAAAGAAAAAAATCCATGTGTCCAAAAATGATCCATGATCCAACTACACAGAACATACCATATATCATGATAATCAACTAATTAAGGGAGGTACAAAACCTTTTAATGTATCTGAATGACCAATATCTACAAAATAACCAAAGTGAAAAATATGAGGTGAGTAATTAATGTCATTATAATTTCATGAAATTACTTCCCTAATCATGAAACTATTATGGAACACATTAGAACATTTATTTATGAAAATTTATATAATACAATAAAATAATGTTTATATCAGAATATAACAAAATTTCTATATCAGATAGATTTAAAAAAAATCAATTTATAAGGAAATAAAGTAAACAATCCATTAATAAAAATTCAATATTTTCATTTTTTCATAACTAATAACATTCCACATATACACACATTATACTATGCATGGATCCTAAACCCCCCATACTCGCTAGTAGTGAGTAATCATTTCACTAAGATGTCACGGATTGAACCATTTTGATGTGGGTAACTCCTTACACTTTTCCATCTCAATAATGATAGGGGATACATCATTCCCATATCTTTCTCGAATGACCATGATCACTCACAACCATTATGGAAAAAACCAAAGCCAAAACAACAATTTAAAACCATTTCAATGAAATTTTTTTATTCAAAATCATTCAAACAAACCATTAAAATAAAACCATCATTTTATTGAAAACACAATTACATGCATTAAAACCAATTATTCATTTAAAAATTAAAAATTTGAAATTATGTTACCAATTTCACATTCCACAAAACACCCAATTTTCCAAATTTTATAAATGGTCCATATAAAAGGTTTTCCTCAAGCAATTTAAAAAAATTTCACAACCAGTTTAAATAAAAACAATAAATTTCAAACGAATACTTCGTGTTATATACCGAAGATCTAAGAGTGAGCCCAGTTTACATGGGAATTATGGAAAAATGGAGAATGATATAAAAATTAAAAAAAACATATTGAATCACCCAAAACATCCATTGATCACTTTCCCTAACTTCCAATGTTCTATAAATAACCATGACTGGCATAAAACCCCATTGATTCGAATTCAAAGGATCAAGATCTAAGAAACTGATAAGAGGGACTTAGATTTGGGAAAAACCATTCAAACTAAAAAAAACGATGAATTATAATTGAAATCCTACTTCAAGTCATTGTGTGCCAGCCTCTACCTCAATGATGACCTCATAATGTTGTCCTATAGTATTAGAAAAACTGTGCACAATCCATGAAAAAATTAATTTTCCCACTTTCCATAGTATCTCACTTTTTTCCACATAGTTTGGTCAATCTAGGCCCCAACCATTGCACCATACCCATATCCCTTGTATCAATGTTAATAGTATACTATAAAAATTTCACATTTTATTCTAACTGTGAACCAATCGAGAGCTTTTAGAAATTATCTATAACATTCCAAAAGTCTTATAAAGCCTCCATAACATCACCCAGACACATTAGATACATAAATATTATAAATTAATGGTTACATGAACCTGGGGGTTCAATAAGAGTAATGTAAAAAATATTCAAATTATTAGAATTAATTGTAAATTTTTAATTATGAAAAGGTTATCATTTAATTTTACAAATTTAAAAACTAAATATATTTATTAATGGACATGAAACACAATAAAATAATTTTATATTGTTAATGGATGTAATTTTATTTTTATAATTATGAAATTAATTATTAAATTAGTAATTGATTTTTTCATTTTTGTGGGAATTTTTTAATTTTATTAAACATTTTTATGTGAATATAACTATTTAATAAATAATTTCACCATTTTTTATTTAATATAATTTTATAAATGACGTGGTATTTGAACAAATTCAATTTTTCTTTTTATCTTGAATTTTCTATTATTTAAATGATACTATAAAATTCACCAAATATAATTTCTGAAGGACCCCGGGACACCCTGACAGGGGAGGGGTGAATTAGGGTGACAACTTTTTCTTTTAATGTGATGGATCGTGTTACTAATCTGGTAGGAACTTGTTGAACCTGTATGATTAATATGATCAGAAAGAAAACCTTAACATGCACAGAGAAAACACTTCAATATTTACTTGGTTCACCAGTAAGGGCTACGTCCAAGGTGCATACGCTAATAGGTTATCTGTCATACCTAATTCCACTAAACTACACTAGATGTGGATTACAAAGGATTTGGAACAGTCACTCTGCCCCTAGCTCACTACCTTTACAATTATTCAGGGATAGCTCACTGCGTCCCTCGGGTCACTCCCCTTGACTCCCCCTAGCTCACTGCCCTTGATGAAGCCACACTCAGTTTATAGACGTGAAGTTCTCTTCATTAGATTTGCGTTGAAGTCTTTGTCTCTACTTAGCACGAGAATTTTCTTGCATCGATGTCCATAAATGATGCAATTGTATGCAATAAACCACAGAACCAGATAAGCAGAACGAGAAAATAAGTTTCTCTGACAATTGCGCACAACTCCAACCCTTTGCACGCAAAACCTTACTATTTCACGCATAAATTCCTTTTCATGCAGAAAAATATTTTGCACAAAAACACCCTTTTTCGCGCACCTGAATATTTTACGCACTACCTCAAATTTTATGCGCACCTCTTCCTTTTTCGCGAATCTCATAATTTTTCGCTTAATCTAGAATATTTCGTGCAAGCCACTTTACTCGATCATTTTATGAGCATAAGACCTCAGATCTTCTCTATGTCTTCCACCCACACGAAATAGGGGGGTCACCCCTTATTTATAGGCGTCTAAGACCCCCACCTGAAAAACCCCCTTTGGCGCGAAAAACATCTCATCTGGCGTGTAATATTTCACGCATGTATTGTTTTTTGCGCTTATACCCATATTTTTCGCACAACCCATGCCTTTGCCAGTTTTCGATGTTATGATTCTGAAACACTATTTGCACGAAAACCCTCGATCCTCTCTTTCACGCACCATGCTTTTTTTCGTGAAAACACGCCGTTTTTTGCGCAAACCCGCTGTTTTTCGCACAACTCTTGATTTTTCACACACTCCTGATATTCTTCACACTACTTCCTCTTTGTGTGCACTTCCTTTTTCCAAAACCCTGCGTCTGCATTGTCCAATTTTGAGGCCCAAAAAGATGGAAAACACTTGGAAACATCGCCAACTTCAATACTGTTGTATGCTTGAACTATATGAACACATTGCTGGCACACATTCGGAACTTCCACTAAGGATTGACAACAAACACAAACCAAACACCATTTCATGCATAGAACATCCATGGTTCCAACAATTTCAATTTATTAATACAACAGATGAAATTACTTTTTCTCAGATAATTTTTAATATAATAAATTTATAACATTTAATTATTATTACTACAATTATGTTTTTTAAAATATCTTAATATACATTTTTTAAAATATTTACACAAATATATCCATTATTAGTTTAAATTTTAGTATTCCTATTACAATATTATAATATTTTTATATAATTATTTATTTTGTGAAATTTTTTAAATATTATTTATTATAAAATTGCAATGGATTATGTACTATTTTAATGGTCATGTAACCTTTAATATTATATGGACACTATTAACAAAATTAACCTATATTTCAAATAAATATATATATTTTAATAATTCAAATGAATTGATAGTGTTTCATTCATTCATTATTAAATTTGTTTTATCCAGTGGTCCTCTATATCCTATTATTATTATAAAACAGAAATCTAATGATTTGTTTTCATTCATTTTTTTCTATTTGTAGTAATTATTACCAATCATTTTTAAAAATAATAATAATTATATTTATTATTTTTGATTACCCCATTTTACTATTTTATAAAAAATTTAAATGTGTGTTTCAGTCATCTATTAGCTTTTTATTTAATGTAATAACGTAGTGTTGGTTATTAATATTTGATGACAATATATTATATTTCCAATTTTATATATATTTGTAATAGGAATATATATATATATATATATGATTATTATTATGGATCATTTTATATCAAAATTAATCTATCATTTTATTTTTCACCCATATTGAAATTTCAACCTCCAAATTTTAGTTGGTGTCTTTATTCCAAATCTAATGAGGGTACATTTATTTGATTTCGACCTCAGGTTTTCACGTAGATTCTTCATAATTTTTGTTTCTAAAATGAATTATGATATGCTATCTTATTTATATGGAATATGTTTTTCTCTAAAATAATAATTCCTCACAGTGTACTTTTTACATGAAATAACATCATATTTATATTCTTCCAATTCATTCATTTTTATTAAAATTCATTTTATTACATTATTTTGGGAGATAAGAGAATCATATTATTTACTAGAGAGATGTATTAGGGAAGTGAAAATCCAAATGTCTCAATTCTAATGTGATCATGAATCATACAAGGGATACGATTGATATTGATGGGCATTCTAAACATTCTATAACTCATTACTAAAAGCTCCTAATCATTTTCAGTAATTATATTTAGGGGAATTTAAATAGTTTGTATCATAAAATTAGACATTTTATTAATTCTAATATTCTGAGGTGGAACTTATCATCCAGATGGCCTTTCATATAGATATCATGGTAAATATTATTTGGTGAAAATATGGATATTAGAGTTTATTCAAGGTTACCCTTTAATGAAAATATATTAATTGTGTCTCATCTTGAAGCCATGGGCATGTTTAATTTTGTGATGATGGTTGAGGGGGGGATTGGGTTTTTAATGGATGAGGTGTTTCACTTTTTATACATATGTATTTATGATTAGATGATTCCAAAATGGGTTGACAGTTAAAAACTATGATGGTTTAATTAATTCAATGAACAATGAGCATTATATTGTGATAATGTTTAGTTTTGTTTTTTCAAATAAAAAAAATTATGTATTGTTTTTACGTCACTAGTTTGATTCAATCTGTTATGGTTTAATAGTGCAAATTATATAGTGGGAATATTGTTGAATATAATATATTTTATGGATAATGATTACAACAATACATTTATTTGGGATTTTTATTCATTTTTTCCATGATATTTATTAGCAAGAGGGTATTAATTTGTTATCACAAATCAAATACTATAATTAATATTTATGGAGGAGTACTCTTGGAATAGATAATTATTTCTTGTACACAAATGTTAATGCTTTCTAATGAATCAACAATGTTATTATTTAAATTAGAAGGCATTATATTTCCATTCATACCAATTTAGGTGCTCATGATTTGACAAGTGGGGTCTCACCATGAAGGATTATGACACGTGTTTATAAATTCTTGCTTTGGTAAACTGTAAAAAAATGAAAAATGATGTAACACCATGAAGGGTTACTTTTATTGGGGTTATATTTCTGACCTATATAGTTCATTCTATAATAGGTTCAAATTAATGATTTTAAATTAGAGAAATTCACAACATTTCTTAATAAATCCCCCATCAGTTTTAAATTTAATTTCCATGAGATGAGACAAATTATTAGTTATGTTCTTATGAATAAAGTATATTCATTATCATCTACATATTACCAATACTTGGATATTTCTATTGTTTGATAATAGTATGATTTACCCATATCCACTTCCATTATTCATACACCTGTATAGTTGTGGATTTTAGTGTCATCATCTTGGGTTTTAGTGACTAATCAATGAGATCATGTTGGAATCAATATTTACATATTTGGTTTCTTTCTAATATGGATAAAGGATATATTAGGATAATGATATCATAAAATATGGAACTATTTCACTAGAAGTATGTTAGTTAATGAATTTACCTATTCTGTAATATCTCATTTGGATGTGAATGTTACCTCTATAGATGTTGTGTAACGAGGATCTAGTTTAAAGTTATATACGTTTCATTCCATGAGTAGTAGAATTGTTTTTTCATGTGGTATTAATGATTTAATAATCTCTATTATGATTTAGGAGATTTTCCATCATTAAATTAAATTATTTAATAATAATAAACTTTACTAATTATAATTTTTTAGGTGATTGATTACGATTAGACATAAAAACCATTATTAAAATGGATTAGTCATGGATGAAATTAGTTAATGTTGGCTAAAAATGAATAAATGAAATACATCTAAATTTATTAGGTGGTAATTATCATGTACTTTTTATGTTTGAAATTATTTATATATCTCATGATATATTGTCTCACCACACATGTGTGATCAAACTGAAATTAAATATTGGATTTTTTAAAACAAATATCCCATGTGATGGTAGGTTTTTTTATAGAGCATGGAGGAACCATAACCACTTTTGTAATTCCCCACCAAATTATTTTTTTTGAAAGTATAATAAACGAGTTTCATGTAATGAATTGACAATAGATAGTTAAAATATTGGTAAATTCACAATATAGACCTTATTAAAGGTCTCCATTATCTTCTCACAATATGGGAGATTGATTTAATTGAATATATTGTCCTATGACAATACTAACTGAAATAATTTGATATATAAGAAAAAAAAATTAAATAATATTATATGGGGAGGGTTTTACAAATCTCCTCATATATCAATATCTGAGTTGGGATACATCTGAAGGATTTATGTGTGGGATATGTGTTTCGACTACCCTTTTTTCCTTATTAGTGGAGATATATTCTGTGTGACAGTATTATATATTATAATTATGTAATTTAAATATTGAGAATTTATTCTACTATGTGATCATTATCATGATGATGGGTGTTATACCTTTTTGTTGTGGAAACATAATTTTTACATCAGAATTATTGAATTCAACCCTAAATAATTTTTTGATCTAATTTTGTCTTAGGCATCCATTGTGGGTTTCAAATTCTCAACATGATATAAATGTGGGTTACTGACGTTGAATTAGTATAATTATATCCACGTAAGAATAATGTGAATAAGATCATATTTTAAAATTAGTTTCCATCCATTTAGGGAACTCAATCATTTGGAAGAGTGCACAACATGATTGATTGATATAAGATATATGAGGTTATAGAGAGAGAACATTCTCAATGGTGCATAGGATATCATGGATTAGGGTTGGATGAATCCTTAATGATTACCATATATCTACCAATGTGATAGAGTTATTCCCTTGGAATTATTTTGATATATATAAATTTATATATATATATATATATATATTGAGGGTGTGGAGATTTCATACTGATATGATATTATTTTTTTACTGGAACTTATCCCACTGAGGACTATATATTTGATTATCGGGATTTTTGATATTTACATATAATGTGGTATGGTTATATATAATTCACACATTCTCATGATTACTATATATTTTAATCATGTAATGGAAATTTTTCACCATTACTTCATATCATTAATTTTTATTCTATTATACCATGATGACTATAAATATTAATCTTTGGATGGATGTTATTATACTTTTATGTTATACTATATTACAGGGGTTATAAAATTTCTCCTAAATTACATATATAAATTCCCCAATGGATCTCAATCCTCCAAACATAATAAGATTTTTGGGATAGATTGTTTCATCTTGATGACTATATATATGATTACTGGGTTGTGATACAATCCCCCTGATGTGATATTATTCCAAATCTTGTGCTAATCAAATCAATGTGTGTATGTATATCTAATATAATGGATTATTAAATGTTGGTTATTCAACCCCACTAATGGTTTTGGAATTATTTATAGAAACATTATTTAAAATATAAATATGGTATTGTCATCATCTTTTTAATTAATACTGACCATTTATTGAAAGTTATAGTTTTGATATGCCCCCATGTTTAATTTAATACATTATAACACGTCACCTCATATATATAATGAACTTACTATTTTTGATTGGGATTCTTCTTGGTATTTCATAATATGTGTTACTCAAACAAATCTCTAGTGGTCCTTGAAACATGGTAGTCGATAATATAACATGATCACCAATATAGGATGAAAATATTCATAATATTTCATGGTTGAGTAAAATTTTTTGATAGTGTGTAGAGAAAAGGCTTGATGATGTGATAAACAATCCCTTTAATTTTAATTATTTTTTATTTTTATTGGATGATAATCTTAGTGGGAGATTAGGGGATGAATTTCCATAAGATAATAATTTATTTTCCAAAAAATAATTATTTAATTGTTATTCATTATTCTGATTGTTTATCGATATTATTGGGTTATTTACATCTTTTTTATATAAATTTTATACGGTTATATTCTCCCTATAGTAAAACCATAGTAAATAACAACAGGATTGTTGCCTCTGGAATATGGGGTGATGTGACATAGGTTACATGACATTCATTTTAGCTAATGGAAGACTAAACATGATTAATATATTAAGTAGTCCTACCATAGGGTATTTTAATCGTTTCCTAATATTTGTGGTATCATTAAAAATTAATAAACTTGTGTTGGAACTTTTGATGGAGATTTTATAGGTTATTCATATACACCTTCTCTATGGGTTGTCCATGTTACCTTTGTTTTGAGATTATTATAAATAATTTTTGTTATCAAAATTGAAACTGTTAGTAAATATATAATGTCTATTTTAGAGATTGATCTTTATTTATTTCTCTCTCTAACATAGTGGAATCAGGGGCTTCTAAACTTCATTGTTCATGGTGTACAAGATTAACATGATTTTATAATACATTTTTGTTATTGACATCACTATTGATGTTGGGTAATGTAATTAATGTTTCCATAAAAAATTAATAATCATTTCACTTTATATCATATTTAGATAATTTAAATTTACCAACTCAATTGTATTTAAGGTAATATGATAGGATGGTACAATGAGTAATGTCCAAAATCCCTATATTCTAGGGGTGAATTTTTTTTTGAGTATATAAGGAGATCCATACTGGAATCTTTACCTCAAGAAATTTTGTGTATGTTTAAAAATTCCACTTTTAGTAAAGTGAGACCCACATTTAGAGAGACACATCAACATCATTAACCTATTAAAAATTCTAAGGATTTATTGGTCATCATATTAAATGGAATCATATATTATAGGCTCTATAAAACAACATCATTCTTTGTAGTCATCAAAGACCATATAATGTGCACATCCTAATATATATTTAAATAGTAATTTCATATATTTTACATTCTATTATCATAAAATATTATTAGATATCCAAAAGTAACTCTAAAATACTCCTATCACAATTTATTCAATTAAGTATTATGGAAAATAAATATATAATTTCAACATTTTTCACCACAATATATGTCATTGGATGTTTATCAATAAAGATATTGAATCTATATTTCAAAATATAGTTCTTCCATGTTATTCGTTCTTCCACGCTTTAATTGAAAAAAATAAAGATGACGTGTAAATAGGTTGGTATAATTTCATGTATAGAAATGGGATATAAATATCCCTATTCATAGTCACCATTAGTACAACTCGATGAAGAAAAAATCTAATATCATAGAAAATAATTATATAAGAAAGATAATTATAAATTAATAATGTCACAAAATTCAATATTTATTGATTGTTAAAATAGTTTTTTTGTTTACTCAGTTTCTTAATATAAATCATAATATAAATCATTTTATAAAAAGATGTGTTTCAGAGATACTCGGGGAAAATTATAGAAATTAATTATTCTTTTATCTAAAATATCTAACAACTCTTAGAAATTTATCTAAAAAGGAATATAAATGCACAGTTAAAAGAATGTCAGTTATATATAACAAATGATTATATTATTTAATATTATATAATTATATACTTTCAATTATTACTTGTTCATAATTCATAAATATAGGTTTTCAATTATCTTTTAAATTTTAGGTGTAGTAAATTAACTATTTAAAGGGGTTTATCATATATAATATCAACACCATGATACTGATTTTTAGGAAAACACAATGAGGAAAACTCCTTATTTTCAAAAAAGATTTCCCAACAAAAATATATACATGGTTCCCTATGATAATAAAACATAACCATTAGTTGTCCACAATAAATATACATAGAAATTATTTATAAAAGAATTGGTTCCTCAACATAACTACTTAAAGTGTGATGTAAGGATGACATTTTTTAGGGAAAGTGTGTTGTACACTGATTTTTGAATCTATTGTTTATATAATTCTGGATTAGGGATAATGTTAATATCTATTTTTTATTTCACTTTAAAACAATGTTCGTCAATATTTTTGAACCTAGTTGTTTCGTTGGATGTTATTTCATTAGAAATTAATCAAACAATATTTGTCTTTTGTATCATTCATTAATTTCCATAATAAAACTATTTTCGATAGTCATAAAGTTATTTAATCTCTACTGTCATGATTGTAATTATTTTAAACTCATAATAACTTCCAATGAATTATGTACACATAAATTTTTGAAAACCCCACATGAATTTAGACTCTATCTACATGAGTAATTTTATTTTCTTTTATAAAACACTATATTTTTCCCATCCATCAAAATCATTTCCAATTTTAATTTCTCTAGGAAAATTATCGAACATTCAATAAAAACCCGGGTAACCAACCATTATCGTCAACATAACTTCCCAAAAATCAATTGAATTAAATTAAAATACTTATTTTACATCATGTTTAACATTATAATTTTCCCTATATTTCTTATGTCAATACCAATAGTCATGTAATTTTTTTAATATCTATGGTTTCTATATATTATTATATAAAATAAACATCTCATTCTCATTATTATAACAATAATTAGATTCATATTGGGTGTGTCATGATCAACCCTTTAATTTTAATTATTTCATATATAATTTTATTCATCCTCATTATTATTCTTTTATCTAATCATCTATGTTATTGACCACTATCTACATTAGACACATAATATTTTTTGATTAAAAAATCATTTTCCTTTGGACCACATTTATTAAAATGAACATGTAATTTACAAGATCAATTAACTATATTTTAAATAGAAAACTATATAAATTTACCCAATTAATATTAGACCAACTCATCTTTTTTCACCTTTACATATTATTTTAATGATTATAATTTATTAAAATGTTTTTCCCCAAACATGTCACACGGTTTTAAATATCCCACAAGTGTAATAAATTAAAATAAGAACTTGTTTTATTTTGTGAATAATATGAAATATATATTTGATTTTCTGATGTCTTTGTTTCATTTCAACTAGCAATTGGAATTATTTTGGGAATCTTATTCTCTTTATTATGATTAAACATATCATATATATATTGGTGATTATTTTAATTTTTCAATCCACCCATATTTCATTATAAATAAATTAATTCACAAACTATATAGTTACAAACACTTAGTTGAATCAATATTTTTTAGATAAAAAGTTATATTTTAATTTACAAAATGCAAGAGATTTCTCATTGGAATGTCTCATTGTCTCACAATTAAAAGGTTAAGTAATTTTGGAATAATTGGACCTCTTAAAATTACTCATGACAACAATTATTTTCACAGAATGTTATGATGTCTCAATATTTATTTAAAATAGAATTCAGAAATTTTTATCTAACTCATGATACCTTTTATAGAGAATTTTTTTCCCTTATACTATTAAGATAATTCTGTATTCACACAATTATTTGTTCTTGTCAATTTGAAACTATAAAACTACATGAATTTTTTACCTATTGATATATATTTTCATTTTAAATTATAATATGTCTATTTAACCCTCATTGAGAATTTCATTCATTGATTATAGCCTTTTATATTTTATATAATTTTTACAACATATTCTAAATCTCTTAAAAAAATAATAATTTTTTTCTTTTCCTGGAATTAATTTATAGTTCTGGAAAACACTTATACATGATCTATAGTGGTAGAAATAACTATACCCAATATGTATTTTATTTATCAACATTTAAAAACCTTTTTTACATTGTATTTTACAATATGTCAAATTTGTATTTATCGTCTCTCATATCCTCCTTCATTTCATTAAAATAGGAAACTGATAAAATGGTCAAATTTAATTTGATGGTTATTATGGTTTTCCACAATACTTGAATTATGAAATATATATCTCATCGGTAGTATGAAAATTTTCACTTATAATATATTTATATGTATGAATTGTTCAATATAATCCTATAATAACACCTTATTATGATATAATTATTAATAAAATAATGTATAATTATCTAACATATTATCACAATTGAATTTTCAGACATCATATTATCCTAAAATGACGGTTTTAATAACCTAATTTATTTATAATGATGGAAGTTATCTTCCCTCAAAATATTATTTGATGTATGAATTCATTACGTTTTTCATTTCATTTCTCTATAAATCCTTCAATGTTCTAGGGGAGATATAATTTTAATTATAAGATGATTTGTGTTATCATTTTATTCTCTTTGATTATGATTCAATAAGATAATATAAAATAATTGATTCAGTTTTTTGTTTTGATTCTAAATACAGATGGGTCAATGGATCTGGTACTGATTTATATGATCATTTTTTCATCCATAATGGTGAGGGTGTAGAAGAATTGTAAATATAATATCATTTGACTAAAAAGTTTACATTTTATTTAAAATTTTTCATTGAATATATTTAAATATCACCATCCATTAGATGTCTTATAAACATGAAAAAATAAACAAAAATGTTAAAAATATGTCTCATATGAGTTTTTAATCATGTTTTATCTCAATATTTGTCGACTATGTCACTGATTAGTAGCCATTTTCTTCCAAATAACAATGTACATACAAATAATTTAATAATATATGAAAAACCAAATGAATATATTTGATCTTGAATTCCCAGAATAAAATAGCCAACTCGAATAAAAAAATATATCCGGAGGATACGAAACCAACTTGGTAATTTAGCAGAAGAACCAAATCTGGTTTTTTCGTGAAATTAGATCAATATGAATATATAAATCTCAATTGGGTCAAATAAGTCTGATCTCTATACTCAATCATTGAAAAATATTCAAAAAAAAATTCATCTTGTATGTTAATATAATTTTTTTTATCAAAATATCATGACTATTAAAATAAAAAATATCATCTTCTTAAAAGTTTCTATTAACCATAACACATAGTAGCAATGTTAGTTATCATATTAAATGTCTATCAATATTAATAAAATAATATCTAACAAATGGAATTCATATAGAGTTCAGTCTTCTAATATTCTATTTACACATCAGCGAAAAATAATATTATTTAATATAATCTATTTTTTTAATATTTTATTATTGAAACCAATGATTGTTATAGTTATATAAACAATACGGCTCTATAAATTATCATAAAAATTTTATTCTTTATATAAAATCATCAAAATACCACACAATTTATAATGTGATAATTCAAATATTCAATATTCAAATATTATATTCATCTTTATTTCATATATAATTATCATTTATTTCAATGAAAATAATTTATTCATAGAATAATAATTATTTAATATTATAATGGATATTTCATAGAAATTTTGTTTTTTTAATAATAGAATATCATGATAATGTTATTTTATTTTTTAAAATGGGTTTTATCCAAATATTTATCATGTTTTTTTAAATATTATTAAATAATTTGGTTATCTGTCTTTATAATAAATGTAAATCTATCCTCCTTTGGAATCATTAATATCCTTATTTTTAACTATTATTATTATTATTATTTCTTAGATTATTCAAAAAACCGATATTATTCTGCACATGTGTATGGACACATGAAATATATTTTAACCATATCATGATGACATATTTTAGAAGAGAGAATTAATCTTGTTCATTGATTATAATCATAGAATTCATTAACATTAATCACATCCAATATATGAATCCCAATATTTGCATCACTTATGATTAATGTAAAATTTAAAACAATTGATGTACACATCAGGAAATATCAATATAAATGTCACTATACACATCTCATATATGAAATAGATAAATCCTCATTATAACGTGAAATATATTTTTATCATCCAAAGAATCATTCACATCAATTGAAATTTCATTATAAGAATATTTATATTCCCTAGAAATACATAGATGATCATATATATTATCCATGATATCACACATACTGTGATGAATCCAAATAATTTTTCATTACCTGCTATACATATTTATTAAGGATTACACGTATTCCATAAATTATAAATTTTAATATCAATTAGTTATTTAGTATCTTACATAAACCAAATATGAATCTGATTATTAATTAAATTTTAGAGTTTAAACCGAAAATGTAGTGAAAATCCTCATTTTATACTATATAAATTAAAAAATACAATGTAATAATATATTGATACAAATAGTTATGAAATAGACTAGTTTTCCTGATATTCATTCTTACACATCTTATGATTTTCATAATTTATTCATGGGTGAAGTCACTTATAATTTTCTTTATTATGAAATATTAGTAAGTTATTAATGATTAATATTATGCATCCCTACTAATATGGCCACAATATAACATAGTATAAAAAACCAGACTTTATTCGTTGTCTATCATTGGTAATATTTTTTCAATTATTATATTTAAATTTGAAATAGTAAAATTCACGCAAAAAAATAATTATTGACATAAATCCATTGAAACCTAACTCCATTTAATCATATCCACCTATTATCAGTTTGAAGATATTTTTTAAAAATAACAATTAATAATAAAATATTTAAACATTATATTTTCAATAATTAATTCTTGAGTTAGATTAATGTTTATCATATTTATAAAAAATATCATTATAAATAATCTATGCCTTGTACAATTAATTATGAACTCAATTTTGAGGAGTATACATAATTTTTTGATTCCATATATTTTAGTATTGTGATCATTAAATAATTAACTATATCTACAAATTCATCTCTTCATTATTATTATTTATATGTCATTATCACAAAATTCATCTAAGTGACATCCATATAAAGATTCATCCCTGTATGAAAACCAAGATTAGTGGATCATATATTCAAATAAAAATTATTTTGGTAACTGTATATTAAAATATTTTTCCCCATTGATGTGTGAACATAATATGAGTAATTAATTATAGTGTTTAATATATTATATAATTTTTAAACACCATCCATTAAGGGGTTCTTCAATATATATTATAATTTTTAATTCTAATATATATAGAAATATTTTTTATACCCTTATAATTATTCGGATCGTTCAATATTCTAAAATAAATAAAACTCGATTTTATTTTATCATCAAATGTATTATCAAAATCAGGGTTATAGAAAATATTATAATTTCACAAATGGTTTCAACATATACATAAAGAAGTTTTATATTCAAATAACCATATATTATGTTTATAATGTGAATGTTCCTTGGAGGATACATTGTGACATTGATATATCATGACATTCCTTATATGATTTAGGGTTATAATTAGTGATATCATGGGTGATAACCCAAAATCATGATGAATGTACTATTGACGATAAATTTTTATGAAACCACCATTGTTACATGAAAATATAATCTTCTTGATGAATTTATTGTCATTTTTTAATAGCATTCTCTCTAGATATGATTAAAGACTTCATTTACCTTATCATATCATTATCATTCAATGAGAGACAACTATATCATAGATCATAGAAATGCGATATTGAGTCATTACCATTTAGAGGACTAATATAAATTATAAAAAAATAAGGATCAATTGTTGTTAATATAATATCATTGTTGGAAGCACATGACTATATATGACACCTAATTTAATCATCTACCCTATAATGATTTTCATTTTATGTAGAACATATGTTTTATTTCCTATCTGGTTAAAAATATTTTAATCTTATAAATATTTCCCTTATCCTTAAATTTCATTATATAATTCAAACTAATTCTAACTAAAAATATTTAAATATATTTCTATAATAAATCTATTAATTTATTCAAATTATTATGATTGTTAAATATTATTAATATATATATTATTTTTGAAATGGTAATCATATCCATTTAGATAATGAGTTACCTACATAAATTGAAAATGCATTATAGGAAACATTTTTATGTAAAAAAATAAATCTATTTTGAACATGATATCCTGAATAATAAACAAGAACTATTTCATCAACATACTCACATTGACTTTTAACCTTTAATTAGTATTTAAAAGTTTTACATATGATCCATCTCCATAAATTTTCTATAACATTTCTCATGGTGTATATATAAATGGAAAACATTATTTGAAATTTTATAAAATCTAAACATCCTAAATTTATCTCTTTTTATCTCCCTCGATATCCCAATCTACTAATGTATTTTTTAAATCCTTGATACATTAAATAATTATTTATTATATATTATCCACCATTCAATATTTCAACATTGATATAAAAAATCCTTCATTTTAAATTATTGGCATGGAAAATTTTTTAATTTCCCTTTTTTATGTTTTATTTCAATAATTAAAACCACTAATATAATATTAGAATATGTAATATAGGTATCATGAAAAACCTTAAAAAATAAATATATTATTGGATTCGTGGTTTGGAAAATAGGATATGTGATTTCCCCTATGATATGAATTTATTTTAACAATCAATAAATGATATGTTATCATAAAATAATTTTAGGACCAAATAATATAATGTAATTTTACAATAGTTATGGGAATATATCATATTATATTTTTGGATATCTCATTAATTTATTACAATTATTTATAATACATGTAAAAAATTACAATAATTAAATGTATAATTATATCATTACAAAATATTATTTCACAAGAATAATTTTAATTTAATTTTTTCCCAATAAAATAAATTAATCCCATATACCCAAAGTTATATTTACATTTGTTCTTAGAAATAATATTAATTTATCAATAATATATTTTAAAAATATATAATAATAATCCTATACAAATTAGAATACACCAAGATAAACACAAAATTCAATATAGAATAGATAATAAGAAATTTCTCTTCCCAAATATTTTTTACTATATATACAGTTCATTATTAATATTATATATATATTAAAGAAATGGTTTTATAACATAAAATTTGATTTTTTTTAATAGAGAATGAAGTCCTTGTTGGTAAATCTTTATAATTGATTGTATTTTTCAGTCTCATATATGAAATCATATGGATATTTTTTAAATTATTTATTTTCACTTTTCCCATTCAAAGTGAATGTTTTTTATACTTCAATGGTATATTATACAAGTAAAAAAGGTAAATTTTCTGTCATAATAATGGTTTCTTCCCATTTGATATTTTTATTTTCTTTCATGAATTTTATTGAAGTGCTAAAAGTGGAATATTGTATCAAATATGTAAGAAAATATTCTTGATCACACTTCCATAAATAAAAAATGATTTCAGAATTATTATTTTCTAAATTTAATAAGCATCCATTCAAATACATTTTGTTATTGGTATTTATATATTCAATTATTATCCTCTATTATCTAAATTTACATCCATAATATTTCATTCAAAAAAGTATATCTTCTCTGTTTCCACTAAAATATGAAAAATTTCAATAATTAAATCATTATAAACTCATTATAATTTTTGATATATAAGATGTATATTAATCCCAAAAAGTATCTTCTAACTATTGGGTAAAATATTTATAAATTGGATTGTATTATATGTCATGAGTTCGTATAAATTTATTACTGGTCGCTCCAACAATCCCAATGGTTTCGGGATGACATGGTGTTGATCCAATATTTTTTACCTATTATATATTTATCAGACAATATATATATTTTTTGGAAAATTTGTATCCATTGTTTTTTGACTGAGGGAATTTATATTCATAATCTATAAAAATATTATTTTGTATAGTGTTTATTTCAAATAAATGATAAATCATAATAATTATCATAGGCCATTGTTGTACCATAACTATTAATGATATATAATGAGTCATTTATAATTTTTTATTAGTTTTTTATAATATCAAAGAAAATTTAAAATATTTATATATTTTGAATAAAATTCTAATACCATGAAATATTTATAATTTATTATATATTTCACCCTATATGATTAAATGGTGATAGATTTAAGTAATGACATCCTCAATCTAGTAAAAGCATCCCAAAAATAATTTTATCAATATAGAATCCTTAATTATAATGATGAACCCATAAATTGAGAAATTATTCAACATTATTTATGTTAATTGTATTTTAGTTTTTCTGAGAAGGATATTTTTTTGACATGAAATTTTACCATGATATGATACCATTGTAATTATCATTCAATCATAAAGTTATTCTCTCTCTGAATGATATTATTATTGGGGTTTGGATATAAAAATATTTCTTTACTATCACAGGGAAGTACAACATTTTTTAAACTATATCATTGCCAATTACATGTTTATCCTCTATTTCATAATGAAATGCCAAAAATAACCAGTCCAATGTCACAGTCCTTATCTTAACTTCTAATATCATCATTAGGCACTTAAATTATTCCTCACTATAAAAAAATTAAGTTTTTTTTATAGGAATTATTTATATTTTTTGAAAAAAAAATTATTGAAACACATTATCTATTGTAGTGTAGTTTCCCTTGGAAGATTTTATGTTCAATTAATCATTATAATTAAAATTTATTTTATATTCATCATACTATGATAGAGACAATACAATATCAATATTTGAATTATAAAAATTTATTTTAAAATGGCGTACTTAACATTATTTTTATATCAGTTTTTTAAATGTCATAAAATTATTTATAACATCCAATACGAACATAAATGAATCCTAAAAATTATTTCATTTTCCTTTTGAAGTTAATTATATTTAGAAATAGTCTCTAATAGAGAAACCTATATGACTAAATGATATTTCACATTTCCAAAAGGTGTACATTTCATGTAAAGATCCATCCTAATTAAAACATAATAGTTTATATTCCTTGTCCTGGAGAAGAGGTCTAGATAGTTGACCTCTTGTATATTTCCATATTTTTCTATGTGTCAGGAAAAATAAAAATAAAATAACATGAGTAGTGATAAGGGAACCATCCTTGTAAAAATATGTTACCCTAATTTCTAATATCATGTGGTGTGTTGGGAAGTCATACGAGGTATTATAGGAGACCCATCGGTTCAGATGTCTAGGTTAATGACTTGAGGAAGGTTGGTTCATGAAAAATTGAACTACTACCATTACCCATATTGACGTATCTGTGAACCATTAGAAATTATGGTTTGGGGAAGAGAAGAAGGTTGTAGGGATTTGAATGGATGGAGACTGTAACACAACAAGAAAAAAATCATAATATACTAAATGATACTTCTAATTACAAAATTGTGAACCGTTATTTTTGGGGAGCTAACAGAATTACAACTCCAATGTTAAGGGTTCTTAACATGGAGTTTTTTTAAAAAATGGTATCCTCTATTGAGGTTATCCATAGGTTGTGTATGTGAGGAAAACAATCTATGAAATAACACCAATTAGTATATGGGGAAAATTATTAGTTATAAAAAATACCCTAATTGGTATTATCATGTGGTTAGTTGGGATAAAATCTAAGTTATTGTAGGAGTCCTGAGGGTGAGGTGACCGCATTAATGTCTTTTGGATTTTCAATTTTTTAAAATATTATAATACATATATTTCATATATAAATCATATATGAATATAATTTAGGGAATGTAATACACTAAAAATAAGATAACAAGGACAAAAGATGGATTATGAATTTAATTTATTATTTAGGCCTTTTGTTTTTCAACATTAAGGAAGTAAATTGAAGTCATATATCGAAAAAAAATTCTTATATCAACAATAATGTGTGATTTTCAAACATTAATTAATGTTCCTTATCAATAAATTTTTTCCAGACTCTAACTTGTTTATGAGATGAAATTAACTAATTAATTTAATTATAGAGTGAAATAATCAAGGTACACTTCAATGAAGTATTCTATAAAATCCAAAAATATATTAACAATATATTTTTTAAATTTCTTAAATGTGACCCTCTTTCGTACTAGAAATTGATTCCCTAAACAAGTTTATATTAATCTAGTGAAATCTTAACAATACTAAGACATTCAAAAATTCCATCAGTGGAATTTCTATTATACAAATCCATTCAAATAATCTAACTTATAATCATCAACTATTGCATAGAAAAAAATATAAAAACAAACAATTTAATGGAATAATATATATATTAATCAGTAGGGTAAACTGTGAAAATATTTATTTTAATCATCATGAAAACATATTTTATATTGAAAATATGCTATAAAAAAATAAAACAACATATATGTTTCTCCCAAATTGATATCTCTAATACAATTTCTATCCATATTAACATTTAATATCAATGATCTATGAATGTACCTCATATTTATCTATGTATCAACCTGTATAATTCGTTTAATAGTGTATTCCATATATAGTAGTGATAAGTAAAATAAACTGTATGGTTTTCATATAAAATTTTCATGTATGAAAAATTTATTTTCTTAATATTATATTAGTATTTTTTTAATGAAACATCACAAAATATATTCATTAGACATAACCAATATTATTTTTGAATAATCAACATATATCTATCTATCCATATCTCCTCAAATAAATTAACAAATATGAAATGTTTAGAAGTATGATGTTAAAACTAATCATTGATTTCTCATTCTATAATTCATTTGAAATCCCCTAATAATTTGAGGATCAAGGATGTAAATTTCTCTAACTATTTGATAATAATTGGAGGTAATAGATAATGTCATGTATATAAAACGTTCTAAAGGATATATAAATATCAAGATCATCAAAAAAATATCTCCTTAAAAAATATGTATATAAATTACTAAAATATTAAATATAGAACACATGGGAGGAAGAAGTATGCATGATTCAAGGAGGTAATACACTTCTCTATGTATACATATGTATATTATTTACTCCAAATCCATGTGAACTAGGATGGATTTTATATTGTATAACATTCATCTCCATCAATATAAAACCGAGAATTATATGAGGGGAATTGAAATACCATTGAAATGAATTTCCATGAATCAAATTAATTTATCTAAGATGATGTGGGAATTTCATATATCACCCTATATCATTAATCGTGTTCTCTCAATGAGCACACATTTACAATTATAAAAATCCATCTATATTTCACCATAAAAGATAGATTAAATATTTATCTACAATTTTTTACATGAAATGTATAACCTATAATATACCTAAGGTGTGGTTTTATAGTAGATGATATGTGAATATTTTATCATATAACTTTACCCATATTATTGATGAGACATATTATGAAAATCATAAACATACTCTATCATTAGTTTAGGATTTGATAGAAATTTCTCCACAACTATATATCTAATTTTAATCAATATCAATCTACCAATGACTATATTACATCACTTTTTGAGTAAGAACATATAATAATAAATCCTATCACAATCATGGGTCCTTCTCATAGCCATATAAGACAGGTATTATTTTAGAATTACCACATCAACATTGTTGGATCCCTAATTACCCTACTATGGGAGTGAAATATATAATTCAATAAAATATGATTTTTTATACTGAAATGTTCTATTGGAAAAAATATGTCACAGTAGTTAGAAAATTATTCATTGGTGGTATATTCATTTACCCAGTATTAATTGTTTGTATTTCCTCAAATTTTTCCAATCATTTCCAAACTACATTAATAATTTTTATATATATTCCACTGTTTGATTTTTCATCTTTCCCACCATTATTCCTCATTATCAACACTTCATTCCAATAATATTTATTAAATAATTTGACTTACACTTTAATATTTTTCCATTATCCAATATAATACAAATAGTTTGTTTTACATAAATAGTTCATCTGAAACGTTTTTTATATTAATTAATATCATTTGAGCACAAGATATAAAATAATGAATTTATATAATCACATTTCTCCCCAAATAAAAAATTTTTAATAACTTTTTTTATTCAATTAGGGATTTCTCATGTGTAGTTATTAATTTTAGAATACATATTAAAAATTTATTCTACATAATATTTTTTTTAATGAATTCCATTTTAATTTTCCTAATGAATGCCATCCGCATTTTATAACATTATTTATACATAACCATGTAAATTTTTAATTACTATCCAATAAATTCATTAGAATGAAAATAATTTTTCAATTATATGTATATTAAAAATTCTCCCATAATTAAAAATATATGTATTCATTATATTCTTTTCTTTTTTATTGAATCCTTACTACATCAATGAAATAATATTATCATATGATCTCATGAAAATATTGTTAATATGAAATCTTATTTATGTATTTGAAATTAAATTTTATTTTAAAAAACTCCTCAAAAAATATTATGTACTGCAAATATTTATAATAATCAATAAAATTACACATTAGTAAATTTATTTGGTTATAAACAATTTTTTAAAATGGAACCCATTACATGATCCCATAAAATTACACTAATAGTCCAATTGACACGATCACAGTTAATAGAAATCTAATAAATGGATTATATAATGTTAACAACATTTATGTTATTAAATTTTATCCCACTTACAAACACACATTTTATTATATACATGTGTTTCTATCAATTTGAGAATTAAAAAATAATCAAAAAGAAGACTCCAGTATATTAAAAAAATGTAAACAGTCACTTGTGTACCTGTATAATATTTCATAGAACTATTTAATGTCTTATTAAATAAAAAATTAATTTATAATATGAAAAAAAATCATCAAAATTATATTTTATTCCCTCAATGATATTTATTTTTCAATCCATATGTGAAATCATGTCAAATTAATTGTTCGTTATGGAAATTTGGGAATCACACTAATAATAAACCTTTTTGTGATAGTAATTATTATATTTAAAATAATGAAATTTTATATAGGTATTAGGGGTTAAAATTAATGAAATAATGTTGGGGAGGGGTTTCAAAGTCCCCATTCGTAAATTCATTTTCCCACACTTATGACTCATAATTGTGTCTAGCTGCCAACAACAACCTTGGATTTATGGTTTTTATGAAACAATATTGAATTAAATATACCATGTCACATTGTGAATGGTGTTACCCCCACCACCATAATAATATTTTATTTTATCCCCATGTCTCACTATTTTTTAAATGTGTTTTGGAACCAAATAATTATTTTATAAATTTTTTTCTTCACTACATTAATTTTTTTGAAATTAAAGTTGATCACTATCTATAAAATATTCAATAACTTTACTCCACTATCTTGAATGACCATAATGAAAAACAATTAAATTATAAGAAGTGGTTTATTTATTTATATAAATATAAAAAAGAAATCAATTTCCAAAATACCACCATCAATGATATATAATTTTTGAGATATATTTCTTCATCTTATCATCTACCCTCTATAATATTCATTATTTTGAACAACATCATATCAAAATCATTATGACATTAAAAATGTATAATATTTTTGATTAAAATCATAGTCATATCTAGAAAAAAATATATCATTAATAAAGATATATAATCAAGTAAATCATTGACATACATAATGGTTATCTGAATACGCTTTAACTAGTTCAGTTAAATGATCATACATCAGAATTAACTTCTATTTATATGACACTACATGAAGAATTAATTATGTACTATAACATTGCAGGATTTTTTTAGATAAATAATGTGATATAATGGATGGAATTATAATTTCCATCCCCCCATAATTTATTTTTTATTTTTTAAAAAAATTATGAAAATAATATAATTCATGAAATTTCATAAATTCCCATTAAAAAAAATCCCTATACTATTCCATCCATGACATCCATTTCAGTATAAAATTCCTTATTAATATAATCTCATAAAAAATTGGTTCAAAATATAAATGATGGAAAAAATATCACTGCTTCTTTTAATGCCCCAATATTACATTATAAAGTCCCATTATATAAAAATAATTGTTCATTAATTAAAATATAATAAAAACCATTATATCCATTTGATAAAAAGAATTTTTATTCAATACTATAAGAATGGATATAAATTTAATGTATTGGGGAATAATATTGAATATTTATGTTAATGAAAATTCATAAAATATTATTTAATATAACATGAATTATTGTTAAACATATTCATTGGGTAAACTATAGAAATAATAAAACAACAAACATTTATCATTGATCATTTTTGGAAATATTTGACACATCTCCCATATAAATAATCATGATAACTGTAAATAACTACTATATATTGAGGCCAAATAGAAAATAAGACTATTTAAATAAAATCATCAACATATTGAATATATTTATTCATATATGTTACCATTATATATTAATAAAACATGGTATCCTTCTTTACAACCTCAAGTAAATTGAAACATATGAATAGATGAGCTCTGGTACACTGTAAGGGTAAACATGAGTGATATGAATCTGTGAATGTGTTTAAGCATATAATTAGAATAAATGATTTTTAATATATGATTATAAATTTAAAATCAAATCCAAAATAACATATATAAACATCAAAATTCATGAAATAAAATTTTAACATGTAAGAATATTGGGGAAACATCTACAAGTAAATATATTCACTAATAATAAAATTTAAATCATATCAAAATTTCATATTCTTTTCTCACCACTATAGGTATATAACCTAAATCAAATGTCAACTATAACTACTAATACCATCATATAAAAGTGGATTAGGAACATCCATCTATATCCCACACCATATTGAATCAGTCATCAATAATATTTTTTCCCATTTATGAGATGAGCATCAATCCATTCACATTTCTTAGAGTGGATCCAACATATCAAATCATTTCCTATTAATATCTCAAGATATATATGTAATTAAAATATTTAGTAGATAATTGTTATGGTTTCGACTATTTTATAATCAATACGATGAATTTCTGTTGCACATGTTGATAAAACATTTATCATGACACCATAGAATAACCAATAGAAATGAGATGGGTTTTATAAAAATATCATCATAACATAACCTTAATCCAACATGTTAATTTACATTCATGGATTTGTTATATATTATCCCTGATAAATCCTAGTAAATAAAAATAACTATGGTAATTGACAAAAGATTCATTTAATACGTCATTTAAAAATGTAATTGAAAACATTTGAAAATATAATTTTCCATTGACTAATTTTTTAATAAAAAAAATATGAAATATTAATAAATACCATTAATTGATAAAAACCCATTAAAATTTTAATGTAATCATAAAATAAATGAGTGTTCATACTAGATTAAAAATGAATTCAGGAATTATACGTTAAAAGACAACATTTTTCCTACTATTCTAAAATCTAAATATTATTGTGCGTAAAAAATATAGAAATTTTATTTTTTAAATAATTTTAAGTAATATTTGATCAAATAAAAATTTTATTTTTAGAAAAATATCATTTATATTCAGGAATAATAATAATTCTTTTTATATGCATGGACATGGGAGAACAATGTTGTAAACAAAAGATGAAATAAGGTCAAATTTTATTTAAAAATAATTTATCATTCACTTTAAGAAACAAAGGTGAAAAATGAAAATAATAAATTGAAATAATTGTAATAACCATAGGATTTTCAATTATATAGTCTGTAATGGATAAGATCCATAATAATTTCATCAATATGAATTTAGCATAGACACTCTTGAAGAGATAAATTATTATAACATTAAACTGTACAACCTAGATCATCTTAAGTTGAATGCATTTTATCAACTTTTATAAAAAATATTGAATTATTACAAATATATTACAAAAAAATATTATATTATATCATTCTATACATAATTTACATATAACATATTATCCCCCATATATATAGAATTCTGTATTAAAATATCTTTTATTATTGTGGACAACATCATATTTCATGCATGTATCTGTTTGGAAGTCCCATTGCATCTATATTTTTCATCATTTAATTATCTCATGGATAATATTCAGGTAATTATCTTCATATGTAATCATTAGTCACACTATTAGAACAATTCATATAAATTGGTCATGAAAAAATATTTACATGACATTTTATTGATGGTAGTATGTACATATGAAAGGATATTGTTTACTATTTTTTATGGATAGAGATAAATAAAATTAAATTATAATTCCCCAATATATTACTATATTAATATCATTAATATTATATTTTCTATAAATCAATATTTATAACCATCTACATGATATTTTTATAATAAACTAAATGAAACCCTTCTTGGAGGTGGTTGTATACACATATTTAAGAGCAATGATTTAATTCTCCATTGGAAGTAAAGGAGGTGGACAATTATTATTATGTTATAAATATAAAAATTCAAGATATTGATGATATTTATGCCAGTATTTTAGAATCTATATAATAAATTTAAATGATGCAATAGATGAAATAAAATTTATTTTAATCCGAAAATCATTATTCCTATTCAATGGTAATCCTCATTTAGATTACAAATTAATCCAAGATAAGATGGTATTTTGAAAATTCAATAATATATAGTACATGGAAATGAATTTTTGGATTTTATTAGTGTATTAATTTTTAAATATTTAAGGATCAAACATTGTCAATAATGGAAAGAGGATATTCCCTTTTTATGTAAGGGGATGAACACCCTTATAGTTTCCTAAAGTATTAAATTAATTTAAAATAGTTTAATGATCAACTTGAACTACGTTCATATATTATGAATATATGATGTAGATGATAATAAAAACTCACATATAGTAAATTTTATAAATTTGCGATCATAAATTTACATATTTCTCTTACTTTCGATGTACTGTTAGACCTTCTGACACTTTACATGATATCTATATTATATTAGTCTTTAATTTCATGTTTCTATAAATTGAAAATTGACTCATATGTGGAATTGTTTTGATATTTTTCATAACTCATTCATCTGCGTCCACTAAGATTGTGATATTAATAGCATTAATACCCAATTATAATCAGTAATAGTGCAAGGGATGGAGACTATGACTGCGTAGGAATAACAATCCCAGGGGAAGCCTAAACATATGGTAAATGTTGTAAAGACTCAGAATTATCAAAGAAATTTTTTTCTTGATTCTTTGGATTTTTAAGAGTCTGTTGCTCATGATTATGCCTGATTCCGAGGCCCGGTGTGCCCAGAATCAATTTCCAAAGTTTAGCTCGGGTACATTCAGTAAACGAACGAGCGGGTTTTTCTATCTTTTGAACCAGTGCTCCGAATTGAAATCTGAGGGCACTAATGAACTCATAGCGCCGATATTTGATTAAGGGGACCTTTACCACAGTTGCGTTTAAAGCGGGTTGGGAATCAATATTTTGTGAATTAGTTTAAAATAAATAAAATTGAAAGAAAAATATTATTTTATGACCTTGGATGATAATCCCTCCCATGGGAAATAGTTGGTGGGGCCCACAACCATCCAACTTCCTAGGTGATGATATTTGAAATGTGGGGCCCACATGACCCCCATCCTTTCACCTTCCCCTAAACTTCTTAATCCCCCACATTAAACTCCCTTGATTAATGTTGATAACTCTCCCATATTTATGAGATCTTCCACCTCCTCTCCCTCAATTAAATTAATAGCCAACAAATTTAATTAATGAGGTGGTTTGAATGTTTGAATTTTAAATGTATTGTGTTAAATAAAATATTAGTGTAGCTTAATATTATATTTTGGGGGAAGGCTTTTGTTGTGTGATGAATAGTTGGGAAGAGATCTTGAGTTTTTGGGGAAGAACACCGAACCTCTGACGAAGAACGACATCTTCTTTGACGAAGAATGCCGGTTCCACGAAGAACAATCGACGTGCCATCCTTTCTTTTCTCCCCAACAAGTGAGGAGTAGCTTCTTCCTCCTCAGACACATTCCGATGTCGTCTATGAATCCTTTCCTCATGACACCGTCTTCCGCGACACCCAACGTTCGACGTCAATTATCGAGGTAGGGGGTTTTCATAAATAGTATATATGTGATTTATACCATCGTGCATCGGTATTTAATTGCAGGATATTTGTATAATTTATTTTGAATAAATTATACCCTTTTCGTTGATGAATTATGGATTGATCCTCTAATGCGGAGGGCATGGGCTAGCGAACAAGCCCGAACCCTCTGCTGGTTGTTCATTTGAGCGTGGATTGATGGGAGATGATGAAATAGGACAATAACGGCATTTGGGAGCCTTCCTAGTAATGTTATGGACTTGAGAAGACCACCTACTCATAAAGAGGATAAAATGGACCACTAGAGAAAATTCGGTGGCCCATGAAACCTCGTGGAGGTGTGGGTCGCCGGTGTTGCGGCGCCGACGACCGGAGGCGGCGGCCGACGCCGGCCGGCCACCTAGAGGCGGCATGGCTCATGCGTGCTGTGGGAGGAGATCCGCCACGAAACCTAGAGGCGGAAGGGCTCATGCGCGCTGTGGGAGGAGATCCGCCATGAAAATAGCCATGGCAGTGAAGCGGTGGATCCCACAGCCACGCGGGATCCGGGACGAATGGGGGTGACGCTATCTGGAGCCGTCGGTGCCAACCAGCGTGGGGGGGTGGGGGTGGGTCGCGCCTCCCCTCACTCCGCATAATCGCTCGGCTAGGCTGGCCGAGCCACGGCCGTCCGCAGGCTGGGCCACGCAAGCTGGGTAGGGCTATGCGACATCGGGCCGGACCCGGACTCCATTTGGGTCTACCCAGTTCGGCCCGACCCAGGGGGTGTTGGGCCGGGTCGGACCGGGCCAAGACCCCCTATTTTTGGACGTTTTTTGGTTAAATGTGCATAACATGATCTACGGACCTCCGATCAATGTACTGTCAGTTGCGTAGGATTCTTTGGATTGATCCGATCGTTTCAGTATATTACACATAAGGTTTTGGCAACGTTTTCTTACAGTCAGGTTCGTTCGAACTCAAAACCAACCGGGCCTTCGGAGAGAAAACACTTATAACTTGAGGACCGGACACCTGATTAATGTTTCGTCTACTACATTGGATTCCTCATGATGAGATGGTTCTTTTTGAATATTCCAATTGAGTTTTGGATGTTGTTGGAGTACGATCAAGTTGGTTTAGCTTATAATCCAACTGGGCCCCTGGAACAGAAATGCCAATAACTCTCTGACCGGACGTCCGTTTGACGAACAGTTAGTGACTCTGGTAATATCGTTGAAAAGTGGTTCCTTTGAGTATACCCCATGGGATTTCGGGAGAAAGTTGAGTTTTGGTCAGGTTGGTTCATTCAGGAATCCAACCGGGGCCCAGGATAAAAAGGCTAATAACTCACAAATTGGGTGATCAATTGAGGCACCGTCTATTTCATTGAGACCCCTATGATGAGGTTGTCCTTTGAGATACTTCCACGTGATATTAAATGACACGTGGATGTATGGACCAGTATCTTGTGGAGCAGATCCACCTGGAGACGAGCGTACGGTGTATAGAGAACTTGTAACAGGGTGAGAACTGATGACTTCTTGTAGTTGGCCCCTGGATAGAAAAGACAATAACTCTCTGACCGGACGTCCGTTTGACGAACAGTTAGTGGATTTGGTAATCTCATTGAAAAGTGATTCCTTTGAGTATACCCCATGGGAGTTTGGGAGAAATATGAGTTTTGGTCGGGTTGGTTCATTCAGGAAACCAACCGGGCCCCGGGATAAAAAGGCTATAAACTCACAAATTCGGTGTCTAATTGACGCGCCATCTATTGCGTTGAGACCCCTATGACGAGGTGGTACTTTGAGATACTTCCACGTGATATTACATGACACTTGTATGTATCAACCTATAGCTTGTGGAGAGGATCCACCCAAAGATGAGAGTACGGAGTACAAAGACCTTGTAGCTGGCTGAGACCTGATGACTTCTTGTATGATTCGATTCAGAGTGACTTGAATAGCCCAGTGGAGATCACTACTATTTTGGGGTGGCACACCCATAGAGGAGCATCACTACTGTGTTGGGGTGGATGACCTGCGATACTCGACAGAAGGAGTACCTCTATAGGCTATTAGGGGGAGCGCTACTATGTTGGGGCGACAGACCCATGGAGGGAAGCACTACTGTGTTGTGGTGGCAGACCCATGGTACTCGATAGGATGAGTACCATAGTAGTCTAAGGTTAGTGAGTTGAATCTCAGAGTCGTGAAAGGACTATTTCACTTGACAGAGGAGGAGTTCTTCAGTAGCCGTGTTTTTTTCATCGTGAATAAAATCCTGGTTTGAGCTGAGTCAATGACCTTTGTGTTTTTCCTCATGATTGAATGGGTTGCTTGATATCATAGGTATATTTTTGGACATATACATAAGTAATGGTTATCTGTTGAGATATTTCTTTGTCGTTTATCCTTGTAAGATTTTGTGAGACCTTTAGGGTCTCAGGGTCCCTACTAAGTATCGTTATACTCACCCCTATACGGGCTACGCCCGCACCTTTTTGTGTTGGTTGCAGATTGTAACACACCAATATTTCATAGTGTGTTATTTCTTCAAATTAATTCAATAACTTGCATTACACGCAACACCGAGTTCAAGCGCACCATGACTTACCAAACAAGCCGTTAAAAAGAGGTTATGAATAGTATTAACTAAATTTATAACTTTATATAATCCTTATAATATTAGAATCCATATTATGAGTTTCTTAGACATAATATAAGAACAAATTCATTTTCAGTATTGCACTTTTACCAACTTTTAATAGTGAACCCTTTTTAAATCCAATATTTTAAAATTTTATATATTCAATTTGACTGAATAAATTTATCTTTTATAATGGGGACATAAAAAATTTACAATGAAACATCCCAAGCTTCCACAATACGCTTTCCTTTGAATAATACAGTAGCGTGTGTTGTACCCAACTTCACGTTCTGACACACACAACAACCAATCAAACTAGCCTTTATGAATAGTAATACTTACTTTTTGAATGTTTATAAATTTTATCCCTCAAAATGGACTTCATTTTTGGATTCGGAGTATCGAATTTAGCCTAAGGTGAAATTTCGGTACTTTTCAGATAACATTAATATTTTGATGAATAGTGAAAATTACTAAATTTTATTTAAAAAAAACTTTTTTAATCAAAATAAATAATTGTGATAAATTATGAATTTGAGTGGTTTTAAAGTATATTTTGAATATATTTTTACAATTTAATACACTTTTTTTCAATGGACATAATTTTACAATTATACCGGATATAAACAAGTATCAATCTTTTGATAGTTATTATATCTTAAAAACACGCATTTTGTTTTGAGATCGGGAATTAATTTTAAATTAATTTCAGCCACTTATGTGTTTTGAATTTGAAAACATGGATTACATATTTGGAATCAGGATGTCCAAATTGTGTAAATATGTAACTTTTATTTTTATACATTTTGAATAATTACTTTGGTAAATACTTTATTTACTATGGTTAAAGGATAAATCTGGTAAATAAGTGTTAAAAAAATAATATTATAATAATACTAAATTACCCTAAAACGTGTCCTAACACTATTGTTGGATACATGTCCAACCATGGACATCTTTGGGTCTATTATGGGACCCCATGGAGCTAATTGTACGTGATAGGGACACTTTATTTTAATTAAGTTAAAATAAATACAAAAATGACATAAGCATATATATTTTAGAAATACAATTTTTACTTAGGGATATATACGTTGGATTTTAGACTATAAATATTAATTATAAATCTAAAACGATTTAATACATAATGGAATTTTATTTATAATTTTTAGACATTATATAATTTAATTTATTTATGACAAAAATAATGATGCAGTAATTACCTAATTAATGAAAAATTAGAATAATTGATATTATAAATACCCAAATAAATGTAATTTGAGAATTATTATAAATAAAAATAATTTTCTAGGATAATATGTCATGTTAGGATTTATTTAATTAAATTTTTTCGAGTTAATCATTCTTTTATGATATTTAAAAAAATCAATTATTGAATGGTGTCAAAATTGCCATAAAAGAGTTTTTAAAACAAATATTATATTATTATTTAATATTAAATTCTTATAAATCTAAGGTTCGGTCAAGAGACCTGTATAATGAATGTTTTACCATTAATGGGACACTTGGGGGTTTATTATATTTTTATAGTATGTTTAATAACCATATAATATAAAAATACAAAGAGACATTGTAAAAGTGAAACTAATTAAATAAGAGTTAATACTTAAAGATAAGGTTAATATAGTAACCCAAACTTGTCTAAATTCTGTTGGTTGAGTGGTTTTCGACCTATCCCTACAATAAACTTTAAATAAACTACTTTTTATCCATTAGAAACCGAATATGAATTTATTATAAAATAATACTTCTACCTTTTCCAAAGGTTCCCCTCACACCTCTTATAAAAGGGAACTCCCCTTTCTCATTAATTCACACCATAAAAGCCTTTTGGTTCTGCCAAAACCTGACCAAATACTCTCTCAACTTCCCTCACTTCATCCTAGAGGTATTACTTTATTAATTAAGCCATCCTAATGAGACATTTTGATCAAATAAAAATGAAGAACCCGAAGAAGAGGTAATGATTTCACCACCCCTATTCAAGTTCCTTTTTTCGTCCACTTCTTCTATCTTTGTTATTACCATTATAAAATAATGAATCCAGTATCTCCTATATACTGTAATATTATTATAAATATGGTACAACCATATTTAGTATTCTATCCATCCTTTGAATGACATGTCACCATACGTGTGTACGTACAACTTACTGTCTCCACATCGTGGTGGAATTTTTATTCAACACATTATTATTTGGATGGGTATAATAATGATTTTTAATTCTTGTAAATAATAAATATAACATGATAATGATTCTGTATATATGATATACCATCCAATTATATATTATTTTAATATCCAAATAATGATATTTTCGCTTGTGCGTATGTAAGGACTACCGTCTCCATGAACGTGATGAGATTCATTCTCCATCGTATCCATTCAAGTAAAATTCTCATTTGAAGATGAATAATAATGTTTAAGGACATAATATCATTCTGGATATGAATAAGATAAAACATATCCATGACAAACATGGCTTACATAAAAAAACATATAAATGAAAATGAGTAAGTTAACACCCGAAACAACGATAATTCGAAAATATTATTAACAAAGAAATGTTAAAAGATCATATATGATATTATATTAATATATATGATTCCTGTATAATTTAATAACAATTATTTCACCATTATACAGGAGGTTAACCTACCCCAACCAAGGAAAAGTACAAGGTAAGGGTTTATTTCACAATCTTTTCATTATCCGAGATTGTTTATATGTAATAATCTAGTGGGACTTCATTATCACCAACATCCATGTTTCATAAAAATGAATTTCAAAACATTATTAATATTTACTAGAATATGGGATAAAGTCATTTATACTCTTTTTTACTTTTATAAGTGGTTTATAAAGGAATTTTTCTATCTTTTTCCAAACAAGGTCCTTTTTAACCTTTTCGACAGAATTAAGTTAAGAATGTTTTTAACTTATACGACAGGTGTGGCTATTTAGACCATTATAAAATCGTCGAAGTTTCCTTTAAAAGCTTATAAGAATATTTTCAAACTAATTGATTAATTTTATCATTATATGACTTTTAAATGATTTAAAAAAATACATTTCTCTAAAATAGTTTTGATTTCATCTATGTCAACATCCCTTGATGGATTTTAAGATTATTTGAAGTTTATTTATTATGATACAAATGTTCCATATTGTATTGAAGGTTTTGTGATATTTTTGAATGTGTATGTGTTATTTTCATACCATTCATGGTTTATGGAGAAAGTATTGGCATTTCCTATGCTAGTTTTAATATGAATGATTATGTTATGTTTAAACCTGTTCATATGAAGAATGAATTGGACTTAGTAAGTGACGGGTGGATCCCGCTATAGCCCCTAGATGCATCAGTAGGTCTCATGAGTTAAACTTGTGTCTTGGAACAAGGATTTGACAAAATATTATTTTTAGTCTTGGCATGAGGCATTGGCAATGTGGTCCTGATAGTCTGACATTTTTCATTCCATCATTATGAAAGTGGTTATTGATATTGCATGTGATTATTCGATTAGTTGAATATCCATGTGAATATTTAAATGGAATTCATTCATTTTATTTTTTCCATACTATGTTGAAGTTCAAGTTTAAAAGGCTTTTGTTATAGTTATACATTGCCTTAAATGTTTATTCTTATTTATGAATGTTTCTGCTATATTGTTTTCCTTAATGGGCATTTGAGATAACCCCTTTTCTATGTTTTATTTTTCCCAGGATGTGAAGAAGTAATTTATCAATGACCTGTAGGGATACATTTAAGGGATTAGAGTGTGGACTATGGAGACAATGTTTTTGAAGTTTTCATTTTTATGATGTAATGTAAAACATTATTAATATATCTAGAATTTCCAAGGCTACTAAACTAATCGGTCTTTCGAGATCTGATCTTTCTTGTGATCATGCCAATGCTATGTACTATTGCACCGAATATGTGTCACTGGGTTCAGGGCATTACAGTTGGTATCATAGAAAGTTTAGTACAAACCATGGAAGCTAGATTTAGATAAACTCTGATTAGAGCACATAGATCTAAGATGGAAATTGAAGATTAGTTTAGAAGAACTTCCTAGAATTTTGGTATTGTAGAAATTTTGTGATTTTTCCAAGCAACACATCCCTGTCTGTATACGAGCAGGTAGAGGAAACTCTGGCACAGATATTCCTAGGGGTAAAACCTGAAAACACCGCATTGAGCTAGACTCGAATGTGAACTGGTGCATGACAACGAGCCTTGCTGCACTCTTGGTTACGACACTCCCAGGGGATATGCTTATGATAATTCTCATTTTCATTACAAACCATTATGAAGGGTTTATGAGTATATAATTCATCAAAGGAGACATTTTTATGATTATGGATTATATCTATAAACTATTTAATTTATGTTATGTGTTTTACAAGTTTGGGATTAGGTATTGTAATTCCTAAACTAATCTAGTGTATGCCATTGTTTAGAAATTGTTCCAAGTAGAAGGAATGTGAACTCCAGCAATGCACATGATCCAAAGAGAAACGAGGATCATATCTTTCATGGTCTTAAGCTAGAATTTATTAGATAAATAGTTTCCCATGTATTATCATCATATGAATAAATCATATCATGTGTTGATAAGATAAGTAATGTGGTTACTGATTCCTATGGTTTTGAAGGGAAGAAAGAGAAGAAAAGGATGGAAGAGAGAATGATGGATAAAGGGAATAGGGAAAAGAAGAATTTTCCCATATGTGATAACTGTGGGAAGAAACACCCTGGAACATGCCTGAAAGGAATGCTAGATTGTTATAACTGTGGAGGAAAATGGCCCAAAGTACGTGACTGTAAGGGTAAGAAAATGGTTTCAAATGTACAATGCTTCATTTTCAAGGAGTTTGGACACTACGTGAACCCATGTCCCAGTCATCAGACTATTCCACAAATGATGCTATTAGATAATAATCAAGTTATGATACTACCACAGATGAAGAGGAATGATTAGAGTTCTTATGTTGATTTTATCATTTGAGTGTTGTATCAAAAATTTACTTGTTAAAATAATTACGGAGTATATAAGGATTGTACTACACTACTATTTCATTAAGGACTTGAGATTGTGTGGAACAATGAAAAGTGACTCAATAGAAGGTTTAATTTTTGGAAAATATATGGTTGAGAGAAGGATAAACCATAATATGGTTCTGATACAGAGGTAGTGATTTTAGAATACTACATGATTGATTTGGATTAATTATATTGGATATTCTTGACTACCATGAAACTAATTACCGATTTGTATCTTCCATCATTGATGGGGTTTACAACATTTTTAGATTGAAAGAGTATATCTATTATACTCTAAGGAATAAGGTATCATGAATGTAATCAATATTATTTTATGGTAATTCAGGATGATGAAGTGTTTTAAAAGAATACATGATGAAGGTGTTCACATGTTATTACGTGGTAAAAAGGATTTTCATTATGTTTACCTTACTTATAAATTTTGGACTGAAGTATTTTGGATAGTTCTAGTTTGGATTATTTTGGATTTCCATAAAAGGACAATCCAGAGGTCGGACTACAACCCATCGCGTCCGGCAAGGCCGCGAGACATGATCCCACAACCAAAGGGCGACAAGGGTGTATCACCTACCACTGACCCACGTGATGTCCTATATTGAATAATGTCTTTTTTTAATGGTTCTTCTATATGAATTATAAATTCATTTTTTTAACCCTATATGAATAGGATAAATAGAATATTATTTTTAAGTTCTATTATCTTTTAGAGTGAATGATGAGTTTCTGGTAGAACATAGTTAAATGACGAGACTCTACTTGTCAAGTATATATTTTTCTTCTTCTCTTAATCAATGTAGAAATTAATTCTTATAATTTAGTGGAGGGATCTTAAAACCAAAAAAATGTGATATCCTAATACCATATGTTTTACTGAACCAATGGTGTTTTAAATCATCATATATTGATGAATTTAAGGCCATCAATTTTACACATGTTTGTGATTGATGACCTCAATCACTGGCTATAAATATTTATGTTTTTCCTCCAATTATATGTCTCTAATTGCCACCAATGTTCTCCGAATAGAGATCTTAATTTGGTGGTGACCATTTCATTTCTCTTTTCCTCTTATTAAGACTAAATTTTATTAACCCAATTTCGGATGTGGGTTTTCCCACAAAAATATTTTCTATATTCAACCTTTTATTTTTTAAGGACAATTTCAAATTGTGAGGACCCAATTCATTGAATGAGGGTAGAATGTAACACCCCATGATTTCATAGTGTGTTATTTCTTCAAATTAATTCAATAACTTGCACTACAAACAACACTGAGTTCAAGCGCACCATGACCTACCAAACAAGCCATTCAAAAAAGTATATGAATAGTATGAACTAAATTTTAAATATTATATAATCCTTATAATTTTAGAATCCATATTATGAGTTTCTTATACATAGTGGATGAAAAAATTCATTTTTAGTATTGCCCTATTACCAACTAGTAATAGTGAACCCTTTTTAAATCCAATATTTTAAACTTTTATATATTCAATTTGACTAAATAAATTTACTTTTTAGAATGGGGAGATCAAAAATTTACAATTAAACATCCCAAGATTCGAAGATACTCTTTCCTTTAAATAATACAGTAGCGTGTGTTGTACGCAACTTCAAGTTCTAATAGACACCACAGCCAATCAAACTAGCCATTATGAATAGTAAGACCTACATTTTGAAATTTTATACATTTTATCTCTCAAAATGGACTTCATTTTTGGATTCGGAGTATCGAATTTAGAATAAAGTGAAATTTTAGTACTTTTTGGATAACTTTAATATTTTGATGAATAGTGAAAATTACGAAATTTTTATTAATTTTTTTTAATAAAAATAATTAATATTGATAAATTATGAATTTGAGTGGTTTCAAAGAATAATTCGAATATATATTTACCATTTAATACAATTTTGTTCATTGGTCTTAATTTCACAATTAAGCCGGATATAAACAATTATCAATCTTTTGATAGTTATTATATCTTAAAAACACGCATTTTCTTTTGACAGTGGGAATTAATTATAAATTAATTTCTTCCACTTATGTGTTTTGAATTTGGAAAAATGGTTTCCATATTTAGAATCAGGATGTCCAAATTATGTAAATAGTTAACTTTTATTTTTCGACATTTTGAATAATTACTTTGGTAAATATTTTATTTACCATGATTAAAGGGTAAATCCGGTAAATAAGGGTTAAAAAATGATATTATAATAATATTAAATAACCATAAAACGTGTTCTAACCATATTGGTGGATACAATTACGACCATGTGCATCTTTGGGACGATTTGGGGACCCCATGGAGCCACTTGTAGGTGGTAGGGACACTTTATTTTAATTAAGTTAAAATAAATACAAAAATGACACAAGCATATATCTTTTAGAAAAACAATTTTTACATAGGGTTATATATGTTGGATTTTAGACTATAAATATTAATTAGAATGATAAAAATATTTAATAAATAATGGTATTTTATTTATAAATTTTCGACATTATATAATTTAATTTATTTATGGCACAATGGTGATGCAGTAATTACATAATTAATGAAAAATTAGAATAATTGATATTATAAATACCCAAATAAATGTAATTTGAGACTTTTTATAAATATAAATCATTTTATAGGATAATATGAAATGTTAGGATTTATTAATTAACTTTTTTCAAATTAATCATTCTTTTTTGATTTTTAAAAATATCAATTATTGAATAGTGTCAAAATTGACATAAAAGTGTTTTTTAAAACAAATATTATATTATTAATTGATATTAAATTCCTTAAAATCTATGGTTAGGCCAAGAGACTTATATAATTATTGTTGTATCATTAATGGACCAGTTGGGGGTCTCCTGGATGTATATAGTATGTTTATTAACCATATAATATAAAAATAAAAAGAGACATTGTAAAAATGAGACTACTTAACTAGGAGTTAATACTTAATGATAAGGTTATTATAGTAACCCAGACCTATCTAAATCTTATTGGTTGAGTGTTTTTAGACCTATCCACACCTTAATCTTTAAATAATATACTTTGGATCCATTAGAAACCGAATATTAATTTATTATAAAATAATATTTCTAGCTTTTCCAAAGGTGCCCCTCACCCCTCTTATAAAAGGTCACTCCCCCTTATCATAAATTCACAACATCAAAGCCTTTGGTTCAGCCAACCCCTACCCAAATACTCTCTAAACTTCCCTCAATTCATCCTAGAGGCCTTCATTTAGTCATAAAGCCATCCTATGGATCCCTTTTCATCCAATCAAAAGGAAGAACCCGAAGAAGTGGTAATGATTTCACCACACCTTTTCAAGTTCCTTTCTTTTTCCACTTATTCAGTCATTATTATTACCATTCTAAAATAATGAATCCAGTATCTCCTATATACTGTAATATTATTATAAATATTGTACAACCATATTCCATATTCTATCTAATCTTTGAATGACATGTCACCATACGTGCGTACGTACGGCTTACCGTCTCCACGTTGTGGTGTAATTGTTATTCAATATTTTATTATTTGGATGGGTATAATAATGATTTTTAATTCATGTAAATAATAAATATACCATGATAATGATTCTTTATATATGTTATACTATCCAATTATATATTATTTTAATATCAAAAGAGTGATATTGTTGCTCGTGCATATGTACAGACAACCGTCTCCACGAACGCAATGCGATTCATTCTCCATCGTATCCATTCAAGTATAATTCTCATTTTAAGATTAATAATAATGTTTATATACTTAATATAATTATAGATATGAATAAGATACAATGTATCCATAACAAACATATCTTATATAACAAAACATATAAAATAAAATGAGTAAGTTAACACCCGACACGGCGATAATTCTAAAATATTATTAACAAATAAATGTTAAAAGATCATATATGATATCATATTAATATATAAGATTATTTTATAATTTAATAATAATGATTTCACAATTATACAGGAGGTTAACCTACCCCAACCAAGGAAAAGTACAAGGTTGGGGTTTATATCACAATCTCTTCATTATCCAAGGTTGTTTATACGTAATAATGTTCTGGGACTTCTTTATCATCCACATCCATGTTTCTTGAAAATGTATTTCAAAACATTTTTACTATTTTCTAGAATATGGGTTAAAGTCATTTATAACCTTTTATACTTTTATAAGTGGTTTATAAAGGAATCTTTTAGTCGTTTTCAAAACAAGGTCCTTTTTAACCTTTTCGACAGAATTAAGGTAAGAATATTTTTTTAACTTATATGGCCATTGTGGCTATTTTCCGCCATTATAAAATCTTCAATGTTTCCTTTACAAGATTATAAGAATATTTTCAATGAAATTGTTTTTTTATAATAATGTGACTTTTAAATGATTTCAAAAAAGGGATATTTCTCTCAAATAGTTTTGATTTCATCTATGTCAACATCCTTTGATGGATTTTAAGCTTATTTGAAGTTTATTTTTTATGATACTAAAATTCCATATTGTATTGATGGTTTTGTGATATTTTTTGACTGTGAATGTGTTATTTTTATACCATTCATGGTTTATAGAGAATGTATTGACATTTCGTATTCTAGTTTTAATAATAATGTTTATGTTATGTATAAACCTGTTCATATGAGGAATGAATTGGACTTAATAAGTGATAGGTGGAGCCCGATATAGCTCTTCGATGCATCGGTAGGTCTCATGATACAAGCAAGTGTCATGGCATAAGGCCTTGACAAAATCTTATTTGTAGTCTTGACACGAGGCCTTGGCTATGTGGTTATGATAGTCTGGCATTATGCATTCCATAATTATGAAAGTGGTTATTGATATTGGATGTGATTATTTGATTAGTAGAATACCCATGTGAATAAGTAAATGGAATTATTTCATTTTATTTTTGCCAGAATATGTTGAAGTTCATGTTTAAAAGGCTTTTGTTTTAGTTATACATTGCCTTAAATGTTTATTCTTATTTATGAAAGTTTCCAATATATTGTTTTCCTTACTGGGCACTTGAGCTCACCCCTTTTCTATGTTTTATTTTTCCCAAGATGTGAAGAAGTAATTTATGAATGACCTGCAGGGATAGTATGAGGGGATTATAGTGTGGACTATGAAGACTATGTTGTTGTAGTTTTCATTATTATGATGTAATGTAAATCTTTATGAATATATATTGTGTTTCCAAGGCTACTAAACCAATCGGCCTTTCTAGATTTGATCTTTATTGTGATCATTCCAATGTTATGTAATATTTCACTGACTCTGGGTAACTAGGGTCGGGGCATTACACAAATGACAGAAAAAACTGATCATGGTTGAGGTTTGTAGAGCTGGATGGTACCCGGAGGTGGATCTCACGACGAGTCGGTAGCTGGAGGAGACGGATGTACATGGAGTGCTAAGGAGGACATATGTACCTACCCTTTAGGTAGGAATCCAGAGGAAATTCCAAGAGATGATTCCCCATTCAGCTATTTTTCATTTCAGTTGTACTTTATTTCACTTGTAGTTGTAACTTTCAGTTGGGCTTGTATTTCCGGCCCCTTTGTAATTTCAGCACACCTGTTACTGTTTTATATAGATTTTTCTTCTGCTTTAACTCTATTTGTGTGTGTTTATGTTTATAATGGAAATGACTTCCCACATATATGGATTTATGTCTTTGGTGTTTTTTGCCCGCCCCTAGCCTTTGGATGGTGGGCTTGGGGAAGTTATGACATGGGCCCCAGGGGACGGGTCGTGACAAATTTGTATGAGAGGAGTCGGTTCTACTGCAGAACATAAGAATCTGATACATTCTAACTGTGAAGCAATAGTATTAAGGGTATCAAGTGTGGATTTCAGTTCATGGAGTCCAGTGTTGGTGCGACATCCGACGTATCGAGACACCAAGACCTTGAATTCTGATTTCCAACTGAGTGTACGAAAACACTGATTTCATGTGTGTTTTCAAAAGTTTCTTTAAGTGAGCTCAACCAGGTCAGCTCACAAGGTTTAAATCGTTTGACACTATCATATCTATTCAGGATGTCTCCACGCAGACAGTCAGTTGGCGTTCCGACAGATTACCCGATTACGGCCCACCGAACTATGATACTCTGGTGCGTGGCCCTTTTCTATGATGGAACATTCGTGTGGTGTACCTGCAGCACCACCACCCGTTGGGCAGCATATTACACCAGATGTACTAGCAGACGGTGCACACTGACAGAGTACGTTTCACGAGTTCAAATAACAGGGGCCTCTGATGGTACGAGGCGAGACATATTCCCATGTAGTACTAGACTGGATGTAGGAAATTTCTAAAGTTCTACACCAAGATTAGGCACTAGTAGAGTATATGGTGATCTATCCTAATGGAGTTTCCAAGTGAGTGACCATGAGGTTGATCCGCATAGTAATGAGGCATCGGTACGTGGACCGATACCTGAGTTAGTACCTTCGGGTAGTGTGCCAGCTATATCACTACCTGTTGGTTAGCAGTTACAACTGGTTGTACCATTAGATGACACATGTAGTCATAGCACCTTACACATGTTTCTGCAACAGAGACCCCTCAGGTGCAGAGGTGAGACCAACTCATAGGTGGCTGAGGACTGACTTGAGTAGGTGGCTGAGAGTTTTCTAGAGCTGAAACAGCTTCGTCAAGATGACATGTCGGTAGTTGAGTATTCATCGAGGCATACCGATCGTTTATGGTACTTAATGACTATGATAAGATCAGTGCTTTAGAGATTGGACCTCAGAGAAAGGTTTATTTAAATGAAATCTAAGCCAGCACTTTTCCTCTATGCATACCTACTTATGCTAGGTTTCTAGAGATAACCTTTGTGGTTGAATGATATTTGGCTAAGTGGATACAACCAGTGAATGTTAGCAGTGGAATAATAGGAAACTGTCACCAGTCTCAGAGAATTAGGTGTGTAAAATGTTTCAAGAATAGGAAGTGTTAAGGACATATGAATCTGTAGAATAGCAGACATGGATGCAGAGCGAGGTGAGCAGCATGAGGTGGTGTACATTTTGACATGTTACAACCACCCGCCTTTGTAGTCCCCGCCAGGCTCTCAAAGCAGGAGGGAAGGGGAAAAGAGTAGCTGCACGTGGTTAAGGAGTGTGACCCAAGGTCTCTAGGAATGATTCATGGAACGACTAGTGTCTACTATTAGCTTCCGTAATAGTAGTCATTGATACAAATCATTGCCTCCTTCCATGAATCTTGTCCCAGACCAATAGTTTTTGGTTAATCCGTTGACTGGACCCTCACGTCCGGAGATACCATGGGGAGGAGACATGATAATCTTTTTACACCGATGGTGTGATCTGATCCTTGAGGTGAGATTTTCGGTTGAAACTGCTTACTTGCAGCATCGAGGCGTTATGACGTTAGTCTGGGTATGGACTGGGCAACCACAGTTCATACACAAATTGACTGTATTAGGCAAAAAGGTAGTGGTTTTCCTACAATATTGGTATGAGTTTTCCTTGGTCGGTGAAAAGGAAACCCCAGACAGCACAGAATGGAACAATGCATTAGAAGGTGTAGTTGATCACTCAGTAGATGTCCAGATGTACCTTTGTTCCAGACTTCTCCAGAGTTGCAACATCACTTTTATAATTGATGAAGAAGGGAAAACCCCTTCTTGTGGTCAGATAGATGCATGCACGACCTATCTTTCATCATCGACCACAAGACGACATTCATGGAGGTTCTAGTAGAGAATGAGGATCGACAGGAACGGGTCTTGTGTGGATAGTCAATTCCTATGGTTCACATTCGTTTGCAGCACATGATCCTCCAGTAGAGCACATGGAAGTGGGTGCCTCAGATACGTGCTCAGTACCCTCTTTTGTTTCCCTAGTGTGTGTCATAGATTTATGGGGACGTAAAGATCTGAGGTGGGAGTAATGTACAGAAACATAATTTTCAAGGAAATTCTTTTTCTTATTATTTCAAATTTTACGAGTTTGTGGCTTCTGATGGCACTTGATTTTGAGGTCGGGTGTTCCCAGAATCAATTTCTGAAGTTTATCTCTAATACATTCTGTAAACGAACGAGTGAGTTTTTCTATCTTTTGAACCGGTGCTCGGAATTGAAATCCGAGGGCACTAATGAACTCGCAGTGTCGGTAATTTCTTAAGGGGACCTTTACCGCAATTGCGTTTAAAGAGGCTTGAGAATTAATATTTGGTTAATTAGGTTAAAATAAATACAATTGTTAGAACAATTTTATTTTATAACCTTGGTAGTTAATCCCTCCCATGGGAAGATGTTGGTGGGGCCCACAACCATCCCACATCCCATGGGTGGATATTTCAAATGTGGGGCCCACATGAGCCCCATCCTTTCACCTTCATCTAAACTTCTTAAACCCCCCCCATTAAACTCCAATGTTTAATGTTGACAACTCTACCATATTTATGAGATCTTCCTCCTCCTCTCCCTAAATTTAGTTAATTTCCAACACCTTTAATTAATGTGGTGGTTTGAATGTTTGAATTTTAAATGGATTGTGTTAAATAAAATAACAGGGTAGCTTATTATATTATTTTGGTGGAAGGATTTTGTTGTGTGAAGAAGAATTGGGAAGAGCTGTTGAGTTTTTGGTGAAGAACACTGATCCTCTGACGAAGAAGGACGTCTTCTTCGATGAAGAACGCGGGGTCCACGAAGAATGATCGACATGCCGTCCTTTATTTTCTCCGTGACAAGTGAGGAGATTCCGCTTCCTCCTCGGACGCACTTCGACGTCGCCTACAAATCCTTTCCCCGCGACGCCATCTCCGGCTGTGTCCGGCGTGCGACGTCAATTATCGAGGATGGGGATTTTCTTATATAGTATATATGTGATTTATACCCTTGTGCAAGGGTATTTAATTGTAGGGTGTTTGTATAATTTATTTTGAATAAATTATACCCTTGCCGTTGATGAATTATGGATTGTGCCTCTAATGTGGATGGCATGGACTAACGAACAAGCCCGAACCATCCGCTGGTTGTTTATTTGTGCGAGGGTTGATGAGAAATGATGAAATGGGACCACATCAGCATTTGGAAGACTTCAAAGTAAATTTTCAGACCCGAGAAGACCACCGGTGCAAACGGAATCAAAAATGGAACACCGTAGAAAATACGGAGGCCCGTAGAACCTTGTGGCGGCGCGGTGGCACCCTAGAACGCCGCCGGAGGAGATCCGCCATGGTGGATCCCACAACCGTGCGAGATTAGGGATGACCACGGGTAGTGCCAGCTGGTGCCGCTGGTTCCAATCAGCAGGGGGGCTCCCCCCGCTCCGCGTAATCGCTTGGCCAGGATGGCTGATCCGCGGCCAGCCGCGGGCCGCGCCACGCCGCCCAGGCCAGGCCACGCTAGTCGGGCCGAGCCACGTCAGCCGAGCCGGGCAGGGCTCTACCGGGCTGGACCCAGACCCGAGTCGGGTCAACCTATTTCGGGCCATCCCAGGGGGTGTTGGGCCAGGTCGGACCAGCCCCAGACCCCCTATTTTCCGACTGTATTCGGTTAAACGCCCATAACATGAGCTACGAACCACCGATCGATGCACCGTTCGTTGAGTAGGATTACATATATTGAGTCAGTCATTTAAATATATTACAAGCAAGGTTTTGGCGATGTTTAGGTATGGCTAGGTTGGTTCAAACGCAAAACCATTAGGGCCTTCGATGTGGAAACACATATAACTTGAGGACCAGACATCTGATTGACGTTTCGTTGACAACATTGGATTCCTCTTGATGATAAATTTCTTCTATCATACTCCACATGAGGTTTGGATGCAATTGCAGTATGGTCAGGTTGGTTTAGATAATAAACCAACCGGGCCCCTGGAACGGAAAAGCCAATAACTCTCAAACCGGACGTCCGTTTGACGAACCATCAGCGACATTGGTAATATCGTTGATAAACAGTTACTTTGAGTATTCCCCATGAGATTATGAGGTAAATTTGAGTTATAGTCAGGTTGGTTTATTTAGGAACCCAACTGGGACCCCGCAATATGAAGGCTAATAACTCACAGACCGGGTGTCTGATTGACGCATCGTCTGTTGCGTTGAGACCCCTATGACGAGGAGATCCTTTGAGATACTTCCACATGAGATTACGTGACACTTGGAAGTTTAGACCAGTAGCTCGTGGAGTGGATCCTTCCGAATTTGAGCATATGGAGTACAAACACCTTGTAACAGGATGAGAACTGATGATTGCTTGTCCGATTCGATTCGGAGTGACTTGAATAGCCCTGTGGGGTGCACTACTGTGTTGGGGTGGAATACCCTCTGTGGAGGAGCGCTACTGTGTTGGGGCAACAAACCCACAATACTTGACAGAAGGAGTACCACTGTAGTCTATTAGGGGGAGCGCTACTGTGTTGGGGTGACAGACCCAAGGTGGGAAGAACTACTGTGATGGGGTGGCAGACCCACTGTACTCGACATGATGAATACCTCAGCAGTCTAAGGTTAGTGAGTGGAACCTCAGAGTCAAGATAAGACTATTGTGCTCAATAGAGGAGGAGTTCTCCAGTAGCCGTGTTTTCTTCATCATGAATAAAATACTGGTTTGAGCTGAGTAAATGACCTTTGTTTTTTTCCTCATGATTGAGATGGGTTACTTGATAAAATAGGTATATGTATGGGAATATACCAAATTAATGGTTATCTGTTGAGATCTTTCTTTTTAGTTTATCCATGTTGGATTTTGTGAGACCTTGAGGCTCTCAGGGTCCCTACTGAGTATCGTTATACTCACCCCTGCACGTGCTATGCTCGCACCTCATTGTGTTGGTTGAAGATGACAGAAAAAACTGATCGTGGTTGAGGCTTATAGAGCTGGACGGTACCCGAATGTGGATCTCACAACAATTTGGTACCCAGAGGAGACGGACAGATGAGGAGTGCGGAGGAGGAAATTTTTACCTACCCTTTAGGTAGGAACACAGAGGACGATCTAGGAGCTGCTTCACCATTCAGCTGTTTGTCTTTTGGTTTTACTTTCTTTCAGTTGTAGCTGTACCTTTCTGTTGGGCTTGTATTTCCGGCCCCTTTGAACTTTCAGCGCACTTGTTACTATTTTACTTAGAGTTTTATTCCTCTTGTACTTTGGTTGTTTTTGTTTTTAAGTTTATAAAGGCAATGCCTTCCCAGTTATAGGGATTTTCCCCTTTGGTGATAGTCGACAACCCCTGGCCTATGGAAGGTGGGCTTGGGGTAGTTACAACATTGGCCCCGGGGGATGGGTCGTGACAAATATATACACCAAGAAAACACCAATAAAAAACGGTGATGAAGTTTTACACAAACATGACACCAAATAAATGAATATAAGTACATACCTCAATTAGTGTTCAAATGTTATTCTATAAATAAATTAGGTCCAAATACATGACCCCAAAAATCTAAAACAATTTCTAACCATCAATAATGAGAGAAATGAAATAAAATGTGACCCATGGTATGAAACACAGTCTTTCTAGAACAATATATTCTCCTTATATAACTATTAACCCAATAACATCATCAATAATCCCTTAATCTACAAATGACATGACACGTTCGGGTAGATCCAATAGAGCTTTGAGTATAACAACACCCAGTAGGGAACCCAGAAAACACTGAGTATATTTCATCAAAAGTAATCAACAGGTTAGATTAAATGAAAATAATAATATGATAAATATTATAAAAAATAATATATAACCATTATTGAAACTAATCATTTCTGTATGATCAACAACTACATTTCCATCCTTATATTATAATCGATAGACTATAACAAAGCTCACCGGGTTGAAGTCACTCTACGAATATTATATAATTGATGAGATCTATTTGAGGTATCCTGATGGTTGGGTCTCTCCATAAAAAAGTACACACTAGATGTATTAATAGATTAATATATAGATTTTTATCATAAAAAATTCCATGGGTTATAATTAAAAACAAAACTGGAATAAACCTCTATGATAGGGATCAACTCCCATGTACAGTTTGTCATGCCAATTATGAGTCCCTGACTTATGGAAAAATATGATAGAGGATTCCATACCATACTATTGAATGGATTCATAAAACGCTGTGTAAAAAATCAAATAGAGAGATTCAAAATCAATTCCTTAGGATGTAATTCCATACTATTCCCTCGTAGTGATGGATAGAGGGAATGAACTCAAAAGGAAACTAGTATATGGTGAGGATCAAATAGTCTCCAAGTCATTATTTATTATTTATGTGTTATGTATAATTATTATGAATGTGTAACATCAACAACAGTTGTACAAGAGTATCATTTCCCATGTCCATGATAATTCCAATGTATACTTGGCCATGCTCGTGTACATGCATGTGTCCATGTACATGGTCCGAACTATAAATAAGGGCCATCCTATGTACTGTATCTGCCTCATGTACCTGGTTTTGTTAATGAATGTGTTTCCCAAAAGGTACATTTGATGCTTCTGGTTATGGGTCACATGAATTGTAACACATTTCACAATATTTTTTAAATAAAGTCTTACATAAAACATTAAAACCATATATAGGGCCCCCACATAGAGTGTGTTCTTCTATTACACATTGGGTAGCGGGAAAATTTCCCAAATATTTGGAAAATCACATATATTCCTCATTCACCACTAAACCTCAAATTTAATCTATGAATCATTCTACTATCCATGTATCTAAATCAACTAATAATCATCACTTTCTAAAATCTAATTTTTTACCACATAAATCGGTTTGGAAACCCTCACAATTGATATGGTCAATTGTTGTAAACCTCCCACACAACCAAAGACTGAAAAACCACACCCAATTAGTTGGAATTTATAATGTATCCCATATCATCATCAAAATGATCCTGGATATCTGGAGTCAATCCATTACATAATGAAAATTGATGTGTAATGATTGATCATAGCTATTTGTTGAACCAACAACCAAAATTAATACAAGTGATGGACAACATAATAATGATGGATGAAAAGGACACACTAAAAATAGTTCAAGTATTCCTTGGATGCTGTTTTTTGAAAAAACAATTCTTATGTTATAAATAAATAATAATAATTAATTATTCTCCATGATAATTCCCAAATTTCCAAAAAAAATCATATGATTCATGAAATACAATCGATCCTTGAATGAATATGTTAGTTTATTAATCAATGTTCATCATTGGATAAGAAAATGGGTATAAACACTCATAAAAAATCCATACCCCAAATTTTATGATCATCAATGAAGTACAATTACATGCCATTATTATAGAGGAGATCAATAGGTTCCATTGACTTAGTGCTCACTAGCACAAAATCATTCGATGATCGATCCAAAATGCTCGACCTCCTAATCCTCCTTCAAAATCCAAGGCCCTAAGGCCATCCATGAAATTTGAAGAAAATTTATCTATAAAATCATATTATGGCTATTAATATAAATTAAAAAAATTATTTATTTATTTATTATTTATTTATACTTTGGATGATTTTTTCTGAATGACATGATGCTGCTAAATTGTTTTCGTGGATCGTTTCAAACCCACAATCTAAAATAAATTATTATATTTTATTTCTAATTAAATACTTATTTTTGGATCTATTATAATTTTTTGTAAAACATATCATCTGTGATATTAAAATATTTTTAATATTTGTAATATCAATTCAATGATCATCGGGCCTTGTGATCTCACACTATCATAACAACTAGTTCTGTAAATATTAATATATATAATAAAAATATTAAAATAAAAAACATGGATATTACAATCTTACCGGCATATGTATTTTTTCTGAAAAGGATTATAAGTCTACTCCAAAAGATGTGGGTTCTATAATCCCATTTGGATTTCTTTTTCCCACGTGCGCTCCTAAATATTCATGTGTTACCATCAGAAATTCACTATGTAATAAAACCCACATAGTGGATCTTATCTAGATTACCCTAATTATCCACTAGGTAGTCTACAATGGTATCTACATATTTGATTTTAAACTATCAGTAGTCAATATCATGTTATGGGTCATGCACATATCTCCTCCCCTGCAACACATGGATATATTCTTGTGCCCAGTCTTAATAAAGTAAAAGGTCCAGGTGGTACACCATAAGGCCAACAGTACAATATATCATGAATGGTAAAATGAATTGTAGATATGACAATTCAGTCCATCTAGATATCTACAATAAAAATCAAGTTGTGACCATCCAAAAAACTTGACCTCCTTCCTCCAACTCCATGGCCACCATCTTTGATCAAAATAGGAATTTTAATGTCTCTCTGTAGTCTTTCTCCTCTCTTGGATGATCTGTATCGTCTCTATCATAACTCATACCATCTTTGGCACCATGAGTTATGACTCACATGGATTACTCCATCATAGTTTTTACTTGCAGGATTGCCCAAACAATTCCTCCAATGGTTTTATATCGATTGATAATTGGTATCTCTTATTTTAGAAAAACTCCACTAGTGGGAATTTATTATTAAAACTATAGATAATAAATTTATTGAAAGCTTGTAGTATATCATCTATAACATAAATGGTCAGTAATGACCAGCCCTCAGTCTGGTGGTGAAAGGTCATGCTGAAATGCAATTGAGTCCCAATGGACACTGGCTGTAGTTTCTATAAAATTGTTTTTAATTAAGAATTTTGTTCTGACATTTTTTATTGGGAACTCCATGGATATGGAAATTTTCCTTCACATTATGTATTATTTATCTCTCTATAAAATATTACTCTTGAATAGATAGGAATTTATCCAAAATGTAGAGTTATTATATGATAAACCATAATGATTGTTTGTTTATAGATGTACATAGAAACCCAATCTCAATGTTGAAGGATATTCTATCCCTCTTCCACTAAGGAACCTCCAGAGGTTTAGTTAACCTACCTTATAAATAGTGATAATCTTTCACATGTAGGAATGTGTGGTATAAAGATCCAAACTCTATTACTTCCTTTATCATTCTTCGCATAAAAAATTGAAATTGGAGGCCCTAGTACATCTTCTCCAGACATCCATATACCACCAAATGGGATTTTTGAAACTCCCTCATCACTTCCCCCCACAATTTCATGGATACCATAGTCCATAATCTAAAAAGGTTAACATGGTCCCCACCTTTCAAAGATACATTAGGTTAATATATAGAGGATATCTTAGTATTTATGGTCTTATAGACATATCTTCATGATGTTATTCCATATAATATTTAATAGATTTTGGGTAGAAATGATCAAATGAATATATAATGTATAATAATTTTCTAGTAAGGGAAAATAAAATAGTACTAACTACACTAATGCCTCAACAGCCAACAGGAAAAAGATCTCTTATTTACTTTTTCTTCTACCAAAATATCCTTCTAAGAAGTGTTTAATATCTAAATTTAATAGTCCATGAGTAACTATAGCCATCCCATAAATCTCATGTTAGTATCCTAACAATAGAGTATATACTTGATTTTATATTTGTTGATGTGGAGGATGAACCTCTCACCAATAATGTATTGTTTCCTCATCATCAAGGATAAGGCTACCACAACCAACTAAATAACACTTGTCACATTAGTCATAGTCATTTGGTTATTACTACCAAGACCCGCAATCAATCATAACAGACATATACATCACCAAACATTTTGCCATAGTCAATAAAGATTCAGAGGAAACTATATACTCAACACAATCCATTGGAAAACTCCAGATGGGGGGTTCTAGTCAACCCCTTCCTTAAATCATAAAAATCACAATAGATCCATTTTTCCCTTAAAAAGTTAGGTTCTTCCAGTTCAAATAATTCAACGGTTCCCAAATACTATAGAATATGGGCTCAAATATCTTGTAAAAAAATGATAAACTATGAAACCTCTACACCTCTATAACAATCACGGGTGCCTACCCAAAATACAATACATCATACATTTATAGTTTATATACTACACAATTAGCTAAGAAAAATGTCCTATAATTTTGACCTCTATAATATAGAAAAATCACTTGGATAGTTTCCCATAAATCTGGTTGTCATAATTATTTTATAGAACCACCTAGAAATGTCATTCATGATCTTTATCACACGTTTAGTACAACTGGATATCATCATTGAAGTACACCACAAGGTGGTCTATGAATGGATTAAATATTTGATTCATGCGTCCCATGTACACTATTAGGGAGTTAATCAATTTGACTATATCCATCATCCATACACATAAATCATTTCCACAACTAAATTACATTTTTCTAGATCCCTAACCCATATTCAGATCTGGAGATAGATTTATCCGTAGTTAATCAATGATAATCATCACACACCTCTCAACTAATTTAAGTAGTCACCATTACATGGTAGTTGAGATATTTCTTCCCCTTCACCTGGTACATGCCTCCCTATTCCAGAAGAAGTATTAATCTCCCAACCTCAATCATGGAAAATATTAATGGGGCTTCCTTGTAGTAAAAATTGGGTTTCCAAAATCCCTTCTCCAATAAGTATTCCAACTATATCCTCATCTTGTGACACATCATGGGATCCATTCTCAATGATATTACAGATATCAACGCCATTACTGTGTGTAATAAAATAAAAAATTGTTCTCTCAGTGGGGAGGAATGCATAAAATATCCTCATGAAATATGTCATCGTACTCATTCCCCGTAGTTTGAAAGTGATACCCAGAGCATCCCCTAGTCTAAGGGTCATTTTATATAACTAGTGAGTAATTGGTTTCACCCTCCTGTATATTAGTATATCCCTATATACCTCTATCTTCATCACTTATATGATGGAAAACAACATCCAATCAACACTGTAACAACACATTCTCAACCTAAAATATTCAATCTATGAATTAGTGGTATTTTACTATACCATAAATAAGGTGAAATCAAAACGAATAATCATTATTACAAGGAGATCATAACAGAAGCACTCTCATTTAAGAATCAGATAATTTTTTAGCTAATGTGTGTGATTGCGGAATCATCTATAATGGGTGTCTCCAGGAATTAGGGTAGAGAATAGAGGTAAAATAAAACCTATGTGTCCAAAAATGTTGATTTATAATGAAAATTGTTGCTCAATTTTTTTTCCAAAATATAGAATCCATGGTAGAAATTAATCACATCATAACACTTATAATCCCTTGGGCCTATGGATCGTAGGCCTCATTGAACTATAGATTCCCCCACCTCACTGCACTAACTCTCTGAGGATGGAAGGGACCACTATTATGTGGTGGGTGAAACAAGTCCAATTTTCTTCCACCTCTCACTGATCTCCCTTCTCATCAGCCACAAAATCTACCCATCACACCTCTCTACTACTCCACTGATGTTCGTAGGTGTTCAATACATTTTCTCTCGATTAGTCATACGAATGGTAAATCTATTTCACATTATATTTTCATATCTATCATGAGAGTAAAACATACACTCTCTATGTTGACTAGATCCATCTTGAGAAACCCGAATGACCAAACTTATGTGTTTAGATAACATTATAAAAACACTCTTACACAAGTATCCCTATATATTTCAATAGGTTCCAAGTTCCATAGTGTCAACCCATATGTTCCCTCTTATAGAACCCACTAATAGTGTCTACTTAGCTTGAAATCTCTCCATTACTTTGGCATTTATACCATACCATTGTATGTATGAATTCATAGAGGTATCACACTAGCATGGATTTCCCTATATATAACAATCTCAAAGGATCATTCCTGAATGAATAGATCATAAAAAAAATATATCATTTAATATGAATGATTGTTAAACTAGGATTAATATTTAGCCAAAACATGATATCTTGTTGTAGTTTTAAAATCCCATGTATGTGCACTGCATTCATTTTAGCTATAGAGTAATCCTCCCTAAAAAGGTCCTAATAATAATTACATTAATGAGGCTCCTTATCATACAATATAACCACCAACCTCCTCCAATGACCAATGGGTCCATGAGGACAGATCACCATGATGACCACCATCTAGTATGTAGGTGCTCTGATGGGACAAAAGCCTTATGTATAATACAACAACCAATCCTCAAATAAATATGGGTCTTGATCTCCACTGATACTGAAGGGTTGATGAACCTTAAATTTTAGAATTTCTAAAACATAGGCAACTTATCCTCTGGTAATTTTTGTCCACATATTTTTCTATGGTATGTGGTGTAACTAAAAACAACCCAAAGAAACTACATCTAGAACTGGACGTTGTATGAAATCATCTTCACAATGGGGATTTTCCTAGAAATTGTAATATTGAATCATATCCAAAAATCATCACGGCTCTAAACTATAAATGACAAGACATGCCATTATCAATGAGTATATCTACAGAGATGAAATAATTATGAATTTTAATCAAATCCAATTTCTATATGATACATGTACCAATGTTTTTAAATACATACAATGTCTAAATGCTCTATTTCAAATGATATGTGATCAGTGTCCAAGTGTGTGGAAACATTAACCATTTCTCCAACAATGGATTCCATGGCCTAAAAGATGAACTAGAAACACATAATAATGTTTCAATAAAACCCATAACATTCTCAATTATAGAGAAACTCCAAAACTCTGGTCTTAATATAGAAAATAATATTATAACACTATGTCACAATCTGACCTATTGAGGCATTAATGGCCATTGATTTTCAATGTGTAACTTCTACATGGACAAATTCAATAACTTAGGGTATGGTGACTATGGATGAGTAGACATAACACTCACAAGAGATGACATATCCAAATTTACATGTATAGTTACAAACATATAAATTTCTACTAAATAAATAAATTAAAATTTAAACTAATACCAAATAATGAATACATATAATCCCTTAATTATATATGATAGTAACATTTGAAAGAATGCAGGTCCAATTATAAGACCCCTAAAATATGTATAGACGTCCAACCTGGTTGAATGATATGACTAGAGTGATATTTTACTCATGGTATAAACCACTGTTAGTATATACCAATATAAAGTTTTTATTCTACCGATCCGTCATGGACACGTTTATTCTGAAATTTATTTTAATAAGACATGACACGTACAACAACAACCCATACACTGATGAGTATAATAATAATCAGTATGACAAACAAACATAATTATGCATAAAGCCTCATGAGCAGCAATCTGATGATAAGATATTCCAATAATAATATGAAAAATAAAAAAAACATCCATATGTAGTCATAGAAGAAAATAATTATCATAGAAAGGTCACAACCGCATTTCTAACTGTAGATTCTACATGAGTTTCTGTATCCATGCCTACTGATGAGTACGCATTCTGTGTATCAGATATCCATGATTGAGACTATATGATATGTCATGATCATCACATAATACCATATATAAGTACATAAAATATGTCTAAATTGACAGATACAATGATGGGTATCACATCCAAGGTCATTGGGTATATTGATAACCAAAACTAGATTAACATTGTATATTGGGTATCATTGGCCATTTATAATTGGTCATGAAAACTCTTAGAAAAACACCTTGGGAAAAAGGTTATATATGATCCCATCCCCATCCACTTGGAGGGATTATCAAAAATCTATTTAATGGTAATCCATTTGATAGGATCACTATTACACCGCAATATTTCATGAAATAATTCATTCATATAATTTTACCTTCTTCAATATCTGGTGTTATACAAAACATTGAGTTCAAAAAATTTCCAAATTATATTTAAAATATCATTATTTATTATTTATAAATATATGTAAAATATGAAGGAATAAATATGATAAAATAAATTATGATTTGTAAACATAGTCCCTACTGAATATAAAAACATAGTAACTTGGAACACATTTTTGAGTAATGTCACATGACTCTCCAGAAATAATTTTATTTTCTAGAATTACATTATATCTTGTTTTGTGAGAAAATATAATAATAAATTTGTGGAAATTCTCTAAAATTTAATTAATAAAATTATAATATTCTTTAATATAAATATAGAAAAAATATCTTTTAGTAAAATATTGTGATATTACAGAAAATGTCAAATAATTAGTGAAAATTAACTAATTCAAATTTTTATAAAAATATAATATCCCGTTTAATAAAATGTATTATTATATATATATATAACAATATATTTATGCTACAGTATAATTATTTAATTATGTATTATTATATTAATTTTATTTGAAAAATCATTATATATTATTTTGGTAGAAGTATATTTATGGCCTAAAAACACTTTCCTAAAAAAAATTTAAAATTTTTTAAGTAATGTGGTTTGTACTATATATATATAGAATCCTTGAAAACATGGATTTAATATTCTGAATCAAGATGATCAAATTGCGTAAATTTTCTACTTTTATTTATTTTCCAAAATAAATAGTAGTTATGGTAAAATATATCACCTTAGTGAGGCGAGACACATTTAAATCATGGATAAAACAAATTTTAAGGACCTAAGATTATAAAATAATTTTAATGAATTAATGAAATTTTACCCTTGTTAAAATAGGATCTAATTTGTGATTTGAATGATAAAAATATCACGAAAACAACAAATATATTATTGAAACAAATTGATGTTACAAAATAACAGTCTCCTATTTTTAAATGTCATTTATGTCTACATATAGGGAAAAAATCAGGAAATAATATTTCATAATATTAATTTTGTACTCAATTAAATTATATTTATTATTTATGTATATATATATAATTTTTAGGAATGAAATAAATAACTAAAATACAATCGCACCACTAATGCAATAATTATTCATTTCATGTAAAAATTAATGAATTGATATTTAAAAATTATATGTATTATGATTTGGTATAATTAATTTAATAATCAAATATAATATATTTAGATTATATTATAGGTATATTTTAAATAATTTATTAGTTTATACAATTTTTCATTATGTAACAATAATCAATATAACGAATAATGTCATATTTTAAAAAATGGTAATTTTTTAAAATAATATTATATTAAAATGAATAAAATGAATAAAATGAATAAAAATTTTAAATGTGGAAAAGGAAACTTTATGTGGAAAAAATAATCACATATTTATTGATAAATCAATAGTTATCTTATATGTAAAATAATAACCTTCTAATATAGATAAATATGTTACCATGGTTACTGTTAAAAAATGATAACTATAGGGTTAAAAAAGGGCCAGTTTAAAATAGCATGTAACAATTTTAGAATTTTATTGGTTGATGATATTTATACTCTATACTAACATAGGTTAGGATTTATGATCATTTTTAAGTACTTGTCTCTAGAATTGTCTCGTAACATCACAAGGTGTCACATAATAACCTCAGTTAGGAAAAAAATATTCCATTTCTCAAACAAAAAAATATATTATAGAAAAAAAATATTTTCCCATTTAGTACAAAAAAATATCAATTAAAATGTAATCTATATACTGATATTATTTCATGAATTCTAAAAACATTACTCACCCATATGATTGACAATATATTTAATTAAATTATTCTGAGAATTTATATTAATTTTTATAAAAGAAGCTATGTGAGAAAATTAGTAGAATTTTATCCTATCATAGTTGAAAATTTTCATCCTTGAAAATAATATAACTATTGGAAATTAGGGCACAATATTTATTAAAATTAACTCTTAAATAAGGATCACTCTAATGAAATAGTATTTAATAAAATGAATAGATTTCGTATAATATAGTACTATATATAGAACAAAATTCTCAATTTCATTTTAAAATATTAATATCACATTTCCCAATGAAGAAATATGAAATTTAAGGGGTCCATTATGAAAAATTAAGTTTAGTAATAGAAATTTATAAGATAATCAATTACAAAAATAATGTATTATGAAAATAATATTAACTCTATAGATCAACATTATGAGTATCAAAAAAATATAATTAAATATTTTCTCATAATTAATCATCAAAAAATATGATATAATCTGAGCATGTGAGTCACACATCCAAAATTATTTGAAAACAAAAAAAATATCAATGGATTGTGGGGTGATAAATTAGGTCCATGAATTTTTTATAATTATATGTGGTCCCCATGAAATACATCATCTGATGACTAATGTCCATGACAACAAGATATCTTGATTTGGTGGAAATATAATAGGTTATTTATATATAATAAGTACTAGCTCAATTTAGTAACATTATCTAAATAACATACAGTATGATATACTACAATACGATACCATAATCACCTCATCAATGGATTTCTAAAATATTTGTTAATTAAAATGAACAGGAAAATAATAGAAGTATAAACATGTCCTAGATTAAATTTAAATATTTCCAATATTATCAACATCATTCAAAACAATTCTTAAATTGAAATAAATGGTTCCTACAAGGGTTTTTCATGTATCCACATAGAATAAAAAAAGGATATTGCATATGTTTCAATGAAATAAAATAATAAAATTCCATATATAGCCTATAGATAAATATATCCTCCATTGGAATGATTAAAATTAAAATTATGATTAATCATAATATATTTTATTCCATTTCATAATTTAGTAAGGAATAACATTAAAAAACATGGAAAATATATCCTTTCAATAAAAGTATAAATAGGATTTTTAGTCATCCACAAGGGTGACATACTAATTGGATCAAAATTCTTATCATGCTAGGGTATATCACTTCTATTTTAGATACATCAACAAAATAATATCTACTAATGATAATAATTTAATCGAATCACTATACATTGGATTATATTTTATTTATATAATTTTATCAATATGTCTAATAAGCATGATTTTTTTCACCCCATTTCTTAATTATTATAAACTATAAAAAATAGGCCCCATGTCATCTTCACTATCATAAAATTACCACTTTTCAGACACCATCCAACTCTCATATCTTCTATTCAGTAAACCAATAGATATATATCCATCTCTGGAATAAGTATGACCGAATTTTTTAAATACCTAGAGTAATCACTAGTATGATCATTATCATCCTATGGTGAATGATGTTGTTAAAAGTTGTATTTTGTCTTCACCCATCATTCATATACATTGAAAATAATGGATTAAATTTACATAATATTAATTACAAAATATATTTACTAGGTGGACATACTTATGTAACAAAGAAATCGCACAACCTAATTCATAACATAGTGTCACATCCTACCATATCTCGGTAGAACTGTTTATACAATCAAATGACCCAATATAATATTTTTTGACATCTTCCAATGATTAACAATAGTTAAACTAAATGAATTAAATTAATTAATAATTATTATATAAATAATAAATAATCATGAACCAAATAATATGAATCATATTTTTTCCCATGTAACAATACCTTAATTAGAAATAGGATATACGTAAAATATATTTTTGATAACTCAATGATTTCTTTGTGTCTATTGTTTATAAATAAAATTAATAACGATATAAGTTAACAAAAGAACATGAATCACTTATACATAACCTTAAACATAAAAAACATTAACTCTGTTACACTATGAATTTTATGAAAAAATATTCTTGACATCATCTTCATGTACTCTATAAACTAAAAACAATTATTATATCTATAAATATCATATCGATTTATCTTGATCATCGAATCTCAGTGAATATGTAAGTAAAAAATTACAATTAAATCATAATAAAATAGTGGTAATTTTTTAAAACAGTAATTAATTTCTCCATCATGATAGATATGTAAAAATTATAACATTTTCTTCTTCATAGATCAACTAAAATCAATTTAATTGGAGTTATGGTATATATTGTTACCAAATGTGTCTAATACAAACCAATATGATAATAACTATTACTTAAGGATAGAAAACCATATAACAAATTCATTACAGATGTCTCATAGAAAATAAGTCCAATGGTATTAAAAAATATATCATGGATATCAATACCACTCTCACTAGTTTTTCTCACACATTCATTACGATGATGTGATCAAATCTTCTATGAAATCATTAACATATTAATTATATCTATGCAACCATTGGTAAATTGATATTATTCATGTTAACAAATAATTTGGGTTTTTATGTTTCATATATAATTGTCGCTCTATAGAATACAAAACCTACTATATCTTCAAAAATTCAACTATTGGGACAAAATGTTTAGGAAATACATAGTAATACTTATTTTATCAATCATAACCATTCTTTACAAGGGAAAAACACAAATATGATGATTTTTTCTATATTACAATCTTGAAATATCGCAAAAATATTAAAAAACTCCTATAGAATGACTCTATCAAGACAAGGAATAGAGGCCTAAATAGATGTATCCATAAAAATATGGAATGAATTACATCTATACGAAACATGTTACCTTCCATCATAAATAAAAAACACATATCTATTAGGTATTATAAAATATGAATAGGGAAAAGATTATTAAATAATTGTTTTCTTAGAAAAAATGTAATATCAAACATATATATATATATCAATAATTTTTTATCACATCTGATATATATTTTGACCAAAATACTAATAATAATGACGTTTTAGAAACTTGGGATCCTAGATCAACCAAATATTCACTTCCACCATCCATATCTATAATCCATGATCAATAATCATCTATATCAATTGATGTTTTGGAAATTAACAAAACAATATTAAGTGCATATACTTGTGAAAATTTAAAAACACATATTACATAGATATCTTGATTTAGTTATCCCATAAGATTATGATTTTGATGTTAATCAATAGTAAATAAAATTTAGTCACTCCAATGTCACCCATCATCATCTACCAACAAATTAATGATCAATAATAAAAATTATCAGAAGGTGAAATTTTATTGTTCTAAAAAAATAACAATTATTTTATTAAAATCGTATAATTTCTATCATGTAACCATTCAATGAATCCAAAATTTTAAATTTACCATGAAACCAATAATAATGAGATGATATATCAAATACATGTCACCAGTTATCATGACCGATCTAGAATAAATTAATTCATCTAAAAATATTTATATTATAGAAGAACATATTGATGATGGGATAAATAAAACACACACATCTAATTTTAGTATTGTAAATAGGTGAAGGTGTCATAATAAATACACACATCTATTGTTAAATTGGTATACTATAATTACTCAAGAAATACATATCCCTAGGGGTTTAGCTATATATCAAGTTCCAATAATCCATCTTTATTGTGATTGTATGTAGATATTATTGAGTTACTAATCTCCAACTTCAACCTTAAAGTTATAAGTATAGAGGAGATCCATCGGTCTAGTGATTCCCCATCCATTACAACCCCATATTAGGGATACTTAATTAATCACCCAAATTTAGTCATGATATAAATGATTTCTTTCATGTTTGGAAAACATAATGAATTAACAAACATTATTTATCCCATAGTACGTATGTTGGAGGAAATAAACACCAATAAAAATGATCTAAAACAATCTCACCTATAAAATATATTAATATTTTTGAGAAGGGAATATATACATTAAAATATAATTTTTAGCAACATACCATATTTCTTCCAAAGACATGGTATTTTCATAATCCCATAAATATTTACCTAGTCTTGGAGTGTCTGAAAAGTAGATTAATGATTATATTATGTCTCCATCTATTTCCATCCACCAACAGTTTTTAATATCCTATACTGGTTAAGAAAATAGTATAAACCCCATATTTACTATAAATGATCATTCTATTCGAAATAGAAGATATTTAATGTATCAAAATATCTAAAAGATCATCCTTGATGTATCCCCATTAATCATGATAATGGGATGTAATGGATATGTACATAATATCTACTCTAATTTAAGGAAATAATTTTTAAGCAACCCAAGTGCAGTGTTGATTCAATATTACACATAAAATCTATCATTAAATCATTGAATGTTGATATAGGTAATTAAAATAAAATTCCAATAAATTGAATAATATCATAAAACATTAAAATAATGATACAACTATTATTAAATTTCCATTCAATCGTTCCACATTGCTTTCAAATCAATAATTCACATTCAAAATATTCTTATTGTTTTTGAACAATCTATCTATGATACCCTTGTACAATGATAAATAATTCATCTCTAACATAGTATAAGGTGAGTTCTCAATCACCATGAGTCAGTAACTATGAGCAGTGATCAACAAGTATTCAAAGTAAACTGTTTTACACTATAAATGTGTATTAAAATTGAATAATATAAGGTAAATAACACATAGTCACTAGGAAAGAACTCTCCCCAATAATAAAAATCTGAAAATTAGAAGTCATAATGAATAAATATATTTCATATCCAATAACTGTAATAATATAAAGTAATAAATTGTCTCACAATATTTATGTACCAATCAAACAATAGGTCCACTATTCCCCAACATCACTAAAGAACCATTAAATCAACAACACAGGCCAACTATATGAAGAAGATTAAATTTTTTATACATTTTATAATATATTATATATAAATAATAAGTAAATTGTTAGCAATGAGAATAATTTCACCATATAATCTCACGATATACTCCATAATAAGTTCAAAAATAAATAAACCATTTATACTTCACCTGAAATAAGAACCAAACATGTACATTAAATTCCAAATTTTTTAGTCAAAAACCCATTAAAATAATTTAAGTATGTTATATATATATAAATAGTTTTTAATGAATATTTTCATCTATCATGGGCATTAATAAAACAATTATATATTCTATATAATTTAATAATCAATTCAAAAACATGAAACAACTTCCTACTCCCTGAGTGTATTTAGTTAGTGGATATAGGATCCATTAATTAATTACTGAACCATCATTTTTAAATATGTGTTCCCATTACACTAGAGGTATGGGAATCATGTTAATGTCATAAAACAAACAATTTCGAGATAAGCACACATAATTGGGTTTAGTGGGAGTAATCATGATCAATCCATTTCTAGAGTGTTATATTCCTATTATCTTTTTTTAACAACCAAGTAATTAAATTTTCATTTATGTGTTTCGATTAGTCAATTAATAACTAGAAGGAATTCATTTCAATTCAATTCATCATTTAACATTGAGATTTTTAATAGCATGTTTTATCAATATAGTTAAATTTCGGTAGTCAAACAAGAGGGTTTCATCAAATTCATTATCTTTTTACCCATCATTAATTTAAATTTAATTCATCAAACAATTATTATAAAATCATTTCCTATAATGTATTATAAAAATAAAATCATATTCTAAATACCTAGGAATATTGATATTGTTTAACAAATAACATGCCTAGGAAATAAATCATTAATTCCATAAAAATTAAAAGAGAATAAAATAAATGAAACAAAAATTAATTGACTCATGTAGTTAATGATTTCATTATTGGAAAATTATTTACTTAATCACGAACCATTTTTTATAGTATTAAATGATCAATAAAACAAATTTGAAATCAACAACGGAGAATCAAAGGTGAGTAAGATCAATGTTGAATTCCAATAATAATTATCCATATAATAAAAATTTTGATCCACTAATATCATGATGATATATCACTCTGTTAGAATATGATATAAGATAAATACGGATTTCATGACAAAAAGCTTCAAATTACAGATGGGGGATGAAACACATTCACATTCACATTGATCTAAGAGGAATGTGGATTGGGAATTATAAATCGCATAATTATAGCCTCCAAATGACAAAGAACAATGTTATTTTTGAATGGGTTCTATTTATAGTAAAAACACTTGCTCAATGGATTTTAATAAAAAAAATTATGAGGATAAAAAAACTCATTCTCAATTTTTTCTGATCATACTATATGGTTACTATTAACCATATGACTTATAGTGCAGGAAAAACAGGCTTTTATAATGGATTATTTGTTTATTATAACGGTTATAATAACCTTAAAACAATAATCTTACCACCCACATTTAAATAACTCCTAGTATGGAGGGGAGGCCAAACATTTTTTACAAACAGTGTCCCAAATGTGAACCCCCCACATTTTCATGGTGATGAGAAAGGATTTTTGATGGGTTGTACCCAATGGTTTCCCCAAACTACATTCATACCGAAAAAACATAAAACACAACCTAAATTATCCCAAAAAAGTCTATACATGAAGTGTAACAAAAACCAACCAAATTATGACCAAGGAAGTGGTAAGATATACATCAAAGAAAGAAATAAGATTTTAAAACCACCCCACAAAAAGAACAATCTATCCTAGAACACATATCATAAAACTCTATGTCATTAATATGAATCTATCACACTCTCATATGTGACTCATGATACCATGTGTCATGAAAATATTACCCTTGATGTATGTGAAATAAAAAAAGGTATAAAATTCAAATAAATTACCTTCATCTAAAAATAAATATTCTAAACTACAAATAATGTAAAAAATAAATCAAATTTTCCATAAATGTATTCCATGCTCAATAACTTTTATGTGAAGGGTGATAAATTCAATGATTCGACACATGAAAAAAATATATAAATCATGTTATTTATATTGGTAATTAAAATTTTCAAGAAACAGTCTAAATATTCTCTATATCCCTAAAACCCCATGTATCATTGCTCAATATTTTCAATATTTTTATATACATTAGTGTTCAATAATGGTGAAACACTCAAAAATAAAATGTCACCAACTAAAACCTCTAATGTTCATCAACAATTAGCATATGATTTAAACCATCTCAAATGTATCACAATTCATGGATTAATAAAATGAATCATAGTAATAATCCCTTTTGAAAAATTATATCTTAATATGGAAAATTTCATAATATCATACTGAAAAAATATAAATATTCATAGATGGCCATAAAAGGCCTCTGATGTTTCCCTTCCGATATACGATGCATAATAATTGTTGCTGGAAAACTCTACTAGTCTAATTTAGTTTTCAAATTCTCCATTAAAATCTTGAATTAATTCATGATGCATTTCTTTTAGAAAATATATACCTCATTATATATATAATTCATTCTGTGAATCAAATTTCATGCATAATCTAACCAATATCAATAGTTAAATCTAAATGAATCTCTCTTACGGAATGTAATATATGGATCCATATATAAAACGATAACATATTGAACTAAAAACAGTCTAACAGACTCATGGACATATAACCCTCAAATAACCCCAACATTGGTTGTATCATGAATGGGTATGATGTTATTCAATTTGGATATCCGATCAATCACTAAAAATATCTCATTATTCCCTAAATTTGTAGGTGGTTTCCCAACCACAAAATACATCAAAATATGACCACACAATTCAGTCTGGTGAATAATGGGTATAAGTAAACTCGAGGGTTTTTTTCTCCTCCTTGACTATTTACAAAATATAACAATGAAAATGAAAATAACCATTCTCTCATTTTATTCCTATCCCCCATAATTTTCACATAAAATCATTCAACATATTTTTGGTGCTTGGGAGTACCAATAAATACGGATTATCAAAATTATTCCATCAGATCCATTATTGTAGGTTATAGAACAACATATTATTTCAGGATTCATAAGACAAATTTTGAAAAGAATAACCCTTCACTGAATGTCACCACACACATAATTGATTATTTAATTAAAAAAACTCACTAAGAAAATATTTATCGTATATAGTCATATAATGAAGTTTGAAGTTCCACTGTTCTCTTGTAAGAAAAATCTCAGTCGCATCCTCATAGACACAAAAATCAATTGATGAATATAAGTATATCATATTCTAATTTTCTAATGATTTTATAATATCAAGGGTTATAAATTTCCTACTCAATCATAAAATTAATCATTAATCATGTTAAAGTGAAATATAAAAAATTAAATTAAATTCATGCAATCAATCAGGGTTTCAATTTTAGGAAAAATCATTTCAGAATTACCAACCATTAGGTCACATGATTAAATAAAAAATATATAATTATGGGAATCCCCAATAGAGAATCAAATGATATGGAGATCCGATATGAATCCATAGAATCACGAACCATAAAATCAACATTTAGAACATCCAATAAGACGAGGATCTATCGCTCTCTATGAATATGAGAGAATATAAAGAGATAATTCTAATGTACAGAAGTTCTACATACAAGAGTGAGATCAATTGCATCCATTGGAACATTGATCTTAGATGTACGTGGTTGAAGAAGATGAAATCCCCCCTTCAGATCCACCAAATTGAAACAGATAGGGTTTGGTCAAAATTTGAGGTGTTTGTTTAAAATTTCAGAGATGTAGTTTTCATTATTTTTTCAATTTGAAAACCCATTTTCATGGTATCATGGTTAGGATAGAAGTTTTTACTAACTATGTACCTAATAATTCTCCATCACATGTATTCTGTAATGAATTCATTATATGACCACATAATTAAATTAACCGTGCGACAACTATGTAAACCAGCATTTTCCATTAGAGATCATTATAGAGTAGACACATCATGGGTTTATCAAATTGTGTTCCAGTTGTGTGATTCTCTCCATCACCACATGTCTTAGTATATAGTTATATTTGATGAACATCATGGATTTACATAATTGTGTTCAATCCACAGACTTACTAAAAACCCACATTTCAATGAAATATCTCCATAAATGACCAAAAAATAATAACTAAAAAAACATAATCATCCAATGGGTTTAGAATTATTAAAAAGAAGGTAATATTTTGTTACAAATTGCAACATAATAATGTCAATACGTGTATGATAATATCCTCATTTATTTATTTATATTTATATAATTCCCCATATTCACTATTTCATTCAATTCCATTACATATATGATGTTCATTATTTCAATTATAAAGGTCTGGAAACTCCACAAGGATTCAATTATTAAATACAAAATAGAAGTAATCCTTGTTATCCCAATAATAATTATTCTTTTTTGTAGTTATAATATATCAATCTACCACACATTATACCTCATTTATAGAATTCACATTCATTGATATTAATGCTCATCATCCAATTATACATCATTTCGTTATAGTTAACATTATCATTCGATTATGATCATCTTAATTTCCATATATTAAAATATATATCTGATACTCATATATATTTCCAACTATTCTAGTGTATAATATTTATTGGGATAAATGATATTGGATACATTTAACATGATATATCTCTATAACCATGGAAGTATTAATAGTTTATACTGATCATCGAACATGGTATGGAAACTCATCCAATTTCTAAACATATATTATTATTTGTATCTTAATACATCAAATTACATATTTTTTATCACGTGAGATTAATATGTAACATTGTCGTAATATGTTTAATTATTATTTTTTATTTAATAATTTATCATTTCAGCAACCACCTTTCATTACACATGTCACATAAATGAATGCAGAAATTTCAACATCCCCATCATAAGAGATTACATCATGTTGTGATCTATCACAATATTTTATAAACATTTTTTATTTCAACTGCACCATATATACCTCATGGATAAAATAATGAACACTTTATTTCAACAATTAATAGATTCAATATTAACAACGGAATGATTGGATTTTATTCTACCTATTAATTGTATCTTTGTGGTAACATTATAATATTTCTTTTGTGGTTTTACTTTAAAACACTACTTTTATCATTTTATAATAAATAAAGAAAATTTATATATTTACGATACTATCAAAATAATGCTTAGTTGGATCCATTTAGATAATAATTTTACATAGACTATTTATATATAATTTTTTATTATCTAACCAGTAATATGAATTTCTAGTAATAATAATAATAATGTTATTATAAATCATGACTGTATATATATATATCACTGGGAGGGTAGAATGATTCATTATGTATGCCCCTATACTAATTTAAATGATACTTTCACCATACAATGGTTGACCGCTTACTAGAAACATTAATTTAAAGGTCACATGTCTAATTGTATCATTGAATCCACTAAACATAAAATATTAATATAAATTTTAATCCTTAGAGATAATATTTTGGATGATCATAATTGTTTAATTCAAGTAACATATGGGCCTAAAAAATATAACTATTTTTGAAATTTTCATAATCATCCTTCATCATTAAAAATTTCAGAACCTTAAATTTATACCGTACAACACTGAACACTTCATGCAAGATAGGAATATTCAAATTTTAAAGAACCATTTTTTTGAGTTTTATTTATCACACTCAATAATAATATAGTATATATTTTTAAAAAAAATCAATTAAGGATCATTAATGTTATAAATAAATGCATCAAAGTAACATATTACCACCATAATTTTAATAAATTATATAATTAAATATATAATTTATTAATAATGGTATAAACATCTCATTTTAATATAAGAATTCATATTCATATAATGACGTAAACTGTGGATGATCACAATAGCACTAAAATTCATTGAAAATGAAATTAACTATTATAAAAATTGATCAATGTTATGCTTAAGGGATCATAACATTAATAGAGCTTCAAGATGTGTGTTTTTTTTATTTTCATCATTTCACTTTACAGAAACAACTAGGATAATGTGAGGCATAGTGAGTATGGGAGATAGTGAACAATGTGAAAAAATTCACATCTTTTACCAATATTTTTGTGATTTTTTAAATAGGAATAATGATTCAAGGAAAAATAATAATCTGTAAAAATTTATGAATTTCTGCAAAATGAAAAAGAAAAAAAATTCCAACCACTCATGCACCTAGTATTCCAATATGTCATAAAATTTTAAAGAGAATTTGATTTTGTTGTATATAAGATATTATTAAGTCCAATGTTACAAAACAACCTCTAAATATTATCAGTTATTTAATAAAACAAGACAATGAACATTCCAAAAAATAATGTTATAAAAAACACAACAGAATAAAAAATATTTTCTCTGTCTATATAAAATTACTATTATTTATAATTGGTGTTATGATTATGAATTAAAATAATAATAAAATATTATTATTATGAAAAAATTAATCATCATAGTGTACTGACATAACATCAAAATTAAACGATAGGAAAAAATTATACTAGAGAAAAAATTCAATTTTTACTCAATTTAATATTTTATTATTCTGTACATGATAAATTTTTTGAGGAATATTTTATTTATCCATTATAAATATATATATTTTTAATTATATAAATATTTTTTGAATTGTGTCATTATAAGAAACAAAATAAATTTATCTAAACAGAAAGAGGGTTAATATATTTAAAAACCACTAATACATGTGTTGAGTTTAAGGAACATAAGCTGAAAAACAATTCTAATTAACCGTACTATAATAAAAATGATGTTACATAATTTAGATAATATCCTATACTATGAATTGGTATTATAATGATAGGTAAATATTTTTACTTCAATTGATCATTATAAGTGACAAGAAATATGTGGAATACTAACTTCAAAAAAATGAAATAGATATCTGTTTTTCCTAAAAATATTAAAACACTTTCTTAATCAATGATATTTCGAAATGCTAATATTAGGTAAGATGGAATTATTGAATAAAAAAAATATCACACTTCCACAAATTTAAAACATTCTCTATATGAGTACAAAATTATAATACATAATTATGGTGATCTATATATTTAATGGGGGAATATGAATATTAAATTCCCATCCAGAAATTTATAAGGGGAATCTAATTTATTTTTATGATAATATCTCGTATTTTATATTATTTACCATTATCAATGTTTTGTTCTATCACCTTATAGTTTACCTTATTATAATTGAATTATATTCCTAAAAAATAATACAAATATTGAATCTATTGCTACATATGGGTATGCCACGTTGAATCTATCATATAGAGTTTATAATGTCAAATAGATGATAAATTATTATCATAAAATCATTTATAATAATATATTTCCATTTATCAATTGAAATTTTTCAATACCCGTTATTATCAAATATTTTAAATTGGAAGGTATTCAGTTCAATTATTATTATGGTGGATGAATTAATGATGTTAAATTCTTGTTTAAAGTAACTTGTTATATTGTAACTCATTTATAAAATTTGACAGAGTGGCTTTGTAAATTTAATAAAAAACATTATACAAAAATTAATTTTCCTTTAACTCATTTTATAATTCCAGGACAATGAAGGGAGGATTCTAGTATTCACATCCAAGGGAGTTATAAAATCACAAATTTTTAATAAATGTAAACAAATATTTTATCATGTTAGATTCTATATTTTTAAATTTCTGTATAAAATATGTATGTCTAAAAAATTATATTTCTTCTAGATAACACATTATTCAATAATAATTGTTGAACTGAACTATGTTATCCATAAATTGAAATATTAATGTGCCTAAATTAAATTTTATTGTGATTTTTTATGTCAACGTGAATAGATGTGCTAAAACTATTTTTTATTATGTATGTATTATCTATTTCCATATTTACGTGGCATATAATTATAAATTAAAAATAAGTTTTCATACTATCACAATGAAATATTTATGTACAAATACAAGATATACAGTTTTTCTATTAATTATAAATACTACAACTCATATTGGAATGATCTCATGAATAAATAATATTGAAAAATGTTAATATGGAATTAGAAAATTAAAATTTATAAGATCATTAAAATATCCTCATAATTAAGTTTATATTGTAGTTAATGTAATGAATAAATCATTTATGTGATAAAATTTTAGGTGTAGTTTTGTTTCGATTAGTGTAAAAAAATTTCTTATTATTATAAAAAATTCATTCACCTATATCCACATTTTATATATTTAATGATTTTTATGTATCATTGAAATATATATTCAATTAAATTTTTCAAATAATATTTAAAATTATTTCTATCTCATTGAATTTTTTCTCGAATCTATATTTTTTTCAATATGAATATTCATAACGGATCAAAATAACATAATTTTTTATTAAGAGGGAAAATAAGAAGAAAACATTCATGAGGTAATAATGTTATATTTATGAAGGGAATCCACCTATGTATTATTTGAATAATTTGATAAAGAAAATCCAAATATTCTAAATTTTATCATCCATTCTCCATGATCACCTTTGGATATAAAAATATAACCTAAATAATACCCTTCCTCTTTGCGTGAAAAACAATATCATTCAAATTTTATTAATTTCAACATGATATAATATAATAGATGATAATACTTGGATATTTTTTGATATTAAATATGTCATTCATCCATGTGATGGAATATGATTCATCAAAATAATAGACAATATTACAATGCTATATTGATTTCCACTAGTGACCCTTTCACATGACTCATCATAGAAGGACATTCCATGCCAACTAAATATACAGTTGGCTAGAAATTATAATCCAAACTAATCATTAAAAATCAAATGATGTTAGGAAGTCCAAAAATTTCAACTAAAAAATATACAAATCAATTTACGATAAGATACAAATAATTATTTTATTTTATGAATAAATATTAATACATTCAATGAAAAGGTAATTATTTGGAAAATAAAAACGTAAAATCAATTATGTGAGTTAAATGTTTTGAAGTGGATATTTCTTCTCAATTTTCTTAAAATGTTGTTAACCATAATACCCAATGTGATCACCATGTGTGGGAAATCATCTAAAAACAAAATCAGATGCATCATATAAGGCCACATAGAAATTCATACCTTCTAAAAGAGTCAATACTAGCAATAATGTAAAAAGGACCTTTATTTCAAAATAATTATAAAATATTGAATCCTAAAAAAATGAATTCTATCCATATTATAGTGGTAACTAGAGAATCCATCATTTAAAATTCATTAATTAATGGAGGTAATACCTATAAAATTGAAATAGTAAAATAATATAAAGAGTATTTGACAAATTATACCATTTCAAAAGAACCTTAATCACCATGTAATCAATTAAAAAACCTTTTATTATAACATGATTCCAAATAATTTCCATAATGAATATAGAAATTATAATTTTATTTTCAGGTATACGGTCATCAATCTATCAATGTTTCACTATCATCTCGAAGGGGATGCACATGATACTCCACAACCATAGAGTAAACCACGATTTAATGAAGAAATACCACCATAAATGTGTCGAAATACAATTGGAATATACTATCCATTCTCAAAATTAATAACTTCCATGAATTTGTCATACTAAAATTCATGATATGGAATTCAGAATTATCATAACAACATGTAAAGGTTGTTTTTAGGATATTATATTATTGAATTAGCAACTTGTGATGACATGATTACTGATCAAAAATTGATAAAATCACCCCAAATTTTAAGGGAATAAATAAATAATCAAATGGAGTTACTATTTAGCATTACTTATTCATGCCAATAGGGAAATATTCCATAATGAATTGTTGCAATAAGAACATGAATAAGAAAAGGAAACAACATAGGATAAATAAATCATTTACTCCAAATATATTCTAACATATTCATTGAACCATCAATCCTACTAAATACATATGGTAAGATGAAATAGAGTTAGACTATTTAATAGATACAAATTCCAATAGATTATACACATATCATTCAGGGGAAAGATAGAAAATTAAGATGGAGAATCATTTAGAAACATGATGAATATTGTAAAAATATCAATAGAGAGTTATTATGTCTACAAAAAATATAAAAACACATATATTATTGAACAAAACTTTAAATGTGGTTGTCCCGATCAACTTGATCTTGGTGTCTGATTCACATTGGAAGACACCAAAAACACCATCTACAGAACTAAAGAGGACACCCAAAAATAAAACCTGATTAGGTCATAATGTAAAATATACCTTTTCATATTGAGAATTACATCCAATGGAATGATTTCTACATCTATTTTATCGAAAATGAAGTCATTATATTTTAATTACAATTAAATATTGGGGAATTATATATATTTCTATCTATTCATTACAATGGGTGTGAAATATACATCACATTATCCATTATATATTTAGAATCATTTGAAAATTCCCAAAATGAGTTAATATGCACAAATTATATTCAGTATTAAAAAATAAATAATCCCCATATAGTTCACAGAAATGTCCATTCACTTGGAAAAGATTCATCAGGAAAGCTGTACATGAAAGAGATTCATTTAGAGAGTATTCCACATTGTGAAGAAGATAAATTATTGATTTATTGGCACTGGAACAAATTGATTTTAATGAATATTTTAAATGTGATAATATTTTTTTCTTGAAGATCCAAATCCAGTCCATAGAGAAGATGATACCTGATTGAACATCAATAGGTGGCCTATATATCCATACGATACATATATATTTGGTTCCACAAAACTAATAAAGTTAAAATTCCCAATCTTCTCATATTAAAAATGATAATGTGCCTATGTTATAACATAAATTATGTTTGTATGAATACTTCTATCAATATCATCCATAATATTAATCACACATCCTCTTTTCATTAAATTAAATTACATAAAATCCACTATGAGTAAGAGTAATTACCATAAATCTAATGTCACCATACACATCAAAATCATTTATATAACCTCTATACGAATGATATCAAAACATGTGGCCATTAATATTAAAACATGAGAAGATATTTTAGATCTGAGAACAATCTTGAATCTCCAGGAAGTCAAATTCTAATTTTTCACCGAATCTGGGGAATGTTAAATATGCTTAGAAAATAGTTTCCAATTCCATGTAAAAGTTCTATAACCTTATAAATGTTTACAAAATTCAAGAGAATTATTCAATAACATCAACATTGGATAAAACTAATTAGATACAATATCTATAAGTACATTACCCTATGTGAATTTAGGTTTATTTTTTGTAATAGTTTAATCCCACCAACTCATACTATGTCTTTAAGGGTTAAAATTAAAAGACATTACCATTATCAAATCCGGTATTTCCAAGAAAATTAAAATATGATCCATATTATTTAACCAATAATCTTCATCATGTGGATTTTTTTAATTACAAATATGATGGCTTATAATAGAGAAATAACAAGGAATATTCAATAGTTTCTTACCATGTATATTCCACTATTTGATAAAGAATGTGAATATTTGCAATTAATTATCCAATAAAATGGATTGATTGTAAGACTATATTATTTAGATTACATTCAATATGAGGGTTTATATTCTTCGGTTCATTTATTATTCCTTCCTGGGTTTTATTGAAATGTATTCCATGAAAAAAAAGGAAAGACAAGAAATCATCATGAAACAAGAAAAAATTTGAAAATGTACTCTGATCACCAACTCAATCAAGAGATACAAGAATATAAATCCTAATATTGTAATTCATGTATTTACTAATTCAATGTACTACAATAATAATTATATCAATAAATAAATTCATATCCATTTATTAATCAATGATTCTTTTACCAAAAAACACTGGGTACTTTAGGCTCACTAAAATGAGAGATGGAAATGATATCTCTCCTAACTACCTATTTAGTCAAGAATACTATAACTCTTATCTTCCAATAGATTTAAAAAACAATTCTGACAACTAAAAATGATTCAAAATCATGAATACGTTTAGGCCATTTTGTCACAAAATAACCAATATAGACTAGTACACAGACACCTGAAACCACACTAATATAGTTATATAGGAAATATTTATTCCCATGAGAGGGTGACTAAAACCTATCATTAAAATTATGTTGAATCAAACCATTTTCTATCAAATACAAGAAAACCATATATAACTACAAAAGATAAAATAATAAACAACTTCTATGAAAAATATTCATCAAGGAAAATACTACAACAAATAGTAGAAATAAATAAAAAACTAAATCCTCAACCTATAATTTATACAATATCCATAATGAAAAAGTTTAAAAATCACTTCGTAAAAAGTATACATTTGATCTATCAATCACCACCATCACTAAAGGCCATATTAATCCTACACACCCACCTCATCTGAGTACCAATCTCCAATTTATTATAAATGGAATATTATAATTTTAAAAATATTAAATGTAATGGTTCTTTGAGATCTAAACATACAGGTAGGTTTCTAAATTTTTTTAACTATGCTATTCAAAAAAAAATAAAAAAATTATTTTTCATGTCATATAATGGTATTTCATATATAATAAATTTAATAATATCCAATAAAACCAATATTTAAAATCATAATGGTGTTGGAAATATTAAAAAATGTTTTCATGGAAATTTAAAAAATTAATGGGCTTCAACAAAAAAACGATCTATAATCACTAAATGTAATAATCAACTAAAAATCACGTAACATGTTCATAATCAGTATGGGTTTTTTTTTTGAATAGTTTATCTTCTCACACTCTATTGAGATATCATGAATCAATGTGTTTTTACACATACCAATATCTTAGTTGAATATGATAAAATAAATGAATAACCTATTTAGAGAAATCATGCGAAAAGTTGTGTAGTAGATTTCACATTGTCAATAAATTTCAATGGTGTTACTATCCAATTCTCATCATCATAATAACCATAAAACTAGTTCTACTCACTAGTGATTTTGTCTATCAATCTATCATTATAAATCATTCATTTAAATTCCATTCAATATTAATTAATCAACCGAATTTAAAATTTCTAGTTTCAAAATTACTTTTCAATTTAACAAACATTTTCATTTTTTCATAAAATTTATTTCATTCAAACTCAACATTCATTTAAATAATAATTGCTTGATATTGATCAACAAACAATTAAATTATTAATTTTTTAAAAACAAAAATAATATTATGGAAAATGAAAATAGTTTCTATTTCCCATGTCCCATGACATATAAATAAATCATAAAAGTAATCATAAATCATGTTTAAGTGAAATATAAAATATAAAATTCAATTCATGCAAGCAATCAATGTTTCAATTGTAGGAAAAATCATTTCAGAACCAGAAACCATTAGGTCACATGATTAAATAATAAATCTATAATTATGGGAATCCCCTATAGAGAATCAAATGATATAGAGATCCTAGATGGATCCAAAGAATCACGAACCATAAAATCAACATTTAGAACATCCAATAATACGAGGATCTATCGCTCTCTATGAATATGAGTGAATATAAAGAGTGAATTCTAAAGTATAGTGGTTCTACATACAAGAGTGAGATCAATTTAATCCATTGGAACATTGATCATAGATGTACGTGGTTGAAGAAGATGAAATCCCCCTTGAGATCCACCAAATTGAAACAGATAGGGTTTGGTCAAAATTTGAGGTGTTTGTTTAAAATTTCAGAGATTTAGTTTTCATTTAGTTTTTCAATTTAAAAACCAATTTTCATGGTATCATGGTTAGGATAGAATGTTTTTACTAACTATGTACCTAATCATTATCCATCACATGGATTATATAATGAATTCATTATATGACCACATAATTAAATTAACCACGCGACAACTATGTAAACCAGCATTTTCCATTTGAGATCATTATAGAGTGAACACATCATGGGTCTATCAAACTGTGTTACAATTGTGTGATGATTTCCATCACCACATGTCTTAGTATATAGTTATATTTGATGAACATAATGGATTTACGTAATTGTGTTCAATCCACAAACTTACCAAAAACCAAAATTTCACTAAAATATCTCCATAAATGACCAAAAAAATAATAAATAAAAAATCATAATCATCCAATGGGTTTATAATTTTTAAAAATATTGTAATAGATTTTTATAAATTTCAACATAATAATGTCAATACGTGTATGATAATATCCTCATTTATTTATTTATATTTATATAATTCCCCACATTCACTATTTCATTCAATTCTATTACATACATGATGTTCATTATTTCAATTATAATGGTATGAAAACTCCACAAAGATTCAATTATTAAATACAAAATTGAAGGAATCCTTTTTATCCCAATAATAATTCTTCTTTTTTGTAGTTATAATACATCAATCTACCACACAATATACCTCATTTATAGAATTCACATTCATTGATATTAATGCTCATCATCCCATTATACATCATTTCGTTATAGTTAACATTATCATTTGATTATGATCATCTTCATTTCCATATATTAAAATATATATCTGATACTCATATATATTTACAACTATTTAAATGTATAATATTTATTGGGATAAATGATATTGGATACATTTAACATGATATATCTCTATAACCATGTAAGTAATAATGGTTTCTACTAACCATCGAACATGGTATGGACACTCATCCAATTTCTAAACATATATTATTATTAGTATCATAATACATAAAATTACATATTTTTTATCACGTGAGAATAATATTTCCCTTTTTCGTAATATGTATAATTATTATTTTTTATTTAATAATTTATCATTTCATCAACCACCATTCATTACACATGTCACATAAATGAATGTAGAAATTTCAACATCCCCCTCATAAGAGATTACTTCATGATGTGATCTATCACAATATTTTATAAACATTTTTTATTTCATCTGCACCATATATCCCCCAGGGATAAAATAATGAACACGTCATTTCAATAATTAATAGATTCAATATTAACAACTGAATGATTCAATTTTATTCTACCAATTAATTATATCGTTGGGGTACATTTATCATATTTATTTTATGGTTTTACTATAAAACTCTACTTTTAACATTTTATAATAAATAATGAAAATTTATAGATTAATGATACTATCAAAATAATGTTTAGTTGGAACCATTTAGATAATAATTTTACATAGACTATTTATATATAATTTGTTATTATCTAACCAGTAATATGAATTTCTAGTAATAATAATAATAATGTTATTATAAATCATTACTATATATAATTTATATATATAAATATAAATATCACTAGGAGGGTAGATTGATTCATTTTGTATCCCCCTATACTAATTTAAATGATACTTTCACTATACAATGGTTGACCGCTTACTAGAAACATTAATTTAAAGGTCACATGTCTAATTGTATCATTGAATCCACTGAACATACAATATTTATATAAATTTTAATCCATAGAGATAATATTTTGGATGATCATAATTGTTTAATTCAAGTAACATATGGGCCTAGGAAATATAACTATTTTTGAAATTTTCATAATCATCCATCATCATTAAAAATTTCAGAACCTAAAATTTCAATCATACAACATTGAACACTTCATGCAAGATAGGCATATTCAAATTTTAATGAACCTTTTTTCGAGTATTATTTATCACACTCAATAATAATATAATATATGTTTTTAAAAAAATAAATTTAGGATCATTAATGTTATAAATAAATGCATCAACCAAAAATATTACCTCCATAATATTAATAAATTCTATCATTAAATATATAATTTATTAATAATGGTATAACCATCTCATTTTAAAATATGAATTCATATTCATATAATGATGTAAACTATGGATGATCACTATAGAACTAAAATTCATTGAAAATGAAATTAACTACTATATAAATTGATCAATGTTATGCTTAAGGTATCTTAACATGAATAGATCTTAAAGATGTGTGTTATTTGTTATTTTTATCTTTTCACTTTACAGAAACAACCAGGATCATGTGAGGCATAGTGAGTAAGGGAGATAGTTAACAATGTGACAAAATTCATATCTTTTACCAGTATTTTTATGATTTTTTAAATAGGAATAATGATTCAAGGAAATACAATAATCTGTACAAATTTATGATTTTCTACAAAATGAAAAAGAAAAAAAATTCCAACCACTCATGCAGCTAGTATTCCAATATGTCATAAAATTTTAAAGAGAATTTTATTTTGTTGTATATAAGATATTATTATGTCCAATGTTACAAAAAAACCTCTAAATATTATCAGTTATTTAATTAAACAAGACAATGAACATTCCAAAAATTATTGTTATAAAAAACTAAACAGAATAAAAAATATTTTCTCTGTATATATAAAATTAATTTTATTTATAATTTGTGTTATGATTATGAATTAAAAGAATAATAAAATATTATTATTAGGAAAAAATGAATCATCATAGTGTACTAACATAATATCAAAAATAATAGATAGGAAAAAATTATACCAGAGAAAAAAATCAATTTTTACTTAATTTAATATTTTATTATTCTGTACATGATAAATTTTTTGAGGAATATTTTATTTATCCATTATAAATATATATATTTTTAATTATATAAATAATTTTTTAAGTGTGTCAATATAAGAATCAAAATAAATTTATCTAAACAGAAAGAGGGTTAATATATTTAAAAAACACTAATACATGTGTTGAGTATAAGGAACAGAAAATGAAAAACAATTTGTATTAACCATACTATTATAAAAATGAAATACATAATTTAGATAATATCCTATACTATGAATTGGTTTTATAATGATAGGTAAATATTTTTTCTTCAATTGATCATTAGAAGCGACAAGGAATATGTGGAATACTCACTTCAAACAAATGAAATAGACATATGTTTTTCCTAAAAATATTTAAACACTTTCATAATAAATGATATTTGGAAATGGTAATATTAGGTAAGATAGAAATATTGAATAGAAAAAATATCACACTACCACTAATTTAAAACATTATCTATATGAGTACAAAATTATAATACATAATTATGGTGATCTATATATTTAATGGGGGAATATGAATATTAAATTCCCATCCAGAAATTTATATGGGGAATCCAATGTATTTTTATGATAATATCTCCTATATTATATTAATTACCAATATGAATGTGTTGTTCTATCACCTTATAGTTTATCTCATAATAACTGAATTATATTCCTCAAAAATAATACAAATATTGAATCTATTCCTACATATGGGTATGCCACATTGAATCTATCATATAGAGTTTATAATGTCTACTAGATGATAAATTATTATCATAAAATCGTTTATAATAATATATTTCAATTTATCAATTGAAATTTTTCAATACCCGTTATTATCAAATATTTTAAATTGGAAGGTATTCAGTTCAATTATTATTATGGTGGATGAATTAATGATATTAAATTCTTATTTAAAATAACTTGTTATATTGTAACTCATTTATAAAATTTGACAGAGTGGCTTTGTAGTTTTAATAAAAAAAACATTATGCAAAAATTAATTTTCCTTTAACTAATTTTATAATTGCAGTACAATGAAGGGATGATTCTAGTATTCACATCCAAGGGAGTTATAAAATCTCAAATTTTTAATAAATGTAAACAAATATTTTATCATTTTATATTTTATGTTTTTAAATGGTTCTATAAAATATGTATGTCAAAAAAATTATATTTCTTCTAGATCATAAATTATTCAATAATAATTGTTGAAGTGAACTATGTTATCCATAAATTGAAATATTAATGTGCCTAAATTACATTTGATTGTGATTTTTTATGTCAACCTGAATAGATGTGCTAAAACTATTTTTTATTATGTATGTATTATCTATTTCCATATTTACATGAGATATAATTATAAATTGAAAATAAGTTTTTATACTATCACAATGAAATATTAATGTACCAATACAAGATATATATTTTTTCTATTAATTAGCAATACTAAAACTCATATTGGAATGATCTCATCAATAAATAATAATGAAAAATGTTAATGTGGAATTAAAAAAATTAAAATTTATAAGATCATTAAAATATCCTCATAATTATGTGGATATTGTAATTAATGTAATGAATAAATCATTTATGTGATAAAATATTAGGTGTAGTTTTGTTTCGATTAGTGTCAAAATTTTTCTTATTATTATAAAAATTTCATTCACCTATAACCACATTTTATATATTTAATGATTTTTATCTATCATTGAAATATTTATTCAATTCAATTTTTCAAATAAAATTTAAAATTATTTCTACCGCATTGAATTTTTTCTCGATTCTACATTTTTTTCAATATGAATTTTCTTAACGTATCAAAATTATATAATTATTTATTAAGAGGGAAAATAAGAAGAAAACATTCAGGAGGTAATAATGTGATATTTCTGAAGGGAGTCCACCTATGTATTATTTGAATAATTTGAAAAAAAGAAAATCCAAATATTCTAAATGTTATCAACCATTCACCATGATCACCTTTGGATATAAAAATATAACTTGAAAAATACGCTTCCACTCTGCATGAAAAAAATATCATTCAAATTTATTAATTTCAACATGATATAATATAATAGATGATAATACTTGGATAGTTTTAGATATTGAATATGTCATTCATCCGTGTGATGGAATATGATTCATCAAAATAATAGACAATATTATGATTCTATATTGATTTCCACTAGTGACCCTTTCACAAGACTCATCATAGAATGAGATTCCATGCCAACTAAATATATAGTTGGCTAGAAATTGTAATCCAAACTAATCATTAAAAAGATACACACCCCAAATAATATCCATAATAAAAAATCTAAAAATGATGTTGGTAACATTTTATTACCTTCTGGAAAATATGATTTAACTATTGTTCTTATTTACCTTTTTGGTTTGGTAGCATTTTGAACTTCATGGAGTTGTAGAACATTTTCATGGGAAAATGACCATACTTATAGTGTTTATGTTTTTATTGAAGTATCAGTTCCAAACTTTAAATGTGTAAATGTGTTTTAAGGGGGATTATATATTTTAGAGAGACTCAATAATGGGTTCATGAATTTTCTAATGAAACTGGAATATGTATTAACTACTAAAAATATTCACATCATGAATCTGTTGCACAACCAAAACTTATTATACGAAATGTGTTAAATATCTATTGTATAATTTCAACATTAATAAATCATTAAATAATTACAGTTTTTCAATTGGCCGATAATGATTTAATTTTACCTGAGGAAACACCCTTATTTTTAAACTTATAATCCATGGATTTCACATTATGAATGGGGTTCACAGATTTTATTATTTAGGATTAACATTTTTTACCATTTTGGATTTGTGTCCCTTTTTATTTAGTGACTATACCTCCATCTTGATATTTTGGGTGATTTTCAGAATTTTGGGTGATCTGCCTCATTTGGTATGGCTCTACTCAGTGTTTGAATTCTATGGTAGTTTCATAACACACCCTAGGTGAGTATTCTTTATAATTATTCATTACCTCTTATCACATAATTTTAATGGGTTTTATTTTTAATTTATAACATTATAATTTATTGTTTTCAATCAAATAAATTCATTATTCCATCATGACATCATTTAAAAGGGCCAATCGATCTGTTCAAAACATCCATTTTAAAAGGATGATATAATTATATTGATCATGAGGTAGGATTATCTATGAAACTTGTTCTTATTCATGAATTCGTATATGTTCTTGTTAATTTCCTTAATGTTGTGAAAAAAAATCATGTTTTATGCAAGAAATGATTTGATGGAATTGAATTATTTTTTTAAAGGGTTTTGTCTTTTAAAATACATTTTATTATATCAAAAGGATTTATTAATTATGGACATGGGTTTTGAAATGGTTTTAAAAAACATAACAGATGGGAACTTTTTGTGTATTCGGAAATGGACGTGTCACTTAATTGTGCATGATAAAACTAGAGGTTTTCTGATATTGAGAGGCTATTGAAGGAATAATGTTTTTTGAAACCAATATATTCATGGTTAATGATTATATTTTGTGTATTATGTATTATCATAAGCTATATCCAAAATTGTGTGCTTTTTAATTTATGCAAGGTTAATGACATGATGATTTATTACATTGGAAATTTTCTCAAAAGTTTCTCTTATAGTGAATCTATGGTTGGTTATTCCTATTAATTATAGTTTAATTTTATACATTACATAATAAAATATTTAATGAACATGGTATGTATTTATGGAAAATAAATTTAATATATATGAAATTGGGTTTTAGGAAAAATAGTTTTGAACTATTTTTTATTTTTATTCTACAAATTTTACAATATTTATAATAAATATTGTATATATTTTTTGGTGGTATCATACTTTCCCAAATATTCGGAACATTATTTATCCTTTTGTAGGTTGTAGATATATTTTTATTAAGACTCTATAAAAGGTAAGTACATCATATAGCTTGCAGAGTTCTATTTTCATTAACCTATATTATAGTGGGTTGGTTTTGTGGTTACGTATGGTTGTATTGATACTTGGTTAGTATGATGTGAATTATATTTTCGTTTTGGTATTCAAGGATTTTAATATTATGTCTCATAGATGTTTATTCCATTATTCCAATCCATAATTTTTGTTTTCTACTGTTAAAAGTGACATGTGGGTTTATATTAGGTATATCATAAGGTGGCTTACCGTATTGGGGGGAAACTATAGTTGACATAAGAAATTTCATTAAATATTTTTATTTAATATTATTATTAACATGAAATGTTTTCTAAAATCCTATGTGTTTTGAAATTTAATGTTAAACTAGAGTTAGGGACACCAAAATTCTTGTAGTGTGTGTAGAAAGGAGGAAAAACCAAACTCATGTTCTTTTCTGAATATATGTTACAGTCGCTGGTTAGGGCATTCATCCATTATTGAGACAAGGTAGATTTATTGTTTTGAATGAACTAGATATATAGTATATTTAAATTAACCTATTCCTCACATTTTTAATATTTTTATTCAAAAATGTGTTTATTTCTTTAAATTAATAAATTTTTATTTAATTTATATAGATACCAGATTATATTATTTTGATTGTGGGAGATGATCATTGCATTTGTTATTTGGTTTTATGATTTTTATAAAATTACTCCTAGAATATATCTTCCAAATATATTTGATGAAGATATGAGAAAGGTTCCATGGGTAAATCCTTCAGTGGACAATTCAATGGTAGAATTTGTAATACAGACAATTCACATTCTAGGCGAGGCATGTGTTTGGAACCTGTGACCACCAGTGGATGACCAAAAATAATTTACTATTCATTATCCACTTGTATTATGTGGATATATTAGACCCTTGGAATCTAACTTATATCTTTAGTGGGTTGATAAGATAATAGTCTTTCTATATAATCTTATTGACTCTATGGTGGGTTCATATTTTGTAATTAATGAGGGAGTATAAATTGGATAGTGGGAATCTATTTTTCATGAGAAGTTGTATAATGACATCACTATGGTATCTGTGAAGGAAATATTCATTCAGTAGTATTATACTTATACCCATCAAGGAGGAAATAATGGGAGTTATTAACCTTAGAGAAATAAGATAATATTGATAAGGAATATACAACACATTTCACTAATTATGTGTACTTGGTTCCCGAGCTAGCTAATTATTATTTACTAAAGGATTATATGGTTAATTTGGGGATTAAGGATAATATATCTTCAATGGTGACTATAATGTTCCTTCTAACCATTATAGAGATAATTAACCCAGAAATTTTGAAATTGGTTGATATAGCTAGAAAAAAATAGGGAATATTTAAAATTTACTATTGATTTCTACAATATATATTCTGGTAGGAAAAGGTACCATTAAGGATTCTAGTTTTTATGAAGTCTAGTTTTAGATTTTTTTCAGGTATGATGTTTGTTAATTTATATATATGGGGGATGCCTTATTATACATTGAATAATTTTATGGTTTCACCCAATAAATGTCATCATTATGAAAAATATGTCCATATGAATCTTTTTTATGAGATGATTTCCTAATGTAGCCTTTTTGGATGCTCTATCACCAGTGGTTCATAATTTAATTATAATTCTTTGACATGTGGTGGGTCTTATATTTGGGACAAGGAGGTTTTTAGTTTGTGTAATAAAATTTATAGGGGATCCAAAACCGGACATCATTATGGGGTGGAATATATAATAGAGTAATCTGAAATTGGGATTCCTTCAGTAATACATATGTTGTTTTATTATACTTCAATATTAATAGATTTTTTTAATATAGGTGATACTCATTACATTATTTCCTCAATTTATGATGATTTTTAGGATGATGTTCTAATAATAATGTAATTTTATCATTCTAAAACATTGGGAAAGAGGTACAGATAATGTTTCAACAATTCTTCATGTTGAGGAATGATTTAAAACCATAAGTTGTCATGGGACTTCAGGATTCTTGATATTAAAATAATCGACAAGCTTATTATCTTGAATTTAATGTTCATTGATATGGACAAAAAATCTTTCAAAAAATCCACATGTTTAGTTTCTATCACTACATGGAATAACTCATTTCCATAAATTTGAGTGGGATTCCATGTTTAGGAGATTATGGCTTTTTTTTCTATACACTGGGATGAAATAATGATACCCGTAAAAATTAAACATAGATATCATTGATCCTTCTTCGAGAAGTCATATTCTTATGGTGGTGTGTGTATATATCGAGTCTCTCTAAATAATTTTTACAATTTACCTCCATAAAGAGATCTCATGGTTACCATGTATCTTCTATATGGTTGGATTACCATTTCAATTCCATATAATCATACATACCTAGCTGAGTTGGTATATATAAGTTCCATTAAACATTTTTAAATGGTAAGGGATTAATTTAATCAACTATGTGACCCTGGAAATCTTGTGTCCTATTTTCGTAGATGTTTGTTAGCCGAATCATTGTTTATATTGATTATTAAATGTTAAATTAAGTGACACTAAAATATAAATATATGGTTCCTAGGGTTGATGTTCCTTTGGATTATGTTTTAGGGGATCAATGGATTTCAATAAATGAAAATTTGGTAGGGTACCACACATTGAGTGTCCAATGAGAGGATATAAGTAAGAAATTGTTTAAGAGATAATATGGTAATATAGAGTGAATTTGTTAGGCTACTAGGTCTCAATAATGATTATATCATATTGTTGGATTTGTTGATCTTGATCTTTCACCATTTCATGGAATCTTTTGTTTTTTTATATTGATTGCATTTTTTTATCCACCAAGTCATTAGTATTGAACATGGACCAATTAGCTATCATTATTCAAATTATTGGGAACAATTTTAACATGGTAATATTTAAAAATGTGTGTTTTGGTATAAATTTGTAATGTTTGTAGGGAATATTATAACAAAGAGTTTCATTACAATAGACCCTAATGAAATAAGAAGTCTAAGTAGCCATAAAATGTGTTTAAGATCCGAATTTTTTTGGGTTCCCTGTTTATTTTAAGTAGTTTGTTTAGGAAATTTTATGAATTCATCTATGATGAAATCATCAAACCATAATCAATAAATTAATTATTGTAATGAAAAATTCAACAAATAATTTTTTTGAAATTAAAGAGAGATTCACATAATCTATGAATTTTATTTTTTTATAACCATGTTCTAGTTATTATATATTCAATGATGCTTCATGAATGGTTTTTTAGCGTGTCAGGCTATTGGGGAGATCAGAAGTGGCCTAAGTATCTCAGTATTCACACTATCTTGAGTAGAACATCCCTTCTCACAATCGTGAGATGTATGTAGTAATGAATTCATTCAAAATGTTGTGTAACTACCTTTTTTTATAATCTTACTATAGGTCATTATAATTAGATAATGTTGTATATGCCACCAAAGGGTGATATGATTTTGTGATAAAAAATAGGGTTTACTATCTAAAATTATTTGATTTTGATATTTTATATACTGATGGGAATGGGATTTTTTTCGCAGATGTGTTGAGGGAGAAATTAAAATCACTAGCAGCGAAGGAAGAAATGGATGTGTGGTCTATAATGATTTTTTTAAGATGATATTGAGATAAAATTCAACATTTATGTAGTTATTTCTAACATTAATAAAGGTTGAATCAAATTTTTATGAGAGGGGTTTTCATGATAACATATTTTACCCTTACTGGTGGAGAATTTGTAAGAGAAATTATTTTGTAGATAATTGAATTGTGTCATCTCAGACTTCCATTGGCATTTCATTTTCAAAAAATAGGTAGGTTGTTACATTATCAATGATATAGGAGTTGATGCACTATGAAAACCATTATAGTCAGTCTATTAACCTATGTACTACCAAGATGTATCATTATTTTGGACATCAGTATTTGTGGTTGGGATGAGGTGGTTGATTGTGGGTTTTGTTTTAGTATGTATTACTTTTCAGAGAATTAAAGATAACAAATAGAGAAGTAGTAGTTTTTTAATCACATATACATTTTGGTACGGAAGGAAGATGAAATTTTGAAGGACTAATTTGATAGTTTACTACAGACTCATAGTTGGAATAATAACATTTAGATGATCATTTATTATATAAAAAAAATCTACACATTTTATCCCTTTCATTGAGACATAAATGGTGTAACAACATAATTAAATTCATTTCTAAGAAGCTTTTAGGCACCATTATGTTTCATCTCCGATGTATTATAACATGGACCTTGAGTTCACGTCACTTTTTTATAATGGTTTTCAAGAGGTGATTCATTCCTATTTGAAATTGAGTATAGTATACATTTCATAGATGGATATAGAAAAAAAGGGGGTTTTCATGGTTCATAAGGATATTTTATGAGATTATGTTCATGAATTGGGTGGTTCTTGGGAATAACATTCACCTTTTTTGGGTTTTCTTATAATAATAGTTAGCACGAATTGATAAAAATGGAACCCTTTGAGTAATTTTATCAGTGTACGTGTGGATATCTCTTATGATTGGAATAGTTGGGAGAAAATTCATTATATTCAATGAGACTTATTCATGAGATGATGGAAAGCGTGTAGTTGATCCATTAGAGCTTGATCATGGAAGAGAGTCCTCAAAATATTATGTAGAAATTCATTGTAAGATACTGGAGTTTATGGTAGATGATAGTATGATTCCTATATTTTTACATCGATTGGAACATAATCGGTTGGGTAAGAATGGCATGGTTACATAATGTTTATTTGGCCCCCAAAAATTATGTTGGACAAAATGGAATTATTGTATATCTATTAGACATAAAATCTATTTTAACATCCATTTGTGGGTTGTTTGATTTTTCATAGATGTGAAAGTATTAACGAGATCCTTCCTTGTACATTGAATTCTATGTTGTTAATATTGATCCTAGAAACACTAAGGATGGGAATATTTTTTTGATTCTAGATCACTGAGATATGATTTTATATGTCAAATCGACACTATCGGTCAACGTAATGTGGCAGTATATATGCGAAATCATTAATTAGTGGGAGAAATAATTGATGATGAAGAAGTAGTGTACTTAAATTTATAAGAGTTGAGGTCCATGAGTAATTTATTTATATCGAAATATTTTTTATGGGAACATTTTAACCCCAAATAAAAAAATTATTGGAAAATTCCGATTTATCCTCCTCTGGAATCTGAAAAACCATTGTTAAGGAAATTTTATTTTCAATTACCATCACATCATATGAGACCAATAATTTTTTCAAATGATTGTTCCAACATTTTAAACATCCCTTATTTGGTTAATAACCCTTGAAATTAGTTCCTTCCTCAGCTTTCTCGTTAAAATATCCCAAATCTAGATTTTTTATTTTGAGAAAACGTGAAATCCCAAAAATATAGATGTATTTCAATGATAGTTTTTCATTATACCTCATTTGATAATAAGTCATTATGGTTTCCAGTTAATAAATTTCTATTTTGAACATGTAATGTACTAATAAAAAATTCTCTATAAAAGAACATTGATATTTTATATTCTGTTAACTTAATTCTTCTCATTTCAAAAAAACATCAACTGTTTATTTCGATAACTCCATTTTATTGTGTAGTATTTGGAGAACTATATTGATTCTTGATGGCATGATTTCATGGTTATTTTTCAAAAGTTTTTTTATGAATTTTATACCATTATCTCTTCTCGTCTTCTTGAGGAAACCCCCGAATTAATTATCAATATTTTTCCATAATTATTTAAACCATTAAATAACATCAAACATTTTCATCAGGAACATGATATTTGTTATCTGACTGAAATCATCAATGAATGTGATAAATTATAAATCACTTTATATTGATTCATTTATTATCGGTGTATAGAGATCCAAATGAATCAGGTCACGTGGTCTGGTAGATTAAATCCCAATTCCCTTATGAATTTTTCTATTCATCTTTTTTTTTCTGGAAAGTAACGCAAACAACTTCATATCTTCCATATAATTATAGAAAATTTCTGACAATATCAACTGTAGAGATTTTATAAATATTTTTCATCTCATGGTTGGAATGTGTTTAGTTCCACAACTTATTTTAATCTCCAAAAATCATGTAAAAATAGTTATTAAATTCCCATATTTGAATGAGATTCATATTAGTTATTTATCATTTTGTAATGAATTTGCCAACTTTCGGTCTTTTGATGATAAAAAAAATATTTTCTAAAAACAAATTATTTTCCATCAACTCAATGTTTAATTATATTGTGTACATTATGAATTTTCCCATAAATAAATAAAATATCTTTATATTTCAACTTTTCTACTTCAATCTAATCCATTCCATTTACTTTTTATTTTTAGGAAACAATAATTACCAAAGGTAACTTCTCCTCCATCATGACGTTCTACATGATTCATGATTTCTATACCACCTATCAAATATGATTATTATCCAATAGAAATTATCATTGGTTTTGAACCATTTACTCACTTACAAAACTAATTAACAACAAAATCACTTTCCTTAACATTGGGATTTTCTGCATTCATTTGTTTTCTGTCATAAAAATCCTGTTTTGGAAAGATAGTGAAATATACTTCACCATATTGAATAGATTGAAAAAATCTTCCACAAAAAACATCTATAAATTCAAATTGATTTATTTTGGTCTTGTCTCTAACATCATGAAAATTCACCTTTTCATCTTTGAGAATGTTGGGGACATTTCTCATTCAACATTCACTATTTCTTCCACTTTGCGCAAACATTCATCTGTGTGGAGATATGTTATGAAATAAATTATAAGAACTACGCCTATAGATTCCCCAACAAACATAGAAGCTTTCAAATAATGATTTTCTATTCTCTAATTATCATTCATTATAGAAATTATGTTGAGGTTATTAACTTCTATCATTTCTTACATAATTATGATATAGATCATCATTTATTTTTAGTGAAGTTTTATATTTTTTAGATTCTATAAGGTTATCACATGATTGCTCCACCCAATAATTCCCAAATGATTTTTGGGAACTTGAAATGTTAAATTAATCAAATGAAATATATTTTTTCAGAGAATATATCAATGGATTCACATATTGAGCATTCTCAGAAACATTTGAAGTCATTTTTTTTACATTCATTACATTATCGTGGTTTTCATAAATCTTCTTCATGGTAATTTCATACTCAATATGTTTTCATTTCATCATGTCAACCACTTCTTGATTATCCTCCTACTTATTTCTAATATCTTTAATAATTTATCCCTGTTCAGTATTTATATGTTTCAATCATAAAATCTCAAGAATATACTCATCCTCCACCTTGATGACATATTTTTATCCAACAGTAAATTCTTCATGATCATTCATCAATCCACTAATTTTATTATTGGGAGTTTGTTTTTCCCTATATGTTAAAAAATTTTGTTTCTAAGATGATACACTCAATAAGATTCATCACCACCTTCTTCACTCCCCGAGGAATACTTTTAATCAAAACTTTTATAATTATTGCTATGAATTTTTTTTAACATTAATCTTCAGATGAATTATTGTCAGTTGAGTTCGATTGCACATTCTCACTAAAAATGCTTCTTTTGATATTTGTAAACTTATTCTTGTATCTATTGGAGGATTTATCTTCATTATCATTTTGGTTCCACTTCTTCCATCGAGTTTTTTCATTGGAACCATCTTTCTATTTTCCAACATTATTCTTGGGTCAATTCGTATCAAAGTGTTGAATCCATGGTACTCGAAACATTTGAGAGGAATTTTACCTATATATTCTCCTCTTCCTCATTGATTGTTCATAGATATGAGAGACATGATTTTATCAATCATCTCATGATATTTATTATCATCAGACTCACAAGTACAAGATTCATCAACATCATGTATTTTTGTCATTCTCATGGAATCAAAAGAAATTTCATGTTCCATATTCTATTTGATGAATGGATCTTTTCAAATTACATAAGAAACAATAATTTTTTTTAAACATCAAGGGATAAATCATCCTTATCTTCCAAAGAATACATTTTAGAATCAAACATTTCTGGAATGTTTCTCATAAGATTCATCACAAAGGTCGAATATTTTATCACATCACTAAATCCACTAGTATTTCAAACAATTTCATTTAGTATGGTTATGTATAGATCAATTATTTCTTCGTCCATCATTCCTATGTCTTCATACTCAATGAATAATATTTTTATCTTTGCTCAATTGACATTAGTATTCCCATAAAATTAAATTCCAGTATGTCCCACAAACATTATAATATTTGGATACCCATTACATTCTGAAAACATTCTCTAATAAGGTAATAAGGATTAATTTTATAGCCATTCCATCAACATATATGTTTATATTTTCAGAAAATATTAATGGAACATATTACTCAATTAGTGGAAATCCAATAGTATTTGCAGCATCAACTTCAAAAAAAGAGATCTGAGATAAACAATTATATTATAATTATTTCTATAATATTTTTTTCAATAAAATGATGGAATTGAACTACTATTGATATAATTGATATTATACAAGATAATGATTCATCATGAGAACCTTTCCTAAAATACCATTTGATGTTATAAAGATTGAATAACAACAATGAATGGGGGTTTGAATCTATTTTTCAATTTGTATATGTTTGAAAACATTTAGAAGCATAACCCATATCTATTATTATGATTTATTTCCTTAACATATTTTAGTAAATGATCTAGTATGAAAATGTAGGAAGGAAATAAAAGAACATAATATTTATAAGGTCTGGCCTCATTGTCAGAACCTACATCCTTTCCATTCCCACTACTATTGCTATATAGAAATTCCCTATAATGAAGAAGTAAATACAGAATGTTCCAAATATTTTTAGAAATATTCTATCTCCTCATATGAATTATTATATGAACTCCTCTCTTTTAATATTATTTTATTATAAAATAGTTCATCCAAAAATTAGAATAAATACATTGTTAAATATACTCCCCAATTTCAAATTTTAAATCCTTTGTTTGACTTTGATGAATCCAATATTTTCTCAATACAATGATTTTGGATACCAGATCCAATTTTCTAATAACAATATTGCGTGATTTTGGATCTGATTTTCTCAATACAATGATGATGGATATGATTCCCTAAATAATGTTAATTCTAGATCCAATTCTCTAAATATGATAATGATGTATACAATTATCTATATACAATTATTCTAGATCCAATTTTGCTAGTATGATTATGGTGGTTCTGATACTTTCAATACAATGATGTTGCATCTGATTTTTGGAAAACAATAAACTCACTGACAATCTAAAACACTAACACTATAAAATAATGCTCAATTAAACTATTCTTTAATAAGATTAGAACATTCAATTTTTAATTTTCTAGTCCACTGTAATTTTTTAATAAGTGAAAGTTTCAAAACAAATGATCAGATGAGGTATTTGTGGAGAAATCAGAAAATAATTGTAGAACCATGATAACATTCATGTTTCCCCAAATATAAAAATCCCAAAAAATCACTCATATTTAAAATTTCAATAGTGAATTCATTAGTCCCACAAAGATTTATCCATGATTTTTTCCAAAATTTAAATTCATGTTTGACCACTTCAATTCATCATAAATTTCTCATCTCATTACGAACTGTTTCTTTATCAAAATAATAATTTTATATGTTTCTTTATCTTATCATTATGATCATTTTCATTCATAGCTCATTATGAACTTTTTCTTTCTATGTTCATTATGATATGTTCCTTTCTCATCTTGATTATGATATGTTTCTTTCTATGCTAATTGAGATATTTTTCATTCCATGGTCATTATGATCTTTTTCTTTCTCATCTCATTATGATCTATTTATTCCTAATATTTAATATGATAAGTTTCTTTCTTAGCTTCACCACGACTAGTACCCTTCCTTATACATTATGTTATTTTTCTTTATTATCTCATTAAGTAATTTTTATTTCATAAATTATTATGATTTGTTCTTTCCATTATCATCAAAATATTTTTTTTGAAAGTATAAATCATGAGAGTAATCATAATTTTTGAGACCATATTTATCATAAAATAATCATCTAATTTTTTTAGAAAATATGAATACATTCTAACTCATGATTTGAAATTTCTCTTTAAAAACACTTTGTTAACTTCATTATGAATTATATCATTTATAGAATCTCATAAAGTAATAAATCATACTTATGATTGTTTTGGATTCGATGAACATAATACAATGTAGATGGACCTAATTCCTACACCATGTTTCAATAAAACATTCTACCTTAGATTCATTTGGATCTAATGAGATGGATACAATGTTGATGGATTTGTTTTTGGGACACCAAAACATTTTATTTGTCAAAAAATTAAAAAAATCATTAAAAAAATTCAATAAAAAGGTTTTCCAAGTACTACGTTGATTTTTTTCTACATAATACTTTTTATTATTTTTATTTATATGGATTGATGTTTCATGTATAAAAATACGAAAAAAATATAATGAGAAAAGTGATGGTATTGATTTGTTTGAATTGAGAGTTGGTTGTTACTAGGATATCATATGATCCATTTATTAGGTTAAGTTATCGGGATAATTTATATGAGGGTTTTATTTGATGACATTGTTTGAAATTATTCTATTTTGGGATATGTATAAGTCTTCATATGGTAGTTTTTCTCTTGAGGTGTGTTTTGAATATTGTTTATTTTCTACTTCATTTATAAAGTATGCTCTACTGAGTTATTATTGTGTAGAAATCATTCATACTTCTTTATTATTGATGAATCAGAAATATATCCTTCCCATTGGGATGTTTATTTCACTTTGGTCTATTTATAGACTGATTTGTGTTCAATTTTAGTGAGTTATCTAGGATTGTTTTTGAATCATTTATATCAAATAATGGTTTCATCAGTTATGGAATACTGGTATGTAGTTTGTGGTGTTCTGGTAGATATGTGGTAGGAATATTTGGCCATAAGGGGTAGGATATGAGAACATTCCCAGATATAAATCAATATAATGAGTATTATTTTGTCATACACTATTTAGAAAATTTTTATTTGAGGAGTTTTTCTATCTATTTTTAATTTTTTTAATCGTTGATCTGAACTGTGAAATTTTTATGTTGATTTATGAATGATATATTTTATAATCATCAGACTCCTATAAAAATATCTATTATTATATAACTCTATTTTATATAAACATTCCTTAAGTATGAAATTTGACCTGACATAAAGTAGGATATGTTGATGAACCACAATATGTGATCCCTATATTCAAACCAACCCTTATAGTGGTTGTAATTCACGTGGGATAGACATTAACCTAATAGCCTAACCTATTCACATATTGGAAGAAGATTTGGCAAATAAATGTTAAGAAACATATATAATTCTCTTGTGTTTCATCATCAAATCAGAAATCCATCTAGCGTACCAAATATCCTCACTATGTAAATGATTGATTCGAATGAATTGGGGAAGACATTGATTACATGGAGTATAAATATTTTATTAATGTTTAATGTGTCATCAATTAACATGAAGGACCTTGAAGTAGGTGGTGGGATTTTATATTCATGGAAAATAATATTGAAGTGTTTATATGAAAATACATCAATGAATTTGTTTAAAATAATACTATTTGGAGTCAACGGTTTTAGCAACAACAATGGAATCCATCAAACATTATTTCTGTATTAGGAGAGTGAAAATTATTGTAAAATATTTGGTTATATTTTCCTAGTTCTTGTATAAGTTATTTACACTTGAAAATTTGAAAGATTTATGGTTTTTGATAGTTCAATAATCAAATATATAGTCTTAGATATTAAGGTGGATGAACACTACTTATACTTTTTTTATAGTTAGAGATATGATGGATATAATAGAATAATTTATTATTTCATGATTTTTATAATTTCATTATTCTCATTGTGGATGATTGAGTTCTTACATCCATTGAATTATGAATAGAAATGAATCTCCCAGTGAAATCTATAATAGATTTCCTCACTAGTGCAGAAAACGTTTTTTACGACGGTTATTATGTATTTTTAATGTCATCATTTGGCCGACGTTATTACATGAGACTTTATAATTATAGTTTTTTACGTCAGTTATTTTACAACCGATGTAAAAAATAGAAATCCAAATCGTTTTTCATGTTATTTGAAAAAAACCATATGTGGAAAAGTCTTTGGAGTTGTGGTTTATTATGTCATTTATTTAATAACCGATGTTGTATATACCATTTCATGTCAATTATATAATAAATAATGTCATAAATCACTCCTCCAATGTTTTTATCACGTCGACTATTTTTTTAGCCGACGTGATGAACCTATCTACCAAGCGGTTTCAAACGTCTTTTATATAATAACCGACATGGAAACTTATCTCCGATGTCAGTTATTTTATAACCAACAAAAAAATGATCCATTTCCATTTATTATGTCGGTTATGTAATAAGGGATGTAAAATCAATTTCCTATGAATTTACAATGTTGGTTTCCAAATATTTTTTGTTAAAACTAATACCAATGAATTTTAGACATCAGTTATGAAATAACCGACATAAATAACATTTTTTTTGTAAATAAAACCAAACCACTACTACTCCTAAAAAAAATACCTGAAACAGACCAAAAGGTTACAAAAATAGACCAAAATAGACCAGAACACCCCCCACCCCACCCACCCCACTGGACTGCCCCCACCACACCCCCACACACCTGGACTGCCCCCACCCCTGGACATTCCCCCACACCCCTGGGAAACCCCCCACCTACCCGGACAACCCCAAAGCCATGGACTCCCCCAACCTCCACTGGACTACCGCCCACACCCATAGACAACCCCCCAACCCCTGGACAGCACTACCACACCCATGGACAGCCTTTCCACACCCCTAAAACAGAAAAAAAAAGTTACCACAAACAGACCAAAACAGACCAGAACCCCCCCCCCCCACTAGAGATCCCCCACCACACCCTTGGACACCCCCACACCCCTAGACTACCCCTCCACCCCTGGACTGCTCCCAGACCCCTATAAAACCCTACACCTTCATGGACACCCCCCACAACCCTGGACTACACTCACCCCCAAGACAGCCCCCACACCCCTGGACTACCCCCGCCCCTTCCTCTTTTACCCACACCCCTAGACTTCCACCACCCCCTGGACATCCCCCCACATCCTTGGACAACCCCCACCCTCCTATATACCCCCAACCCCTATAAAACACTCCCTCACCCCTATAAAACCCTCCCTCATCCCTAAAACATACCAAAATGTTACCAAAATAGACCAAAACGGACCAGAACACCCCCACTTGATAGCCCCCACCACACCCCTGGACACCCCGCACACCCCTGGACTGCCCCCACCCCCTGGACAGTCCCCCACACCCATGTAAACCCCTCCCCCGACCCTCCTTGAAATCCCCACACCCCTAGACATCCCCCACCCATGGGACATCCCCCCACACCCCCGGACAACCCACATCATCTTGGATACCCCCACCCCGGGACATCACTGCTCCACCCCTAGACAACCCACCCACACCCCTAGACCCCCCCCCCCCTCACTGGACTGCCCCCACACCCCTGGACACCCCTGGACATCCCCCACTCGCCTGGACATCCCGCCCACCCTCCTGGACACCCTCCCACCCCACTGGACAGCCCCCACCACAACCCTGGACACCACCCACCTCACTAGACACCCCAGAAAAAAAACAAACCAAAACTCGACCAGAACAAGTCCAGAGCCCTCCACCCCACTGGACAACCCCCACCACACCCATGGACACCCAAAACTCACTGGACACCCCAGACCAATAACAGACCAAAACCCGACCAAAACCAGACCAGAACCCCCCACCCCACTGGACAACCCCCACCACACCCCTGGACCCCCCCCCCCCCACACCCTGATACCTCCTCCACCCCCCGAATAGCCCCAGGACATCTAGTGTTGGGAGAGGAGGTTCAACCATCCCTCAGGGGGTTGAATGACGCTGGAAGGTACTCATCACTCCCACATGTGACGCTAGATCTCAAGAAATGTTTCACCAATGCTTTCTTACCCTGTAAACATCATTCATTCTATCACTTTGATGCTAGTATAACAAGGGGAAAACACTGTCACACATAATGACATTTCCCCATGGTTATACTAGCATCAAAGTGAAAGAATGAATGGTGTATACAGGTGAATAAAGCATTTGTGAAACATTTTTAGAGCTCAAGCATCACATGTGGGACTGATGAGAACCTTCCAGCAGCATTCATCCCCCCAAGGGATGGCAGAGCCTCCTCTCCCACACCCATGGAGTGCCTCCCCATCCCCATGGACACCCAAGACACCCCCACCCCACTAGACAACCCTCCCACACCCCTAGAAACCCCCCCCCCCCCACACACACACACACCCCTGGACACCCCTAGACTGCCCCCACTCCCCTGGACAGCCCACCCACCATCCTGGAAAATCTCCCAACCCCTAGACTGCCACCACTCTCATGGGGAACCAAACACCCCCACCCACCGGAGAGCCCTCCAACACCCCTAGATACCCCCACCCCACTAGAGACCCCCCCCCCCACCCTTGGAATTTCTCCCCCCAAACCAGAATCCATACAAGAAAAACCATCATAAGTATACCAAAACAAGAAGTAGAGAAAAATTAAGCATAAAAATATATAACATTCAAAACATACAACGTCAATATAAAAAAACTAAATCCAACCTAAATGAATACCAAATACACAATTATAATGAAAATATTCAAAATAACATTTTACACTACAAAAAACTAACATTCTATCAAACCTGGAAAATAATTTGACCATTCTACTTGTAAGGGTATTATGTCTTCAGAACTATAGGGTTGAGGTTCATAAAATAGATAAAAATTAAATGGATATTATTTAACATGTATAATGAATAAATCAAATGAAACCTTATGTAAATTTTTAAAAGTAAATCTTACCAGGTCAAAGTTCACAACTGTTCGAATTGTTATTATTTCATAAATAAATATTAACATATAATATCCACATTCGATGACTCCTTGTAGTTTAGGAAAATTCTGTTTGAATTAGTGTAAATTCAATATATTATTTTTATGTAATAAATCAAAAACTACAAATTATAAATCGATATTTACCATTACATTTACATATTTTATCTTCAAACTCTTTTTCTTTGTGTTTTTTAGAAAGTGGACCCATACCCTGTTAGAAAGTAATACGAATGGGATAAATTTATAATTAATTATAATGTATAAAACTATTGAGAAGTTGGAACATTCTTTTCCAAAATTTTCTTAAAACTTTCCCGCACATCACAATGGACATAGCATATCCCATAAAGTGTTTTCTGCCTTCGGAAAAAACCCCTAACATCCAATGATCACCGATAAAAGAAAATTTAAGGTTAGTGTTTTTTATGTTAAAATTTAATGAACTCTTTGAGAGAGATTTGTATCATACCTCTCATAAAAAGGAATCATCCAACATTTTGTGCTATATTCTGTTCATATCATTCAGAAGTAATAAGCTTTATCTGTTCCTCATCTAATGAACATGCTTCAGTGGAAATCAAATGTGGGTCCATGAATCCATATACATATATCCGCTCATTATTATCCTAAATTTTATAAATATACCTAATAAAAATAGACATAGGTATACATTTTTAATAAATATAACGCATAGAAAAGGTGTTAAGACTTAAATGGAAAAAATATGCACCACGTTGACGCCCAACTAATCTCTAGTAAAAAGCTCGATGATATCTGTTCTCACAATCCCCAGAGTTATTTCACGTCAACAAAAATGAGCATCCATTGGAAACTCATAATGATCCACCAACAAATTTGAATATCTTGACAATCTTTCAACACTACTTGAATCGGTATCTGATGTCATAGCCATTTGTATTTTTTGTTGTCTATACAGAATTTCATTACCTTTGAAGTCTTCAGGTAAAAATAAATAGAAAAATATTTTTTTTTCAAATGATGTAACAACATTAATAAAAAATAAAATATAAGATATAACAGACATACCTCTATGGTAATGAGTCGAAAACTCTAGATGGCCCAATTAAAAAATGGTTGATACTATGTCCAACTGTTATCACCTCATCTGTAGATAATGGTACTCAAGATGATCTATCTTCAATAACCTATACAGTGACCCTACGATTCCCTACCTCTAATTGTTGATGATGAAATGTATCTCCTATACAATATACCAACCCAAACACAACTATATGATGATGAGGATCATAAAAATATTACTTTCAAAATGTAGGAAGCTGTGGTGGAGGAGCATGATAAAAAATGGGGTCCGCAGGCTGATGTGGGGCAGTGGGAGCTACTGGTGAAGGTGGGGGATAAATTATTGGGTCATTAGGGGAAGGTGGAGGAGTGGGAGCTGTTGTCTGAAATTTCCATTGTATGTCTGCAAACATAGACTGTACCGACACTATAATATTTCCCACCATTTTTGCATTAATATTATGATCTTCATCCTCCAAGGATTATATTTTTTTAAAAAAACCCTCAAATTAAGAAGTTGAAGAATGTGGCAACATTTTCTTACCGATACACCTATCAGGTATCCTCGTAGACAACAAGGATGTTCGGGCTTTCCCAATGCTACAAATGAAATATCTTGCCTCCCTGCTACTGTAAATACCCCCTGTGAGCTCTGATCCTCAAGAGAATCCTATATTAATTAACTGAAAATTTCTGAAATGATTGAAATTATATGAATGAAATAGTTAACTTAAATAAATAAAATATATGTCTTACAATCCTATCTACTACGATTCTCTAATCTTCCAAAATATTATGCCCTTTTTCCCATATGAGCTCTTTTCCATTTTTCATGTCTAGATAGCGGGGATGGAGGGTCCACCTCTCCATAGCTTGAAGACTCATCTCGTAGTTTTTTTAAATTTTCAGCCATCATTTGTTCCTTCAATATTGTATACCCTCCACGAGATAAACTATGTGGGTATACATTTTTATATTGGATGTCCTAATGATATTTCCATGTTTGCTATAAATTACGAATAATAAATCAGTAACAAAACATTAATAAGATAATTTATATAAGAAATCTATAAAACATTAAATTTCCCTTACCAAAAATGAATCTTTTCTTCTACTTTCAACAAAATTGTTTCCAAGTGTCTTCATATATGAAAGGATATATATGAAATGGATTGTCATGAATCTTATGAATAAATATGAAAACAGATGAGATGGTTGATTTGAAATCCCTTCATCTCATTAAAGCCATCAATAAGCATTTCTACATGGCACTTCAAGTGTAAGAAATATCAAATGTCATCTGTTAATGAAGTGGTTAAACATAATATATGTATAAGAGACATTTAAAGAACAGGAAAACTATAAAAAATGATCTTACCAAAGTCATCTCCCACAACTATGAGATTATTGCTTTGTCCATACTTCTCCAGTCATCATACAAAATGCTTATTTTCCTCTTACCCTAGGTTGATACAAAACTCTTAAAATATTTTGAATTTGGATCTCTAAGAATATCATCCACATCAAACTCAATGAGTATCCTCTGATCCTACATATGGGAAACTCATAATTTTGGTAAATGTGTGCACCTAGGATTAACAACTCTTGAACTCTTTGTCGTAATGGGAGCACATGGGGATGATTGGGGAACATAATGAAAAAACGTTAGTTCACAAATATACAAGTTCAAATATTACAATACTAATGTAAATAGAAAATAGAAAATTGTAATAAGTTACATAATAGTAAACATTGTTAATATAGTAAGAATGTTAAACAATGGTAAAGATGGTAAAGATGGTAAATATGGTAAACATGGTAAACATGGTAAACCTGGTAATCATGGTAAACCTGGTAAACATGGTAAAGTAATTATCACAGAAATGGATTGTTTTCCCAAATTCCTTCGTCATGACCATTCCTTATGAAAAAACCATTTCTTCAACATGGTCATCAATATGTTCTGTTAATATTTCTGTGGAGGTAGGGATCTCATATAAATCTGCATCTTTATCAAATGCATCCTCACCAACATACTGTTTTTTCCCTTGTAAAACAATATCCCACTACATATCTAATTGATATAATATAAAGAAAATTTGATTTTCATGTGTTTCCATTATAAAAGAATCAGTTGTGTCTTCCAATCAATTTAGATTAACCACTATCATTCCAAATTCATCATGTCTGACAATATTTTTACAGATAAACCATTTACAGTTAAAAACATAAACTTTCATTTTAAAGTAATCAACCTCCCATATGTATTCAATCACTCCATATAATTCACTTGATGCAGAAATTGGGGTTTTTTTCTTTAGCGCTCGAAAAATGCATTGCTTCTGCAAAATACACCACTATTTTGAACTGGACTTCTGTTGTCCTAGTATTTTGTATGAAATGTATTTCCATTAATGTCATAACTAGACCATGTTATCGTATTTAAAAATGGACCACCCACTACAAATTTTGTTTTCTCTGATTCATCTGATCTACCAAGAAAGGTATTTTTTGAATATGGAAAAAAAATTTTGTGAACTCAAAATCCACATTTATTTCTTCTTTGGATGAAATTGTTTCAACTCATTAATATGTGATTGGTTATATGGTTGAGCATCAGCTATGTTATTCAAGATGTATCATTCTAACTTCTTCATCTGTTCAGTTGACAATTATTTGACTTTCATGACACGAATCCCTTTCCTCTCATTGTTATCTTGTTCATGGAGAGATGGAGGAAAACCTAGGTGTTCCGCCGTAGCCAAGTATCTCATTTAAAACACTGTAACCTCCTCAGAAATATAATTTTCAATAATTGAGGCTTCAGGTCGATAGGGATTCATAACATACCCCTTCAATATTTTGATATACCTTTCAAAAGGATACATACAAAGAAGATATACATTTCTACAAAGCATTATTTCTCAAACCAGATGAATCATTAAATTCACCATTATATCAAAAAAAATGTTGGAGTAAAATACATTTCCAATTGACAAATTATACAAATTACATCCATTTCAAAAATGTTAAAATCATTCACATGAATCACCTTATTAAAAATTGAATCTAAAAAATAACAAAACATCGTTATAGTCTTTATAAAACGGATGGGAAATATTCCACGCAATGCAACTGGTAGAAGTTGTTGCATCATGACCTGAAAATAATGAGATTTAATACAAATAAACATCAAGTCCTTCAATGAGACAATTTTTTTTTTACATTTGAAGAATAACCTTGAGGAACATTGATATCATGAAGACACTGAAATAATCTAATTTTCTCCCTCTTGGAAAATGTATGACAAGCCGAGGGAAGAAATGTTCGTCTTCCATTAGGAGTCGGAGCTAACTCCAAACGTATTCCCATTGATAGTAAGTCAAATCTTTCATTCAACTTATCTTTTGTCATTCCTTTAATATCAAAAAATTTTCTAATAAAAATATCATAGATATTCTTCTCCATGTGCATGATTCCAATATTATGTTTAACTTCATGATATCTCAAATATGGTAGCTAAAAAAATATTTACCTTTTCATCCAAATATGTCTATCAATACCATGTTCTGGTGTCTTTCCCAATGTCACATCAATGTTATCCACCCTCCAATAATACAGATCAGGGGATAATGTTTTGGAGAAATATCAAAATCTATTGAGCTACAGAATGCCTTTTTTAGTCTTTTATAAGAGTGATCCCGAGACAAAAACATTCAATGACCCATGTACACTGTTTTCCTCCCATGATGAAATTAACAATATGAAGTCTGTTGTTCACAAATTGGACATGCTTTATGCCCTTTAACACTGTATGTAGACAAATTTCTATATGCTGGGAAGTCATTTATAGTGAACAAAAGCACTGCATGCAGGTGAAAGTATTACATTTTATAAAGATCACACTCCCTAATACCATCCTCCCAAAAAAGATTAAAATCATTAATCAATGGTGACCAGAAAAAATCAATATCATTGCCAGGTTGCTTCATAATAGAGATCATTATACTCAACATGACATATTTGCGCTCTGTACAAACATAGGGAGAGTGGTTGTAAATTACCAATAAAACAGGCCAGGAACTATGTGTGCTACTGAGGCTTCAGAATGGATTCATTCCATATATGCACAACCTTAGTATAAGATTTCTAATATCATTTCCAAATGTAGGATACTACTCATCAATTTTCTCCAATTCTGCACAATATGCTGGATGACATATTATTCCACCACATAACCTCTCATTATAATTCCATCACAACCATTTACATCGTGTCAATTAGCATATAAACGTTTGAAATAATGAATTATAGGAAGATACCAAAATACCTTTGAAGGGATATTTTTAATCTCTACATCAGCCTTGAATTTTTCATTCACATTCTATTGTATTGTCCCACATTTAGGACACTTTGATAGAAATTCATATTCCATTATATATATAATACCTTCATTCGGACATGGATGTATTTTCTTGTATCCAAATCCCATCAGGCATAATATTTTCTTGTCTTTATAATGTGAATATGGAATATCATCATCTTTTGGAAGAATGTCTTTCATCAATATTAGAAGCATTGTAAAACTTATTTAACTCCATCCATGATTCCCCTTCAGGTTAATCAATCTTATCATCACCAAAAAAACGTTAAAATCTATACAACTAGGATACAATGGTTTTTCAGCATCACGATATAAACGTGCAACTGCCGATTCTATCTCAATTTGTTATGCTGTAGTATCGCGAATCATTTCTTTAATTCCATCTGAGTTACCATCTTACGAATCATCATCTTCAGGGACATTCTTTCCAGTTTCACCATTACAAATCCAAGGGCTATACCTCGGATTAAAACCATGACAAATCAGATGATCTTTTATCACTCTTCTTTTCAACTTCTTCATATTCAAACATTTCAGGTATGGATAGAAAAAAATGTCACTACTTGGAACATTTTGTTCAGCAAATTCCAAAAAGGAATCCACACCTTCCACATATTCATTGCTCATTCGATGTTCCATAATCCAACTTCGACCCATTATTACCTTTAATAGATATCAAAATTATACATCATTTTAATATAAGAAAAATATATATTTATATGAAAAAAATCATAATTTGAATGTAAAAAAATTTGTAAATATAAAACAAATATATGTTTATTTAAAAAAAAATATTCTTTAATATGATTTTAAAAACAAAATATATTTACATATAACAGTTTTAAATTCATCTTGGATCCTTTCTTCATAAGGTTCACAAAAAATAAATCCTGGTTCAACTAGATTCCAAATTCACCATTCTGTAAAAATGAATTATGAAGTATAAATACTAAAATATGTATACATTCACTACTGAAAATTACACAAATCCTAACTATTTGAAACCTCCGGACAACCCCCACCCCTTTGGATGGTCCCCACCCCCATGGACACCAACCCCACCCCCTGGACATCCCCCCCACCCCCAAGGACACCACCGCCAACCCCTGGACACCCCTTCCCCCATGGACAACACCCGCCACCCACTTGGACACCACCCCCACCCACATGGACACCACCCCCACCCCCTTGGACACCACCACCCCATTGGACAACCCCCACCCCTCTGGACATCCACCACCCCTAGACAACCCCCACCCCTCTATAAAGCCCCCCCCCCCCCCCCCCCCGCCCACCCCCTTGGACAACCCCACCCCTCCTGGACACCCCCCACCCACCCCTACCCTAGGACACCCCCTCGACACCCCCTGCCCCTGGACAGCCCCACCAACTTGGACACCACCCCCACCCCCTTGGACACCCCCTCGACACCACCACCCCCTTGGATAGCCTCCCACCCCTCTGGATACCCCCCCCCCACCCCTGGATAACCCCCACCCCTCTGGACATCCCACACCCACATCCCCTTGGAGACCCCCACACCTCCTAATAACCCTAGAACACATCAATTAATATTAAACCATCAATTTAGAAATTACTAAACATCCCTAATAATAGAAAGAATGAAGGATATGAAGAAGTGGATGAAGAAAAAAAGAAGAAACAAACAAGAAAGGAAGAAGGACATGGAATAGGTAACTTATTTAAGGAAATTCCATGTTATAAAAGAAACCCATGGGTCCTCAAATGTTTGATAAAAAATTAGAGAAAATGGAGTTAACCTGATTATAAAATCAAATATAAAATAAAAACTCGAATTGAGAAAATAAAATGGTAAATCCTATCATCATGACAAAATTGGGTTAAGATAACTGCGCATCATTGAAAACCACGACATGGTCTCCCCCATAACTCTTAATTTTCTCATAGTAATTGTATAGTCAAAATATATATAACCATATAGAATCATATTGCAAAACCCCTCATCATTTCATAATGCTTGAATCCCTAAAAATCATAGGGGAAACCTCAAACATATATTGTACCGACTCCATTGGACACCACCCCCACCCCCTTGGAACCACCCAGCCCCTTAAACAACACTAAAAAATTAGAGCCTAATATCCACAAAACAAAACTATCATCATGTCATAATGTCACAAAACACGATGTAATAGTCAATCCCAACTGTAACTAATCCCCCACCCCCTTGGACATCACTGCCCACCTCTCTGTGCAGCCCATCACCTCATACCCCCTTGTACACCCCCTAAACACCACCAACCCTCTTGAAATCCCCCTCAGACAATGCCAATCCCTTTGGTAAGGCCCCCACACCCTTGGACAGCCCCCCCCCCCCACACCCACCCCCTTGGACAGCCCCACACACCCTTCAACATCCACATGCCCTTGGACCACCCCCCCCCCCCCACACACCCCTAGACTACCCTCCCCCCACCTCCATCGACACCCTGATCACCCCCAACCCTCGGAATATCCCCTGAACCCTCTGGACACCACCCCACCTCCATAAACACCCCCTTGACTCAACCACCCCTTGGAAATCCCCCCACCCCTCTTGACAGCCCCCACCCATGGGAAATCCCCCACCCCTCTAGACACCCCACCCCCTTGGACACCCAACCCCTCCTGGACACCACCCCCACCCACTACCCCCTTGGCCACCCACTTGGACACCCCCAACCCTCTGGACATCCCACTCGGACAATCCACCAAACCCTCTGGACAGGCCCCCACCCCCTTGGATATCCGCCACCCCACCCTCCCACCCCTTGGACAACCCCCACCTCCTTCAACACCCACACCCCCTTGAACCCCCCCCCCCCTCACACACACCCTAGGACCCCCCCCCCCCCACCGCCCACCTCCATGGACTCCCTGGGCACCCCATCCCTCATGGAATCCCCCCAAACCCTCTAGACTGCCCCCACCCCCTTGGATAGCCCCCATACCCCCTGGACACCACCCCCACCACCATGGACATCCCCTCCACCCCCTTGGACACATCCAACCCCCTAATACAGCCCCCACACCCCCTGGACACCATCCCCACCACCATTGAAATCCCCTGGACACCCCTACCCCACTGGACAACCCACCCAACCCCCCTGGACACCCCCACCCACTTGCACATCCCCCCACCCCCTTGGAAACCCTTTGAACGCACACACAGACATGATAGGAAACAGAAATAGTGTAAACATGCATGAAATCACTTCAATAGATTTATTTTAACTGAATATAATTTAGCATGATATAGATTAACACTATTAAACATACCATGATAGCAATAAAAAAGCAAAAATACATCTCAAAAATTTAGTTTAGGGCATCGCGGAATATAAAATCTGAAAAGGAGTCATGTGTGGCTTATTTGAGTATTGTGAGTTCACATGATAAATCTGATAATAATAAATATGAAGAATGATTTTGGAAAAACAAGGATGAAGGGCATGAATTTAATGAATCATTTCTAGGTTTTCCGCGTGAGAGAGAGGATCAGCAGTTTGCTCGATCGAAGAAAACAGAATGACTAAATAATGGGTGTGATAAAACATTTAAAATATTTATCACGTCGGTTATTTAATAACTGATATGGTAAAATATTTTTTTTATTTTTTATAACGTCATTTATTTAATAACCGACGTTGAAAACATTTTATCATGTCATTTATAAAATAACTGATGTGATATATGTCACTATATACCGACGTGATAATTTGAAGAGATTGACATTATCATGTTGGTTTTTTATAACCAACATGGTAAATCACAGAGCTTTACATTATCAAGTCAGTTATAAAATAAAAGATGTGATAATGTTCTGAGATTTCCTTTATCACATTTGTTATTTTATAACCGACATTATAAAGCACACCAGATTCAGTATTCACGTCGGGTATGCAATAACCAACATAGAAAAGCTAATCTCCATATATTTTACGTCGTTTATTTTATAACTAACGTATAATATGGATCCTGGTCGATATATCAAGTCGGTTATAAAATAACTGACATGATATATCAATCATTAAAGCATTGCCCGTCGATTATATAGAACTAATGTGACAAATGTCGATGTGTTAAACATTTTTTACACTAGTTCCTCATCATTATAATTTGAATATATATTTTTCTGTATCTAGTAAACGATGTAGGACTTCATTATATTGACATAAATTTGGGATCTCAATGAATGTATTCATAGAGGCACTAACAATCTATTTCTCTAAGGGGAATTTCATGCCATTTATATACGTTTTTATATGTTTCTATTGTACCACGTAGTGGTAGAGGATCATCAGAAATTAGTGGATCTGTAGAATTTTTAGAAAAATCAAGCACAATGGGGTTCCAAATAGTTGTTTTTGGAATAGTGTTTTTTCATGTAGTTGTTGATTATATTGGGTTGATTGATATGGTTCCTATTATATTGGGAGGTTCATTAATAAATTATTAATATTTAAGGACTAAATATTTATTATCAAATACTATTATCCATTCATTAATACAAATTTATCGGTATTTTATAAAATCCCAATATATCATATGACTAATGTGATGAAAATTTTTATAAATATTGAGTTGTAATGGGATTAGGGTCTTTGATTAGGTTTTACAAAATCTATTTATTGAAGATCGATCTGTTCAGTAATGGTTTTCCATTATATAAAATAACTAGATTTAATTATCATGATTCATTGGCTAATTCCTCATATATCATTCATTGACTATTATCATATTTGAGATTTTTCACTAGTCCTGGATATATTCCTCATTTCATAATGGGAGAATAGGTCTTGAGGCTAGGTAATGTATGACCACATCATCTAGATTTGGGTATGATGGTATCCATTTTTTTATATGGAGTTGGAATCTTCATGTCGTGATCTATATCCTATAGTATTGGAGATCCCAGAGTTTTTTACATCATACTTTTCTAGTGGTCCACTTGTGAGGGGTGTGGGGATTTTTATTGGGTTGGTACTAGCTACAAATCCTATATATATAAATTCATACCCAATGGAACATACTGAGATGAAGGAATTAATTTCTCGGAAGGATTTCACGATGTCTAATGACATCATTTGACAATGATGATCAACTAGGGAATCATTTGTACTTTTCATAAAACGGTAAATAAAAAACATCCTTTATTTATTAACTAAAAATGATCAATCTTGTTAATGTCATTAGTACCATTCTACTATTAAAATTTTGGGATTTTATTGATTATAATAAAAGGATAATTGGTTCTCTAAGATCATTCTTTTGTATGGTTGTAACCTACATTGGATCAAGGAGTCTCATATCCCCAAGACCACCACCAAGAGTTTGTATTTCCATTATATGTTCTTTTATATATGATTATTTTGTAAAAATTAACCTATTTTATTTATGTATTTTATGATTTACATGTTCAACAAATATCTCGATCGATTCATAGTGGTTTTGTGGATGATATCATGGATTAATCTAAAATGGTGATGGATAATATACATCAATTAATGATATATCTATACATTTTTTAACTTAATAACTTTATTCCAATCATTAAAATTCCAATTTATTAATGGGAAAGTTAATTTATTTGGGATCGGGGTATGATTACATGGAATATCAGTTGATCCTAAAATGGTGCACGCTATTAGAACATCAGATTGACCAGAAATAGTCGTTTTGATTTGGAGATTATTTAGTTTCAATGGTTATTCATATCTGGTCAGGACTTATTTCCCAATGTTTTTATAATCTTTTGATTGTCTCACTGATAATGGATTGAAATGATTTTAGGAATAAAAATTCATGCTTCTTTTGATGAGTCAATGAATAGTATCACTTCGTATCCTGGAATGAATCATCAAGAATTAGGGATGGAATCTGTTTTATTTTATGATATGACTATTTTAGGTTTATATTTCATTATCATTTATGGATATCATTGGATGGAATCTATTTCTTATCCACTATATACTCATAATAATAACAATCTCACACATGATTATGAACTCACAACTATTGTGCATTCTATTAAGAATTGGCCGAACAACATTGTAATAAAATGATTTTAAATTTACTCTAATCACATTATCATAAGTAATATAATTTTTTAAAATAACAAATTCTTCAGGATAGTTTATTGGTTGAGTCTCGAATATCATTCGATGTTGATATTGAGAACACCAATGGTAATGTAAATGTCATAAATCCTGATTCTTAAATCCCGTTCCCTTATAGAATCGTTAGTGATATAGAATCCAATTAATGTATTTACTGTTATGCATTTGATAGTTTTAAATTATGAGATTAAGGTTTTATTGTTGAGGTTTTATTATACATCATGTCTTATATAGGTGAGCCTCTTGGAGTAGTATCTCTATTTTTAGTTCTGACACATTATTGACTCTTTATTGAGTTATCAGTCAATCAGTTAATGTTCTCTATCTGAATAGAGTTTTAATCTCATCATGAATAAATAAATATTATTTTCATAGAAGACAAATTTATGTGGTGGGGATTGTCATCATAAAAAATGGGTTGTAATCCGAGTTATAATTAAGATATTATTTATGTGGAATTGAGATTGGTCTATAAATATTTAGTGGCTGGGTTTCAGTTTATTTCTCACAAATCGAATTTGATTCATATGGTGATTTTCGAATTATCCATATCAGCTTACTTTATTAAAATTAGTTTGTTGGCCAATGATAGGTACTTTATGAATCTATATGAGTATGTGATTATCATATTTAGTACTCCTTTATCTAAAAACATTTATAATTGGGATCCTTGCTTCACTTAATTTTTTTTAGAAAAGCCTTTTGGAGGTGCTGAAATCCATGTTTAATATTTCCATGGAATACTATCGTGATACTAAGGGTAAGGAGGAATGATATATAAATATTTTAGATGAAAAGATTCATTTCTATATGCTAGATAGTATATGTGTGTTTTAATACCATTTGGGTATGGAGGAATTTTTATATAATAACATTTATTATCCATCCATTTAGATATCAACATTTGAATCCTCATGTGGATTAACTTTAATATCGCATCATTGATAGTTATAGATTGGCGAATTATTCGACGGGTTTCGTAGATTGGTTCTGTAGATGATAGTTATGATTTATATGATTCTAGATAATATAATGGTAGAAATGAGGTTGTAAAATTCTATTTTGATAATTGTTATCAACCATTTGAATTCATAGTTCATGGTAATGTTTTCCTGGGAGTTGCTCATTTGTTGGGCCACTTAAATATAATAAAATAGGGGATATTGGAGATATTATATATATGATCATATTATATAGGAAATTATATTGGGATAGAGTCCAACCATTTTTATTTTCCACCTAAGATGAAATAAATCGGCAAAATGTTTCACCTATCACATATCCAGAAATATATTACATCCATGTCTCATTTTTGGTATGACATTTAGGTGGATAATTTTATATCTATTACTGAGTAGCTAAATGAGATTCATGACCCTCATAGAAGGGCTATTAATACATACACTTTTCCAATGGTTTTATTGTTGTGGAATCATGTATCATAATATCAAAAATATGTGGGAATGTGAGGCATTAATTTTGGAGCTGTGCCCTCATCCCCTTATAATATACATGGATATTTAATTTGATTTACATTGGAAGAAATATATTATTATTTGATGAATTAATATTTCCCAACACTTGAATAAATGTACTTAGAGTAATTTTTTTCAACTTTTAATGGATAAAATCATTGGTTTTTAGGTGAAATTTAATTTATTTCATTGATTATGGTGTTGTTTCAATGTTCGATGAATGACAGATAAAATTGCACTTCTCATACCAAAAAACATTATCCCAAAATAATTAGTCTAATAGGATGGTGTATAGATGGGTGTATGATTAGTATTAACAATGTACCCCACCTCTGAAACAATGTGACTTTATTTAAGGAGGTTATGCATAGTTTATTCATATTTTGTTTAACTGTATGGTCATGTAATGAAAATAATCTAGTATTATATATATTGTAAAATTTTTTGAGTATGGTTTTACATGTCATATTGAGAATCCATGAAACAAAAATTAAATACATACATTATAAATTTTATCATCTGGTTTACACCAAAATTTCTTCACACATTAGTAGTGGAATATACTCTCGACAATGTACTATACCCTTTTTATTTTAGATATTATTTACCTCCTATTAATTATTCTTGTTTACAAAATATATGTTTGTTCTATGTTATCAAAATAATAATCCTTGTCCTTTTCATTCATAAAAATGCTTTTAGATCTATTCATACCATCTTGAAATTAATATTTGACCGCATTTTATGATTCTATTTATATGGTTTTTATGTGATCAAATTGTTTTTTATAGTTGAATCATTTTATTGAGGCTATTTCCAATGTGATCATTGTTTTTGTTAATTTATTAGGAATAATTGAGGGATGGGATTTCTCTCTATCTCTCAACCTCTATACTAGTGATTTTGTATTGGAGAATATTAGTTAATAATTTTTCATTTTGGATTATCCCATTATTGTTATATTATTTTTCTAATTGTGCTACCCTTGTTAAATTTTGATGAATTCATGTTTATGGTAGTCTATTCATGCTAAAATTCCATTCAATTGAATATATTGTATCATTATTGACTAGAAATAAATTTCCAATTTAGTTCTTAATCCCATTTTGAGTTATTTTGATTAATTATTTCAATTTTTCATAGTGTATATGAAGAATAATATTTAAAAATTTAGTATTGATAATTTATTAATATATAGATAATGATTATTAATATTAATTTATAATTTATTGTTTTATTTTATAGTAACATATTTTAATAACGATTCATAATTTTTACGCCAATTTTTAATAAAATAAATATATTTTAAAGTAAATATGTTTGATTCCAACAAAATAAGTTTGTTTTTAGAAATTATAGAGAATGTTTTGAAACATATGAAAGGGGAAATTTTAATGTGATTGATTGAAATGAAAAATATCCCATTGTAATATTTACTACCTTTATGGAAAAGTGTGATAATATAATTAGGAAGATGATTGAATGTTATGTACCAAATGTTACCAAATTAATTTGTTATAGATTATAAAGTTACTAATATATATTAAAGTTAGAGATTTCATTAATTGGGGTGCTCCCTTATTCCAACTATGAATGTAGATCTAGTGAATTGTTCACTCATAAGGAACTATATTTAAAAAAGACTGTACATAATCTTTTAGTATTGTTTAATAAATATTTCATCCATATAACTACAAAACTATTAATGAATAAGATTTTTATATGCCAATTTTTTTGAAATGATTTAATCATAAATTCATGAATAATGAAATTTTTAGGCATATTTATTGGAAAAAACAATTATTACCATTTTATATCATCCAGTAAAATAAATTGTAAATCATGTTTTTTAAGTGAAATTATCTTTATGCCATGTTTTAGTGAAATTTAGCACTTTTTGTTAATTTGGATAGAATTATTAATGAATTAAAGTTTACATACTATTTGGTTTTTCATTTCTTATAAATTTCTTTTTTCATTATGAGTATTTAGAAATTATTTGTGTATTCTATTCCATTTACAACTTTAGAATTGTTGTCTCTCTAACACAGGTATATCACGATGGAGAATGGAATGGTATTTACAAAATGAGTCAAAAGGTGGCATAAAAATGATAGAGGGGAAAACAATATTGAATCAAAGAAATTCCTATGGTAGATACCGAATCGGGGAACAACCAAAATCCATGACAAAAGAGGTAAACATTTCATCAATATTCTAGATGGTCTACTTTGTCAAACTATTTTTCTAAAAATGAAAATAATTATTAAGAAAACAATAAGAGGAAAAATCATTTTATTTACCATTACACACTCTAGAGGAAAAATGTATATCCCAAAAAATAATATTTTCCTTGAGAAATTTTGGATTCAAACCATCTCATATAGATACTTTCTCAACAAAACCAATACGGAGTGTAACTTCTGGATCATTATCAAGTGGGAATATTTCATGAAATGAAATGTTATTTCCCATATAGAATAATATCCCCCCTAATATTTAGGGGGACTAATATTTAATTCCATCGTGATGTCCACCCATATCCACTTAGTATCATCTAATAGGTGTAGAAAACCATTGGGGACACAGTTATTAACATTCACCTTATGGATGGAAAATAATAAGAAATAATATATTGATTGGAACACATCAACCAAGGCCATAAACAATATACACTCTAGGATAGTACATATTTCTTAAAAAAGATTTAATCATTGAATTTGAGATATGGTACTCTATAATATCCATCTCATGAATCAATTATGGAATAAAATTCATTCCCTAGAACAAAAAATATTGATTTAAAACATCATACCACACATTAGGGGAATCACCAATAATGAATCAATTCATCTATAATACCATATCAGAATCATTGAAACAATAAACCTCTACCCACTGAAACAATCCTGGCTTCATATTCATCTTTAAAATTCCCCCTTTTACTCCAACCACTACTATTTCTAGATTCCTCACTTTTAGTGCTTCCATCAACCTCCAAAAATCGATATATTTAATAATAGAATAACTAAAGGATATATTACATAGAATATATACGAAAACATTCTCCATTTCATGGAATATATGAAATTTTATTATCATAATAGTAAAATAATTCAATACAACAATGATAATTTAAGTTCATGTCATATTGGGACTAGACATACGTCTGGGTCTTATGGTCAGTAAAAACAATAAAATATGGGAAGATGAGGTAATGTCTCAATAAAATCAATGAAATTTCAGCTTCTAAAAACTAAATCTCATAGGATATATAGTTACTCTAATTGGGAGGTAATTATTAAAACCAATAAGATAAAAACCAATCTCTTTTTCATTACTACACATCACAATACAATAGAAGAAGAGTAAAAAAATCCTCGAATTTAACTCCTTCTTCGAAAAAAATAAAGGCTACGGCACTGGAAAACATCTCCTTCATATAATCAAAAGAATCCAAAAGCTATTATTTCTAAAAAAATTCATGATAATTACATTTCATGGTTTTCAAATGATTTTAAACCATAGTGAAATCATCTATAAGTGTTTATTAATATCCAACTAGAACACAAAAACCCTACACCTCAACCACTTTCGTGGGGACAACCCAAGACACAACATACACTATTTTCTATTTATCAACACCTAATAACTAATGTTTGAAAAAATTACATAGTAAATAGACAAATATCCAAGAATATACACATATAAAATTTACAAAATAACTACTCATGATAATGATCTCCCAAAACATCAAGTGGAAGATCTGTATTCTGCACATGTGATGTGGTATATATAAGGATTTCATCAATTAAAAACACCATGAACTTAATATGGAACACTATTATCAAAATATTGAACACCCCCCATGATAGAAAATTGATCATTTTTCACAGTTATTCTATTTAAAATGGACTCATAATTCCCCTGAAAGAAATAGTGGTGGTAGTCATCCATCCACCCTACCACTATGAAGTTGGTGAAAACATCATCCCAATGTCCATTAAGAGTATGTCTCACTAACTGGCTTGGGTGGTTTATAATATTAAATAATATAATATAAATGATATAATATATCTGAAACCCACAATTTTGTAATTACCCCATTCTTATACTGATCTTTAGGAAATGTCACTCAAAATCCATGCTTCCATGGATATGAATAGATATCATATTAGAACAAATTTTTTAAATAATTTCTTTAACTACTACCTCCATTTTCATCATTTAAATTCCTTAATAAATTTATTATCCATTAAATTAAAAACTCACATTATTCAATATTAAATTATATTAATCATTAGAATAAATTAAATTTCCCCAGTTGATAATCTAATCAAAGTTCATAGATTCTCATGATTAACACCTTTACCACATTTACATTCCATTTTACTTACCCAATGGGTTATGAATTTATTAAATATAAATAAATTCCATATTTCTAGTATCTTTTAGAGAAATATCCAAATATACAACCAAGTGGGAAGAGACAATCATTCACATCCGGATACCACATAGAGTGGGGAAATGTATACATAAAAATATCTGCACATTAAAAAAGAAAACATACATATTATTCCAAAAAACCATATAAATTTTATCATATTAAAATCCTTGAAATAATTCAGCTCATAAACATTTCATCATATCATTACTCAGAGAGATGAAATTGGTTTAATGAAAACATCATCGTTTCATCATAGAAAAACTCGTAGAGAAGGAACAGGTTTAATAAAAATCACTTCCATATAAACAAAAAACCATATAGATGAAGAATAAATTTGGTAACACTTCATCAAAACCTTAGTAAAAACATAATAAACACAAATGTTTATTGTATTTAGTGAATACATACTATATAATGTGATCATTTAAAAATAGCATGGAAGAAATTATTTCCATTAATAAATTACAAATTCAAAATTGGAATATGTATTAAATATTATTGAATACATTTTATTTAAAAAACATGGAAATTTGTAATTGATGAAATAAATCATTATTTAGACATGACAGTGGAAAATAATAATCAGGTTGTAAACATTAATCCAAATATTCATTTACCATTTTATTTAAATAGTATGAAGTTTAATATTTGTAAATGATTAGAAGATTATTTTAAAACCATTATGTAAAAATTAAATTATGGATGAATGTTTCGTTCAATAGAAATTTTAGAATAGTAAAAACATTTCATAAATAATTTTTAAAAAATAAGAACTAGAATAAAAATATATTTTCATAAAAATTTATGAAATAATGATTATTATATGGTAATTTTTTTTTCAAAATTAAATCCTTCAAAATAGGAAAATCTAATGAAAGTATATATTCTTTAATAATGGAAGGACTCAGATTTCTACGGTTTTATTTTTAAATATTTATTTTGAAAATTGTGATATCATGTGCTTATATATCGTTAGATTCCATGGCCCAGTGTTCCCAGAACAATATGAAGAAAACAATTAATTTTTCATTAAATAGAAAAATAAATTTCCATTTAAATTGAGAATAACACCTAAATGGGTGCCCCAAATAGAAATTTGAGGGCACTGTTGCATTAAGCATAGAAAAATTACCTTAGGTAGGACATAAAATAGACCTATGTGGGTTGACTGTGAATGTTAGAATTTTGGCGTAATCATCATAAAAATATTTTAATAAAAAATATTTTATTTGATGTACATAATTTTTTTCTTTTTAATGAACCCCTTGTTAGGAATTAAGGGGTATCACCATAACCCTGGAATTCCACTATGATGTGGAAGTAATATATCTTAGTGAAAATAACTAATGTATATAATATCAAATATGACGTGGACATTCATTTATCATCAATTAATAATTCATCCATAAGGCAGGGTGTTTAATATTGTCGTAATTTTCATCCCCGTTCATTGATTCAATGACAAACGCAGACCAACCCACTAATAGGTTGATCTAAAATTCAATAATTCATGTGGAATGGATAATTGTTCAGGAGATAACAAGGACATGTATCATTGTGAATAGAATTTTATTTTTTCTTCATTCAAATAGGAATGGATCTATGAAGGCATGAAAAAAGGATGAGGTGTGTTTTTCTGAGAATTCTTGTGGATTCTCCCCCCACCATTCTTGGTGTTATTCGCTGCTAGACACTCATGTCCATTGTTCAACATTCCATGAGGTTATGAATTTGGTTATAAAACTAGATGGATTTAAATGAGAAGTGAAGAAAACCCTATGTAGCTTAGGATTGTATGGAGGTAGTGATAAGTGTCTTCCACCTTGTGAGGAACAATGTCTTCCAGATGGATGTTCTATCCATGAGACTTCTTCAGGGATCAGTGGGGAGATTGAAGAGGTTAGAAACCTAGACACATGATCATGTGAAAATATCTTGGGAAGAATTCAAGTGACTCTTTAGAGAGGAGTTATTACCAGATACGTTATGATTAGTGTTTACACTAGAGCTATTGCATCTATTATAGGGTATTCACACAGTGTCAAAGTACTCGAAAAGGTTTACTGATCATAATTTGTACTCCATAGATATTTTGCGAGAACCATTATTAAAGTAATAGACCTTCATGTAGTGGTTACTCTATGATATTAGGAAATCATGTATATCCCATAGTATCCCAACCTTTTCTAGGGTACTGGAGCGAGATCTAGTAGTGGAGATATTTCACATAGAGAAGACACAAACAATGGGAGAAACCACTATCCACCATGTAGTTGAGTCTTTGGTAGTAGGAATATGATAGTAGATATAGAGACCAATATGGTACTACCACTATAGGGGATGGACCTAGGATACAAGATCAGTGGTGTGGGGATCCATGGGTAGAGGAATTCAGCTGATGGAAAGGCTGTGTTCCTCATGTTGTAGTCGAGGGCATCTAGCTAGAGATTTCATGACCTTCAATTTGAATGATCTGGAGATGATCGAGGGACAACTTATATAGAATTTGATGAAAGATAAGGGTAGTCTGTAGGGGTTTAGGGTGTGTATAAGATCATGTTGAGAATCTGGCGTTGGGCTGATGGTCGGCGTACCACCACCGCCTCCCATAGGCAGTCAAACATAGGATCAAGGAGCTGGAAGACATGGATGTTTCAAGCATCAGCCAATAGAGGCATACAACCCTGATGATTCAGCGATGATTAAGTGTATGATTTTTGTACTTTACTTGATAGAAATTGTTTTCATAAACATAGGAGACAATCAATATTTTCTCACCATGACCCCTCTTCACGGCTCAAATATTTCAACGGAATCATTGACTCGAACCTCACATTTAGAGATTCATACGGGATTGGATTCAATGATCACAAACAAGTTCCAACGATTCGGGATTACTCTGGGAAGCTGGTGTTTGGGTTGAGATCTCTTTGTAGAAACTTCGATTCATTATAATGTAATTCTCATTATGGATTGGTTATCCGCTATCCATACCCAGATTGACTACTATAGGTGCCAAATGTGGTGTATTAATGGGGATGTGACCAAGTTATCCTTTTAAGTTGAAAAGTAAACACAAGAAGTGTATGATTGATATACTCATAAGAGGCTGTAGTCGATTTCACATCAATTTTCTAGTCTCACACTGAATGTAGTAGATTATGAAATTCCTCAGTTTCCTATAGTTCTGGTGGAATATTATGATTTCTTTATAGATATTTTCCCTAGATCGCCTCCTCATAACATTGTTTACTTATCCATTTATTTTTTACCAAGTATAACACTGATATATACCCCATCATATCAAATGTATCCCTCATATCTTCATGATTTGAGGGTATAGTTGGAGGACTTACATTAGAAGGGCTTTGTGTGACTAAGTGTTTCACCTTGGGAGACCGGAGTTTTGTTTTCCATGAAGGTATATGTGAGAAGGAGGTTATTTGTGGAATTATAGAACTATAATATGGTGACCATGAATAGTAGGTAGCCACTAAAAATCATTGAAGTCCTCTTAGATCAACTAAAATGGGGATGATGGTTCTTGAAGTTCACATCTGGTCTAGCTATCACCATCATTTTGTACTGGATGAGGATGTTCTGAAGACAACCTTATAAGGTCGATACATATAGTAATAGTACATTATGATATTGAATGGCATGTCGAATGTTCCAGAAGAGATCATGGGACTCATGAATAAGATATTCTAACCTTATTTAGGTTAGTTGTGTGGTGGAATTCATTGAAAAAATACTAATGTACTCAGTGTGTGATGAGGGGCACATGATACACTTGAAGATGGTCCTAGACAGACTTTGAGAGCATGAGATTTATGGGATGCTATCGAAGTGTTTTTTTGGATTTGGGAGGTCCAAATTCTTGGAAACCTCATTTAAAATTCTATATATGTTGTTGATCAGGTGAAGATTGATGCGGTACAAGCTTCGGTTCCACCTAATAGATTTACAGAGGTGTAGAGTATCCCAGGTTTGGCTATGTATTATCGATGGTTTGTACCCATATTTTCCTGAGTATAATCACCATTGATGGATTTGACAAGGAATGTGCATCCCTTTGTGTGGAAATATAAGTAATATAAGTGCCTTCAGGATATGAGGATGAGGTTAAATAGTTCTCCCACCTAGATATACCATAAGAGGGTGTCAGGTATGTAGTGTTCTCTCATACATAAAGGACTGGGCATGGTCATTTCCTAACGCAGGGCTGTCCAGTGATTACCTATGGTTTTCTGTACTTGTGGTTGCATGAGCAGAATTATGTTACCCATGATCATGAGCTCGTAGTAATAGTATTCAGTTTAAGAATGTGGAGACACTACCTGATGGGAAATCAGTTTACCATATAATATGACCAAAAGAGTCTCATGTATATCTTATCTCATAAGAATATGTACATGAGATAGTGGATATGGATTGATTTTTTCATTGACTATGAATGTGTCATTTTCTATGCTCCTGGGATGGAGAAAATTTTGGAAGATGCTCTCAGTAGGTTATCCATCTTGTAGTTTCTGAGTGTGAAATTAGAGAAGTTGGATGAATTATAGATATCCTTTTTGGAAGGGGATATTGCATCTTACCTCATGTCTATGTTTGACACTTCTCCACTCTTACATTATTTTAGGAAGGGACATATTGGGGATATCATCTCTGAGACCCAATGTGTTCAGTTGTCCTCAGGTCATGCACCTAAATGATATTTGATAGGTTGGGAGCACATAGTCCTTTTCAAAAGGAACATAGATGTAACAATGGTAATTTTAGTAGATATTATAAGGTAGTTCCCCACATGTATTTTGGTGATACATTTGATTGTGTTGATGAAGTACCATGACCTCAGAAAACAATTATGGTGGTTGGGGATGGAGATGGTGGTGTAGTAGTTCATTTATCAATGCCTAACTTGTCATCAAGTAAACGATGAGAACTATGTTCCAGTGATCTTGACCCAACAACCTGTGGTTCCATAGAGGAGGTGGGATGGGATATCTTTAGACCGTTTGATTGGTTTACCACTTATGACCCGGGGGAATGATAACATATGGGTGAACATTGACTGAATCACCATGTCATCCCACTTCCTACTGATCTACGAGTAGTGTTTAGATGATATCATGAGAAGCCTATACATTTAGGATATAGTTAATATTCATGGAGTTCCATCGAAATTTTTTTAAGACCTGGAGGATAATTTCAAATTCAATTTGTGGAATTGATTGTATGAGGCCTTTGGGTGTCATTTGATCTTGAGCGCAACATTTCATCCCCTTATGGTTGGCCTGACAAAGAGGGCTATTTAAGAACTTTAGGACATTATATGTGATTACATCCAATTCTTGGGCTGTAGTTGGGAGGATCATATAACTCTATTGATTTTTTCATACAAAAACCACTACTACTCCACCATTGGAATGGAATAGTATGAGGCCTTGTAAGGGTGACCATGTTGGTCACCACTTAGCTGGACTGACATTGGAGAGTCTTCACTCATGGGTCCAATGTTTGTCTAGGATGCCACTGAGAAGGTGACGATCATCCAGGAGTGGAAGAGGATGAAATAAAGATAGAAGAAGTATTATGCTAATAGGAGATGGTGGAAATTGCAGTGAATGGTTGGAGACCATGTGTTCTTTTTGGTCACATATCGACAGTGATTTTAGAGATTTGGTTGGGACGAAAAGTTATATACTAGGTAAATAAGACCATTTCAGAATCTCTGTATAGATAGCAAGGTGTTGTACCACCTAGATCTACCCAAGTATTTGTACTGGGTGCACGATGTCTTCTATTTATATCATTTTAGGAGGTATGATCATTAACCATAATATGTCATTGACTGGTGTGAGTATTACATTGATGATTGGAATACATTTGTGGAGTACCCATTGAATATAGAGGATCATAATTTTTGGATCCTTTGTGGTTGGATTATTCCTCTAGATCCAATTTGGTGGAAGCAATGGAAGATCTAGGAAATCAAATAGGAGTGTGGGATCATATTTGGGCACAATAACCACATCTTGTTGTTGAGTAGCCGTTGTTTTGGATTTCATGGACATAAAGACCTAAGGTGGGGATAATAAAATGAATCTGATTTTCTCTAATTTTATTTTTTTCAAATGAATTATTAAAATTATGGGAAAAGGTGATGATATGGAATGATATTCCAAGGCTAGATCTTCTCGGAACAATACAATTAAAAAATTCCATGTTTTTAATAAATCATGATGGAATGTTTTATTAAAATTTGGAATTACTTCTAAATTGGATCTTGGATCAAAAAATATAGGGCATCATTACGTTTAGAGAAGCAACATTGCATTAGTAAGGGGATAACATTGAATGTAATAGGTCTACTATGTATGTTAGAATTTAGACGTAAACATCATTAAAATATTTTAACAAAAAATATTTTTTTGGATGCAGCAAAGTTTTTATTTTTAGTTACACATTTTTCAGGTATTTAGGGTTATCACTATAATCCTAGAATTCCTCTCAGGTGAGGGAGGAAACTCTCGATGATGATGATAATTGGTTGATCGAGTCACAATGATGACATGGACCTCAGTTCTTCCTCAATGTCTGATCGAACCACAAGTGGTTCATTTTATCTTTTGGTAATTTCACTCCCCATTCATAGATTAAATGATGAAAATATACCAAAAAATTAATAGGTTGATCAATGTTCAGATCATTCCTATAGGATGGTTATTTTTTGTGGGTATTATGGGGATATGTATATTTCTTATTATCATTAAATTCCTTCTTCACTATAATGGGAATGGATCTAGACCAACAAAAACAATATCTAAGGTTCATTCCTTCATGAATTCATTTCCACCAAACCCTCATGGACACAGTTTGAGTTTTCATGGAAGTTTTGAATGTGTTATGACCCCCATATTTGATGAATGTGGAAAATAAGGGAAGATATATGGATTGCATGATCCGTGGATCACAGGCATGCCTTCGGTCTGAGAAATAAAGTACCAGAGGTGAACCTGTGGCCCGCGGAAAGCGATAATGGTAAATTTTCTATAGCAACATGAACTGAAGGTAGCCACATGTGGGTGCAGTGGATAGTGATTGGCTGAATGTAGAGGATATTGGGGCTGGATTGCAGCTGGGACTGTCGATTTGGGGATGGGGAAGGAGGCTGTGGTGGCAATCTGGGATGCGTCATGGAGCTGTGTTGGAGGAACCAACAGTAGCGATACCAGGAGGCCTGCAGAGGGGGCGGGACGGATGTGTGATACATGGATCAAAACAATGTTGAAAGAGAAATATATGGAGTCACATGGTCATGTTGGACCACCAATTATAGGGGGCATGTCCACTGAGGTCATCATATGATGGAGTAAAAAAGCAGACAACATGGGCCGAACTAAAGTATTCGGGCCGCTCTAGCAGCCCCACGAGATGGACCCAGCTACCCAGTTGGATGAGTCTAGCCAGCCTTGCAGTCTAGGTCAGTTCATGGTGGAATAGGATGAACCGGAATGGGTTGGGTCTGGTTGGATCCGTGTTGAACCTAGGTCAAACATTTCTACCAAAAATGCCATATCATTAAAACTGTCTGTCTGTTTAGAGAGATGATAGTTGTGTTGGGCCATTGTGATGAGGATATCCTATTGAGATACACTATGTGAGTTTTTTTTGAATGATTGTTTATGACCTAATGGAATGTGGAGTAGGTTCTCCTAGATCAAGTGTGCTTCAACCAGAATCCTATGACTTGTTTTGGATCGGTGACTACATGACTTGGGGGGCTTCCTAACACATCAAAACTCCATGCCACCTCAATAATTCATGGCCCATCGATGATCCATACTCTATTTATTCTCCATGAACCGTCAAAGGTCCATGCATCTTCGACACTACATGATTCAATGAAACCTGGAGATATTTTGACAACAAATTGAAATCCTTCTGTTCGTGCTTTGGAATTATACTAGTGTGATCTATCTGTGCTTCATGTACTAATAGAAAATAAGGCTATAGCCACAGTTTTAAAATGTGGATAAAGTCTAAAAACCATGTCTATAGGTTATAGAAATAGTTTACTCAACCGTGGGTGGTATTGGTATGGCTATAGGGTAAACCCTATTTCCACGGCTTGAAAACCATGACATTGGCTAAAAAAACTCATCTTTTATAGCCACAGTCCAAAACCATGGAAATAGAAATTTAGCCATGGTTTTGGACTATGGAGATAGGTCTTCACATTTCCTAAAATGACCTACACCGTTCAGCAGGTGTTGGCCCCTTGCACCCCCTACCCCCTTGACACCCCTCCAGACTAGCCCCCTTCCCCCCCCCCACAACCTTTTCACCCCCATTCAAAACCACATTTCCCCTTTCAAACACCACCATTCAAACCTCCACACACTCACCAGACAACCCCACTACCCCTCCCTCCTAGACAGACCCCCTCCCCCTAGAAACCCCCCTGTAGACAAACACCCCCTAGATAAGAATCCCCCTATACAACCCCCACACACATCCCTTGCACCCCCTACACATACCCCATTCACCCCCAGTCCCCTTTCACACACCCCCTTTCACACCTTCACACCCCCACTACACACACCTTGCCCCCTTCAAGACCCCCTTGCACCACAATGACCCCCCCTGAATCGATACCCCACCTCCACCCCCTAGGAATGCCCCCTTCCCACTGGATATCACCCCACCCCGAAAGACCCCCCCCCCCAGCCCACTCATCCCCCCTTGAACCCCCCCCCCCCCCCCCCCCCCGCAAATCCTCTCTTACACCCCTTGTCCCCCAGAAAACACCCCCTGCACACCTGCAGAACCCTATTGGACACCCCTTGCACCACCGATGATGGAAACCCCCCCAGCACCACCCCAATTGGACCCCCTGCACCTCCCTTGTTGGACCCACCTTTTACCACCCCATCTGGACCACCCCCACCCCCATGCACCCACCTCTCCCCCTTTCACACACCCCCGTGCACCCCTGTACACCATTGAGGGACACCACTTACACCACCCCTGCTAGAAACCCCTTGCACCACCCCTACTTGACTACCTTGCTCTAACCCTGCTAGACACCCCAATATATCCCCCCCCCACTCTTAAACATCCATTTCACCCCCCTGCACACCCATGTCCCATTGTACACACCCCTTTCACACCCCCTACACCATCATTGCTGGACCCCAGTTGCAGCATCCCTTCTGGAAACCCATACTGCACACCCTTGACCCCTTGCGCACACCCCCTTTCAAACCCCCTTTCACCACCACTATTATACCCCCCTCACACCAATCCTACTGGAAACCCCAACTACACACCCCCTTTCACCCCCTCAATATCCCCTTACACCCCTTCAACCTCACCTACACAATCATTCCCCCCTACCCCCCCCCCTTTGAAAACCCACTACACTACCCCTACTAGACCCCCTTGCACCACCCCTACTGGACACCCCCACTACACAACACCCCCCTACACACCACCTTGCACGACCTCGGCTCGACCACCTAGCACCAACCCCACTGGACACCCCCACTACACCCCCACTACACCCCTCCCCTCCTAGATAGACCCCCTCCCCCTAGTAGATTCAGTCCCTCGTCTGCGGAAAATACATACCACTCCCCACTGCACACCCCCAAGCACATCCCCATTTCACCCCCACCTGCACACCCATATCCCGTTGAGCAATCCCCCTTAAAGACCCACTACACTCTCCACCCCCTTCACAACCCCCAGTGGAACCCCCTCCCCCTCACTAAACCTACTGGACACCCCCACTACACATCCATGTCCCCTTACAACCCCCCCTAGCACACCCCCTTGTACCAACCCTACTGGACCACCCTCGCACAAACCCTATTGGACACCCCACTACATATCCCCATGTACCCCCATGCACATCCCCTTACACTCCCCCTTACATCCCATGAACTCCCGCCCACACCACCCCTACTAGAACCCCCTTTCCCCACACCTAATAGACACCCCACATCAAATAACACACCCCCTTGCACACCCCATTACACCAACCCTACTAGACCCCCTTACACCAACCATACGGGACACCCCCACTGCAACGAACCCCATCCTAGACAGCCCCCCCGAACAGACCCCATCAATATTTGATTCTGGATCTCATCCATATAGTTTTGGAGGTGAATTAACTATGGAATAATGTACACAATATTTAGAGTAGTTATCTACACACACAATAGATGAAATCATCACAAAAAATTTCATTCAAAAATGGTGTGTAGTTACACAAGATTGTAAGAATAGTGTAAAATTTCTGAAACTGAAAAACACAAGAAATAATAAATTTATTTATGGAAGAATTAATTTTTCATGGAATGACTTGGTTTTGTTATTTCATTAATGAACTAAAAAAGAAATGGCCTACCTAGATTCACTTAAAAGTAGGGTCAATTAAGAAATTTGGAGGGAAGGTGGTGGAATAATTAGAGGCTATGTCTACACAAAAAAAATAAGAACATAATACTACCAATAAAACATAAATTGTGGATGCTATGGGGAATTTAGATTTTGTACAGATGCTGTGAAAGGAGTATAAAGAGTTGAATGAACTACCACATGATCCTGCTGAACTGACTAGTAACCAAGATCTATATATTTCATTAATAAAGTAGTCTAAGATGAAATATGGGGGGCAAGAGTATATGAATATTACGACATTAATGTAGGTTACATCTATTTTTTTCTTTTAATCGGGCACATATTGTTTTATTTCTATGTGTTGCGGGGTATGAATGGATTTCATTTCAACTATGACATTGCAAAAGGCTCTAATGGAGTTTCCATTCCACTGACCAACATATAAAATTATGAAACATATTTGTTTGAAGAGTAAACCTCTGGAAAATATATATGTATATAAATATGTCATTGTCGTGAAAGGACGCAGGGAGGGACGCGAATCTAAAAAGTATATGGTAAGGTTCTTAAAATGGTTGTGTGCTGAGACCAACAAGGCTTAGGACTGAAGGGTGTGTATAGAGGATCAAGACCAATGCACTAAAAAGTGATTAATCATATTTATAAATTATTTTATTTGGAAAAAGGCAATCTTCATTGTACTATAGTATTTTATTATGTTCCAAATCATTTAAATCTCTATGTAAATATGTTTAATATTTTATCTATTGGTTCTTGTAGAATTTGAAGCCCAATTGCAGATTTCTTTGGCTAATATGAAAACTTTGGAGGTTTTTGTGGCATGGTAGTAACTACTATGTGAATCCAGTTATAAATTTTATTGATTTTAAATGTCATTTCCAAAATAAATACAAGAAAGTTAATATCCTTTCTAAACATAAGGATGTTAATGGACGTGATTCAGAACATGCCAGTATTGTTTTTTAACATTGGGAAACCACTATTCAAAATAGAATATTCCTCTATTGGAATTATTTTTTGAAGAATCACATCTTGTATACATATTGTAAAACATTAATAGTTTAAGAGATAAATCACTCTAATAATAACATAAGAGAAATATTCTAGAACGATCCCTTCAGATGCCTATTTGTTGACAGATTTTTTAATGAATATGAAATTATTAATGAGGAAAATGTACAATTTAAACATGGATATTATGGTTTCTCTAGGAATTATAGATATCATACCTCCTAATGTTTCTATTATGTTTCTCTTTGACATATAAAAAATAAGATGGAATTGACTGTTTGCTTTAGTTTTTCGTATAAAAATAATACAAGAGTTGTATGTTTGGTTGTGGGACTGGTTCTGATGTCGTGGGGAAATTGGAACTAAAATCCATATGGGGGATTATTGGGGCTCTGGTTGAGGGTATAGAAGCCATGTAAAGATGAATTCAATTATAAGAAGATTATATATCCACTAAAATTAGTTATTTAGAAAATCACTTCCAATGATAGGATTCAATATGTGTAAAAAACTGAACATTTCTTAAAATTAAGGATATCATTGAGTACTTTTTTCCACTATAATGGAATGAAATGTGAAGAGGAATACCATAATGTTGAAATATCCTCAAATAATCAATGGAGGATGTGATGTTCTGTGATGTTCTAAAGATGAATATGGAAATGTATAATGAAATTTATAATCCATTACAAGGTGGTAGTTCTATATGAGTTATTTAGTCTTTCCACATTGCGTAAAATTTGTAATTTCAAGAGATTGGTGATGTTGGGAACATTGTGTTGGGTTGTAAATTTAGATAATAGTGTGGGGGTGGTTTCTCACTAGGGGATAGTGAGTGTCTAATAACTGAAATGAAATTATTTTAATTTTTTTGAGTGTTGTTTTCCTAGAAGATGAAAGTAGGTGGGCGCTCATGATTTGTCTCTATTAGAACTGATGACTTCAATATTCTTCAGCATTCACAAATTGAATGGGTCCTATCCTATATTTATTTGATATATCTTATCTCTCAATGAACACACCAACGTTGATAGAACTGTAGGTCAAAAAATATTTTCCAGGATTCTTTTCATTTCAATTGTTACAATAATTAATGTGATTTCATGATTTATGTATGTGAAATATATTCAACAAAAAAAAATTTATAAAGTAAAATAAAAGGAGAGTAGAGAAGAATAAGATAAATCTCATGGTCATAAATGAGTATCCTTATCAACTGCAACTAGCATTATGTGGTGAATGAGGATCACAACACTAGACCAAAGTGGTTATGTGATGAGGAAATATGAACCTAGGGAGTGGTGGAAACTTACTGAATTCAATAACTACTAGTTTTGGTATAGTTTAGTACCACAAGGCGTTAATGGTGGTATATGTATCAAATTGAGTGATGAAATAGTATATGTATTCACTGAAGTCAAATGTGGGACTCAGAAATATAGTGTCAAAAAAGAAGTGGGTGTGACCCAAGATTGGAAATTCACCTTTCCAAACCTAATTTTAAATATTAAAGTTATTAAAATTATTATATGATATACTGAAACAATATCATTTGTATAACTAAAATTTGGGAATAGCCTTCTCACACTTGTCATGCACACCCCTCCCCCTACCCCCTCTTATGCACACAACCTGCCCCCTGCCACCCCTACACCCCCTACCCACCCCTACCCACACCCTTCTAACCCCATGCCTCACCCCATGAACTCCCTTCAACCTTCCACCCCCTATACACCCTCTACCCTCCACCCCTACACCCCCTCCCCACCCCCTACCACCCCCAGCACACCCCCTCCCCCGGCCCCCAACACACCCCTACCTACACCCCCACCCCCGCCCACCCCAGACCCCCTACACACCCATGCACATTCCACATAAATCCCTTAATGCAAGTAGAATTAGAGAAAATACATAGATACATGTCACTTAATACAAGGGTACATATTCATTTTATTCTAAAAAGGTCCTCTAAATTTTAACAATTAAAGAAATGATTTCTTCCATGGAAAGTCATTCAACCCAAATCATGTTATTCACATTGTGGTGACTAGGTCATTACATCACCTGTCTACATGGGAAATTCCATATTAAAATTCTATCGACGAATAACTGGTGTTTTCGTTCAAACAACTATTTTAATAAAAATAAGTCACCCTCCCCCCAGACCATGCAAAAGAACCCAGCACACAAATGATGGAATTTGACCTAAGTGGAAGGTTCTCTGCATGTTTTTTCAAACTAGGATAAAAAAAGATTATGAGATATTGATAAAGTCATTTTCACGATATGGATGTGTTATATATTCTCATTAATAATTTTTTGTTCAAATTTCCAATGTAAATGATTTGTTTCATGGATCACTGCTGCAAAGGGAAAGCTAATCAATATTACTATCGATATGGTAGGATGATGTCACAAGTTTTAATATAGATAGATGTTGATTTGAATGAGGGAGAGGTAGTGAGATTTCATAAGAGTAATACCTTATCTACAATACTTTTGATGAATTTTTTTTACTTCTAAGATACCAACACAAATTCCTTGAAGCGAGTTGGTTGGGAAAGAGTTGCTCAAAATTGAATTCTGTATCCTTACAGATCCAGTACCTATAATGTGATATGTTCACACAATTCCATATTCATGATTTCAAGAGGAATATTATGGGTGTGTTCCATGATACAAGGGATGATGTTAGGAGGAATAGTATGGGAACTAATATATCCTTAAATTAAGAAGTGGTATTTTATGATGAATTTAATAGGAAGTTGAATAAGATCATGATTGTCTCAAAGGATGATCAATGTATGGTTTTTTACATATATGGTTATATTATCTAGAATCTAATAGCATTTGTTAACCTCTCTAAATAAGGTAAATAAATAAGTTGAAGGTCTATATTCATATTCTTCTTTGAGAAGGCTAGTGGTTATTAGAAAACCATTTTTTAAAACAATAAAGCAATCATGGATATTATTTTTAAAAAATCATGGAAATAAAAAATACAATTTCGACGACATGGCAGAGGGAACCTACCTCAACATCAAGATATGTTGCTTTTGATAGAGAGAACTCAAATCATTTGTTCGATTGTATTCATATGAAACATCACATATATATAAGGACACAAATCCCTAAGTACATATTTTCCAGGACAAATATGCACAAGCTGGTCCTTAGATATATGTTTATACTTTCATATACCCTTTTACACATATTCATGTATGAAATTTTCATATCTATATATAAGCACACCTTGCCTCAATATATATATCCATACTTCCATGAGTGAATATATAAAAATGGGAACTTATATATGTATATGTCTTCCTATTCAAACAAATGTAAGGGTTCATCAATGGTGACTCGAATCCACCTCAACGAAATCCAAAACACACTAAAAAATATAAGGAACCTAAAAATCAAAAGAGAACTAATTAAAATAAGGACAAATAATAAAAACGGAATAAATCTTACCCAAATCCTTGTTTAAAGCTCAATCTATGGTGCTGGTGGAAAGAACTAGCCTCTTCATAAGAAAACACCTATATAAAAATATTAGGAAAATAGATAAGATATAATGACTTCTTATATATATGTGATCAATGTGTCAGGTGTACATGATAAATGATACATGAATCCATAACCCAAAATTAACAAATAATATTCAAATTGATATGTATTCCCAATACTAAATAACATGATCATTAATAAATCTCTTTATTTGTCAAACATCACCATCAATTTCTTTTTCAAAAAAAAAATCACCAAAATATTGAAATAAACTATAAATTCATCAGCACTTAAAAGCAAAAAATTGGGATTAGACATTGTTAGTAACATAAAAAATACATTACCTGAATTTATAAAATACCTAAATCTCTTCATGCCTATATAATTCTTAATTTTATAGATTGAAACCTCATTTCAAGCATTCTCTTCTTCAGGAAATCAACTTTATTATTTGTTTATATACATTTATCGATTTTATAATTTAGATAATTTCCCATCTTTTATTCTTACTAAATTCACTTTTATTTTTCAAACTAGTTTTCTATTATTATTTGACAATCATTGGGTGCATGATCTTCTTCCATCTGGATTTAATATTCCTTCTTTTTAGAAACTATTTCAAAAAATGAAATGATTGGTAATTTCCATTGATCTTTCAACAATTATTATTGTTATGGAATCTATGTAAAAAATTCTTATCTATTTGGACTACTCGGTTTCCCTTCCTCACACACATTCAATAGCCTTTAGAGTAACCATTTTTAGGCTCCCTTTTAATCTCCACACTATAATTGTCAAGAACTATCCCGCTACAACATCAAATATTGATAGATTACCCAACACAATGATTATATGAATTTTATGAAATATAGAATCTCAAAATAGACTATTTTAAAACATAAACTCCTCATAATTAATTGAACTCAATGACTATACAAACCACTATTGGTAAATAATTAATTTTTGTGTGGTCAGGGGACCAAAAATGGTTCATCCAACATCTATCTCCAGTCATTAAATACATCCATTTACTGCCTATGTTCTTAAATTTCACAACCATGATAATGATAACCATCCCTTGATATGGATTTACCTAAAAAACACGTGTGATTCTCCCCACTATAGTATTATCCATACCATCCACAATTCCATATACAAATTTTTAGTGCCTCATTTCACATTATGATCACTATAGAAGAACCTAGCCTAATAATCTCAAAAAGAAATTCATTTAAAAACTACCATCATTAAATCACCTATTATACCCAACAAAAACATACATTAATAGATATTAGATAGAGAAATCCAAATTATATTAAAAAATAACATTAGGAATACCGCCAAAAGTATGGTACTAAAATCCCATTCACTTATGATGGTTTATCCCAATATAATTATCTCTATATAAATCCACATCTCGACACATACATGAATCATATTTTTCCCATCCCAATACCATTGCATTGGATGAACATTCATGAAACATGAGAAATAGAATAGGGTTTGTTTATTTTTCTAATATTGAGATGACATATTACTCATTCAATTTCCACTCTCACCATAATTATGAGGCCCACCAATCAACAATCATTCCAACATAGTACCATCCGTCCCCATGAACCTTCCAATGAAATGTATATATCATCATAAATAACTCAGTATTTATTGAATATCACCTTGAAGGTGTCCTAATAACAGGAACTTACTCATACACACAATGATTACATAATACCATTTTAAAAATAGAATTCCTTTATGAATAAGTTTCATTTGAAGGATGGCATGAAATGAATAAACCTTTAAAATATATTGCAAACTCCCTTAATAATTCCCATAATCATATAGATCTATGAATTCCCAATACATACCCTTATACAATAAATATACCATTGAATCTCATAGAATAGGGAATGAAACTCAATCCATAGAACCTCTCCATTCCTTTTTTTATGATCAAATGTATTTATAAATTCGGATTCATCTCCTTTGAATTTAGAAACTTCTAGTTTCACCCATATATCCTCAAGAGTTCCAATCCTTTCAAATATGATATAAACTCTCTTAAACATTTTATAAACAACCTATGAACCCATGACACTACTGAAAATTATATACTGCTACTCCTAGAACTCATGTATAACATGGAACACCATTGCTTTTCCTTTTTGAAGGCCTTGGTCAGCTGATTAAAGTAGTTCTATCTTAATTTGAGGGAAATAGCCACTTAGGAATATTACCACTGAGAACACAATGCCATCCTAATTAGATTCCATATTTATGAATTTTGACTCTACATCATCTGGTAATAACAACACTACTAATTAGAAACTCATTGTGCCCCAATCCTATGCCTGCATTATTACTGGAAAATCAGGAAACTACATTTAATCAATACTTCGTAACAAAATATAATTTCCAAAACACCAAACCCTCAGGATTATCATAAAAATATAAGGGTTACTATACTATACACCATTAATAACAACCAAACCCAGCCCCCCCCCCCCCCACATTCTCCCATAAAATTAAGAAATGATCCACCCCCTTAACAGATCTTAAAAAACTTTCTAATAAAAAAACACAATTGAATCCCCCAAGACATACCCAATACATAACCATCATACTCCAAATGCCACTCTAACACCTAAACTAACATAAATTGAATAACACAAATGTATCTAGTTTTTCATCCATCATTTGATATTGTAAAACACCTAAAATACCATAAAAATATAAATTACAACCATTGCAGAAAATACACATGAGTAAAATTTGGGGGGTTAAAACCCAAAATACTTGGTTCTTATTGAGAACATCATTATATGTTTTAAGAAGATCAATTCCAAGCTAAAATCCACTTTTGTAGTTGATGAACACCAAAACAGGACATGATGGTGAGTAAGAAGAATTTCTGACCATGGATCCTAATTTTAATAAATAATCATAAATGCAACAAACTTTCACATTGGTATTGTTTTTAGATCCTCCCATGACAAATTTTCAACTGCACATTCAAATCATATCGATATGGCGCTACAAAATCAATGGTTTTTAATATAGATATCAAGGTCATAGAAGAAGATCCCCTTAGTTATCTATTGGAAAACTCCACATATTAACTCAATGATAGGAATCAACAACCACATATTCAAAATATTCAACACCTTCAAATGGTATCCAGAAGACATACTAACAAGATTATCAATACAAAATATAGCATTTAATAAAATAAATCGACAACATCAGATGAGAATAAATAAAACATTGCATCCCCAATTATAGGGAACCCAATACAAAGGGGTGATTCATTTAAGGCACCATGCATGTGTAGTTTCTCAGGGATAAAAATAACTGAGTGATAAATGAAATAAGAATGAGCTTTAAAAGGAATATTGAATACAAAACAACAAACTACATCTATCATGTAACTTCACCTAAAAAAATAATCAACTAGTAAATCCAGAGGTGTGTTGAAATTACAAATAATCCATTGAGTATAATACCACAAAAATCCAAAAAAACCATCCATCTCAAGAATATAAAATTTATTTGAAAAAAAATTAAATGCGACTACCAATAAAAAAATAAATCCAAATGATTATCATAAATACCAAAATGTATAGAAATTCAAAACAGAATCTACTCTGTCTTCCTCCCCCAAATCTCTATAGTCATTCAGACCATGTGCTTATCATTCCATAATAGAAAAAATTAAAAAAAACAAAACTATCCATGGGAGGATGATGCTTCTATTAAAAAAACATAATTGGTTTATGGTGGGAGGGAAATAGAATGAGAGAGATTAAGAAAGTACATAGATATTGCAAGATTAATGGCCAATGGATTCATCCTTCAGAAAGACCATTGTGAGAAACATGAGAGAGGTTAACAGTTTGGATAGGAGGGTCACTGTGAGAGAGTTCGACAAGAGTTTGAGAGAGGACATTTATTGGAAGAGTCAGGAGAAGGACGTCATGGTGAGATATGTAGACAGTTCTTATAGGAGGGTCACGGATTGGGGGAGGAGGGTAGGATAGCCTGATGCATATAGAATAAATAGAAATTATTATGTTTAGACAAAAATGTTTAATTAAGTCATGGAAATAAAAAATCCATAGCCACTGACCTATTAAACTGTGGCTATAAGCCTGTGGCTGTAGCATAAATTTCTAGTAGTTATGTGTTTCCTTTTTTGTATACTGTATACTTCATTGTGGTGTAATTCATGTATTTCTTAGTGGAAATCCTTTTGTTGTTTCTAGGAATCCTATTGAGTATTTTTTATACATCGCTGAATTGGATTTTCCCATGTGTGTCGTGTCTTGTGAATACGATTAATGCTTGGATAGACATTTTGGTGTACAAGGAATAGGTGGTTCTAAAATTTATCAAAAAGTTGTGTTGGGCTCCTATGAATTTAGGAAAATGTTGTATACAAACCCTTCAGGTAGGGTTTTTTTGGACGAGTTTCTGGGATTGTTTTATTCACTGTTGTAGGACTATTTTTGGGTGGGCATTTATTCTGGCCCTATTTTCAATCTAGTTTTTCTTTTGTTGTATTATATTATTTATATCTTATTGTTTATATTCTTTTTATACTTAATATTTTTAAATTTCATTATTTTTGTGTTTGATATGTTTGTGTGTGTGTTTTTGTGTTTTGGTATGTAAGTGAATTCCTCCCATTTGTGGGATATGCTTAATTGACAGTAGTCGCCAACACATGGCCTATCGAATATAGTCTAGGGTTATTCATAACACGTGCTTCTCTTGGATGGGTCCTAACAAAAAATATCCAGAGTATGATAATATTCATGTGATTGTAGAGAGTGAGATAATAATATTTCTTCTTTGGAATAATAATCATAAGCAATCCCTGTAAACAATGATGATATATCCTAATACCCTTACAAAATAGTCATCGTTGAACCAAAATTCCAATTAAATAAAAAAAATTAGATGGATTTGTAAATAAACAAAATATTCAACAATATAATCATAATACTTATTCATGGTATGTATATACAACACAAAAAAGAAACAAGTTGTGACTATGAAATAATTCTTAAATAGAAAAATGTTAAACGAAAACCCCATACCACTTTAGAAAATTTTTAATCATTGGAAATATTAAATAACTACACAAAATGAATAATTAATTACCATTTGAATAATGATATTAATGTTATATAATTTCGAAATTGATGTGTACTAACCTCAACAAATGAGTTTTTTATTTTTCAATGTCTCCCTAAAATGAAAGAGAGACTATAAATCCACTACCATGAGTCTCGATTTTATTCCTATACATTAGATCCCCTATACACAAAATATGGTATTATTATACATTTATAATACAAAACTCATCATATATATCCTTAAATTTATTATTTATGTATGAAATTATATTACCGTTTTATTATCATTTCATTATTAAAATAACATTTTAGGTATTAACTCCATTGTTTTTCTTGAATTTTTTTGTTTTGTAGTCTTTCTTCATTATATGTTTGTCCTGGTTACATAATATCCATAATTGTAACCAAGATATAAATTTCTTATAAATTATTTATATATGTATTTGGTACAATCTATTAGACACATGGAGAGAAAATGAATTAAATTCTTCATATAGATAGTGGGTTATATTTACCCATGAACCTTATTTCAATTTTATAATTGGATAGAATGAAATAAAGGTAAATTTTAAGAAAAAATTTAAGAATAGTTTTTATATAACAGATTCAATTCATACTAATAAAATATACGCTCATTACAGTCCATGTTAATATATAATGAAAAACATGTTCCATCAATTCATGGAGAATGTAGTCAAAACGTACAGATGAATGACATCATCATTTTCCAAAATATTAGAAGTTAATAAGGGTTATGTGGTATTTTGATTCCAAAATTATAATAATTTCATAAATAATGTGTATATATGTTTACAAAATAATTATATTCATTTATGGAAGGTTGGGATGGAAAAATAATTATATTGGTTTACGTAGATATAGTTCACCACAGAAAAGGAAAATTGTTTAATTTCCCATTCGAAGGAATTGGATATGGATATATGTTATTATATTAAAACAATAAAATATTATAATATGGTAGATATTTATGTTATTATATTACAATTAATGGTAAAAGAAATAATTTAGTAAGATATGGGTTAAGGAAGAATGATCTTAGTGAATACAATTATGTTTTCATACAGAAACCACATTTTTATATCTAACAAAGGAAACTAGGGTTGGTTTTCTTAGAAAACCAGAAGATGTAGAACATGTGTCAAGATTTATAGGATGGCTTTTTTTTTGTTTTTGGTTGATTAAAGTTGAAAATTTAAATCTAAATATGTCTGGAAATCATGTGACATATTATAATAGAGGTGTGAATTTTTTAAATACTAAAATAAATTCAATAATGGGAACTCGCAAAAAAAAATTTACCTAATTAATTTAAAAATAACTTTTAATAGGTGATATTTGGTTGAGACGCACCTCTACCGAAAACATGTTTTTAAAAAATATATTCCCTTAGCCTTAATTTTTATTACATTGTCTACATCTATGTTCACAATGATACATATTACCAATGTGTTTACATCTGAAATTTAACACGAAATAATAAAATTAAAATGATTCTAAATAGATAATTTGACTCACTAATAAAAAAAATCCAAATTAGTAAAACAAATTATGTTGTTGGAAAAATAATTTTTAAAAAAGTGTGTGTAACACACAATATAATGTGTAATCCTTAACAATTATAAATGCATTTAGCTATTCATAATATTAATTTTGAATAAAATGTAAATTTTACTTATTATAAATTAAAACCAATTATTTATTCCAATATATATTATATTTATCTATGATATATTTAATTATATTATTTAATTTAATATTAATCTCACATATGTGATGGAGTAGTGGGATTCCATTAAAATGTCTTCATAGGTATAAAATGTTTTCATATCGATGGTAAAAATAAAATATATTAAACCTATCTAAATTGTATTAATAATAATAAATGTTAAATTATATTACAATTTAATCAATATTGAACAAATCTATGTTTATAAATTCTTTAAATTCATTGGAATTATTAAATGAAATCATTATTTTCTACTACCTAGCAAAAAATGCTATTTTCATAAAATTTTATGAAATCTGCTCTATGATTATTTTGAAATTATTACTGCAAATATTATGTTAACATCTTAGGAAAAAAATTGTAAACTTTTATTTTGAAAAAAATTAAAAAACCTGATGAAAACATTTATTTAGTAATATAATATAGTTTTAATAAAGAAATAGATTTATTCTTATCATAATCCTAGAAATTTATTTCATTAATGATAAAAAATTAATTAAAATATATTATATAATATTCATTAAAAAATATAGTAATAAAGACTTATTTAGGTTATAAAAATACTAAATATTTTCATGAATAAAATTATTTTCTAGAAATACATTCCATTTATAATCAAATGATTATTATTTTTATTTATAATTTATAGATATCCATTTATATAATTTTATACACCTATACAATATTGACACTCTAATGTTTATTTATTCTTATTAATACCCTCTAGTAAAATGGTTGGGGTATAATTTTCAAATTAAATATTAATATTATAACTCTATATTGAGTACCATTGGAATTCATTATTTTATGTTACAAAATCTATCAAAAATGTTAAATTATAAGGAAATAAATTTCCTAAATTCGTGGGTTGTTTCATTCTGCCAGTCATTAATAACTTTTTTCCTTATAAAAAATTCTTTTCATTGAAAATATATGGTAAAAATTATAAAACCCCATTTTTAAAAAGAAACATCATAATATGGAATAAAAAAATATTATTTAAATATGGGGAATACATATGAAGCTCCTCTGAAATAACCCATAAATTGGTCTCAAAATATAATATCATTTTTGGGAAGTTAAAACATCGACATGTACAAAATTTAATTCGTGTAGATAATTGTTTAAACGAATGTCAATGACCATGAAAATTTAATGAAAAAAATAACTGTAAACAAATTAGATGAGTAAAATACAATAAATTCATAGAAAATGAATGTTATAAGAAAAACCTATAGTTCAATGATCAGATTCCCATATCTGATGTATTTTTAAAATAAATTATCCTTGTAATATTTCATTAAATATCAAATCAACTATATCGACCTATGGTTGTAATTCAATAAATTTACACTTCTTCCCTTACACTAAGAAGGGATGGTAGAGTTTTTTAAGAATAAAGCCCTAAAATTAACATAAAATACATAATAAGATCCCTCACAAAAGTATAATTAATTCCATATATCTCTAGTATTAATAATATTCAAAATATGTAGAAAAAATTATTTAATATGTGTAAATACTCATAAAATGAAATAATGAATTACTCCCTAAAACCACATCCAATGTTCATCAAAATCCATTCCATAAATGGTTACGTTTAATACCTATTCCAAAATTAATATAATATTAATGATGGTCACTAAAAATTTAAAATCAACTAATCATTAATCCCCAAATATCATATTGTAGTTATTAATTAACACATACCATGTATGGGAATACCATGGTAATATACTCGACAAATAATCGGTAATAACTAGATTTACCAAACCGTGATGAAAGTGTAAATTCATCCTTATTCATTATATAAAACATATATTATAAAATAAATTCCTTGAATCCCAAAATACCATATACACCATAAATTTTCACAAATACCGACATTTCATTAAATCCATGATCGGTTATGAGGTTATCAAAAGTATCTAATTTACATTTTTCATATCAATAATATCTTAATCCTAACTAATCACTATTATCTAAACATGATGAACTCATTAATGGTTATCCTTACAATAATCATGTTTTCCTTAAAATATCACATTTCACTTTTCTAGGTCATCAGTAGCATTCAAAATATTCTAGAACCTTTAGAATGAATAACTTCTATATAACAATCCTTATATATTTCAATGATTATTTTAACATAATTTCTTTATTCCTATACATAGACACATAAATCATCCAACTATATTATTAATCCAAAAACTAGGATTCCTCATCTAACAATATATTAACTCCTTCATTTCATAAATTAGTTTAAGTATTTTCATAATGAATTGAAATCCCATTACCCTTACATCTTTGTTGATATTCTTCATGATCTTTATCCATAAGAAATATAACCACCTAATTCTCACACATTATGAATTAAAATCATTTACCTATTGATGATTCCATAGGAAAACCATTATTCACATACATTGTGTAAAATAAAATCTTTATTTTTTCATGTAAATCACATTTTCATGGCCATTTTTTTCCCTACACCTAAAACATCTCATCATTACTTTTATACATCCCCTTTTATCCTACATCCCACACAATCAACATATAGGAATACGAATCCAATTTTCACCATGTTCTCCATTACCTATGATATCAACAAACTCTATCAATATATTCTATGGTGAGTTCATGAGTTGGTCATATTGAATACTTTTTCTCCGATATCATGATAACATATTACCAATATAAACATTATCATTTACAATATTGATCATCCCATTTGGTTTCTCAGTAGGAAATTTTTTGTCACATTTAATGATAACCATGTTCTTTCTTGTTCTCCTTATTAATTAAAACCAAATAATTTTTTTAAGAAATTCAATCTTTATTTGAAATTTGTATAATAGTTAAAATCATTATTAAGATTTATAAATTATATCTTCGTATCATTTATCTATAACACATTATGTTGAATGATAGTCCTAAATTTTCATCATATATTTTACTCCTTCATTATGGGTCATATATTGTGTATACATTTCAAAAACATATCACCCGGGTGTTTGAAAATATGTATGAACAACCCATTTTCTGGAACAAGGGGAATATTAGTAAGGCCTTTGGGACACCTTAAGGACTTCGGGGCTTGTTAAGTACAGAAGAAAACCAGGAAAACTGATAAAGAACAAGTTCCATAAGGATGATGAGAAATGAGATTTCACTATAGTGGAAGCTAAACAGATTGCAAGAATAAGAAGGTATGTCACCTACCATCAGGACAAGCATGTGAATGCATGAGAAATCCTAGCTAAATAGCCATGAAAATGTGGAGAGATGATATCACGATGGAGATACTGGGTAAAGATAAGTTTCATGTAGTTAGTCTGGTTTGTATGTAATGTTTGAAGCCTACATGAAATGAATTCCTCTATGGCCCACGGGCCATGTAATAATTACACCTACTGGCCTTGTAAGGGTTCCACATCACCCCTTGAAAGGTAGATTATCAAAATCAATTAAAAATGATGGCCTTGGGGAAATTTGATGTAAACATAGGTAAAACATCTCTAGAACCACCTCTAATTATAGTATCGATAAAATGATTTTATTTCACAGAAACCACACACTATATCCCTCAAATAAATTCAAGGACATTTCCAATTCATTATATTATCCATACAAATATCAATATATATATCTTTAGGTATCTCACTAATGTTCCATCATCATATTTTCTAATGGTAAAATAACCTTTTCCATGATACCATATATATGTACATGAATATATCATAAATAGATATCACATCATAATAGGTTAATATTCCATACAATGTATACAGATCCATGCTAGAATAATTTAGTTATAGTTCCTTTGTGGACATGGATATATAAAAAATTTCTTCATACATGAACTACATAAACTCCTAGTAATTTTATCATAACTATAATTATTCATTGGCATTTCATACATTAAATCATTATTTTTAACCATGGTAATGGAACCATTATAATGTGTGTGATGAAATGATCAGTAAAGTTAAATAAGGGAGATATCAATATAAAAAAGTGTAATAGTATATTAACATGACAATAACATTTGAAAACAATATCCATTAAATCATACATCATAAAAATAATTTATTGAATACCAAAAGAAATTTCATAAGACATGAATCATATAGGATATAAATGAAACTAATCCATGGGAGAATAACATATACAATGGAATATGGAAAAAAATATAATATTGTTACGTTTTAAAAATGACTAAATATAATCAAGATAACATTTTATGTTAATGATCAAAAATCATTCCCTAACTTAATATTTTGGATATGAAAGAAAGTCCTCGTACAACCTTACTAACATGAATTCCTGCCCACTCATATTTATATGGACATCAATAGATGTCCATATATAAACATTTAGAAAAGATACCAGACCATGAATAATAATAATGACATGAAATAATTTCCATGAATTATATTCAAAACATGAAATCACATTAAACATTTCATTGTTAATTCAAGAGTTATCAATATTAACCAAATGTATTGGGGAATTATAATGGAAATAAATGTCACTAGATTATAATAGAAGCACCCATCATTAGTTTATAAGATAAAAACCCAACACATAGTAACCCATAAATATATTTTCCACCTGATCATATAATGACCAAAATATCTAAATACTTTAAAATAATGTTCTTCATAAATATTTTTTCATAGTATAACCCATGGAAAATAAATGGGTCAAATATTCGTTTTTACAATTTATCTCTACATTACCTAAGTTGAAATAATGAGTTTAAATAACAAACATTCATAATATAAGAAAATTATCCCCATATATAATAATTATTATATCATTGGATCATATCCCTGGTAAAAAAATAACAGTAAATGATATTTCATTAATGAATAGAAATTCCATAATGAGATGATTAAAATAATTTTAATGAAAATAACATTTCCAATTATAAATCAAAACATTAAAAGAAGAAAGTTTTACAAATATTAGATAAGTAATATACATTTATAATAACATTTGTAACATGTAATGGAAGAATTAAATAATTATTTGGTCCTGAAAACATAAAATAATATTCAATCCATACACATTCAAATGAATATTCCATTCACTATTTTGATAAATTGGTGAAGACATGATTGAAAAATGAAAAGATAAATACTTTTAAAAAAATGGTATGAATTTTATTAGGTATAAAATATATTAAAAAATTGAATAAAAGTAAAAACATACTATAAAATGTAGTTATAACTCATTAACACTGATGAAAAATATTTCTAACCAAAATAATAAATAATTTTGATATTTCATAAATTAATTTCTATTTATCTATTAACTAAATTTAATCATGAAAATGAATTAATAAAATTAATTCTATAAATATAACAGTACTATATTAAATTAAATTTATTTATTTGGAGTTAAATCATAATATTTCAACATTTGAATTCTATTTATTTACTATCCATATGGTCCCTGAGATTATAAAATAAAACCCTATCCATAGTGGTAAATTCTGAACCATATTAACCATGGAATAATGTTTGATATATGGATATTAAAAAAACATAATCTAAAAAAAGGTATTTATAAAATAAATTCATCAAAAATATATACACCACACAAAGAAAAAATGCTATGATTATTTGACGTGCATCGTTGGAGGAAATGTCACAATGAATTCCATTACCTCTTTGGAATCATTTATATAATATGATCAAATAAATTGACATTAAATTAATATTTTAATATAAAAAATATTCATATTTGATATATAACATAACAAATGGAAAGTATACACACCACAATAATAGAACAAGTGTTGAAAATGGCATATGTCTCCCAGGTATAAAAGATAGACTACCAATCATTTTGTTTGTTTCTCAATTTTTTTTATGCATTTGAAAATATAATAAATTTATTTTAATTTTATTATAAATTTATTATAGTAACCAAAACATATATATATAATTCAATTTATGATTTAATATGGAAAATTTATAACCTAGTTATTAACAATTCATCATTGAAATAACATTTTGTGTAATAACTACATCATTTTTAATATATGTTTTATTCTGGTATGTGTGGTCATTTTTCTTTTATAGAGGATACATAATGTCCCAAATTATATTAAAAAATATAAATATAATAAATCTACATTATATATGGTTTTTTTATCCTTTAAATTTGGAGATGGAAAATCAATTACACCATTATGGGGACGGTTGGCCATACATACGTAAGAAAGGAAATTTATTTTTCAAGATGGATGGAATAAAACAAAGTAATATATTAAATCAGAATCCAAGAAAAATATTTATATCACATATATAAAATATATTCATTAAATATTCTTATATTTTCATCAATGGAAAACTAAAATGAATAACATGCCACATCACTTTGTGGATGTGGTATTCCACACATACATATGAGAAACACTATAATTTTCATATGGACTATAATGTAATAGTATGGATTTGAATTTATACATAAATAAGTATAATTATTTATTATATAAAATTTATATATGTTATATCCATCATTTTATTTAGCCATGAAAGCTAGTGATTGATAATGAATTACATTAGGTTGAGAGGTAGAAGTCCTTTTTACACAAAATTTATAGTTTAATTACGATCTTTATGGAAGAGAAGATAGATACAGGTTATGAAATAAAAATAGTAAAAATCTTTTTTTATAAATTATATAATATGGATTTTGTATTGTAATTATTGATACATGAATGATGGTGGTATGCAGTGGAGTTAAAAAATGATCCCAATGAAAATAATTAACTATTCATAGAAACAATTCATTTTCTTCTATTACTAAGGATACATTGGTCGATTATTATTGAGCTCCGAATTATCTATAATGTGTGTAATGATGTTTGAGATAGTTTTTTGTGTTGTTTTTTATCCATTGTTATTATTACGCATGTAAAATTCAGGAGAGTAGGTTCACTTTTATAATCGAGGATGAATTCAATTATTGTAAATACACCCAATTATTCAATAATTTAAAGTCACAGAAAAGACAGGTGCATAAAAATAAACAAATTAATTAGAGGGAAAATATTTTCAAACCACAAAAAAATCAATATATTATACCTATATCATGTATTTTTATTATCATTAACCATTATAGGTTTTAATATAACAACCTGACTATTTTTAATTAAATTGATAATACACCCTTTTAGAAAAAAAATAAATTGATACATAATATATTATCTTAACCATATGATTTTAAATATGAAATAATAATATATTTTAAAAAATTTTCATGTGTTTACATTTCTAGCACAATTGAATGTAACACACATAACACCCTTTTAATATTAACCATGATAATCAATTTATAAAATTTTTACCATTCTTTATGACTAAAAATTAAATAGGAATTTTTATATAATATTAATTGTGATGATTCGAAATATGAATACAATTTTAAAAAATTCAACTCATATAGGCGGTGAAAATTAATTTTAAATTAAACGAAAATAAGAGATGGGAATGAAATTTTCAAAACAATGGATTTCATATGTTTAATATTTTTTTATATCAAAGTGAAACATATAATTTATTCTCATGAAATAAATATGGATAATAAAAATAAAAATAAACTAATTTAACATTTAAACCACATTATGATAATGTGTAACATTTCAAAATCATTATATGAAATGGTTTTTTCCATATAAAACCACATTTTAAATATTAATCTACAAAAATAATCATTTAAAAAAATTGAATCAATGATAACTTTGATGTGGGTATTTTTATGTTAATGATCTTATTTTAAAAATAATTATTAAGTGTGGGAAATGTATATTTAAAATAATTTTAAAATACACGATGGATCCTTTTTTTTTTGAAAAATAATATAGGTTTTGTGAATACTATTTAATATATTAACATATCCTTCGAAAAATGTATTAAATGAATGAAAAAATATTAATAAATTATTTTTTAACTCTTGAACTAAGTTCCACATGTAAGTACACCAAACAAGTTGGCCATATGAACTTAATCTCGGCACTCCCTTCACCTTGCTGACATACATAAAGGTTCATAAGATGGCTAAGGTAGTGGAAAGTATACACTCGCAATGAGGTATTCCATGAGAGGGAATCAGATGGGTTCTTCAAAGTGAAAGGATATTAGTTGTATGTATTCGACATCAGGGCTTTCCCTGTTTGAGCCAATAGGGAGCCGAACCTAGAAGATTCAGTTTTGACCCTCTAGTCCTCACCTTTTTCACATGGTCTTGTGGATAAGGTTTTTCTCATGTGGAGGATATGGGCACCTTCATAGTCGATGCCTATTTTTAGTTTAGTAAGGTGTAGATTGGAAGGTTCAGCACCAGCCTTATCATAAGTTGATAGCTAGGCCTTTCCAGAAGTAGGGACAACATGCCCCATATCCCCCAAGTGAATATGGTTCCAAAGGAGGCTAACCTCATGGTGCTCCTCATGGACCTCCACCAGGGTGTGGTAGGGGAGGTGGCCAATAGCCAGGAGGAAGAAAATCTAGGAGTAGGTCATTTTATAATATATAGGAAGCAATATAAGAAGGGGAAAAGAACGTTCAATATACTATCAGTTTGTTTAGTATGCTTGATTACTCCTTGATTGATTCAAGAGAATAACTATCCTTCATTTCAAGTAGTCTAGACCATTCCATTGGACTATATATAGAGATACTTTTCATGATCATGGTGTTGAGTACACCAGTAAGAGGTCAGAGCATCTTGTTTGATGTTTTCAGAGAACATAGATTGATGTTGGTGTTACATCAGTCCAGTGGGGATTTTTTTTTACTAATGATGCTTCCATAAGAGGTCTTACTTGGCATAGAGTGGTTGTTTTCTATTCATGTGGTTATCAATTTCTTCCATAGAAATGTCATTTTTTTGACGTGAAAGCAAAACATGTAGCTTTCGTTGGCATGCAGTGCTATCATATAGGCAGTCTGTGTATGGATCATCATCATTCTTTCTTATCTGAGTTGTATGTGGGATTGATGGATTCTTAGATGGTGGATGTTCGACCAGTTGTCAAAGATCTTCTGGATGTTTTCACCTAGGAGGTTCTGAATGTACCCCTTAAAAATGATGTTGTGTTTGAGATAGACATACAACCAGATTCTAGTCAAATTTTGATGGAACCATATCAGATGGTGCCTTCTGAGTTATGGGAGTTGCAGATCCAAATTGAGGTCCTGATGATGAAGGGTTACATTTGACCCAATGTGTTTTCATGGGGTTCTCTTGCCTTATTTTCGATGAGGATAAATGGTGTTCTAAGTCAATGTATAGACTATAATATTCTGAAACATTTAATGATCAAGAACATTTACAATGTCCCAAATGATAGATGAAATTCACAATCAGCTGAGTAGAGAAAGTTGTTTTTTCCAATATCGATATGTGGTGTGGATGTAACTACATGAGTTTGAAGGAGGGTGGCATCCTGATGACTGTATTTAGGTGCAGTTATGGGAAATTTGAGACAGTAGTTATGTCGTTCAGTGTTAAGAACATGCCATCCATGTTTACAGGGCTTATAAAATCCTTCTTTCGTGTGTTCCTTGACCAGTTCGTCATCGTATTCATCAATTACATCCTAATGAACTCAAATTCAGAGGATAAGCATACCAGCATATGAAGAATATTGTATAAGTCTATCTACACCACCATCTCTATGGAATGTTATCCAAATTATTGGTTTGTACATGGGATTTCCACTTCCTTGGATATATGGGGTTTCAACAGGTCTTAACAGTGGACCCATATAATGATTAGGTAGTTTATTTTTGGGAAGAACCGATGAATGGTCCTTGTTCTAGTAGTTTTCAAGATCTAGCAGGATAATACCAGATATTCATACCATATTTCTCCATAGAAGCTTCTTTGTTAATGGCTCTGACCAGAAACGGCCATGATTTTGTATAGAGAGAGCAGTTCCAGGATGTGTTCGTCTACCAGAAGAGATTATTGATAATTGTTCTAGTTTTCATGATTCTAAATGATGAGGTGATGTTTGAGGTGTTTTGTGATGCTTCTAATCTAGTATTATGGTGTGTTGTAGTGTATAAATGGTTATTTATCTCTTATGGTTATAGTTATCCATGTCCCCATGATTATAATTATGCCTCCCATGATTTTTAAATAAAAGTGGTTGAGTTTTCATTAATGATATGGCGTAATTAACACATTGGGGAGTGATTTTTATTCTCCAAGGATCACAAGAAATTAATAGACATATTTTACCTTCAATATATGAACATACATTAGTTGAGGTGGATGGAGTCTCTCCAGGATTATGAATTTGAGGTCACTTACACCTCATGGAAGGAAAATGTTGTGGCAGATGCTTCGATAAAGAAGTCACAGACGGAGGTATTACATGAATTTGTGGATGCATGGAGAGTAATGGGGGAGTGGGAAACCATTCACATAGTTACATGAATGTTTGGTGGTAGAGTATGACTATTTTAGATTAATATGGAGTGATCCCTATGCTAAAAATTCAAGGAATATCATGGGGAGAATAGGAGGCAGAGGTGATGCATAATCACGCTAACTAGGATATTGCTCAGGAGGGATGGTCAAAGGATCATTTGAATCAGATTCTATTTTGTGGGAATCATTTTTTCTATTGTAATTTTTGATTAAGATCACTATGAGTTTCAAATATCACCCAGAAATGTACACCCAACTGATTACAATATGTATTGGGGCTTGAGGGAATAGTTATGGTCGCCCGAGATGAAGCGAGCAGTGGAAAAGCATGTGGAAAAGAGCATAGTGTCCCCACTAATGATTTCTAAGAACCGGGTTCCCAATTGTTTGTTGCATCCCCTATACATCCCCGAGTGGAATAGGGATGACATATCTAGGGATTCAGTAACTTGATTACCAAAGGCTCAGAGAGGATTTGATGCTATCTAGGAAGTAGTGGATCTAGTGAAAAATCGACTCAGTTCATAGAAATTAAGGAGTCAACATAATTGGATTCCTTAGAAATAAGGTATGTGGATGAGGAGGTATGTCTATATTGTGATCAGAGAAACATCATCTCATATTTTGATACATGTTTCACCTCATGATTCTAGAGGGGATTACAACATGAGTTTGGAAAGAAGTTACTCCACAACACTAATTTCATCCCCTTTTACAAATGGATAGGCAGAGAGGACCATCAATACATTTGTGGACATGTTGTGGGCATGAGTTCTGGACATTAGTGGGGTTTGGTTGTGATATTTTTCATTGGTATAGATTTATTACAATAATATATATCATTATTCCTATAGAATGGCATTGTTAGAATATCTATAATGGATTTCATTCCATTCACCATTCAGTTATAAAAAAAACTAGGGAGGTAGTTGTTCTTGGTCTAGATGTGGTGTAGTGTACAATAGAGAAGGTGAAGCCTATATATGATTGTTTGAATGTAGCACATGGTTGGCATATTTCCTTTTTTGATTATAGATAAAGGACCTTGGAGTTCAAATATTGTGACCACATATTCGTTATGGTATCTCCAAGATGTGGGTCATGGAGGTCAAGTAGAGGGTGTAAGAATTATCACAGGTTCATATGATTTATTGATGTGTAAGGAAAAGTTATCGAGGTGTCATTTTACCTTTTGTTGTTACCACAAATGGGTAAGGTCCACAATGTCATTCATGTATACCAGCTATTTCTGTATCTTAATGATGACCCCATATAATATCATGGGGAGTCTATTATAAAGAGAAGAATGCAACCTTCGTAGAGTGGCTAGTGGCGATCCAGGATTGTTGGGAGAAAGTGTTTTGTGGATGAAAAATTCAATTGTTTCATGTTATATGGAGGAATGGTGTCCTAAATTAGTGCACTTGGGATTGGGAGGTGTATATGCATGCAATTTACATTATGTTTTAATGAGTTTTTCTTTTGTATTTGATTTGTGATGAAAATCATGAACCTTGATTCTATGAGAATAATTTTTAAATTATTATGTGATAGTTGAAGATGTAATAATTATTAGGAGAGGGGGACCCGATCCCTAATCGAGACACATTAATTTGGAAGGGATTAAACTCATTTGGGTGATTTAGTTCCACCCAATACAGATAAAATCTTGATAAAGAGGATGGAATTCCCTAACCCACATTTTTACAAAGATGTGTGATTTTGTGGGGTGTCTTGTGAATGGTCATGTTAGCGAATGTGGATAGATTTTTTTGGATGTTGAGATTTAAATACATCATTCATACCACACAATGTGGTAAATCCGTGAGGGTAATATTATTGGTGGTTGTTTGAGCCTCCCATTCATGGGGGTTTGGATTTGAATTCTCTAGGGATAGAATAGTTTTTGGATTATCTAATAAGTTGATCGGGACCTATGTGGTCAATTATATTGCAAGAATGTAGTGTTTGGGGTGTTTTGGGTGGAAACGATGCCTCATTTCAAGATCTTTCTAATATTTTCTAGTTTTTCCTTTGGTGAATAATGGCGTCTGTGACGGCATGTCCGAGAATCAGTGCCGGTGATTCAGGGAGTCATAATAGGTGAGACAAGGAATTGCTATCTGTGAGTCAGGGTGTCGGTGTCTTTGAGTCTAGGATTCATTGTTTGTGAGTCCGGGCATCTGTGTTGGTGAGTCAAGGCATCAGTGTCGGTGAGTTGGGGAATTGGTGTCGGTGTGTTCGAGCATTAGTGTCGGTGACTCAGGGCATTGGTGTCGGTGAGTTAGGGTGTTAGTGTTAGTGAGTCAGGGCTTCGTTGAGTTAGCGTATCCGAGATTTGGGGTGACGATAAGTCACTTCCAGTGGCATGTTTTCAGTGACACACCCATCAATGAATCATTTTACAATGTTCCTAGGATTTCTAGTTTCATCCCTCTTATAATTCATTTGATGTAAATCAAGTTTAAATACATGTTTAATCCTTTGAAATTGTGTTTTAAATTATATTTATAATATCATTAATATCCTAATGCTCTAGTGACTTTGAAATAGTCAATCAATGTAATATTGACCATGATCCCATGTAAATGACCTTTAAACCTTTTTTCATCCTATTCAAATAGGATCTATCTTTTCCTTGACAATACATTCTCTTCATAGTGTGTTTTTTCCTCTTGGTGTGACTATAGGCTTCCCTTCCCCTGGAGTCGTGTGTTGTGTCATATCCATCTATCCGGTATTCCATGGTGTTTACTACTATTCAAAAACCACCTATTATGGAAAAAGGGGGCGTTTGGCCACATATTGTTTCAAGTAGGTTTATCCATCTTATCTCTTTTAATTGTGTACTATGCGGGGTTGGTGTACTATTGTATCTTTGAGAAAACATCTGTAATTGATTTTTTATGTAGATAATTGGGTGGAATATGTGGGGATGGGAAATATGTTGATATTATTTGCCGGTTTTATTTTTTATCGTTGTTTATGATGTGATAGGTTGTAGACATGTGGCCTATGAAAATCATGATGGTTGGTTTTATTTGCCTACACAAGGTTGTTTATTTATAAATATTATTTTTTCATTTTGAATAGTTAATCTAAATATCAATCTGATAAATCACATACACTTGGATAAATAAATAGATTCCCTCAGATTAAAACACTTATGTGATCACCCTTATTTATCAATGTGGACTTTAAAGAATAGTGGGGGCCAAATCTGAATACACCATGCTTGATAGGAGTGGTTGTGTGATGTGTTCTCTTCGGTATTGTGCCTTGTGTGGGTTTCAGTGGAGGTAGATGTGTGAATGTGTGTAATGGGTAGTACTAGTGGTGTGAGGGAATCTTAGGTTGAGGAATTGATTGATTGTTGAATTGATGGACTTTTTATGTAGTGGGTCTATATATGAGTGGCGAATGGGATGCTGGGCCACCAGACAAGGATGTTTCGGGATTTCATGTTTTGGGTGTGTTGGGTGAGGTTTTTTTTCATATTGGCTATCGAGTTGGGTTGTGAGATGATGATTTTGGTGGGATAATTTTTAATAATGATATTGGTAGTTTCTCACATTGTTTGACTTGGCAGTGGTTGGTATGGTTTCTTCACCAAATTGTTTTTGTAGTGTTTGTTAGTTTCCATGTTAGGGGTGGAAATAAAAAAATTAACGATTTGGTAATGCAGAATGATAATGGTTATGTAAATTAGTTGGGGATTTGGTCGAGTTGGGGTTGTTATGAAGTCACGTTCACAAGACCATCATTCGTGGTTGTATGTCGATGTATGGGTAGTAGGAAAGGTATTTTTGGGTTGGTAAGTTTTATATTTAGAATACCATAATATGGGATGAGTGGTTGTTACATATATATATAATCTTTTCATTTCTTATGTTTTCTATAAGAACCCCACTCATGTTGAGAACTATTTTCTGAATCCATCATTATTATGGGGGTGTATTTCCCAACATCCTGATTAGAGGATTGGTGTTTGGTTACTAAAATTACCATGATCTGAATTCTAGGAATTTCCCATCCAAGAATCTTCGAGTTGTTCCTAATGTATTGTGGATTATTACTAGATTTATAGAACTGGTTTTGTGAAAGGTGGTTTGTTTCCCAGGGGTCTTCGGGATGACACCGATGTTTTTTTGTAAGGGTGTGGTCTGTGTGAGACCCAAGGGTCTTCAAGTAGGAATTTGGTTTGGTCTGAGGCATTGGTGTGTGCGAGTTGGTTATGACAGTGGGGATTGTGGATGATTGTGGTAGAATTTGGAAATTTTCCATTAGATATTAGCATAAGAACTAGTGGTAAGAAGATCAGGGTACCCAAATATCGATTGCTTATATAATACATGACTTGAATTTCATTATTTAGTGAGAATACCATGGTGAGGTTAGGGCGGATCATATACCTGGTTTTGGATTTTATGTTTATATTGTTTCTCACTGGGGGAATTAGTATGCTTCTCCCATTTGTTGAAGGATTCTTTTGGATTCCCCCTACTGACTATTCGTGTATGCTCACCCTATACATATATATATATACTTTCACGTTTCGAAGGAGATTTTTTAAACCATTTTGTGCCTTACTAGCTCGGACATTGGGGATGGGTAATAAATCATTGGTTTGTCTTCTTTTGGTACATGCATTATTTTTTATTTTTTATATCTAGTAATTTTACTTAAACATGTATGTGGGATCGATTATTGTTCCATTATTTACATCTTTATTATAGTTTGTTTGAGGATGATACATCTTATCTCTTGATCGTGGTTACTTAAAAAAGGTAATGTATCCCACTTTCATGATATTTATATACACATGGTGCAGGTCTACACCCGAGGGCCTATTAGAGGTTGGACATTGGGGGTCATTATCTCTACTTCATATTGAGGAAGGAATGTAACAGCTTCTTGGGATCCATTCCCTCATCTTGAAGAAGGTAGGTTGTGACATGTTTTTTATAGTGTAATATATTTATTTTATGCAATAAAATTATAAAATATTGTATTATATTAGCAATAACTTCACAAGATTATTTTCATCAAAATTCCCAAAAATTTATGATTAAATCCAATCATAATATAGGGTACTGATCTCAATAAATAATTGTTTATTAATTTGTATTTATGTATCCTATAATAAATGTAATCTATATGATAAACCAATGATGTCATTAATCTGTGATTTTTTTTCTAACATTCATAATGAATAATTAATTACCTAAATCTATCAAGCATATGATATCCCCAAATTATGGCTCTCATCAATTGAAGATTTAGTAATCCAATGATATGGTTGGTAATATGGTATATGATGTTTATTGAGTGAGTTAAAAGAAGATTAAAATGAATGGGAAAATAAAATAGTTTTATGTCCAACACACACAAGAGTGTTGATTAATGTTAGAAATGTAAAATGGATTTAATTTTATTTTGAAATATAAAGGTATTAAACCATAATTTATATTCTTTACAGAAAATTTATTAAAATAAATAAATTAATTTTGAATTATTGGGAAGATGAAGATACTAGTGTTAATCTTTAATCAAAATTTCATCTAAAAAAATAATAATATTATAAATTAAAGGGAACACAATAGAACTTGAAGCATAGGGGGGATGATTGGTCTCTAAAGTGGATATATGCATTTTGAATGTCCTCCTAGGACACTGATAATTCTTTTTCTATTTCTTTGTATCATCCAATGTTCTGAAATTCCATCCTCTTTCATGGAATGCTGGGGATTGTATTTTCATAAAAATGTGGTGGAAACATTAATTTTTAAATACACCATCAAATTGGATAGGCAATTTTACCATGAATGAAGAAATATATCAATAATCCATATTCTAATAAATTGTATGTATAGATTATCATATTTCACCATAAACATTTCACTTCCATTGGACATGTGTATTAAATGTTTGGACAATTTTTTTAATGCATGCCATGTTATACAATTTTATCAGTAATATTAGAAATGACACAATATGAATGGGATTTATGTTAGGATTAGCCCCCAAAATAATTTTTGAAATAATGCTAGTATAATATATTTTGACATTCTTCTGATTTTTTTAGCTCAAATGTACTTTTATATTGGGTGAATATTTGTGAATTTTGGGTATTAATAAATTCATGTAAAAAATAGTGTGACAGAAATTCATGAATAAATTTGGCCTCATATTGGTTGATTTTTTAATTATATTTTATATGAATGTATTATTTAAATTTACATGGAATCATGGTTCACCATCAACTAATTTAGACTTACGTATTGATCCTAGGAAATATAACACCACACCTAGTCCAATTTCATTGACAGATTCATTGGGCCTTCTTATGTGGTTTAATTGGCCCATTATTTTGTCAAATTTGCAAAATCTATAGTAAAATTACTTTTTAGAATGTGAATCAGTAGAAGTAAAAAATCATAATCCCAACATTAAATTTTTATATTGGAAAATGTGACTCAATAAAATTAACAATTTCATAATTAATAAAAACAATTCTCTTTATATCAGTTTATTATCAAAACATAAACATTGAATGGAAATTTATCACTATTGAGTGATAAGATAACAACGTGATTAAACTAAAATAATCAATTCATTTTTAATAACAACCCCCCTCTAATATAATAGTGAATTTACTCTTGTTAAAAAATATATGACAACAGCAGAAAATCATTTTCACTAAAAAATAAATATTATTAATTGTTTTCTAATCATTTGTTTCTAGACTAATTCAATCATTCGTGCTGAATTCCAATAAATTTTTTAACTAATATTATGTGTTAAAAATTATTTTATAGATGTAAAATTTAATTGGAACATGAGGGAACTCAATCCTTACTCTTCTAAAGATGATATATATTTATTTAGGAATGATCAAAAATTGACTAACCAAAAATTAAATTAATAGATTTTGAAAGGTCTCCTAGCTTCAATTTCTTAATATAAGGTACATAAATATAAAAATGAATTTTTTTTAGGGTGAAAATTAATTTAATAATAAAATTTCTTAATGTGTAAAAATTAGATGGAAAACACAAACATGGAAAAAATGAAAGAAAATTTAAATGAGAAATGTATGTTTACAGAAACACATATTTTAAAATGTGTGAATGATTAATGGACATAATTAAAGTTATATAAGATTATAATTGGATGAAAATTAATATTTAAAAATAAAAAATATATACCAATGACCCACAAAAATATTAATTGAGTGACTATATTTAATAAAAATATCTTTTTATTAACATTTTCGGAAGCTAAACATCGATAAAAACTCAACATCATATCCCAATTTTATTTATATGTGTTGAAAATATTAATTGTCATATGTATAATATGATAAAATGACGAGGAAGGATTATTTTTGACCCACCCCTGATAGAACCAATATTTTTTTCATTTGTCATTGTATTCATTTGATTAACACTTTTCATAATGATTTTACTTGATAAAAAAATATATACATTTCCAAACCTATAAGAATGGTAACCTCTCCTATAGAAATAAAAAGATGATTTCCCATAATTATATTATGACACAGATATAATAATGAAAAAGATACCAAAAAGGAACTCCACTCCTACCATTATTAAATAATAATAATTTATGTAATGATAATCCTTTTAATTGTCTGGTGGAAAATAATTTCAATATTATAAGGTGGCTTTAAATAATGTTGTAATTATCTTGAACGGGAAATAAAAATGAGTATGAATATATGTGTAATGGAAGGATATTTTGATATTTTTATTCTAGTGTTTCTCGAAAATGCATCAATCATACAAATACTCATCAGTTTATGAAAGTCATCTTAATTGTATGATATCTAAAAATAAAAAACAAGGGTTAAACACATACAATATCAACATATAGGCATAATATACACTTATAATAAATTATTACATTATTCGATATAGTATGGGGAAAAAATATCCACTCAAAAATTGATTATTGAGAACCTATTGGTATTGAAAAAATATTTCATCCTAGTTCATGATGAAAATTCAAGATCTTCGATATTAACACATGTATGTTTACCTCCAAATATTACTTGAAATTTTTTAAAAATTTAATGGTGAATAATTTTTAATTTTTGAATTATTTTTAGGATTTTATTTATTTTTTATTTTATATAATTAAAATTCTACATAAATTAAAAACATTTTTGTATGAATAAATTAGTAAAAAAATGAACCTGTAAATTATAATTAGATATGAAGAAAAAAAAGAAATGAAGAGGTAGAAATAGATGGAGGGGAATGCCTGTGAGGTGGAGTTAAATTGAATGTGGTGATAATTGGATTAGAATACATTGGTCGCTATCATTATTAAACGGTGGATCAACAGTAGTAGTTGGGGATTTAGGGAATCTCAATCTTCTTATAATGTTGAGTTTCTACTAATAGTGATGATTTAATTCATGTCCATTAACCATGAATGTATTTTCAGTAGAATAGTCAAGGAATTACACTACACCAAACAAGTAAACTTTAGAAACTATAAAAGACCTTCTCAATGAGAATTATGAATACATGGGTGTGCCTAAAATCCATTGTTGAAGATAATTATCTTATCGCCACAATGAAATAGATTTTATATGATGTGTTTTGTAAAACCATGATTTTTTATGAATTTATTTTTTATCAAAGAAATTAAAATTCATTGATGGCGTTCATTACATGCTATAATATTTTATGATATATTTTAGTGAAAATACTTGATATTCATAATATAAAAAATACTAATATTATATTTAGTTAAATGAAAAGTTGATTGTGGTGTTCATTACATGTAACATTGGGTATAGGCTTCATTACCCACCACAGTCAGTTTAAATGAAACATGACGAATTATTAAAATATTTTTATATAATATGATATTTATTCACTAAGAATGTGAAATGGAAGTTATCATTATTATTATATGAAATAATAATATCTTTTTTAAACATGAATTCATTGATGATAAATTAATTAGAAAATAATGTAAAACCCCTCTGATAATTAAAATAAATCATTTCAAAAATAAATAATTAGGCACAAAAGTGTGTTTCATATCAATATATTAAGAAAATAAATTCAATTTTTCTATTTTTAAGAAATATATATAATATATATTCAATCATATTTTGACGATTATTTTATATGTTTTCGATAATATATATATGAATAAATCCAATTTTATGTATAAAAATTGTTTTTAAATGTTCTATAGAATTTTGTTGGTGAACTCATTTTAAAAATGATCTATGAAAATAATAGAAAATGAAATTGATAAAAATTTTTAAAAAAAAATTAATAAAAAATTATTCTTAGTAACAATGTTTGGTGTTTTACAAAAGATTCATTTTTTGATGAGTACTGAAAAATAATGATTTATAATTAAAAATAATTTTTCGTTTAAAATATTTGCTATGTCAAATCATATATCAAGATGGTTTTAAACTATAAATAGTTAAAGAAAAAATGAAAAAATTCTATGTGGGTAATTTTAATCAATTTAAAAGATATATTGGATATAAAATTATTTTAGTCTTTTTAACATTTTGACTTTAAAAACACATTTTCTTGTACTATATACAGAAAAAAATTATATTAAAATTTTTCAATTATGTATGTGGAATTAAAAAAATGTACTGGATTTAAGGAATATTCATAATTCATAATTTAAAATAATTCCAACATTATTTTTTATCATAATTATTAATGAAAACATATAAAATTTATCACGGTGATTAAGATAAAAATATATTTTCTAAGGGCCTATACATTAAAAATATAGGGAAAATGATTTTTAAACATTTAATAAGCCCATTTTATGAAAAAATCAACATTATCCATTATATATTCAATATTATACCATTATTTTACCCAAATTTCCTAGAAAAATTAAATTTTCAATTTTATCTTCACAAAATTTAATTTTTTTTACTCACATCCCTTATAAATGTCCACCCTCTTACCCCCAATATTCACGCCAATAAATTCCTTTGGTTATTCCATTACAAGTAAAAATATATTCCCAAAATCTCACCCCTGATTTTATAAGCATTATTCTATGTAGAAATCAATCCATGTAAGGCCTTTGGTGCAAAAATATAAGATATACCTAAAGAAGAGGTAATGTTCATCAATGAATGATTTTGTTTTATTTATTTCTCAAACACTATATATTATTTTTATATCATTTTTATATTAAAACAGAATTATTATATATATATTTGTTTTTATGTTAATGGTACTACTTACAATCAATCACACCTCCATCAAATGGTCTATTAAATCCTTGTTTATGTGAATGACAGACTACCAAATTGTGGACCAATTCCATTATTTTTTCAATAAAACCCTTTTATGGGTTTGAATAATTATGAAAATATATTAATATGTGATATATATTATGTTTAATATTTCTATATGATTATATAATTCTTATATAATAGAATAATTCCGGATTTCTATTTTTTGGTAATATAATAACATCGTTCTTGTGTAAGGTGAACTACCACCTGGCGAAGAATTGTGATTCGCTCATGATTTACAAGGAATGTATTAAGGAAAGTTTTAATAATAATTTGTGATATTTTTCTGAATAATAATTATTACATTATGATTATATATATATATATATCAATTTATTTAATTCTCTCAGTATAACATAAACATAGAAATATAGTTCATGCATACGCCTGACCTAATGTTTCCATGAAGTGTGTATTAATTTTAATATCAAAAAATTTTATGAATACTATAAATATATATTTAATGAACATGTATATTAATTATATAATTTTTTAAATTACTAGAATGATTAAATCATGATCAATATTTAGGAACAATAAAATGAGAAATCAAAACTTATTCGAAATACAAAGCAGTTATTACATGAAATGTAACATTAACAACTAATAATTAATAAATATTTAATAGGGCTCATAAAAATAATATTTGGTTTTATATATATAAATATTTTTCATTAATAGATTTATAAAAATGATATATTGATTATACATGATGATTGAATGAGTACAATAGAATTTGCATCCTATGATAGAGGATTGCAATCTCACTTTTATTTTATGGGGGAAACATGCCACGTGCACCGCCCACAACTAATATATTCTTAATATATTTGACTAGGATTAATAACATAATTCAAACAATGTGAATTATTTTGATTTAAAATCCAATTTTAGGATCTATTGTTCTTGTTATTTAGACCAAAAAAATTACCAAAGCAGTATGGTAATTTGCAGTCAATTTTCATTCTTTGTGGAACATGTTATGTTATGAACCTATAATTCTTTTTAAAGAGTATATAAATCACCTTTTAAATGTAATATTATAAATATCAAAAAAATTAAATATTATATTCTTTTTAATTTGTTTTCTTTCATGGGGATTATGATTCAATGTTACCAAACTGGTAATAGTTTGTTTATACTGTCTAATTAGTGATCAGGATTGATTATGATTATTATTTTATTGATGAAATAATATGATCCATATATCAATAATTCCAGTGAATTTTATTCTCATATGGGTATTCATGACATCTTCAAGTAATATATCAACTTTTCCCCTTATTTGGTACATAATAAAAATATAAAAAAGTTTTATTTAAAATGTGAGATTATATCCTTCATTTGTCGAAATTCCATTTTCTATCATGACTATTATTTATATATATTTTTTAAAAAATGATCATAGATTATCTTATGATTTTTAATAGAAAATTTGAACCATTTTTATCATTTTATCAAATTGGTATAAAAAGAATCATCTTGTTATATTCATATTAAGTCTATTTAGTCTTCTACTGAACATGTCAAATAAATCATTGTTCTTACATTTGCATCACGTTCCTAAATCAATGATTTTATGACCAATAAATTAGTTAAATCATAATTTTTATGTTTTAAAAAATATTTTCAATAAAAAAAATTTTTCTACATATTTTTTAATTATTTTATATTTTACTTAATTTTCAAAGAATGTAATTCTAAAAATAATTTATGATTAAAAATTATTTTAAATTATTTATTTAAATAATTTAATTGTTATTTTCAAATAAAATATATTTCAAATAGTTTTATGTTATAAAATTTCATTTTAAATGATTTAATTGTATTTCCCACATGAAATATTTTGAATGAATTTAAAAAATCTTCCATTATAACGTTATAATTTTATTTTTAATGCAAAGGATTTCTTAAATGTTTGATTAACCTAAATTTTAATGAAAAATTATTTTTCAAATGAATTATTCCAATTGGAATGTCAAAATCCTTCTCTAAATAAGATTAAATCCTTGGAAATTGTTTTTTATTAATTTGGAATAGTATCCAAGGACACCATTATTATTCATTCATTGAATGGATTATGTTTACGATGAAATTTTTTTATTGACTATTTTTCTCTTCCAAGGGTTGCACCAGGATAAAACACATATGTAACCCACTTATTATCATCTGTTATGTTATAAAGAAAATATTATGAAACCTATCTATTTGACACATGTTTTTATATGACTACATGTTTATGATTCCCATTTCATATCATGGGTAATGATATGATGAACAATTATGATATTGCGTAAGTCATTTCTATAATTTCATTATGTGATGGGTGGGAACTATTTCTCCTTACCATGAAGTGGGTAATGATATATATCTTATTTGATAGAAATATTTTGAACATGGGGTGAACCTGGTACAATATAATTGGGGTTCCACTAGTGAAGTTGATGTGTCCAACCAAGTTGGTTTAGCTGCCTATGTGTGAACCTGATTGCTGGTCAAAATTTTATCCATGTACATGATTAAATTTTTGTAATTTTATAAGTGAACCAGAATACATTTTAATAATGGAATTAGTGAACATAGTAAAATTTTGAGAATATTATTCATCGAATTTTTTTCTTGTCAATTATATTAATAAAGGTCCTTATTTATTGTCCTTTAAATAATAAATGACATATTTTTATTTATTAATTTTCATAATATTATAAGCTAATGCGTATTCCCAATGTTTACATATTATTCAAATTTTATTCTCTAAATACACATGTTTTTTATTGACTAATTATTTATCTATTATGACCATCGATTATTAAATTCTTGATATATTGTTTTTTATCATTGGTATGCAAGGTAGATTTTCCCTATGTTATAATGATGATCCCTTACCCCTATTATTATGTCATGTTTATGTTTCTTCTGTCTGTACCTTCACAATAAATTTTAGCTCACCGTTTTTATGTTTCCATTCCTCGAGTTATGAAGAGTGGTTTTAAGTAGTCTATGGTTGTGAAGAGTAATAAATTGGATGTATTTATAAGAGATGTTAAAGATATTTCACCGATTTAGATGATTACAATTCGATGATTCCAAGGATACTAATTTATTACAGTCCATGGGAATGTGTTTGTTTAATGTATTATACATTCATATAATAACATGTAATATTTATTTATGTTAATACCAAGTCTATATAGTTAGAATAAAATGATATGCCTAATTATCCTTTGGAAACTAGAATTTGAAAATTTTATTGAGATCCGTAGGAATATTTATAAGGACATATATAGGTATGTATCTAGAAATAAGTATTAGTGTGATTTCAAATATTGGGAAATGTCCTATAAAATTTTTAAAGGGGATAGTTAGAGGTTTCCTAGAATCATATCCTTTCCTATACTCTACATGATAATTTGAATCTGGCATAAATATACCATTGAAAAAAAATCTGAGGACGCCTTATTGAGCTATAATCAATTTAGAATTGGTTCTTGACAATAGGATGTGCAAAAAACCTATTTTTACACGCATGGGGGTTATTAATTAGAAATTCACAATCTATTTTTCAACATTATTGATAAATTTAAACAGATAAATATTATGAATAACCTATGGTATATATAAATTTTTATAGTGTAAAAAATAATGTGTCATGATTTAGATATCAATTAACAAATTTTGTAATTATTATTCAGTTCCTAATATTATTATTACTTCTAAAACAATGTCTTTGATTTAGTTAATATATGGAACCTAGTAGACCCATGTTAATAAATAGTGTAATGGAAAATTAAACAATATACCTCCAGTGAAACAAGTTTTATGTGAAATGGAATGATAAACCTTAATGAAATTCACACTTCAATTATTCATCTTATGAATCATGATGAACATTTGATTGAGAAATTGAGGAAACAACATTCAGTTGAGTCCCTCATGAGTAAACTACCAACTTAAATTAGTGGATTCATTAACTCGTTAGTTACTGATAAATATATATGTACTATTGAAAATATACTATCTATGCTCCATAGTTCAGATCATTAAATATTCACTCTTAATACCAATAGCTTGGAATTTGATGTTGGTCAATGGTGTAATATTATTAATAATATGAGTATATATGATGAATTGGGATACTTTATGTAGGATTCATTGAAATTATTGTTTTTTATTAAGTTATTTATATGTATTATATGCATCAAAATGGGCTATAAATTCCTATATTTGGATTAAAAGTATGATGAATGTTATGGTGCATATAGATATATTTTTACAAGAAACTCATGGAAATATTATTCTATTATACTACTTCTTAAACTAAAAGATGATTGATTCGTCAGTTTTCAGAAATCAGTTATCTAAATGTATGTACCCATAAGAAGGATTATATTCAATGCTAAAATAATTTTTGGTTCAAATTTTTTTTAAAAGAATAGTTGAATCACTTCTTGATATAAAGATAATATAATGAAAAAGTGGTTACATGGAAAATAAAATGATATTTTTCATGGAAATATGAAATTTTTTTGAATGTATACTTTCCAAAACTATGGGAATCATCACTTTGGTGAGTTCCTAAAAGGAAAAATAAGGTTCTTCAAATAGGGAACAACTATTACTCAACCAAAAGAATATAAAAATAATATAATGAGTTAATTCAATTTAAATACAATAGAGAGAGCTCTATAATATTCACCACCAAAATTTTAGAATCTCTATTTGAAAGATATATGGATTTATAAGAATAAATTCCCCAATACAAGAGCTACTATTGATGTAATGGAAAAAAACCTCTAAGGAGAAGGATGAAATGTAAATATTATTAAATCACAATTAATGTAAAATATTATAATTATCTAACACATAAACATTTATCATTAGTTGGGAATATCATGTTTGATTTTGTATGAATCATACATATAAATATATGTTCATATATTTTTAAAATTCCATGTGACTCCATATATTTATTTTGGAATAATTATTTCATATATTCTATTATCATAGGGATGAACCAAATCATTTATAAAAAAAAAATTCTTATAAGATAAGATCTTATTATGAGAAATAAAGAAGAATTTATGTCTAAAATATAGTTATATGGAAATTAATGAAATTACAATGATTCAATATAACACATAATTAAGGGATTCACATGATTTTTATGAGAAAATAAAATGACACTTTTTGATATATTAGTCATATGTGTGAAGCGAATGTTTACAAATTTAGTGAACATCATTGTAATGTTTTGTATTTTCATATTTTTCAATGGGACATTTTTTGATAATTTAATAAATAGTTTATGTTGAACGTTAAAATGATATTTAATGACTAATTTAGTATTTTATAACATTATTATTTATGCATATTGGATAAAAAGTGTCATAATATAACATAAGGTATATGGTATAAGGTCATAGCCATAAACATTAAAAAATAATTAGTTTTGTAAACAATTCACATTGAGTATATTTTAAGGAATATATTATTAGAGAATTAATGCCTAACTATTACATAACAACAAAAATATTACAATGTAGACTCTTCTACTCACTATCAATTTTTTCACAAAATAAAACTCTTTAAAAAATATGACACTATTTTCCAGACAAAAATCCTCACAACATTCATCTTCACATCGTCTTTTCTCTTTCCCATCCTTATGCCCTATTGAAATCATTTAAAAAACATATGATGAGAAAACAATGCTTAGTAATGAATATAAAATAAGGAATTAAAATGTTAGTCTGTGAATATTTTATTATTCTGAAAATGTTTTCAAAAAATCCCACTAGTGACCAATTAAAGATAAACTATTTACCCGACGCCATGCAGTCATAATATTCTTGTGAAAAATCTTATAAATCATAAATCATAAATGTAGATTTTGTCTTCGATATCATTCATAAAATATAGCTACCACAATTACATTTATATTAACCTTCCTGGCTACATTTTGAATTCCAGTCATAATATATTCCATAAATATCTTAGGATAGACATTATTATTTTAAATGGTCTCAATACCAAATGCATCAAAGAGATAAATTGAGATCAGATTCCATCATTTTATCATGTAATGGCCCATAGAAATTATAAATTACCTAGATACATAACATAATCAAAATAAATAAATAATTATTATAGGAAAAAATAACATTTCTTCATTTAAATCATGTTTCATTTTTACACAATAGTGAACAAAAAAATTAAATCAATTTATTTGAAAAAAAAAATAATGAGACATAAAAGTGGTAAATTCAATTCATTTATTTTATGTTAAAAACATTACATGTTTTTCAAATAATAAAATCATTTTAAAAAATTAAAATGTATTAAAAGAAGAATTTTGAATAAAAGTGTCTCATTCCACATTGAAAATTTGGAAATGAATTAAAATTTTATAACATTAATGTCCGTATAAATAAATACATAAACCCATTTTGAAAACATATACATTAATTAGAATGACGTATAATAATTAATCTTTATGACATTTATAATGTTGTCTCAGTTAAAGAGTCACTAACTAATTGAGAAACAAAAGAAAAAATATCATTAAATAATACCATTGAACAAAAAATTAAATTTCATCAGAATCTATTAATTCATGACATAAAATATCAAATTGGATATATACACATATTATCATAGAATAAAGGTGCATAAAATCATGATATTCCTAAATTATTTAAAATTAATGAATTTAGACTACTATATTTGGCATACCAAATGTAATAATACGACTGCTCTAGATTTACTAACAGAATCATTGGGCTTCCATATGTGGTCTAAATATCACCTACGAAGGATAAACTTGACAATTCTATAGTAGAATGGTTTATTAAAATTTGAATCTGAATCTCTAAAAAAATCAAATAACATAGAATTTTATATTAAATTATATGATCAAAAGATTATAATATAGTGTAATTTAATGAAATAAAAAATTAGACTTTATATTTTTTATGATCTTGACATGAGTATTTAATGGGAATTAATCATTATCAATAATAATTCAATGATGTGAGAAGAATAATATGATGAATTTATATAAAATATAAATTATCTTAACGAATCTAACAAAATAAACTTGATTATGAATTTTAATAGTTGAAATGTAATAAATAAAAATAGTCCTTCAATAGAGTATTTTATCTCAATAAAATTATGAAAGGAGGAGAGAATTGTATTTTTAAATGATGAACGTAATAGTAGTTTCAATAAATTATTAATGAAACTTTAAATATGATAATCACATTGATGTTTTGAGGATATCAAAAATAAATTAGACGATTCTTCAATATTATAGTTATTACAATATTGATATTAAGGAAAATAATTATTTTAAAAAGGTGAAATATGAAGTTGATTAAATAATTTTACATTATTTTTTTGTGAGGATTTATATAATGAAATGATTGATATGGGAATGTGAGTAACATGTATATATACATCATTAAATTGATAAAAAACACATATATACATACTGAATATTTATAGAGATGAAAAATGGCTTACATGAAGAAATGATATATATGATAATTTGTAATGATATGGAATTAAAACTCAAATATAAAAGAAGTTGGTTTTAGAGATCAATTATTGTAGATCACTACTCACATTTCATGTGAACCAATCCTTGAAAATGATAATATTCTTATTATTAAATTAAACCATAATAATTTACATCATGTAAAATTTATTTAAAATTATTCTTTTACAAAATAAAATACTGTATTTATTATGATGTATTGTTAATTTCAAAAATCAGGAAGATGATTTTCATAGTTCCTTGGTCAGATGGGTTAAGTGAAGATGATAAGATATCCTCTCCCATGAGTCTATAAATATTAAGAGAAACTATATTTTTTAAATTTTATTATAACTTTTCATTTAGATTTTAATATCATATTGATTAATAGAAAATGGCATTGTTTATTGAATTTATATGTTATTATATAATTATTTAATCATTTAAGATATTTTAATGGCCATTATAAACACAATTTATTATTTTTATTTTTATTTTTATTAAAACATTATTTATTATGAACGGTATTATGAAATTTTAATTGTATTCTTATTTATCGATTAAGTATTTTATAATAATAAGCAATGATGGTGATATGATTTTTTTTCAAATGAACCATCAATATAGGTTTTCATATTAACCGAGATCCAATGTTTGTTAATGAAAAACAAATATTATGTCATTATATATTTACTATAATTATATTAAGGTATATTAATATAAAATTTTTTTATTAAATGGAATGTGTATATCAGATTTATTTTAACAACATGAGTTTTTTAATATTTTATTTATTAATTTATAATAATGTTTAAAATCAAGTCTTACATAGAAAAACAAATTAAATCTGAAAATATATAAATTTATTAAAATTTAATTATTTATATAAAAAATATAGCAAAGAAACTAAATTATTTTATATCACTTATCCAGCTTATGATAAATATATTAAAAAATATATTGAAATATTAGTCATAAATTTTGCATATTTTATTTGTTTTTTTCCATTTTAATATTGAAATTGACACATATGACATAGAAGCATTGAATTTTGTAAAAATGTCATATATTTTTAAATAAATATATCTAAATAATTATATGTTCATTTTTTAGTAATTTCTGACAATATATTTCATAAAATAATTAAATTATTAATTACAATTTTAAAAATATAGGTTTTACCAAGTCTCTATCTTTTACAAAATTATATGTATATTTTCAAGACCCAAATATATATAAAACCATTGAATCAATAAAAAAAATTATTTTTCATGAGTAAAATTATAAATAATATAATATATTTTTTAATGATTCAATCTTACATAAAATATTTTTCAATTTATTTACTATTATTAATATAATAAAAACTATTTTTTTAATGGTTTTATTTAAGTATTTTCCTTTTGAATTTTTTTTGGATCCAATTGGATGAGAAAAAGAAATTATAGTAAACTAATAAAAATATTGTATGATAGTAAAATTTAAAATTTAGTGCATTACAAAAAAATCATCAAAATAATGTAGTTTTAAAAAAAAGTTGTGATTTTGACTTTTTTGTGGTCATCGTATATTATGTTTTTTATATTTCATCCTTTTAATTGATAAAATTATTTTTATATTTTTATTTATTATATGAATTTTTGGTTCTTGGTTAAATTTTAATTTTGATTACGAATATTCAATAGAATGGATATAAAATTAGTTACCACAAAAAACATAAAATAAAACTGTATTTCTAAATATAATTAATAAAATAAAAACATTTAGATTCAATGTTATAAATTATAGGGATGCAAGTTGGATTAGATGAAATTTTTTTCCTTGACTATTTTAATCATTATGATCTTTTATCACATTAATAATTTAATCTAACAATTTAACTATAAAGGTAACACCCAAAAAGAATGTTCTCTTAAATTATTTTATTAGATCACTTAAACAAATTCATGTTACATATATCCCATTGAAAAAAATTAAAACTATTTCATTTTTCTCATGATAAGATTCTATCTAAAAAATATAAAACCACTTGTCTCATATAGTTGTCCAATGTCAACAATTTATAAGTTGATTTTCACGTGAAATAACACATTATTAATATCAGTATTTTTTCCACTTATTGTTTAAATTTACATCAATCACATAAAAATATATTATACATGTACTAATATTTATTATATATTATTGACATTAATATTCTATAATGTTATTTTATTATTGGATAAGCAATTATTCAATCCTTTCCATTAGATATTAAATAAAAGAAAACACTGATTATGCATACATGAGGACAACTACCTCTACAATGATATGTGGTATGTTTTATAATCACTATATATTCAGAAAAGAAACAAGTATGATTCTGTCAAATGAATTTATTTCCAATGTACTATTTAGGTATTTGAATAAAAAATTTATGATAAAAAATTATCCCATAAAGTTCAAAATGAAATGTAAATGTTAATCATAGAAATGTGCAGAGTACCATTTCCACAAATATTAACATTAATTTAACATTACCACCCTACATTCATGATTATAATAATTAATTTATTGAATATCTAAAATATTTATGACATATTTTATGTTTCTATTAATATTTTATTAAAATTATATATTTTTAATTCAATAATCCTTGAATAATTATAATACACCTCCAAAGTTGACCTGTTTTACAACCAATGTGAATGATGTTATAGTATTTAAATCACAAAAGATTAAGAATATTATATATTTTAATATAGAAAATAATTATTTATTTACAATTTTTCAATTATTTTTTATCCGTGTTACTATAATGGACAATTTTTATTTATGTATAATATTTTTATCTATCAAAACACTAAAAATAGTTCTTCAAAATTTCAATTTTAACGAGACATAACATTTTTACTCAACAAAATTTAATAATATATGAAATATAATTTAGTAATCATGATTAATATATCATCCATAATATGATAATTATGAATTTTTTTTAATAAACATGATTCATTAATTACATTAAAAAAATATTATTGAACATGAAATCAAATTGTAAATTACCAGTTGCTAAAGGTAAATGATAAATAACTAATTTATTTATAATATATTATTATAAATGATTATATAAACATAAATTTATTTGAATAATATTCACGAATAATTTATTGTGGTTTTTATATTTATTATACAAGATCAAATATCATTACAGATTTGGATGGATTAATGTTAGTCATGTTTTGTATCAATTTTCATTCAATGAGACATGTTTTGTCCACAGTAAACATTTTATTTAAATTTATATTATAATTCCTATAAGACATATCATATAATGAATAATATTTTATTCATTCTATGTGATGTTTAATTTGAATACCTGTATTTCATGTTTTTTATATGAAATTTTTCTGTTATAATTTATATTAATAACTCAAAACATAATTCATTGAGTTATGATATTTCTTCTAGATTCTATTTCCACCATTCATATGTCTTTCATGATAAATTATTTTTATTTTTGATTTTCTATTCTATTATATATATTCTTAAAAATGATATGTTTAGAATTTTCGGAAGAATAATACAATTATACAGTGGATAAGGATGTATGAGATTAATTTTGGTGGTTTTTGGTAGATCCAACAGGCTGATGAGGGGTGAAAATGAGGGGGGATTAGTTCATTTTTTTAAATTGGGAAGGAGAATATTCGATGAAATTACATAGAAATTTTCCATAACAATCAAAAATTATAAATTTATTACATACCAAATGCATTCATTTTACATAATATTAAAATTAAATATTGTATAAGGTTGAAATTTGGTCAACTAATACATTTTTTCATGTTTGATTTGAAAACATAACATTTTCTTTACCTTTAATACCCCGTGTGAACCTGTTTTAACATTAACTGTGGTAATTAGTTTTTAAATTTTCAAAATTATTTATTCCCAAACATTATGGAAAATTTATTATATATTATAAATTTTTAAAATTATAAATTTGGAATCCATTTTATAAAATTCTATATATAGAAGATTAAAATTTTTCTTTAAATTATTTCCACAAAAAAGAGTCATGGAAAATGGTGTTTTGATAAATTCATTTTCTATATATAGGCATATTTTATATCAATTGTATAACATGTAAGGATTGTTAAATATATTTATATTTATATAGATATATTTATAATCTATTAATAAAATTTCCATAATTAATCAATCATTATTATTTAATTTATTTATAATGGATGATCACAATCTCTTTTTAAACAAAAAAAATTTCATGAAAAGAATAGTTTTCTAAAAAATATTCCATGTTACCTATAAATTTTTTCCTAATAATTTTGGGAAAATTATATTTAAATAATTATTAATAAAAAATTTTACAACATGTTAATAGAAATAAAATAAATAATTTTTTATAACTACATTATCTGATTATCATAAAATATTATTTTAGTGAAAAAATTCAAAAATTAATTGTGGCTTTAGCTTTAACCAATATGGAAGAAAATTGAAATTCATCCAATAAAATTAGGATATTTTTAGAATAAAATAATAAAATATGAATTTTTTTAATTTTATTTTAATATAAAGTTAACATTATTCAATTTACGCACATGGGAGACATATATTAGGGTGAATTAATGTTTTAGATGGTTTACCAAAATATATCGAATAATAGTTTTTTATTTGAATAAATTATTATGAAAATATAAAAAACAAAATTCATTATGATTTAAATATTAAGAATCATTAGAACTGATAAAATCAAATATCAAAAGACCTCAAAAAGGAGACCAATCAGGAATTATATTAAAAGTTATCATGGTCAAACTATGGTTTTTAAAATCTATATTGAAACATGAACTAGTAATTATGTTAGTGTATGTTCGATATGTTTAAGTGTCACAGCCTAAAATTAAAAATTATTTCGAGTTCATAATAATTTATTTCCTATTTTAAAATGAAGGGGTCTTATTAAAATACATGTGATTACATGTGTATGGTTAGGTAGATTACATATTTTGACCAGATATTCCCAAAGAATGTTTAAAATTTTGTATAATATTATTTTGGAATTCATGATCAATAATATAATTTGAGAAAAAATGAATATATGAATGTCTATGAAAAAATTCCAAATGATTATTTTTGTGAAGCGATTATGTTAGGTAACAAATATTTAATATTATTTATAACAATGGTTCGTAATAAGTTTAAATTAATAGTTATATTTACATAAAATGAAGTTACATTTCATTATCATAGTGGGTTTAAACTATACATTATTGGGATTATGAATTGATGATGAAGAAAAAACATGTAGAAATTAATTTTTAATAACCATTCTACTTTTGAGTAAAAATAATGATGTTTAATTTGTCATACTTTCTCAATCACATGGAATTAAATACATTTTAATTATAGATTAAATTATTTAGTGTCTGTAGTTAAATCCTATACATATGTATTAAACCATATTCATGAGATTTTTTCAAGGAAGATGATTGAATAGATGGATCATATATTAAACCACATTCATGAAATTAGAAAAATATAGAGAAACATTTTAGGAGTAAAGAATGATTCCTTCTTTATGATTGAGTTATGAATGATACCTTTAATATCACATGGGTTAAGATGGAACCTCTAGAAATTATTAATTATTTGAGTTTATATGGAACCCTTCTTAGATATTATTATAAATTTTATACATTAGTGATAAAATATATTTCTCAAACTATACGAGAGAACATTATGGATGTAGTAATCCACATTAGGGGAATATGTTTTATGAAATGTGATGGTTTTTTATGTCTTCAATGCATTCAATTAGTGTTAATGTGTTTTTTGATTCATATTATATCAATTATCCAAATAATAAAACGAGTTCAAATATAAAAAAAGACAAAATAAATTTGATAAATTATATATCACCCAATTTCAACTCCTCGCTATTATTTTAATTACACCAAATTAATAGGCATATCACGTCTAGTGGGTGAGTTTTTTTAAATGGGTATAAGAACTATTAAGATAATAATAGGTTTTAATGTTTAGGTGAGATCCCATTCTTTAATATGTTCTTGAATGATTTGGATTGTGGAAATAGATAGAAAAATATGAAATATAAGATGATAAAAACATGCCAATATAATTATTTAATTGAAAATACCTTATAATATAATTAGTAGTTTCCTAAGTACTTTATTTTGAGAGGGGTAATTGATGGATATCATTCATTTATATATTTTAATACTATTGATTCTTTTTATTTCTCAAGGTTATATTTAAATAATAATATAATATAATATAATATATTTTTTTAGTAAACTTTAACATTAATAAAAGTGGAAAATAAATACATTTTTAGTAAATAATTTTAAAATATTATTTTATTAAAAATGGTAAGGAATATTAAAATTTCCTCTAATTAAAAATATTCAGTATTTTATTAATGTAACCTATATAAGTTTTAATTTTTTAATTAAATCCTTTCCTATGAGTGTTATATATAATTGTGATATCAGAGACTATTAAAAAATATATATGATTATTATTTTGCAAAATTATTCTATTCATTGAATTTAATTTAGTGAAATTGAATTTAATTTTCCAAAAAAATTATAATAACCTTCACTAATGGGTCGGGATAGAGTCCATTAAATTTGAGGTGTTCATATGTATAAAACATGGATAATTTTAAATTTTTCAATTCAAAAATTGTATTTATATTTTTCCATTCATTTTACATTATTAAACTGTAGATACCAATGTGGAGTCATGGGGTGGTGAAGAGAATATAAAGATTTATTTTTACCAATTTGGTTAACTAAAGGATTATTGTTTCACATTTTAATAGGAAATCACGTACCCTTTCATATTCTATTTTTAAACTAATGATGGAATAATTTGTGGCTACGCACTAGTTAGAGCCACTATGTTTCAAATAAATTATATATATATATATGTATATTCTAGTGTATATGATTTTTATTGTTGTGGGAGAAAGTTAATTATGTTTACCGTAGTTAAATTATGTGAAAAATGCAATATGGTATTCCTAAAATGATGAACCCGCTTATGATTCCTCATTCAGTGGTATTAAAAATATGTCATGTCGATCCCCTCATAGCCACAGATTGAACAATTTCCATCAATTAATTCCTAGAGGATTAACCTTGGATCAACATTAATATATATTACGTTATATATATTTATTATCCTATATTTATTTTCACAAATTACCTCTATATATATATATATATGATGAATTTATATAATAATGATTCAATTTTGGCATTGATAAATGTTGATTTTATGGTCATGTTTTTGTATAATAATCCTTATGGGATTTTTTTATGGATAAAATCATTTATTACAACGTCATTTCATCATTAATATCTCAGTAAAAAAATTTATAATTCTATTATTATCAATTTTAAATTGGTTCAATTGGTGTATTAGTTCTTAGTATTAGTTATATTTGTTGAAGATGATAGATAAGTGCTCTGAGATTGGTCCACATATCAATTATGAATGCTTTTTAGAGAAAGAATTTTTGGTTTTAACCTCTGATATTCATAAATTATTAGTATTATATTAATAGAGTAAATTCATTATAATAATTCAAGATTATTTTATATTCAACAAATGTTATATAGGGTCTCATTGTTAGTGATTATGTAATGTAAATGCTTATTTGAGGAAGGAAGAAGCATAATAAATTATCTAACTGTTTTTCTGATGTTTTTAATTTATTATATTCATCTGTAGTGTGGTTTTATATATATCATGTAACTGATAATCTTGAGTTAGTTTGTATATGTCAAAAAAATGTGATCCAAGACTTTTTTATAATAATAGGGGAAATCCTAAGGAGTTATAATTGTTAGATCATAAATGATCATATAGATTTTATTCAATAAATATTATGTAATTATAACGGAAGAGTATTTTTTGGAATAATTAATGTAAAACTAAAATGAAATTACATCACTATTTAGTGGTTCATGTTACCAATAGTGGAATTTTTAGTTATGTATTATTTTCTATAATTGATCACAATGGGGTACCATTTCAGAAAATATGGGAACAATATTTTTGGTTATAATAATATCTTGTAATATAAGTGTGAAAAAATATAATTCCAAAAAAAATTCATTAATATAATGATTTATCAATATAATTATTTTTCATAAAAAAATTATGTATCGAAAACATGGTTGAAAATTAAAATGAATACCTAGTGCTGGAATTTGCTTTAGTGGAAAATAATAATAACTGTTGATTGTGATTGTACAATATATTGGGCACCATGAATAGAATTATAATGATCTAATAATTGTTAGGATCTCATGATTTATGTATTCTAGATGGTGATATAGAATTATAATTATTCATCCACATAAAATGTTTTTATTCTAGGATACCACTAGGATGATTAGTAATGTCATTGAATTGAACGATATGTCTGGTAGTGGTAGATCTTAATATGCTATTTATAATATATATTTTAATGTTTAGTAAGTATGTATCATAGATTTTTAAATTGATGATGACATAATTAAATAGGTTATGCATCAATAAATAATGATTCATTTTCAAATTATAGGATAATTTAATAGTAATGAATAGATACCAGCTATTTTTTCATTTTATATTGAATCATTCATTGAATTTGTTCGAATATTGATCTATCATTATCCATTGTTTATGTTTATTTGTAGATTATCTTGTTATATATTTTTATATTTTATAATTCACCTTTTGATGTTTTATTATACACACCAATATATAATTTACCTTGATGAACATAATATAATATATATATTTGTTTAAATTTCACTTCATCATTACGTATAGGTTATGTGATTACGGTGAATCACAAACCAATGGTTGGTAATTTATATGGATGTTTTTATTTCAAAAAAATGTTTAGTTTGATTAGTAGATATCATTGACATATATAAGATGTTTTTGTTTTAAAAACCCTAAAGGGGAGAAGTGATCATGATATATTTTATAGCTGATTGATGTTTGATGTTGAATTTTTATTCATCAGTCTTGGTTGTTGGAGATAAATCATTTTAAATTTGAAATTTATGATTTAGTGATACCTTGTACTATTGGAAATTGATAATTCTCCATATATATTCGTTTCTATTTAGTTATATATCATAATTATTATTTTTTGATTAATAATACTTATTATATATCATTATGTTGGTGGTCAATCATCATGGGGGCTATGTTATAGAAATATTTAAATAAATCGACTTATTTATATGGTGGTAGATCATCTACATGGATATTACGATTCACATAGGAGGTAATAAATGTAATCAATAGTTTACATTAATAAATTTATTTATAGGAGATATATCATTAAAAATAATATTGTATTTATAAAATTACAGCATTTATAATTCTACTAGTTGTGGAAAATGTATAATTATACTATTTGTGAATTGTTGAGAAGTTATTTTCAATAGGTGTACATGTAATTGGTTACTAAATATATTTTTAATCTTATATGAATTTTTAGTGACATATTATTTATTATTATGGTCATCATTAGTGGTTTCACACAGAATTTTATGCGAACTTCTTATATATACACAATTGTACATGTATATACAATTTTAAATGTCGATTTTGGAATTGGTTTGAGTATATGTTAATGAGATATGATATAATAGAAGTGTTGTAGAGATAATTTTAATTTGATTATGAGGATTGTGGTTGGGTCTCATTATCTAATATATCCTTTAAATTCTATACTAAAACATCTTTTGGGCCATTGAACATTCTTTTTTTGGAGAATTTATTTCCTCCATGAGTTAGTTTTTGTTAATTAATTATATATTATTATTATGATCTTGTTCATATATAATATTATATTCTCCAAATTGATGTTTTCATGATCATATATGTTAATACTGTGGATTTTCCTTTAATTGATGTATAATATATATCAATATGTCCATATGATTTTTACATTACACTAAATTATAGCCAATAATGAAAATAAAATGGAGAAATGTGCCTATGTTCATGATAAACCATCAATATCTCATCCATTTAAATATAAAAAAATAAATTTACAACATGATTTTGTGTCATTCTTTTTTTCCAGTCAGTTAGGGTTATTCATGATGGGTTCTACTCACATCCAAACATGGGATATATGTTTTGTATGTTCATATCATACACCATCATGAACTAAATTATTTGTTTCTCTGTAGAAGGGATGAAAATTATTTCCTTTGGTATTTACAATGGATTTGAGTTTTTTTAATAAATATGTTTTGGTTTATATATTTATGGATTCCCCTAGCCCAAATGTAAAATTGGAATATATGCACACATCATATTTAATATTTATATTACATATAACATTCATATTTATTTATATGTTTAATATGATTATTCATAAGTGTCTTTTTGTTTATAAACTCAATCCTGATATATATATTATTTTTCAAATATAATTTATTTATCTATATTAAACTAATAGAGCATAGTTTTTTGTTCTTTTTTCACATAATATTGCTATTTATCTATTTTTTTATAATCGATAATTAGACACCCCATATAGTATAGGGTGGTATAGATTCAATCTTTAGTATAATGATATTCTTATTTAAAATAATGTATGTACAAAATATAATCATTCTACATAGTGGTATCATTTTTGATGTGAATATGGGTTGAAGAAAAAACACATAATGTGTAATTTTTAATGAATAAAATTGTTATCAACGTGGATTGGATAACTATGGTAGGTGGTTGAATTTTGGATATCAATTACATTTTTAAAACAATGTAACATTTATTATGTGATATATATTTTAAAATTTTTGTCAATGTGTATTATAAGTATGAAATGTGCCTATAATTATTGATGTTTCCTATATTTATGTCTTATAGTAGGTGGTTAACCTTTTGTATATCAAAATGAAAAGATAATTTAGAGGGTGAATAATAATAATTTTGTTCCCCTAGGAACAATAAATCATTTTCGTTATAATGAATGGGACCATAATTCATATAATGGGGTTTATGGATTTTATTTTAGTTCAATGTTATATTATATGCATGTGGGATTCCGTAGTATAGTATGGATTGGGAAACATTTTTAGTGATTTTTTATTAAGGTGATTAATTTTATGTGGGGAATATTTTTTGTAATATATGAATGTGAGATTAGGATTAATGTGTCAAATCCTAAGAATAATTGAGAATCATATGTGGTGGGGAATAATTTCATGGTATGTATTTGTATATATGTAATATAATCAATAAAAATTGGTGTTCTTTTACAATAGTGAGAAATTTTCATCGACACCCCATTAATATTTGCAACAAGGGATTGTTAGTTGGTCATAGGATAATAAATTTAGGGTGATATAATCCAATAATGGTTTTTTTCTCTATATACATATTGGAGTTATAATATTTGGATAAGTGTCACATTACTCCATAGGAGAATATTGTGGTGCTGATTTTCATTATATGAGGATTGCAAGTAATTTCTACATAGTATTTGTATTATGTTGATTTGATATGAATTTTCTTCACTGATGACCCTAGTATAGTAAATGAACTTGGGACGTGTTTATATATTTTGGTGGATTTAAATACTCCATATAACTACAATAAAACCAAGAGAAATAATAGTTGAATATGATATATTTGAATGAAGGGCCACAAAATGGGTGTGACATGGTATATATTGAAACTAATAGTAGTGTCAAAATTATTAATATAGCTAATGGGTGGATATAAATGTTATCATTTTCTCATTTTTAATTTTATAGTTACGTATGTTCTCTTTTATTTATTTCCAAATAGGTATTGAGTTGTATGAAATGTAGAATGCATCCATAATTGTTGAGATGGTTGATAATTTGTATTTGAATTTATAGAACTGATGATGTGATGATTAAAGGGGGATGTAATTTTATGGTGATATAGTACTCAATGAGTAACTAAAATTGATATTTTACCAAAAGGTAATGTGTTTTAAATATTAACTAATGGTGTAATATTTCTTTATTCTTGTAAAATATCTATTTTTTCATGTAACACATTGTAATATTTATTTGTTTTTTTATTTTTTTATGATGTTGGTGTGCGATTTCAATTCATCAAGATCCTTGGTGCATATATATTAAAAAGATTTAAATATATTATATCACACACACATGTTACGTTAATAATGAAAAATCCATTGATTTAATTTCTTGATTGGGAATATGATACCATTATTAAATCAAGAATACTTTTTTTCATTTGGAATGACATTTTATATTTCCTGGATGGATGTTTTTTTAATGTGCAGTCACTAGCGAGAATACTATAATTAATTAATTGATAAATTAAATCACCCTCTAATTATTGTGAGGAAATATCATTTTAAAAATAAAATGTATAGGAAAAAATATTCTTATCCCACTAAAACTATTATATTTAGAGGGTTTTGAGGAGAGTATATTGAACAATAATATGATCGAGGGCCAGAGATCAATTTTCCATTGATCTATCTTCACCAAAAGTTTTTTTGGTCGATCATTTTATTTAAAGTTATTGTATTACCATCATAGATTAATAATTAAAATTAATTTTTTTACTCTTGATAGGCTATTCATTGAATTCTCCCATGACTACTAAATGAGGCCAACATGAAAAATAAGTGAACCGTGTTCCTCATGTTTGTGTTTTTTGAAATTTTGATGTAATTTTGCACAAAATAATATTGAATGATATATATGTTAGTTGAATTGAAAAATATAGATAATAAAATAATTTGAAAAACATACATCAATGAAATGTATCATTACCCTGGGTTTTAGTTCTGGAGGGATGGAAATATCGATCTATGATGAAAACAACAAAGGATAAAGGGTGTATCTGAGGACCCCATATAATTTTTTTTTCTTATTCTGATTATGCAGTATAATGACAGAAGGTTCTGGAGAAAATAATTTTTCAATGATCTCTCCATCAGCAACAAATAATATCAATCATGAACATGTCCATGTTTCATAGAAATGATTTATATTTTGAGTGAATAATGTATTGAAACTAATGGATGCACTCAATGAATATATGTCTCTAAAAAATATGTTCTAAATGTCATATTTTTTGTTGGAACATAGACCATGTAGTTCAAAATGTGAAGAGAAAAGGGTTTACATATTTTGATAAATATAAAATACCATATGATTTAGTCACACAATATGGGTCATATGACTAGTAGTATCTAAATTATTAATGAGTTCATGGTCAATAATCCCTATTGTGATACACACCATGTGTATTTCAAAAAATGTGATCTAGATCATGGTGAAGGGCTCGATGTGTACTTGCAATACATTCCCAAGTGTCCATATGACCCCCAAACACAGTGTTGTTGGATTAAATTCCATGTAAACTAGTTACGGACATGAAAATGTGAAATGATATAAAACATCTAGGAACCCATGTCATCTGATATGCTAGGTGTGGGGTGGAACCTAACAATTACATTAAGTGGTACATGGGATATGGAGGGAGACACAAACCAAGTGTTAGACTTGCCCTAAATGAAATTTTCACATTGATTATATCTCATGAACTTCACAAATTATTCCTGATTTTCCAGTGTATAATGGAAATACAATAGTATATGAGAACCAACAAAGTACATGGGTTGGTTATGATTTCACACATTGTGTGTTGGAAAAAATATACCTCTAATGTAGATCTATTTAACTCAACTTGTGTATGGGAAATGGAATTCTATGTGAGATTGTGAGAAATGGGAAGTGAAAAAGTCATGTTGACATTCCTTATACCTGAGGGGACATGTTGTATAGTTCATAATGAGACTGTTGGATACATTTTTCATCAGAGACCTACGATTATAATATCGTGGGAATGTTCCATCAAACATTATTCTTATAGTTGAGATAAAAAATTTTTCAATGTTTTATTATTCCACCCCAGTTTGGGATTAATATTTCATATTTAAATATATATTGGAAAAGGTCTCGTTAATGGACACTATCAACAATCCCTCCAAAAGTCCCATGGGTTGTATCCTCATTCCCATCATCTTCATCCATATGTATGATTTCAATATTCATGTGACCATAATATAATGTATGGGTCCACCATATTGTAGTTTATTCTAGTTAGGGTCAGGTATATTTTGTAGGTCCTATGTTTAATCCCAAAAACATGTATCCACTTCCATTTTCTCTATGTGAGTTCATTATTGGTCTTGAGAATAACACAGTTTACCCACATGGTTCTTTTATGGTTCTTCATAGAGAGATCTGATTTTATGTTATCTTGCATGTATACCATTATTAATGTAAGACCCAATGATAAATACATATTGAATATATTTCATCAATGTTTCGAAAACTCAAGGAGTGAGTTCTTCTAAATGGTTGTTACATAGGAGCCTCTAGTAGAATCCACGTCATTCATTGTGGGTATAAACTTACATGAGACAGAGTGTCAAGCATCAAGAATTTATAGGTAATTATAATTATTATACCACATAATATGATTGAAATATTTTCCTGCTGATGAGATAAATACAATCATGAATCTTCATGATTAGTTCTTTGGGGGGTCCATTTTGGGCATGTCTATACTCACCCTTACAAGGTATTTTCATTCTAATGATGCTTTTTTATTTATATGATAATATTTTCATTGGAGATGTACATAAAGTAGGATCATGGGCAGCCTTTTTTTACTAGAGAGACCATATATTGATCTAATAGAAGCTTTTGGGTAGGTAAAACCATGATTTCATTTGGATACGTTCATTTATAGTTTATATGGGGTCATATTTTGCCCTATTTTATTTCTGTATACAAATTTTTATATTATATTAAAGGATATAGGTTGTTCATGAACATTATTTGTGTGGGTTTTTTCCATTATTTATTATACAGGTGTATGGATATGTGTTTTTATTTGTATATGTAAATAATTTAATGGAATCCCATGTTTTTATAAACATACTCTATGCTATTTGATAGCCCCGAGACTATTAGTGGTATGAAATGGGAGTCATTTTTATCATATTGTTGTACATGTAGGACCCAGTAGGTCAATTTAATCAAATTTATATAAGAGAAGGTCATATTAGTATGATATTATTTATATTTTCTAGATATTCGGTATTGGATTGGGAACTAGGATAACAGTTTTAATAATCCCGGAATTTATCTTTCTATCAAAAAATCCTTGTATTAGTTCATCAACCAAAACATAAATTAATCAGGACTATAATATCCTTCTTGTTTACTCTCTATTTATAGGCACATGTTATAGTATAAAAAGTGGATGTTTCATTATATAATTTATTTTTTGGATTCCCAATCCTTATTCATTCAATTTAAAGGATATGTTATTTTTACCATGATGAATATTAGCTATTATTGGATTCATATGTAATGATATCCACTTATAATCTTATATTGGGATCATCGTTTTGATTAACTTGGTGATGATGCTTTTGTTTTTAAAGCTATAGAGAGAAATATTTATATCAGTGGATAGTGAGAGATGTCTCCACCCGTTGTGCATCATGCTGACAAACCTTATCTAGATCAATAGGATTATATTCATTGGGCTGGGCAACTATTGGATCAAGTCATATCGGAAGTTGAATCTATTTTTTTGAGTGTAGTTGTTTATTTATAAATATATAAATTACCAATGATTTTAGGTCACTATACTTACCTTCTTCTTTGTATATGATATGATCAAGAATATTTCTTTGGTGCCCCCATGAACTTTGTGACTTATTATAGAAGTTCTAGCAGTGAGAATTATCTAGTGATATGTGTCCCAAAGATAAATCAACTCATTAGGGATTTTTTTTTGGATTGGTGAATGTTTTTTGGATGAAAACATCCCCCCATGTATAATAATTGTTGTGATATTTTTCAAAACCATATGGTTTAGTCAGTGTCATCCAATGTAGTTAGTGAAGTGGTGTAATGTATGAGTTCCATTGAGATGTCTTTTTTGGGGAATGTTTTTGGTGCTAGGTTGTTATAGAAGACCCTAATTGTAGAGAAAAGTAATATATGGTGGATCATTGTATAGGATATAAGGTAAAATAACATGGAGTATCCAGCTATGAGGTGAGATTTATCATGTGTCTTCTATACTTCAGTTACATTTATAGCTTATAAGAATAACCCACATTTATCTGAATATATAACTCGTTTGAGATATATTGACTCTAGTGGGTCCTATTAGATCATTTATTTTGATTATTGAATAGTAAATTGATCTTTTTATCACACGCTTCTAATAAAAGTGCGACCTAACATTGGGATCATAGTGTGCCTCTCGTGGAATACTTCCATAGTTGGAGTGAGTCATTATTATAATTCTGTTAGTGTGAAATATTTTCTTAAAATCCAATCTAAGTTGACTAATATATAGTGATATTTTTCTTACATGAGTTATAGGGATATATTATTCATTTTATTGAGATGGAATGTAACTCCCACGGATTTTGTGAAATATATTTTTTTAATTATTTTTACCTTTTTTATTATTTATATTTCATTAAACACTAAAAATAGTTTCATATATATATGAACTTTTTCTGGTATTCAATATATGTAGCACCATGTTAATATTTAAAATAACTAAAAACATATATTATTCTATGTTACATTAAACAAAATTTTCTCTTTGGTTACAGACAATACTGAGCCGTTTCAATTTTTTGTGTTACACGCACGGATGAGTTTTTACAAAACAACAATCATCTATTATTATGATTATTAAAATATTTCTATAGCTAAAACATATCTTTTTAAATAGACCTTTTGAAAAAGTGTAATTAATTTATGGAAATATGATTTACACATATATATATAATTAATCATATAGTGATTAATTAATATAAGTGAATGTATGATCTTATTGAAAATAAAGAAACTACATTTCAAATAAAACTATTTTTTATGTTAAAAAATTGATCGTAACAAATTAAACTACCCAATATTGATTATTATTTTCAATATTATTTTAATATTATATATTTAATCAATAATTTTGATAATCATCACATATATTTTTTTAGGTATATGAAAATATGAAATCTAATTTTTTGTATTTTTCTTAATGAAAATTGCACATTATTTTAAAGGAGAACCATTTTAAATATAATTCATGATAATATAAAACATTAATTTTAAAAATGAACTTATTTTAAGAAATATATATATATATATATATATTTTGGTTGATCTATTGGTATTTTTTCGATATGTTTAATTTTTTTGTATAGTGAATAAAAAAGATTTTTAATTAATAATTTTATTTCCTCTGATTGTAAATATAGACATTTTTTGATTTAATTAGGATTTAAAGCATAATTATATCAATTATATTTCACTTAATTTCTATTATTTCATTAGATCCAATATCATAAATAATATTTTGGTAAAAAAATTTAAAACATTTGGTCCTTTTTCCTTCAAACTCACTTAATGTCATCCCATCTACAAGATTAATTTTAAATTAATTTATTCCACTTCTATAACTGGAATTTTAAAAAATAGAATCATTAATTTCAATCATCATAATATATTATATGTAATAATTTAAAAATAGTTTTTTTAAAAAATATCAGTGAATATTAAAAAAATTAATTACTATGATTATGAGATATAATAGTTTAACATTGTACTAATACCTAATCATAAGGTCCAAATTGACCAATTTATTTGTCAAAAATACAATTACAGTTCATATTATAACCCTATCATATAGTTTATAGAATGTTTAACCATATTGGTGAAAAATTATATGAGAAATACATGGGTGGAATTCCCTTTAAAAAAATTCAAGAACATAAATCCTCCTCCATTATGAAGAGGCACTCAACCATAAATCTTTATTTAGATCTATATATACCTTAATATCAACCAAAATATGAAAAAATAGTTTTTTAAAATAATTAATTCCATATATAACTCTCATCTATTTCTAAAATAATTCCATTGAATCACTTTGGTGAAAAGCAAGACTTGTTACCCATTAACAATTCACATTCCATGATAATATAACATCCACAATATCCTCAATATAATGATATTTTTTTATTAATTGGGACAAACTACTATCACACACACATCAATCTACTTCTTATCGAACTTACCATTCGTGTGTGCAACATACTACCACCTCGCAAAAAAAATATGTTCATATTTCAATTACCAACTCTCGTGGAGGGGATTATTATTGAAAAAATATTTTTATTATATATATATATTATATGATATATTTTATCTTCAAGAATAATTTTATAATAAATTACTTAATGATTTACATTTTTTAATGATGAAAACATCATTTGTGGACATTTAGATTAACGACTATTAATGTTATGTGATTAGTTCACACATTAAAAGGAATGTATTAAATATCATATTAGAACATTTATATGGTATATATGAAACAATAATTCTACTTCAATTATTATATATATATATAATTCAATTTCTATCATTCAATACGCTAATAAAACTGAAACAACGTTAAAGAACACATATGACATACTCTCTCCTTGAACAGTGTATTCTATTTCACATTTCATTATTTTTTTTATAATTATTAGTATTTTCATTCTGGATATATGTTATATTTAAATAATTTTACAAATTCAGTAAATATGAAAATAAGTATATATGTAAGTGGATCACGAATAAAAAGTCAAATGATATAGGAAAAAACAAAGCCGATACTTCCTGGAACAGAACAATAACATTGAGTTTTAAATAAATGTTTTATATAAAATCATAAAAAGATAGTCAGTTGTATTAAATATAATAATATTGTTCTATTTTATTCATAAAACAATCATATATTTTTTTATTACTTTTTAATTTGTATTAATAATGCCAATAATTATTATAAGGGGTTTCCCATCCCACATTAATTTCCTGTGTGACACAAGCCATGTTCACAATGAATTTCTTATATGTGGTGTGTATAATTAAATAGGATGTATTATATGATTATTTTAATAAAAAAATATTTTATTTAAATATACATTATTGGATATTTCATGCATGGGGTTCCTGATTCAAATGTTACCCAATTGTTAATTTAATTTGTTTTATTTTCCTTCATTTAATCACATGCCATGTTATGCACCTATATTCATTTATGAGGTGAATATATTAACCTTATAAATTTTATCTAATGAAAATGATTCTAAAAATACTATTTTATGCTTCATTTTATGTCATTTATTACATGGTGAATATCATTAATTGATAACATGGTTTAAGAGCTTAAGGAAACAATATCATATCTGCTCAAGGATGATAATGATTATGCATTCATTGATGAAACCATTTAATCCATATTTCAAGAAAAATAAGTAAAATTTTCCCCACAATTTAGTCATGATATATTCATTTTTAGTACCTTTTTTGTGTCTCATATGTACATAATATAATTAATAAATTCATTTTAAAAAAATCTCCCATTTTCCCCATCTTAAGTCATAAATTTGTGTTATTTTGAAACCATACTTTTAAAAAATATCTACAATGATCTATTATTGTAATATTATATTCAATATATATTTTTACACATATTATAAATTTATAAAAAAATTAAAAAATAAATCTTCATATTGTTTTTTGGATTATGAACTTCTCTAAACATTTAACAGTGGTAGAGGAATGTTCCCTATGATGGATTTATTGAATTTCATGGTCATCATTCAATTTAATCTTCCTTTAAATGTTTAAATAAAAACTCTTCTCGAAAAAAGTTTGATATTATTTTATAAATTTTTTTCCATCAAATTTATTTCCAATGATTTTTAAAAAAACCTGATTCTTTGAAGTAATTGTTTTTAATTATTTTCAAAATATCACATTATATTTTTTTGAAAAAGGGTATTTTCAATGAAATATATTTAAATTATATCAATTATTATTTTATTATCAATGAATTTATTTTTACATAAAATGTAATTCCATGTTTTTTCAAGCTAATTTTATATTTTTAATGGAAAATGGTTTTCAAATTTGTTTCAAGCTTAATTGTATTCATGGAAAATCGTTTTCAATATTACTTTAGATGTTATAATGATCATTTACAATTAATATGATCATAAAATGTTTAAATTTTTCAAAAAATCAAATAAGAATAGTTTTTTTATCAAGAAATGTTTTTAAATTATATTTCCATGTAACTTTCCCACCAAGATGACATCTTTTGTGTTACCCATTTTTTTTGGTGAAATAACCCAAAATAACCATTCATGTTATTTCTTTGAATATTTTATATTTTATTTTCATGAAGTATGTGAAACCCATTTCATTTCAAGATTATTATATTTTTGAATCCCATATATTTTTATGGGTTATTATTTGAGGAATTGAATATAAAACCTGTATCTTTTCCATTGGTTGTGATAGGATTACATATGTAGTATAATGATTTCATTTCATATATTTGGATATGATGATTGTTTTATGATATAGTTCCACACATATGAATGATTTCATTATGATAAGGTTTTCACGCATATCTCTATCCAAATAATTTGTTATAGATTTATATCTTATAAGATAGGCAAGGCATGAAAGATGAGAGAACCCTATTCAATAATTAAATTTCTCTAATATGTTGGTTGTGGGAGTGATCCTTGACTAATGATATGGTCATGGGAGTGAACCATGATAAAAATGATGGTATGGTTTGTAAACCTACACTACTAATATTTCCTTGTTAAGGATTTATTGACAATTATAGAAAATATTTTTTTCTACTGTGTCTACAAAAAGTTTTGTCTATTATTCCTATGTTATTATTTCATTTCTTTTTCTCTTTATTTCCATTTTATTCATGTCATATTACCTGCCATTATTTATGACATGACTCATGTATATGATCTTTTATATGTAGGTTATGATCTTCAAATATTATCCAAATGATTTTATATCCTTATACTCATGTTATTTTTATGTATATCCTTTGTTTTCTAATACTGAGAATCTCATATAACCCATTTCTTATGTTTCATTAATGAATGTTGTGAAGAATGGTTTTATGTTGAGGTAATAAATCATAAAATATTTAACGAAACACTAAGTACCTTACAATCAATTTAATGTTTTTATATATTTCCAATGACACTAAACTATTAGAGTCATCCAGAATGTATTTTTATAACATGCATAATATTTATCTTAAATGAAATAATCCCCATGCATGTTACGCTTTAGTCACTATATTTTGTATCAAATGAAAGGATTAATTAACATATTGGATACTAGGATGAGAAAAAAATTTTGATATCCCGATGGATATTTCTATGGTTATAACTAGGGAAGTCTATATGGATAACTCTATGATTTTATATGAATTTTTCATAATATTGACAAACATGAAGTTATTTTTCATGATTATGTTTTTTTTCCTCTATGATAAGTGGTTTTAAAAACTATGATTTTTGGTCACAGCCAACGGAGGGAACCAAATAAAGGTATTTTATTTCAGTATGTGATAGATAATGTAATAACCCAGGGTTTAGGACTCTGATACATTGAAAAATGTCATGGTATCATTCCAGAGCAGGGCGTTCAGATGGTGTGCAATTTCGTGGTCTGGTGTGCCAGGAATTAATTATGTAAATATGTTAAGTGTTTTTATATTATGCACACATGGTTAAATAAAGGAAATGTGATATCTCTTATAAGTTTGATCAGATCATAAATACGAGACCACAGTTGGGTTCGGAATGCGGTGTTTACACTATGCATGACATAAGATGAGTCGGCATGGGACGTTGGGATGACTCACTCATTGGCGGTGTGTTAAATGGATAATTATATTATAAAATTATTAATTTAAGGTCTCATACCTGAATAACTCCTAAATGGTTTCTCAGATGGGAAAACCAAGGTCACTGTTGAGTCTGGAGAATGACGTTTACACTAGGCGGGGTGTAAAAGTTGCTGGCACGGGGCTACTTTGAGAAATGTCACCCATGGAAAAATGTTCATTTCAAAATATCCACTAGTGATTTTTATCATTGGAATTCCATTTGAATAACTTTCGAATGAAGTCTCAGAATTGAAATATGATACTTCTATTGAGTTCAAAATGGGGCGTTTTGTCAAGGCGTGAGGTAAACTAGGTGGGCGAGGAAGTTTCAGAATCTTCAACCATTGGGAGAGTTTTAGTGAATTTTTTATAAATTCACTAAGTGTTGAGGGAAGTCACATTTCCTTCACTCACTCAGTCACTCTCTCTCTCTCTCTCTCTCTATCTCTCTAGTCGTTCTTCATCATTCTTTATCGGATCGAGGGGAGACCTTCACCGAAACCTCGGCAGATCGAAGGTGGAGGGCAACAAAGGATTCATCAATGATGAACGGATCCAATGAGGTAGGATCTCTTTTGTTTTTGAGATATGATTTAATTTCTAGTTCAGTATCACTATTTGTTTTACCTCAATTATTCCAAAAAATCATCAATGGTCGCACGAACATGACCATCGATCTCTATTTTGAACCCTATTCTTCGTTCCGTTTTTCACGGATACCCGTTATAGTTTTCTGACGCGCTAAATCGTATCAGATCAACAATAGGGGAAGGCACTACGATTTCCTCGCCCCGAGGATCCTGAACCCGCGTTCGGCGTTGGAATCGGGCCACCGGAGCAGTGGCAGCGGCCGTCAGGAGTCCCGGCTCTGGAAAGGACGGTGGTCGGAGCGCGGGCTGGCGCAACGGGGGTTCGGGCATCAGGTAGCGGTTGCGGCAAAGGAATTGGATGAGGTGTCAGTGTCGAGAGCGTTCGGCACAGACGGGGCAGCTCTAGGGGGAGTTAAGCTGGCAGGGCGGTGTTGAGGCCGTCAGGCGGTGTTGAGGCGGTCGGGAGGAGGCGACTGTGGCTGCGGGTGCGGCGTAGCAGGAAGCTGGGGGTTCAGTTTTGTAGCGAAGCACCTGGAGTCTGGGACTGCAGGGCTTAGACAAGATGGGCAGCGCTGGGAAAGTGCATTCGAGAGGGGGTGCTCCAGGCAGTCGGGGCACTGGCTTTAGGCGGAGCCGACTGAGAGGTGGCCAACAGGAAGCGGTGTGTCACAGTAGAGCGCTGCAGGTGAGGGGCCACCGCGACCCTGTCACGGTCGGAGAAGACCCCTGAGGTCAGCGCCTTAGGAGTGCAGAGGAAACAGGGACCCACAGTTTGTGATTCTTATTGTGCGAAGCTGAGAAGACCAGCCTGGATTGCCCGTCGGTGGAGGCGGCAACCCGGTGGAACAAGGACCCACGTTTGTTGGGTCCTACTAGCGTGACATGAGGAGACCGACCTTCGGCCGACCTTTTTGAAGAATCAGACCCTAGGTTATGGGGGTTAGAGATGGGCTGTGGCCAGCGGGCCGCGGCGTGACATGAAGGACCTGCAGCTAGGCCGCGGGCCAGCGGTTCGGACTGGGCCGACTAGGGTGAACCGGCTCGGTTAGCCACCCTTGAGTTCAGGGGGCCATAACAGCTAATTGATGTGTCCATTTGACGTGCTGTCTGCGAATGTGGGATCGTTTCTACGAGGCAGTCTTTTTAATTTTGTTTTCGGGGTTTTCTGAGTCTTTTCCGGAAGACTCGTGACATGATGAGTTTTAATTTAATAATAATAAATTATTAAATGAATCCCATGATGAAGGCACTTCGCGAGACAGACGTCTGTTTGACATGCCGTCAGAGGCATTATGGCCCCGGAGTTGAGACGGATCTTCGGAAGTTCGTTCAGAACCTTTTTGGTTTGGTTTCATTGATCGGAGGCATGAAATGCTTATTGCGAATAATTAATTAATTGATTGATTAATTAATCATTCTTGAGTCGGACCTAACTCATGTTTATGATGTCTGATTGATGGGTCATCCGTGGACGCTTGATCCTAGTCCTCGTGCGGACTTTTTGAGATGATCCTTTGAGTGTTTGGGCCAGAGATAGGGAGTGGGCCCCACATGGCCTGGTTTGCACGATTTGTGATTAAATGTCATTTTTCCACCAACATCCATTTTGGGCGTTTGAGAACTTCATTCTGTGTGTTTTTCTGAGGGGATTGCAACATTGAATTCTACTCACCAATATTGGAGTTGAGGTGTGGGCCCCACGAGTCGCCTTTTAAACAGTGTGCAGCGTACTGTGACTTTTTCATCAGATTTTTGTTTGGGGTGAATGAATAGTCTTTTTTATGTGTATTTCCGAGAGCATCATGATGGTTCTGTTTGCCCGACTGTTTTCTGGATCGTGGTTTGGGTCCCACCTAGGTTGGCTACAGTGAATGTTACCTTCTTCACTGGGTGTCCGTATTGGGCGATTGAGAAGTCAATCCTGTGTATTTTTTTGAGGGGATCGTAGTGGTGTGATCCATTTGTTCAGTTTCGGGATCATTGTGTGGGTCCCACCCAGGATAGCAATAGTGAATAGTACTATATTCATCGGTTTGCCCTTTCGGGGGATTCAATAGTCTATTTCGTGTGTTTTTCTTTGAGTATTGCAATGGTGAGATCTGTTTAGGAATGTGGAGCCTCATTTGATATCTTATTAAATGTGGAAATATGAAATGGTGTTGGATGGAGGTCCCATTGATGCACTCTAAAACAATTCACAATAGCGATGTTGGTAACACCAGGTGATGTCAGTTGTAGTACTGAGTTATCGGACCCATTTCGGGTTTACCCTCCAGCACGGCTGGGCTGTGGGTCCCCTATCGACATAATCAAGGTCTACCCTCCAACAGGGCTGGGAAGTGGGTTTCCTGTTGACTTATTATGGTCTACCCTCCAGCAGGGCTGGTATGTGGGTCACCTGATGTGTTGTCATGGTTTACCATCCAGCCGTGCTGAGCAGTGGGTCACCTATTGGCATTTCAGACTCAATCATTATCTTTGATTTTAGTCAGTGACTTTTTCTCCATGACTACCAGGGAGGGATCCTTGTTTGTATGGATCAGTGTTGTGATAGCTTCGATGTGACCTTAAGACATATGAGAATGAGGGTCGTTTTTCCCACCAAGACCCGTCCTTGCGTCTTGACCTAAAAGCCATGCGGTCGAGTCAGTGCCACCTAAATTGGATAGTATCGAGGTGCAGTGATTGAGCCCCTTTGACTTGTACCTTTTAGGTTGATGTTCAGGATGTTTGGGTATGGTGTTGGATATCCTTTGAACCGTTGGAAACCCTTTTTGGACTGAGCAGGGAGATAGAGATATCCTTACACACTCATTTGGGTTTCTTGTTGAGCATATATATACACACACACCCTATTGTTGTTACCATTATTTGGGTTCGGTTACTCTTATTCTATGAGGGACGAAGATGCCTAGGGTATGACATGTGCTTTTCGTTCCTAGATCCTCTTGGATGGACGAGTCTACTCTCCTGCTACAGGAAGTGAAGACTCGACAAGAAGTTCATATTCTCACCGTCTCTAGCTCCTTGCGTTTGGATGAGTCTATTTCCTTCCTCTTGTTGGGTTGAGCTACACACTCTCTCTTTTTCACTCATTTCGCTGTCTGTTGCTCACCATTTTAGTAATTCCTTGTCTATCCCTCGAGATTTCAAGGAATTCTACTGGGTATTTTTATACTCACCCCAACTTGGGCTTTTCCCGCACTTGGTGTTCCCTTGTAGATGATAGACAGGTCGGTCGAGACTACAGAGGAGCGTAGAGGACATATGAGATTGGGAAGCATTCAATGGCCGTAGCAGGACATTCTGGGTTTGACACACCCGTGGTTTACCTCTGTTTTTCCTGTTTCCGGGTTGTGGCACCTTTTTGGTTGGGCACATGTTTTCCCTATTTTTCTATTCAGATTACTTGTCAGTAATTTTCATCACGTTACTTTTTCTGGTTAGAGGTCGATGCATGGATATTGGTTTCAATTTTTGAGGCCGATTTGTATCTTACATTCTTTTATCTGCACTTTTTCATCAGGTTAGCCGCGTGGGTGAGCACAATTTCTTAGGCAATGGCCTCCCCTAGTTTTTTGTGCCTTCAGCATTGGTCGCCAGCCCCTGGCCAATAGAAGCGATCTTGGGGTAGTCGTGGCTCGAGCCTAGGTATGGGTTGGTTCGTGATAGATAATTGTTTGATGAGCATCCATATTGGTTGATTAATAGAGTGAAGTATTAACTGATCCAGGAAAATTAGTTTACACTAAAAATGATTAAAAATTTGTACTATAACAAACTATCAGAAAAAAATAAAATAATGAATGAGTTCACTAAAAGGTTGGATAATTGATATCATTGAGGAAAAATATACAGTTTCATTTATGTTATGAACATTGAAAGAATCACCAATTTTAATTTCTTAGTGGAACAAGTAGATATTTTTTGGTGGAAAAGATAGACCCAATTCATGTTACTGAAAGAAAAAATTACGAGTATAGTTAATGCAATGGATTAGAATATTGGCCTCCCAATCATATTGTTAAGAGTTAAATGATATAATTGTAAAATTATTTTTCATTATGTAAATATTTGTCTTAATTAGAAAAATTCCAAGTAGAATTAACAAGATGGTACACGTAATTGTTATATTGTTTATAATGATGAGAATGCTGATTAAATGAGAAATTAAAGTGGTATAATGTAATACGAAGTTTAATCCTTGTTATGGAATAATGATAAAGTAAAATAATTAATGTATTTTTCTATTTGGATTCAAAAGTTATGAATTTTGAATTATGTAAGGATTTATTAGTTAGTATTTGTCTCTATGGATTTACAAGTTTATGTTAAATGTTTTTTGATTGAATAGAAATGTGAAATTTTTTACTTATGGAATAAAACCATTAATATGATCTATATGGTTAGAAAATGATGTTTAAATAATGATATATACGTTATGAATAAGTAAAATAGATTGTTCTGATTACCTTGGAACTGATAATGGATTTTTAGACATGTGGTGTATGGTCCCATTGATGATGTTTATAACATTTTTTGATTACAAAATAAATCCAATAAACATTTTAATATAAAAACATGAATGTTCAAATATGTATTTTTTTTTGTAATTTTGGTTATTAAAATATATTAAGAGAATATATAATTAGGGTATTCACTTGTTTTGGATGTGAAACCAAGGAGATTCATATAGATATATGGGGGATCAATTCTTATCAAATTTTATGATATTTATTTAACATATTTATAATGTTTTTTACTTTAAAATTTTTAAAGAGTCACAATATTTATAATTTATTGAATGATTTACGTTAGATATCAAATGGTTTTTTAGTGATTAAAATATTTTCTATCCGTATAATAAATCTTTAATATTTTATAACATATGTTAAAATTTTTATTGTGGTATATATAGTTGGAAATTCCTATCATTATATTTGTAGATATCATGATCCCATAATGCATTAGGAATTGAAAAATCACCTTCATCTATGGGAATAAGAGATGATGTTGGAGTTTATTATTGTAAATAAAATGGTATTGCTGTCCTGAAATCTCGTAAGTATATATGTTTCATTAAATTTCACAACAATAAGAATCATTTTATTGAAATACACAATTTTGGGATTTTATCTTTTTTGATAATATCATGGTCACTTTTCAATCCTCTATGGCTTATGGATTTATGATTGTTATCATTCACATGAACATGTAATCTATCACTATTAATGATAACTAAATAGGAATATTTCTCTTCAATGTCAATGTTTTCACATTCAACCTATTTTCCCCCATAAGTAAACGTAGTTATGTGTTATATTGGGTAATCATCGTGTTTCTTAAATTACCTTTTTATAGGATGTTTTAGTATTCATTATTATGATGTTATTTATTTTCAAATAAAATTTTAGCGTATTACTCTTATAATGAAACAAATGAATTTTGAGGATGATATTCATTTTAAGGTTTGGGGTAGAATGTAAAACCTCGATATTATTTTTGAAATATTATTTCATGTTAATTTAATCTTGTGTATTTTTTTCATTTCAGGAAACACTAAACATAGATTTTTATATAAAATAAAAATATTTGAATTCAGATATACTCAATAAAATCATAATTATTAAATACATGAACCACTTAGATTATTTTAATGTACAAAAAACACTATTTTTGGATTACATTATGTAAAATACTATGTCCCTTCGAAAATAAATGTTATAGAAAGGAAATGTTTATACCAAAAAAAAAATTAAAATTAATATGATTATTAATATATTATTATAACTACAACCAAGAAATTGCAAGGTAGTATAAGAATAATATTAATTAAATTTTGGAAATATGTTTTACAAACTCAGAAACTCACAAATATATATATAAAATAAATATTTTGGTTATCAATTGGTATAAGTGAATGTATACAAAATTTGAAAATATCAAAATCAGTTTTATGGGAAACTGTTTTTATATGTTCATACACAATTCTATCGCAATAATATTAACAAACCACATTTGATTAATATTTTCAATATAATTTTTTTTATAATATATTAAGTAATTTTTTTGATACTCAACTATATGATTTGATAACTATTGAATAAAAATAAATACAATTTTTTGTATTTTTGTAAAAGAGAATGTTATCGACTTTTAATAGGGAACCCAATTTTAATATGCATTGATCCACTTTTATAACTTTTATTTTACAAAATAAATAAAAATTTTCAAATGTTAATAAAAATTTATTGTGTGAATATCTTATATTTTTCGAAGATGTTTCTTTTTATGGAGAATAGTGAATGACACTGAATTTTAAATCGACACATGATTTTCATAAAATCTTATTTTTAAAGGTTAATTATTATTTAAAATTTTTAATGTTTTATTATATTAATTAAAAATCAGGTAATCCAATTCATATCATTTTATCCAATTTCACAATTTAATTAGATATAAAAATATTTCAAAATTATAGACCTTTTCGCTTTAATAACCAGTATATTCCTTCTGTTTGTAGGGGTAATATTATATTAATTTCTTACACATATTTTATTGGAATTTTTAAAAATGGATTCCATACTTCTGATCATAATAATCTTTTATTTTTATTAAGGTCAACTATTTTTATAAAAAATATTGATGAAAGTGATTAAAATGGTTAACATCTATTATTAGGAAAATATTCTTAACAGTAGGATAAGCTCTAATCATAAGATCCAAATTGACCTAAAAAATATTCCAAAATCCATTTTATTTTCATATTTCGTTTATTACACCATTTTTATAAAAGTTTGACCATTATTTGTGCTAATTGATATGGGAAAAAGAAGGTGGAATTATTTTTTAAAAAAATACCAGAAATACACTCATACTCCACTATAAAAAGGAACTCGATCCTCTCACCTATTCAAACCTATCAATAGAATTTTCTCACCAATCCAATTATAATATAAGCTCTCATAATATCTCATTTCATCCTAGATTCCTCCCCTTAGGTAGAAATATATTCATGGATGCCTATTGGTGAAAAAGTGGGAACCATTACTGAAATGTTCTGTCATGTACATCAAATCTAGAATACAGTGAACGACGAGTATCATGCACATTAGAAACAAAGACTGAAATTCCAATTGATTTAAGTGAACTGAAACTCATTAAACTATGTGAGACATAACACAATTTATGGACCTAGAGGGAGTAAATGGATTTTTTCTGAGTAAGGTAGCGTGTCATCCATATAATATTATAAAGGTAGTGTGCCATGAACTCAATGATTGAGTATTAACATATGTTTTCCACAAATAGTGATAATTAGTGGAATTAGATATGAATGATGCATTGTTGTAATATACTACTTAGACTATACCTTTTTGGTGAACTATCTAAAACTGATATTTTTACCTCTCTATGTGAATGTTTAAATTACTTCACATTTCTATTAGTAATGTTTAACTAGTTCTTCCCTATGTGGTAACAATATATAACAAATATGATGAAATAACTAACACTCTGATTCATCCCACCTCTCTCTGGGTGTTTTGGGGTACTAAATGTACTATTAGAGTAAAGTGGTTATTGATGTTAAATATTTTCCTCTTCTATTTCACATATAATTTAAGAAATATTAATGGAGTTACCCTCTTTGATGGATGACATATCCATATATGGATGTACAAGATGAGACCTCATTTTATATATCTTGAAATGGTTGTTCAGTTTTCTACTACACATGGGATAAGTGTCAACAATTCAGAATGATTTTCCATGATGTAATGAGATAGGAAACATCATGATGTAGATTCCAATGCATATAATTCCCTCAATTTAGCATTATCAGATCAAATATATCTGAAGGTTATGATTTTCACTTCATCCAAGTCTATTTGGGTAAAACTAGAAAATATATATGATGATGACAAAACAGTTAAGTATGAGAAATTTTATGTTTTGATCAACATGATTGATGATATGTAAATAAATCAATATCAAAAGTTAAGCACTTTTTTGAAATAATTTCCGAAGTTGATGGATAAATATGAGTACTTGGTGAAGAAATAAATTACATTGACATTATGAGTGAATTTTTTTCAAGGATTCTACCTCTCTACAATACAAAATGTGTTAGGATAAGAATAAAGGGGTCTGTCTAAACATTCTCAAAATGATCATCTTATTAGATTATAGCAATATAAAATGAGGGTGAATCCATAATATGGAACAATTCAAATTATTATGGAAATGGAACTCACAGCCCGTTATAAAATTACAATTTATAGAAATATTATTGATAATGTTAATGAGAAATATTAATTTATTCAAAAAATTTCTCATTATTTCATGTGGGGAAAAGGGTTATTTTAATGAGAGTTTCCTATGGCCTGTTTTTTAGGTAGTAGAGTTGGAAACATTTCCTTTTGATACCCAAAGAATTTTGATGTTGAATAATGTGATTTTAGAAACATGAATAAGACTTATAAATGGTTTCCCCAAATGGAGACTTCAATTGATGAAAGAAATTATATAGAAAAAGTTTTATATATAAAATAGATAAAATAGTTGATTACTTTTTCACGAATGAAGAGCCATAATTTAAAACTGGAACCCAAAAATCATAGGGGAAATAGTTGTAATGTCAGGACGTTAATAAAGATAAATATAGTCTGTTGATTTGTGTTGTAAATCCCATGTTGTAACTTTAGGATTATATTAATTAGCTTTGAAATCAGTGAATGTGAAATAGAATGATTATAGACATTCATGATGATTCATCAAAGTATATATATTAGTTTGAAGTAGATATTGATCAATTAGAATATTGATAAAATGAAAATTTAACTTCTCATAAAAGCTCACAATATTATTATGTATTGAGTATTGGGATTAAATAGAAGGAAATGGTTATAAATGTCCCTTCATTTATACTAGCGGATAAATATAAGGCAGTTTTGGGGATTAAAGAAATAGTTTTCACTCTTGGGTGTAAATTTGAAACTGAATCAAATTCATGGAAAACAAGTATAAAAACATTTCTTGGAATAATATCAAATTAAGTGATATTATATAGAGAAAAGTGTGGTTATTTATTAGTGGATATGGATTTTTATTATCAATGATCCACATTCAAGGTAAAAACTGTAATTCATTGTGATGCTAAAATGTCAATTATACAAATGGTGATGAGAAAAAAATAATGGGTTCCAAAATGATGGACATTTGAAAATGGTACCTAAAGTCCTAAAAATTAATTCCTCAATTTAAATATAATGAAAAAAACTCTTGATATGTATCTAGAAATTATCTATAGTCAGTTATCTTCATATAGAATGGGAAATGTGGTTGAATATAAGAAGTCATTTCCAGTTATGAAATTTCAATTCAGGGGCTATATGAGCAATTAAAGGACATAATGTAAAGAGGCAATGATCTATTTTAATATATAATATCTTGAAATTAATAATGGATAATGATACCATATCCATCATTATATAGATTAAATAGTTTCTATGTATATTATTTTCATTGTCCTATATATATACATAATATTTTTTATAGAAGGAAGAGGAAATGGGGGGGCCAATATCAATAGATCTTAGGGGGAAGTCAATAATCAAAAATCAAGCATTTCTTATTTTATGAAAATGAATTCTCCAATTTAATAAGTGATTGATTATTATGAAACCATGTATATAGAAATTATATTAAGAGGTATTTCTTTAGCCACCAAAAAACCAAATGTCTTATGGAAGAAAATTAAGATAATCGATAAATAAAACCGTAATAAAATAGATCTCAAAGCTATAAAATATTGTACAAAATGTATTATTGAAATAAGATTTTCATCCCATATAATTGGAAATGTATATATTTTTAATAATTTTATGAAAATTGTTAAGGCATTAGTGAGGTTTGAAAACAATTGTGATTAAATGATCAATTGTAATTGAAGTGCAGAAATGGAAAATGATGAGCTTAATAATACTAATTTAATCTATGTAGATGTTTTTTAACACAATCTCCAATGTTTGAGTCAGCTCTGTGACTCAAAACTAAGGGTGAAAATTAATAAAATTGGGTTTACTATTAGAGTACATATAGGTAATTATCTCTTCAAAGGATGTATAACATATATTAATTTATACCAGATTGAGAGTAAGGAGAACATTTTTTTCTTTATAGTTCAAGAATAAAACAAACGTTAACCCAAGAGGATGGGTCAAAATAATAAAAAATGAAAGTAAAATATATCTTAATTTTTGATAGTTGTTGATATCATGAATCTCACTAATGAATGATAAAATACCTGTGATTCATGTATGCAATTAAAATTTGTCTGCAGTTCATTTTGTACAAAGAAGAAAAAGGCATCAAATCAACATGATATTAACTAGAAAAATGTAAATGCTCAAAAAAAATATATGTAACGTATGGACTGAGTTACATAATTATTTTTATTGAATAATATAGTATAATGTCATGCAAATATTTTAATCAACGGAAACATCATGTACTTGGTTATATGAAGACATATAATTTAATAGAAAATAAAGGTACGGGCCAAAATATAAAAGTCCTATGATATAAAAATGGTGGGGAATAAACATCCATTGAATATGAAAATTACATGTAAAACCTATGAATAATGAATGGGATGGATGATGTAAAACCCCAGATATTAATATGATGTAGAATTTAAAAATTGATAGGTGAACAATATGGAAAAAATGATTATTTTTTCTAACTGTATCTCTTATCATTATTAGGAAGAGGCTATTCAAGAAATAGTCTAGACTAAAAATATAACGAGTAATTATATGGAAGAAACTGATACCCCATCGGTGTTTTGGTTTGGATGGTCGCCCTCTCTAATTTTTTTTAGTTTTCATACTTAAATGTATCATCCAAAACAATGAAGTAAATCAAGAAATGTATGATGATGTTTCAGATGAGGGAATATTAAATGGATATTCAATAATTATTAAAGACAAAAAATGAATAAATAATCATCTTGGAGTAACTAAAGAAAGTATTTACATTAATATCACTGAATTGAAATCCACAAATGCCTTCGGGAGACCATATGTGAATATGATTGATGATAATGATGATTTTTTACATGGAACAAAATCCAAAAAATATGAAAATGAATTAATGAAAATCATTCTCGTTTAACAAAACAATAATGATTATGATTTATAATCAGAATCAGAATCCATGGCTGAAGAAACTTCATCTTAACAACATAAAAAATGTAGAAGTGCTGATATTGATCAATCAATAATAATTTTTGATTGGAACTCACAGACAAAGGCATGAAGTATGATTAATGATGAACATTATTCCTTCCTTTAATTTGAATAACCAAAACTCATTTAACGATGAAGAAAAGTATTCATCATTGGTTAAAGGAATAAATGAATAACTGGATCAAATAGAGAAGAACCAAACCATAGATCTAGTTAAGAGGCCTGAAAATCACAATGTGATTTGAACAAAGAATATATATAAAAAAATTCAATGAGCATGGAAATATAATGAAAAATATTGAATTCTTATTGTGTACTGGCTATAAACAAATTGAAGGAATTGCTGATGATGTATCTTTTCCCCCAGTAGCGATATTGGAATTGACCATTTTTCATCGCTATAGAAATTAAATAAGGATAAATTTTTCATCAGATAAATGTCAAATAAATATTCGTAAATGGAATTCTTTATGAAGAAGTCTAAATTGAACAAACGATGGTATTTTTAATTGAAAATGATCAAAAATGTGTTTTTATATTAAATAACATCGTATATGGTCGAATGTACGAACCACGTGCATGTTATTCTCACCTTGATTCAAATCTCAAGAAGCTTCATTACAAAATAAGTGGTGTTGATCATAAACTCTATGAGAAGAATTCAATTGAAGGTTAATTTATGGTTCTTCTTTACATGGATGATATTTTATTTGGTGGAATCAGGCAGGGATGAGTGGAATAATTTTTTAATGACATGAAATTGGAATTTTAAATGTATTTTATTAGAGAACCCACATACCTAATGAGGCTATAGGTGATTCATTATAAGAATTACACATTAAATTATTACAAAAAATATGTAAGATAGTTTTTCAAGAAACTCAATATGCATGATTTCAAACAAATGTCCACTATAATCACAGTTGTGAAAAAACATTGATGTAAAGACACATTAATTTCAAGGATTTTTTTTAAATACATTGGAATTTTATGAGTCTACGGTTTCTAACGGCACCTGATTCCAAGGCTCGGTTACCCAGAATAAATTTCTGATGGTTTGTTCAGGTATGTTCAGTAAATGTACATACGGGTTTTTCTATCATTTGAACCGGTGCTCGGAATTAAAATACGAGGACACCGATTAACTCGCAGCGCCGGTATTCTCTTAAGGGGACCTTTACAGCAGTTGTGTTTTATGCGGGTTGAGATTTATTATTTTGGGATTATGTATAAAATAAATAAAATTTGCAATACACAATTTTATTTATGTTTGGAGGTTATTTCCTCCAAAGGGGAGTTATAGGTGTGGCCCACACCCACATAACCTCCCATGAGAGGGTATTTGTGAGGTGGGGCCCTCACGATCCACTAACCTTTCAACTCCCGTAAACCCCCATTAAGCCCCCTTAATTAATTTGACAACCTCCCATTATTTATGTGAACATTCCACCTCCCTATCTCCCATTAATTTTTTCCAACACATTTAATTACTGAGTTGATTCTTCCAATTAATTAATTAAAGTGTTTGAATTTTAAAAATTCACGTGTGAATAAAATAATAGCATACTGGTTTGGATGTGCAGGTCACATGAAACAGAGCCAGCCATACGAGGGGCAGGCAGTGCTATGCATGCGTCGGGTAGGGCCGCATGGCTCGTGACTACCCGACCCGCCATGGAGACAAGCAGTAGACAATAGAGGGATCTCCCAGGAAGAGGCATAGGTTCAACCGTGGTGGTCCGTCAGGTGTAGGTGGATGTGGAAGAGGAGTTGGCCGAGCAGTGGGTGGTGGAAGACGTTTCAAGACTCTACCACCACCACCACCAGGAGATCCACCCCGACCACAAGGAGATGGTGGACAGAGGTGGGCTCAGCTCCAGGCATTCGAGGCCTACGACCACAACACACCTGATATGATTCGAGCTACTATCTAGGACTACTCCACCCTTTCTGCATTTCATATAGACACAAGTGCGAGTTATTCTTTTATTGTCACTGCCCTTTTTCGAAGCTCGGAGATTCTGACGGAGCCGTTGGCTTGATCCATACGGCTAGAGACTCCTACAGGAGCAAACTCGATGATTATGAACTGGTGTTGGCAGTGTGATCTTACTCTAGGAGGTGAGATCTTCGGCTGGGATCTTCATGTAGCGGTGTCGAGGCCTTACAGCTTCATATTGGGTATGTAATGGTAGTCGACAGTCCATTCTCAGATCAACTGTATTATGCGCAAGGTGTGGTGTGTCCGCACGGATGGGATCAGGTTCACCTTCACCGGTGAGAAGGGAGCTTTTGCAGCTAAAGAATAAATTTTTCATAGGAGAAGGCAGTCGATCACACATTAGTTGGCTAGACTCATCCTTGGAGCAGTTGATGTGTGGAGTCTGAGATTTCCTGTTGTGGTGGATCAGTATGCAAACGTTTTTCTTGATGATGTTCCAAGACTACCTCCTCGTAGAGAGATAGAATTCTAAACTGAGCTATACCTAGGGACAACTTCGATATCTAATCCAGAATATCGGATGGCTCTAGGTGAGCTTCATGAGCTACGGGTAGTACTGGAGGACTTGTAGGGGAATGGTTTCATCCGACCCTATGTTTCACCCTGGGCTTCTCCTATTTTGTTCTCCGAGAAGGCAGATGGGAGTTTTCAATTTTGTGTTAACTACCGTCTCCTGAATCATGTGACCATGAAGAACAAGTACCCACTCCTGAGTATTGAAGACCTCTTTGATCAGCTCAAGGGAGAACGATGGTTCACGAAGATAGACCTTAGGTCAGGATATCACTAGCTCAGAGTTTGAGATGAGGATGTGAAGTAGACCTTCTCCAGGTGTTGATATGGCCACTACGAGTTCTTGGTTAGGACCTTTGGCATAACCAACGCTCTAGCTGTGTTCATAAGTCTCATGAACAGGATCTTACTACCTTACCCAAATCGGGTTTTCGCAGTTTTCATTGACACCGTACTGATTTACATGAATACTGGGGAGGAGCATGCCTACCACTTGTGGGTTGTACTGGATACACCCTGAGAGCACCGGCTTTATGGTAATCTATCGAAGTGCGAGTTCTGGATTTGAGAGGTTCACTTCTTGGGACACGTCGTCTCGGAGGCTGGAGTTGTAGTTGATCTAGCAATGATCGAGGCAATACTTGCTTGGGTGCCACCCAGGAGCGTGACGCAGGTGTGGAGATTCCTAGTTCTGGCTGTGTACTATCAGAGATTTGTGACAGACATCACCAGAGATGAAGCGCCGCTTTTAGCTTTGAAAAAGAGGGGGAAACCATTCGTGTGGTCAGATAGACGTCAACAGAGCTTTCAGAAGATGATACAGAGATTGACATGTGCACCCATATAGAGGCTACCAGTGGAGGGTGTTGGATACGTAGAGTAATGCGATGAATCAGGGAATGGACTCAGGTGTGTCCTGATGAAAGAGTGATCAGTGATTGTGTATGGTTCACGGCAGTAGAGACAACACAAGCAGGATTATGCTACCCACGACCTGGAGTTAGCAGAAGTGGTCTTCGACTTGAAGATGTGGTGGAACTATCTGATGGGAGAGTGCTTTGAATTATATTCTGACCACCAAAGTCTTAGGTATATCTTATCCTAGAAGGACCTAAACTTGTGATAGCGGCGATGGCTCGAGTTCCTCCAGGACTATGACTTTGACATAGTCTATACTCCTGGGAAGGGGAACTTTTTAACTGATGCTCCGAGCAGGAGATCAGGCATTCTTCTACTAGGAGAGGCGACATAGCACCTAGCTAAGTTGCAGATATCTTTTCTGGATATAGATGGAGCAGCCTTTCTACATTCACTCACTGTCACTCCTCTAATCCTTCAGCGTGTCAGAGAGGCACAACGTGGGGCGTTGACTGTGAGACGCCACGTGCTCATATATCCACAAGGCAGGCGCCTGCTAGATTTTATGAAAGAGGGGAGCACGTCATCCTCTTCAGGGGCCATACTATGGTACCAATTGCACGGTAGGAGGATGTTGTGAGGGAGTTTCACACATCCCCTCTAGTGGTACATCCAGGAGTGGCGAATATGTAACAGGACCTCAGATGACAGCACTAGGGGCCGGGTATGATGAAGGCTGTAATAGAGTTTGTTTCACGATTCCTCACATTTCAGCAAGTGAATACGGAGCACTAGGTACCAGCAGGATTTGTACAACCCTTAGGGGTCCCAGAGTGGATGTGGGATGATATATATATGGATTTCATGATGGGTCTTCCACGTACATATAGAGGACACTACTCTATCTCGGTGATTGTAGACTGACTCACCAAGTCGGCCCACTTCCTACTGATCAGATAACATGTCTTAGTAGAGAGTTTGGGATACCTCTACATTCGGTAGATTGTACGGCTTCATGGTGTGCCATCATCTATCATTTTAAATCGAGATGATCCATTCACATCCCATCTATGGAAGGGATTACAGGAGGCTTTGGAGACACAACTACATTTGAGAACCACCTTCCATCCTTAAAAGGATGACCAGACTCAGAGGACCATTCACACATTCGAAGACATGCTCTGTGAATGTGTCCATAAATTTGGTCGTAGATAGGAGGATCAACTACGGTTGGTGGAGTTTTTGTACAACAACAGCTATCACTCAACCATCGGGATGGAACCATAAGAGGTACTGTATGGCTGACCTTGTAGATCACCTCTGTGCTGGACTAACCCAAGGGAGTTAGAAGTTGTAGGACCAGTGATGGTTCAGGCTATGGCGGAGATGGTGCAGATAGTCCAAGAGTGGATGAAGACAGCACAGAGCAAACATAAGTCTTATGCTGATAGGAGATGAAGACTGCTGGAGTTCGAGGATGGCGAGCACGTCTTCCTACGGGTCTCACGTTGACGATGTCTAGGGAGATTTGTCCTGGGCAGTAAGTTGTCTCCGCATTTCATCGGACCTTTCCAGGTCCTCAGAAGAGTAGGCGAGGTGACTTACCGCCTGGCCCTTCCGCCTCAGTTGCACCAGGTTCATGACGTCTTCCACATATATCAGGTGACGAGATACGTGCTCCACACATCCCACACCATCGATCATAGAGAGATGGACATCGATGACGGGGCAAAATTCATAGAGGTCCCTATGGAGATCGAGGATCGACAGGAGCGGGTCCTATGTGGATGGTCGATTCCTCTAGTTCGGATTCATAGGTAGCACGGGAACCTTCAAGAGAGCACTTGGGAGCGGGAGGTTCAGATGTGTGTAATGTACCCCTATTTGTTTCAATAGTGTGTGTTGTAGCTTTATGTAGACATAAATCCCCGCGGTGGGAGTAATGTAACGACCTGAAAATTTCAAAGAAATGTTTTTCATAAATTCTTTAGAATTTTACGAGTCTTCTGTTTCTGACGGCACTTGATTCCGAGGCCTGGTGTACCCAGAACCAATTTCTGAAGTTTTGTTTGGGTACGTTTAGTAAACGTATGTGTGAGTATTTCTATATTTATAACTGGTGCTCGGAATTGAAATCTGAGGACACTGATGAACTCACAGCACTGGTATTATCTTAATGGGACCTATACCGGTGTTGCGTTTTATGTGGGGTGAGAGTTAATATTTTTTGATTTAGAATAAAATAAATAAAAATTGTAGTAAAAAATTTTATTTATGTTTGGTGGTAATTTCCTCCAAAGGGGAGTTATAGGTGGGGCCCACACACACATAACCTCCCATGAAAGGATTTTTGTGAGGTGGGGCCTACATGATCCCCTAACCTTTCAAATCCCTTAAACCCCCATTAAACCCCATTAATTAATTTGAAAACTATCCCCTAATTAATGTGAAGTTTCCTCCTCCCTCTCTCCCATTAATTTTTTCCAACACTTTTAATTAATGAGTTGGATCCTCCAATTAATTAGTTAAAGTGTTTGAATTTTAAAAATTCATGTGTGAATAAAATAATAGCATTATCTATTATTTTAGTTTGGGAACTTGTTGTGTTGAGAGGATTTTTGGGGAGAGCGCTTGATTATTTGAAGGAGTTCCTATCTTCAACGAAGAACACCGTCCTTCCAATGAAGAACCACTGAAGAATGATGATACTCTCTTTTAATATTTAGTCAATCCATAGGAGAAGGAGCCACCCGCAAGGAACGCCGATGACATACCATCCTTGGCTCCTTATTTCCCGACGTCAATGAGTTGACGTCGTCTCCCCACGACGCTGTCTTCCGCGATGCCCAACTAACGCAAATCTTGTTTCGAGATAGGGTTTCTTATAATTTATAAGTGAATAAATTATCGTGTTTTTGTTTATTCCTTTGGAATAACAGCGGCCAATTGTTACCTCCTAAAGCGGAGGGTACGGGCCGAATGAACAATGCATAAGACCCTCTGATTCTTTCCTAAATTTATTCGAGATAGAGGCGCATTGGATGAGGCGGCGACGAGCGAAGGTCGCGGTTGTACGCCGGACGCATGCCGAAGAACAACGGCCCCAAAACCGCAGGCCGCTTGGACGATGAGGAACCAGTCGGCTAAGCTGGACGGACCAAAGAGACCACGTCACCACGAGGGTGCCACGCTATGGAGGACTGATGACTGCGTTCCGTAGGCCGCTCAGCGGACAAACCAGCCGGCAGCTGGCCGGTCGGGCTAGGAAAATCGGTGGCACCATGAGGCCCACGCGCTGAAGGAACGACGGCCTGCCCGTGATGTCCACTCAAACTAGGAATACCGAATGGCGTAGCGGTGCCGCTCTTTCGGGAGACCGGGGGTGTCGGCTGGACGGGCCAAGCCGCGGACCACCAGGCCGCCCTTAGGGTCGGGCCGCACCCCACAGTGAAAGGCGGCGGCCTCTTGAGTTTCCCCGCACACCCACGGGTCGGGCCGCAGCCCATCAGGCTGGGCCACGTGCTTCACCAGGCCAGCCCAATGCTCTGTCAGGTCAGACCCATGGAACCAGGTCAGGCCGACCTGCCAGCCCAATGGGCTTGACGGGTCGGGCCCATTATGCTTAAATGCCAATATCATAAAGACCACGTGTCCGATCGATGCGTCGTCTACTGCATTGGGACCCTCGTGATGAAGCAGTCTTTTTGCAATACTCAAAGTAATTTTTGGACATCTGTGGAAAATGGTCGGGTTTTGGAACGAGCGTATTTCCAACCGGGCCCCATGAACGGAAAAACCAATATCTCTCGGACCTAGCTTCTGATTGATGCGCCGTTTGTCATATTGGGTTCATTTTGGTGAGATGGAACTTCATGATACATCATCTCTGGACTTCTTGATAGTTGATATATCGACCCCTTGGTTCGTGGAGCTGACCCTTCCGGAATCGAGCGTGCTATGTGCGGGAACCATTGAGCTGGCTGCGACTGCGACGACTACGGTACTGGGATCTTCTGTGGGTTCGATGAGGATTAATACTCTACATGGATCCTGTATGGGTTCAGAAACAATGACTACTATACTTGAATACTCCATGGGTTCGGAAGCAATGATTATTGTACTTGGATCCTCTGTGGGTTCGACAGCGATGAATTCTGTAATAGGATCCCACATGGGTTCGACAGAGGAGATGATTTAGAGGTTACATCTAATCATATCCCCTCCTCTTGTGAGTATTATACCTGTGTGAGTTGTGTCATTATTTTCAGTCATTATCATCATTGTGATTGAAATCATTACTATGTGGACTGGGTTGTTCATGTGCTCGGGAGTTGGACCCGAACTATGATTGTGGAATTAGGTATATTTAAGGGTATATACCTATGTATCGTTGGTTGATGCTTCGTGTTTGTATCTTTCTTCTGTGGTTTATACTTCAGGGATTCTAGGAGACCATCAGGGGTGTCAGGGTCCCTACTGAGTATCATATACTCACCCCTACATGGGAATTTCCCGCACTACGTTGTGTTTGATGCAGACGACAGACAAAACTGATTGAGGTGGAGACTTGAAGAGATGGACGATACCCGAAGGTGGACCACTTGGCGAGACGTACACGGAGCTGACGGATGGACCCGAGGAGCCGAGGAGACCATCTGTACCAACACTTTAGGTGGGATACCCAGAAGAAGACTCAGTGGTTGATGTTTTACTCTAATGTAGTTGTTCTAGTTATACTATACTTTTCGGTTGGGTATGTATTCTGGCCCATTTACCATTCAGCACTTACTTTGTATTCAGTATTACATTGCACTTACTTCTGTTTCATACTCGATTGTGTTTGTTTACTTTTATAAAGGAAATTCCTTCCTTTTTTATCCAGATTTACACATTTGGTGATAGTCACCAGCCCCTGGGCTATGGAAGGTGAGCTTTGGGTAGTTATGACACGGGCCCCTAGTAAGAGTCATGATAATTGAAACCATGAGGATGGGACCCATTTGACCGACCAATTTATATGAGAATAATTTTAATCCTATTATAAATGACTACAATGAAGCATGATATTTTTTAAACATGTTTGGCATCCCATTTTTAATGTAATATAAAGAATGAATATTTTATAGCAGTTAAAATAATCATGATGTATATCCACTTTATAATGAATTTTGGAATAAACATAGCTATAGGGGGAGATAACTTATTATCATTATTCTCTAATATTGGCCCATTTGGAGATGTTAGGGATATAATGTCCACTAGTGGTTTTTGATTTTTCAATGTAAAAAATTGGGGGAATGGTTTAGAAAGAGACATGAAATAACATTTCTTTGTATAGATGGAGGAGAGTACAATACAACTATAAAAGATTTAACTCAACTATAATGGATGAATAAACAACGAACTATTATTGGTTATAAGGTGAAACCCATGACTGGGACCCCCTTTTACAATAAGATCATGATATGTCTTTCGAATAATTTGGTTCAACAATTTCATAAAAAAATTGTGATAAGATATCACTTAATCAAGGAAAATATTGATGCAGTTATGATTAAAATGTGGAATTCTATAATTGAAGACCAAATGGATGATTTATTTATAACTCATTTTTATCATAAGTGTTTTAGAATCATTAGTTTAACCTTGGTGTTAAGTCACGACGTAGTGCATGAAGAGGTTTTGGTCATCCCCTCACCACATTTGGGTTATCATTTTTAATCTTTTTTTCAATGTGATGCTGGTTTATGGGGGATATGGGACATATGGGAATTTTTTCCATCTATTCCAATCCTAATATATGGTCTTTGGGGTTATTTAAAAAGGGGGGAATAGATAAATTCATAGTTTTAATGGTTTATTGGTTGATGGTTTTTAACAAAACTTAAAATACTTATATGAAGTGATGAGAATTCATCGTTATGAGGAATCATATATAGATTATCATGGAAAACATTAAGAATTAAATGCCATTATAACCAAATTATAATTTCCAATATTATTTTCTAAAATGATGTTTTCTCATTACAGCATATCGTGTTGGATACTTTTCTTCTCGTGTATATGTTTTTAATAGTGGTTGGTATTTTATTTATTATTTCTACATATTTTCAATATTCAAAAGCACGAATTTTTTGGAACCATGTATTTTCATAGATGGGAATGGAGTTTAGGTTGTTTTTATCAATCCACATTTTTTTAATCCATTTTTTTAGGAGAATTTATCTTACAATACATGGTTTGCAAAGGCTAAGATTCTTAAGGACGCGGAGCATCAAGAACATGAATCGCGAACAATGAAATGGGTTGATTGTAATGTATGACTATAATAAGCTTTGGGTGAAGGGTCATTTTTATTGGGGAATCATGATTGAAGGTAAATAATGAATAGAATTTTTTTAATTTCATTACAATCACTCTAAATCCATGAGAGACTCATGAATATCCCTGAAAAGAAAAATTTATCAACCCCACAAAAGGATAGATGAATGTAATTATAGAAAAGGTTGAATCACTCTGAATTCACAAAGGCACAGTGCTTCCAAAATCATGTATTCACTGTGAGAATGAGAATAATGATAAAACATATGTAGTCCTAACCAAATCCTATGGGTGTTTGAAAAACGATTTTCACGATGATGAGGTAATCTGTGATGGATAAGTGGGATTTAGGAAGCCAGGTTTCTCCTTGAATGAAATCTTATCCTCAAAGGTATTGAGCCACATAAGGTGCTTCAAAATGGGAAGTAATAAATATATATTATAATTGATGAGTTATATTAAGTGTATAAACTCAGGAATATGGTTCAAGAAGATTCTCTTACAATTCAGGTATAAATATTTAAATACCAATCTACTGAACTAACCTTCAATTCATTTAACTAATTGAGACTTCATGCAAAGCACTCAGCAATGGGAGTCAATATATGTCTTCTGAGGGAGGTGGTGTGCAATTCCTAAATTTTTATAAATTAAATGAAGTTGTAAAAAGGGTGAATTTTAAAATCACATGTTTTCAATAAATATTGATGAGTAGTGGATTTAGGAATGATTGATACACTCTTATTCGATACTATTTGTACTATCCCTTAATGGGAAACCAAGTAACCAAACTATGTTATCTCTCTCAATGTGAAATTTGAAATTTCATAACACTACCATCAAATAGGTTTAACACATTCCCACCACATTGTGTATATGATCCATCAATTTAAAATATAATTTTGAAAACATAATTTTCCCCACCCCACTCAGGGTGTTATAGGGTCCCATATAAAGTAAATGGTGTTAGCCAAAGAATATAAATCATCCTTCTGGAAGCTCTATTTTTCAATTTCATTATCCAACCAATAAATTATTATTATTACATGATCATATTATAACTATATTATCTAAAATATTCATATTTTTTTTATTTTTTGGTTTATACCTGAACATTAACAAACTTCCTTTAACGAGGAAACTAACATTCCATTCATGATATGGAGGACAACTTCCTCATGATATAATGTTGTTATTTTATCCATAACCACCTCTCATGAGATGAAATTATTTTGTAAAATATATTTTTATTTTATTTATAAGATATTAATGATATATTTATTCTTTTTTAATAATTATATAAATTATAACTTCATGATTTTCATTTGGTGTAACTATGATAACTTCAGTTTTGGACATGTGAAGTACCACTAACTCAAAGAGGTTTGATTCATTCACAATTAAAATTGAATTTATTAAGGTTGTGTTTAGTGAACAGATATGATATTCATGACATAATATTTATACTGTAATGAAAATATGTATATATAAATATATTTTATTTACATTATTTCTATCAATACCATAATAAAATACAGATAGTGTCCATTCGTAAATACGGCCTACAATTTCCATGTATGGTGTATTCAATTTTAAATTTATATATATTTTAGATTATTATAATGAATTAAATAATGAATATACATGATATTTATATGAATTTTTATAATCTAAAAATATGTTAACAATTATTTATGTAATAGTATTAATAATAACGAGTCAAACTATATACGGAAAAAAAATCGGATATTACCTGAAAAGTAACATTATAATGGAATAGATAATAAATAGGTAATATAAATTCATAAAAAATGATATATGTTATTTTATATAATAATACATCTTTCATAAATTTATAATAATGTTTTATTTTTTATACTAGAGGATTGAATGTGTAAGATGAATGTCAATACTTAAGGTAAGGGTTTCCTTGTCTCGCATTTATTTTCCAAGAAACAGTAGCCTTGTTCACATTATATCTATTATATTTGGTTTGTATACTATCCATGTATATATTCAATAATTTATATAATTAATTTTTTTGGGTATTCAAATATCAATTTTCTTATCATTTATAAATGTTGGTTATTTTTTAAAAGTTACCACATCGATAATTTAATTTTGTGTCAATTTTCCTTCATGGAAAACACACCTTATTATACCCCTATATTATCATAAAAGTTATATGATGTAACCTTATACATGTTAAATCAAGAATATAATTATTTAAAATATATTTTATTCTTCACTTTATTTAAATTTTATACATGGTGAGTATGATACAATGTTACCATGTTGTGAGAGTTTTTTGCAACAACCTCATCATATATTGGGATTTTTTATGATCAGATTTTAATTTATGATAAAATATCATCAAATCATCAATAAAACACATTAAAATTATTAAACACTATTTATTGAAGTATTCTTATCATTTTATTACTCTTTTTTCCTTAATAAAATTGAAAAATGATCTTAATAAAATTTGACCTTATCTTCATATTTTGTTTGAAATTTCTATTATTTCAAAATAATTTTTTCTAAAAATGGATTAAAATGTTATAATATTATAATATGAGTGTATGAAGTCAAATTTAACCATTTTATCATGTTAAACAGATGGTGTATTTAGAAAAGTAATCTTATTTTCATTTTTGGATAACTGAACATTGCAAAACATTTAATGGTGAAAAAAGAATGTGTGTAATTTTCAGATTAGTCCTCCATGATGAGTATTATTAGTTTGAAGATTCCATCACATGTATAACATATTATTTTAATGATATTTTTTTCATGATATTATGAGAATTCATTGGTTTTAATGTTATTTTCAATTATAAAATAATTCAGAAAAATTTGGTTTCAAAATTTGTAGTAAATAATTTTAGGGAGATAACATTATATATTTTACATATGGTATATTAAAAATAAATGTACATAAATGATATATATTATTATTTTATAAATAATTATAATATTTTTGATGAATATGGTTTTAATTTTTTTTCATTATTATATTATATGATTTCAACGAACATTTTTTTCAAAAAAAATTCGTGCTGATTTAATATGTTTTCAATGAAAATGTTTTTTTTTTGCATTCATTTTTGTGTTTTTTATATTTTTTTAAATATAATTTACATCAAAAGGTTTTCTGATTAAAAAAATAAATGTATATAGGAGATTTTCCTTAACTTGTGATTTTAATAGATATTTCACAAAAAATCCATTTTAGATTACATTTGTTTGTGTTACTCATTTATTTTTTGGGAAATGATCAAAAGGTTCTATTTATATTACTTCTTTGAATGGATTATTTTTTTTTAAAATTTTTTTATGAAACTAGTTTCTTTATCATTGGTTATATTTTTATAAACCACATTCTTTTCACTAGTCATGATTTGATGAAATGATTATATAACCAATATCATTCAAGAAGGTTATGATTTGATTAAATTTTTATAATACACATATAATTTCATGGGGTCTGATATACTGAATGATTATGATATAGTGGAACACCTATTTTTTATTTCTATTTTTGGATGTTTTCGACCTACATCTCTCTCCAATGTATGGGGTAAATATTTTTGTAATGTGTTAGATCTAGGTGCCTCCCAAAGATACCCTATACCCAGTTGGTCACATGACCTAAAGTGCATTTCCCCAAATTCCAGAGGCTATCGACTAGCAATGAGGTCCAAGGTATGATAAAGGGGAAACTATTCCGTCATTAGTAGAGTATACACAATGGAAAAAATAGTAAACAATAGTGAAAGTAGTAATTCCACCCAGAAATGAATAGTATACAACTAATTGTAAATCCAACAGGAACCACAATATATATATATATATATATATATATGATGAATATCATATTTACCTAATAAATTATATAAAGAGTTCACAATGCATTCAATAAATACATAAACCAAAGTACAAAATAATCCATTAAACTCTCGTAGCATCACAAGCCTCAGCTTGGTCCCACTCTTTCCAGCACCAACAACAATCAAGTACCTTATGAGGAAAGACACTTTCCCTTATCTATTCCTACAATCATATAATCTGTTTGGGTCTACAACAATAACCCAAATAGGTTTTGAGGTGAATCTCTCTATTCAAAAACCAAATAATATATGCCTAACTATTATTTAATATATATATATCAGGTAATATGACAAAATGAATAAATAATATAAGAAGTACTCAAAATTAAACAATCCTAATTTTATAAATATCATTCTTTTAACATTTCTTATTCATTATTTAAATCATGTAACTCTAGGATCTATCTTATACTCTATAACCACCTTGAAAATAAACCAAAATAGATGTCTCATACGACAATATAAACAATCAAACTAAGATCGAATCAATTCTAGTTCTTCGGCAAGGAAAATAAGTCACAATCATTAAAGTCTTTTGAAACGACCCTCTGGGAAAGATCTTGCAGTCTAATGAACTTGATCCCACATAGCACCAATCTAATAAATAACAAAACATTGGGATATCTCTCATAGTATAACCCCTTTGGTCCCACATGGAATCAATTCAATAATTTACGACGCTATAGGAAACCTTTCACCATCTATTCCCTTCAGGTAAATCATCTACACAAAGGCTCTCATAGTCCTGTGCAAATAATTTGGAAGTTCCCTCGTTCTTCTTTGTCTAAGGATCTCATGTTCTGTTGGAAAAATATACTAACATGCATATCATATCAAAAAAATAATTTGGAAGTCCCGTTGGCCTTTATGGTTCAAGGCTTTCACGGTCCATTGAAAAAATAGTGCACATATTATATCAAAAAAAATCATGTAATCTGAAACTACTACATGTATAAAAATTCACAATTTATATCACATTATTTTCATAAAAACAACAACTTCACCCTTACAAGACATGTTATGGAAAAACAAGGCAATCTGAATAGGTATACTAATCCAAATGGCCATAAACATTCAATCAAGTGAAACTCAATCGTGGGGGTCTCATAAAAAAGTAATCCAACCTTAAGGATAATAAAAAACCCTTTATCAATCAATAAACCAATGAAGGTAATTAAAAGGGTTAAATTACAAATCATGCAATACAAAAAATGTGGGTATGCAACACGTTTAGCATATATATTTCAAATAAATACAATGAAAGGCACAAAACTTGGTTTGTAGTATCCTTAAAAATCCCCCAACATAATAGGTCTTCAAGGTCACCACACAGCCATGAATTAGACTGCAACCTGGCCACCACGTGGCAATACGTGGTAATCTAGTTACATGGCCTGTACTCATAAGAACACATTGTGTACTTATAAAAAAACAATTTTCCCCCATTCTTCTCGAACAACCCAGAAAAATATCCATACCATAAATGAATATTCTAGTTCTTACAACCCCCCCTTTAAATCAATTTTTCCCGAATTTCCCTTCCAAAGGTGGTGAAGAAGAAACTACCTCCAGCTCCGGACACTAAAATAGAACGTTGGCCTCCCTCTCCAAATTCTGATCCCACACTCAGCTATGCATCTATAACACCAATACCAATAGAATAAACCTTTCACAAAGAACCATTGCAATGTGATCCATAATCATAATATGGTGCTCCTCGAATAATGAATCAACCCTTAACTCATCATCCCCAAGTTGAAAAACATGACACATGTATGAAATGTAATGTCGTAGCTGATAAAAATAAATTATGTCAGGCATAACCCAGTTCCTCTGAGCTAACTACATTGGACATGCAACCAGACCAACTCTTTCCAAAAACACAAATAGCCTGACATATCTCAGAGAATGATTCCACTATCTCCTAATCCTCCTTTGTCCCCACCATAGAGTGAAAAAAAATAAAACATGATCTATGACCATGAAGTATAGAGGAAATCCCCGTCGATTATGGTACCATTTCTCCTGAGACTATGTAGTATCCATCCTATTAATAATCAACTCCACCTATTCAGTGGTCTCCCGGATAGAACTAGGTCCCAACATGGCTACCTCTCCTACATCTAGAGAACATATGGGTGATCGAAATGGACTTCCATACCATGCTTCTCAAGATGAAATCTTAATCATTTCCACAACACTAATAATTCAGTAAAACTCCAAAAGGGGTTTGTGTTTATCCAAAGAGACCCAGGAATATATGACTCATGGTCGATTCATGTCCTCTAAAACCAGAATTGTAGGCTGGGACTGGCCATCAGTTTAGGGATTGAAAGTTGTACTCAAGAATACTAGTGTACTCAAATCTCTTTGTAGTCCCTACCAAACAAGAGAAGTAAACCGATCATCCTTATCTAAAATGATAGAGTTTGTAAGCCCATGAAGATATAATATCACTAGGATGTCCAACATTCTGATCTCATCAACATTTATGGTTTCCTTGATCAACAAAAAATGTGCATCCTTTGTGAGTATGTTAACAACAACCCATAAATCATCATTTCAATCATGTTACCATGGTAAAACCTTCACAAAATCCATCGAGACATCATTTCACATCCACTCAGGAATGGGTAACTAGTGTAAAATCCCATTTAGTCATTGATTCTCTTCCTTCCCCTACTGATTGGTAGAATATCTCATAAAAACCCATCTACAACCCTCTTCTTACCATTCTACGAGTATAGACAAAGTAGATCTCGTTTCATCTTAGTGACACCAGGGTAAACTACCCATATTGTGGCATGAAAATCACACTACATCACTACACATATGTCTACTGCCACCCATATGCTACCATGAAAACACAAAACATAATCCTTTCCTATGGTCCACCAAGGAGTAGTGTCCTATCCTAACACACTCACCCATAGGATTAGGCCGGTAGAATTAGATAGCTACCTCATTCACACTTGAACCACTAAAGTAGATTCAATAGCTTTTGAAGAAATAAATGTCTTACCTTTTTTGTGCACCTAAAAATGCATCATATGGAACACATCCCTAAGCTTCCAATCACTACAAGACTCCTAAACTTCCTGTTTTTGAGCTCCCCTACTCAACACATCAACCATTGATTTACCTCTTCCAGGCGTGTAGCTAAGATCAATGAAAAAGGAAATAAGGTACTCAACCTACCTATGTTATCTCAAATTCAGATCTCATTTAGTAAATATATACTTGAGTATTTTTTAGATAGTGTATACTGAAAAATACTCTCCCAAAATATAATGTCTCCAAAAATGAAAATCATTCACAAATGCAGCTAACTCATGATCATGCATCGGGTATTTCCTATTATATGGCCTCAACTATCGAGACTCATACATAATGACTCCTCTCCCAACATAATAACTAATCCTTCCTAAAACCTAAAACATCATAGTTAATGGTTTACCTCTTTCACAACTATAGTAAAATCAGTATCATTATTTATGTCAATGCCCCTTTCATCTCCGAAATGGCTAAAACATAGAAATCTATCTTTAAGTACATCACACCCATTTTAGTCAAGTTTTTCAGTGGAATTTATATGCATGTAAAGTATTTAATAATTTGTATATAGTATCCATCCATCTCAATAAAACATCATACATAAAATACATTATTCGGCTACTCTCATGAAACTAATTCTCTTACATTCTCTTTTTATACTGATTCTCTTATCTTTGAGATAGCATGACCCACGAAATGATTTTGGTCGATCCAAATGTTTAATTTTATTAGCCCATAATAAAACTGATTCTTTATCAGTGTACAAAAAATGATCAAAAGGTGGATGTCATGGTCAAGTCGAGTGTGAGAGTACACCAAGATATCATCAATGAATACAACTACAAATGAATCCATGCAAGGTTGAAACCTTAGGTTCATCAGTTCCATGAAAGCTGTTGGTGCATTCATGAGACCGAATGGCAGAACCAAATACTCATAATGAAAATACATACTTCAAATGACAATAAAAAATATATCTGATTCTCTAATGTGCAACCAAGGGTATGTAGATCACAATGCAATATTTTTGAAACCCTGGGCTCCATGAAACTGATCAAAGAGATCATCAATCCTTGGAAAAGGATATTAGTTCTTGAATGTCAACTAGTTCAACTTCTGTTAATCCACACAATAACATTGGGTACCATCCTCCTTCATAAAAAGGACAGGTTAACCCCAAGGATATGTACTAGGTCAGACGTAACCCTTCACCTAAAACTCCTCTAATAGCTTCTAGAGAAACTATAATTCTGTTTTAGCCATCATATAATTAGTAATGGACATTGGTGATTCTTTTGGAAACAATATCAAAAAAGAAATCAACCTATACCTCTAGTGGAAAACATGAAAAGTCATCTGGGAAGACATTCCTATAATGATCCACCATTGGAGGAATGTCCATCTATGATGGCCCCTGATCATCAAAATATAAACTAGTAATCTCTGAAATAATTCCTCCCAATCCATGATGATTGGGTATAGCACTACTCACCCAGAAATCCTATTTTCCATTGTGTAAAAAGATATGCCCTCTAGTGAATTGAGAATCACCATTCAGCGATACCAGTCAACAATGGCTTGAAAAGAGAAAAACCAGTCCATTTTGATAATGACATCAAAGTATGGAATCTCGCAGGAATGGAGATCACATAAAAATTCTCACCCACGATCCTCAATAGGAAACTCCTTACATTGATGTGCACTAGCTATCAGAATACCCAACAGAGTGTCTAGAGTGATTACATCAGTAGAAGTAAAGATACAAAGACCAATGATCTCCACAATGTCAATAGATATAAAAGTATGGAATTCCCCTATATTAGATAGGCTAGAAGCTAAAATTGAGGCAACTAGAATTGTACATATAATCATATAGGTTCTAGGATCCTTATCATATAGTTCAGTTATGTCACAAAAGTATAATCAATACCATGAACCTATGACCTTGACTAGATACCCTAAGATGACCCACCATGTTGTCACCAAAACCCAATCGTCTGGCTACCATATCCACAACCACCTCCTCGGCCTGAACAACCGGACGAACTCCAGTTCCTTGGAAGAGGAGAAATGGGTGGTATTTCCCTAAACATGGAATCATAACAGATCCCCTCTAAGTAGATGGTGGTGAGAACATCAGAAAATATTATACTAATGACCCATCTTTCCCCATGATCAGCACTCAACTGGGTATCTCAGTAACCAAAGTCTCATGTTCCCATTGTTCTCGCACTAGTAGCACCTCACCTAGCCACATGAAGATAAATACCTTCTACTAGAAGAAGTTCCTCGTGTATGCCCCATATGGTGCATCCCTCAATTGATCTAAAGATTATCAACCCTCGATGCTTAAACACCATAGATCATTGATCCAAACTCTATCATATTACACTCAGTAATAAGTTTTTAGTTTACTATAGTAGTCACTGATGTTAGCCTAAAAAAATTCACCTACAATCGGTTGTTGTACCTGAGACCATACTCCAATCACCTAGGTAGTGATAACTAGTGACCTCCCAAATAGGTGTGATGTGATGAAGCTCTATAAATCAAGAGGAATAATCCATTACTAATAAATCACCCTGATCCAAATGCATGAACTCTCGGGCTTGATCAACCCTCAAAATTTCACGGTAGAAGTAATCAAAGAAGGACCTCTAAAATTCTTCTCCAATCACACTTAATGATTTCCCACATGAGAGACAATATACCACCATCTTTGGGAGGAATCACCCATCATGTAAGTCATGAGATTCACACTACATTAAGAGGAACCTATAGATGATTATTGATAAAAATCATGGACTCCAACCATAAATCTGGAGCTTGGGGTCCTCCATTGCCAGAAAAAGTGGGAGGATGTTGTTACTGGAACACCTGTTTCAACTATTCCAATGTCAGTCCAAGATGTGATGTTCATTTAATGGAATGAATCATCATCAACAATCCTTAACACAACATTGCATCAACGCTTGCATTTAATATAAAAGATGGTTCCAAAACGGGAATAATGGGAGGATCTTTTAAAAGTCCATGATCTACCATTTCTAGTGTTAAATAATTGCGTTGTACCTGGCGTACAACCAAAGAACATCTTGGTGTCATGAATCTGCAATTCCATGTGAACACCTTAGTATAACATTAATGGAAATTGAAACATTGGAGTGAAAGAATGAAATAGGTGAAGAGAAACATTTAATTATTACAATAGAGGGTTACAATGTGTGTAAAACCACTACATGTTGGGTTACCTTAATCCTTATCATGGGAATGTACCTCTTCCAACCTAGTCATGTGACACCCCATACACATAGCATGATCGTCCTGAGACACGACATGTAATTGAATATTCCCTCATGCCCAGGTACTTCTACGCTAAAAGAAATACATGGTCCTATTGGTGTAAAACTACAAGGTGTAATCACCCAAGACACAGCGTGTACTCCAATGTACTGTCTTCCCATATCATTAGTCACATGGCCAGACACATGATTGAATTTATCGTGGCATGTAATTCAAGTACACACCTTGTTCTACCATGATTTTACCAACCCCATGTCTCTGCTTAAGTAGTCAGACACATGGCCAACCACTACCTTGTGTGTATATAGTGCACATGGCATGTATACACAGTACTTGGTTCATATATATAGTATATAGAATGTTGTTAGGACCAATAAGAGCCTATATACCCTGAGAGGGGGGGGGGGGGTTAATCAGGGTATGGATATTATTTTTCAATGTTCTTCCTGCCCCCGTGGATCATGAACTCTTTTTTACAAGGGTCACTTTGTTTGCACTTGTGTGTTTGTTACGATCACTTATTTTCTACTTTATCTGATGATGATGCTTTAAATGAAATGCAGGGAAGTAATCAGGTAGGAAAAAATATTTTTACTTGGTTCACCCTCACTGGGCTACGTCCAAGGAGCATACGTCGACAGGTTTCCGGTCGTACCAAATTCCAATATTCTTCACTAGATGTGGATACAAAGGTTCGGGTACAGTGAATATGTCCCTGGCTCACTGTCTTTACAAGATTTAGGGTCAGCTCACTACTTTCCCAAAGGTCAATACATGTTTCTCTCTCTCTAGATCACTGCCATTGGAGAGGATCACCTTCTTCCTCTTCCTTTTCTCACTGTGTCTGAAAATATCCACTCACAGTTTATAGACATGTAGGTCTTTTCATTTGCATGAAGGAATACATTTTCCTATATAAGTTGATGGTCTATTGAAGCCCAATTTTCACCATTAGATGAATATCTCTTTGCACCGAAGGTATCGGGCAATCATCCAGCTTCCACGTGGCTCGAAAATATGGTCGGGGAATAAACCTTACTTGGGGTGAAAGTCAATATCGGCGCGCAAGTATCGACAAACATGTCACAGCTGGCGCGCAAGTCTACCTCACACACTTGCGCGACACAAGCTTCCTCAACTCCAAACATGCGTGAATCACTTCCTTAACTCCAAACATGCACGACTCGCTTTCTTTTACGCCCAAACCATCATTGGCGCTTAACTACCAACCAGCGCACAATTTCTCACACAGGCGCACATCTCCTCACACTAGCGCGCAACTCAACCTGCATGACCACACACCACTTGCGCGACCACCACACCTGCGCGACAGGTGCACTGATTTCTCAAAGTGTTGATCTCTGGTAAATAATGAAGAGGGGTGGTCCAGTATTTTTAGGCATTTGGTCACCCCTGTGCGACGATGCACAAGTCTCCCCTCGGCGAGCATGTCCCGGCGCGCAGATATCTTCTCCTGCAAGTCACTTGCGCGACCTAATTCCCAAATTTCGTGAACCTCTTTCCTTTGAAATATTTTTATCGTCTGATCTTGAAAAACCACAGGCGCACAAGTTCTCAAGCTTCTAAGGCATCGGTGCACAAGTCTCTTTCACGGCGCACCAGCCACATGTGTGACACCACCAATAATTGTGCGACACTTGTCCCTTTGCCACATTTTTATGATCTGATCTTGAAAAACATATGGCGCACAACATTCCAAGCCTTTAAGTATACGGCACAAAAACATGGATCATTGACCTCAACTCTTGAACTTGACATTCCATCATGAAATCCTCTTTTTCAACAAATTTGTATGTCATTATTTTGCTTTGTCAACAATCACCACTCAGATGTCCACTTTGTCAAAAAACACAATCACCTAAAAAATGCTTCAATGATACCATGATGGATTTTTACCAACAAATGTACATAATAAATTTCATCTAATATATAAAATAATAACACATGGTGTGTGTTGATAACATCACATGTAATGATTTATGTGGTTTCCGGACATTTAGCCTCTGAAACATCTTGGAAACCCAAATTTTTTTAATATTTGGCCAATTCATTACATATTATAATCTGTGAGATCCCATAATCCATGGGAATCAATTTTTGGCATTATTATTCATATTATATCATAACCAAATTTAATTAATGTTCAAAAATGATGCACAAAATTCATATCCTAGATTGTCCATAACACCTTATGGACCAAAGATTAACATCCATACAAGTAAAATATTACACGTACCAATACCCTAACATAATATTAGGTATTTTAATCACCAAATGTATCACAACAGTATGCATATCTCACCCAAAATTTATCACAATATCATGAAATCAGTAATTCACCCTAAATTTCATGACTATAATTCATGAAATTTGATCTCTTTGAAGTCCCTATATGGAGCATGAGATGGAATACCCTCATCTCATTGGGGTGTAATAGAAATAAAACAAAATTGATATCAATCATAATAGCACAAAAATGTAATCACCCAATAGTGAAATCAAATCACCTATAACAATTTCAAAAAAAAATTACAATATTTGAGGTAACACGAGTTTTCCCTATACAAGGATTATATACTCCCAAACACATATTATTACCAACTACCGATTCCTTCCTATCTTCATCTATTAGCTGAAAATATTATGGCAAATAAGAAAAGAAAAACTGCTTTTGATACCACATTATAATGTCCCGGAATCGGGTACCTCCCAAAGGTTCACCGAACCGGGTTGGTCATATGACATCAAGCCCATTTCCCGAAAAACCCGAGGCTGGTTTCTAGAATTTTGGGCCAATGTCTGAAAATGGGGAAACTATGCTCTCATTGGTAGAGTATAAACAATGGAAAACCAATATTAAATATTAGAAAAAGTTGATATACCAACAATAAATAAATAGTGTAATACTAAAAGTAAATCGAATAGAAGCTACAATATATATATATATATGATTCATGTAATATGTATCTATGAAAATAGCCAAACAAGTCAAAATTCTGTTGATAAATAAAAAACCAAATTAAAAAAGAAACAATTAAACTTCAACAGCATCGTAAGCCACATCTTTGTCACATGCTTTCCATGTCCAACAACATTGATGTACCTGATGAGTCAGGGCACTTGTACTTATCTGAAACTGAAATCATATAATATATTTTTTTCCAAAAGGATGACCTGAAAAGGGTGTGTGATGAAACCTAGTATGTTACGTCAAAATAATATGTAACAAACTGTCAGTGAATATATATATATATATGTATAGCTGGTAATATGAATAAATGAAGTAATAAAATACGAATAACTCAATAGTAAACAATCCTACAGTTTTAAATTTCATTAATTTATTGTTTATAATTCATTCATTAAATAATGTAACTCTTGTTTCTTGCCTAATATCTATATCCCCATTGTAAATTAACCAATATTTCACCTCATAAGACCTTCTAAATAATCTAGTAATACTAAATCCATGCTTGTTCTCAGGCTTAGAAGATGTGCCACAATCATTCAAGTATTCACAAACCACCAAATGGGAATGCTCTCGTAGTCTAACCACCTTGGCCCACATATAATTAATTCAGTAAATAATGATGCTATAAGGAATATCTCATGGTTTAACCCATTTGGTCCCAAATAGGATCAACTAAAAAATTAATGACCCTCTGTGAAAGCTCTCAATGTCTAGTCCCTTCTGTTCAATCATCTACACCAAGGCTCTCAATGCCCTATGTAATTAATCTGGAAGTTCCCTCGATCTTCCTGGTCCAAGGATCTCATGGTCCATTGGAAACAAATAGCGCACATATCATAGAAAAACAAATAATCTGGATGTCCCCTCAGAATTTTCATGCCCAAGGCTCCCAAAATTCATTGAAAAACAGTTTTCATATTATATCTCAATAACTCATGTATTCTAAGACTACTACATGGATAAACATTCACAATGAATATCACATGAATTTCATATAAACCTCCTCTGTATCATAACAATAAATATCATTGAATATAATGAAATCTTAATAAACATGCCATAAAAAACAACCATGTACAATCAATCAAGAGAAATTCAACTATGTAGTGTCCCATGAACATGGTATCTAACTTTAAGCCTAAGAAATAACACATTATCAATAAATCAAACCATAAATGTAAATAAAAGGGGTTAAATTAAAAATCAATAAATAACCAAAATGTATTTATCCAACACATTAAGGATATATAATAAAAATTAAACAATGAAAGGCACAAAACACATACTAGAATGTCGTACAATTGATATAAAAGATCATCGACCCTTGAATCGGTCTAAATCGATGTATATCTACAAAAGGTGAAATTGTACAACCTCAAATAACTTAAAAGAGATTATAAAATTGGAATAAAGGATATTTGGTTTTTTTAACTAACCAGTGGGATTCCAATGCACCTCACAATGTCTTGATCAGAGCTTAGATGGAGAATCAGGAAGGTTTCAGAGTTCATCACTCGTTCAATCATGCTCATGTATGAACCACATCTAGAAGACGATATTTCCAAATATGAGACATGAGCAAGCTCTGATATATCAAATAAAAGTAAAATTACAGAACGTGTTCTTTAATAAAACAGTGTTTGTAGTGGCCTTATCCAACCCCATCTTATAAGGTCTACCATTTCACCACACGTCCATGTATATGTCCACTACATAGCCATCACACAGCTATACACTGATATCTAGGTACACTGAATTTTCTTAGACGTACATGACATTTACATAGAACGAAATTTATTTACCTCCTTTTTCAAAAATCAACCTGAAAAACAAGATCTATAACAAAAATGAAGATCTAGGTTCAAACAATTTATATCTCCTGAGATAGACCCGGCTATAATGGGGACTGAACTCAGTTATGTAAAGGAAATTTTAAATGAATGTGATCTCAAGAGTGAACCATGAATAAAATTGTGAACATTAAAGTGAAGCATTAATTATATGGTGGTATGTGTAGTTAACTCATACAACTAATATGGACGTGGAAGTGATTCCCTCATTACTATGGATGTCTATTTATATTATTATTAGGCTGTAAAGAAAATTATGCTTTCTTCCTATGTTTTGATTTCATGTATTATGATCATTATTTATTTTTGATTCATGTCTTGTGAACTGCAAATATTTTTTCCATGACTCATCAATATAATATTTGATATGTATGGTATGATCTTTAAATGTTATTCTCATGATCTGATTCCCTTATGCACATGTTATTCTTTTCTATCTCTATTGTATACCCATAATGAGAATGTGATCTCACCCCTTCCTTTTGATTATTTTCCCATGTTATGGAAATAGCTTTTATATAGATTTACTAAAGGGGAATACTTATTTGGGAAACATTGATGATCATTAACTAAGGTAGATGATTTTGTTTCACGTCTCCATGGATACTCAATGTTATTTTCCACATGCATGTAATTTTGTAATGTGTTGAATATTCATGTAAAATGATGTAATATCAATGTAAGTTAAGACTATTTCATTATATGAAACCCTAGTAAAATAATTAAGAGATTATGTATAGGTGTATATAGCTGATTTTTTTTATTTTGATTATATGACACATCGAGTGGTGTATTCTATGAGTATTATGTTTCATGTGTGGTTGGGGGAGCCTATTTACATCTTGCTTAAGGATGTATCATGGTTTACTATTCATCTAAATACACTATTATATAGATATGCTCACATTAATTCAACAAAATTACTTCTATTATATATCATGTGACCTCATTTTTCTATGAGGGATGATCATGCTACTGTGAAATCTGTATAAAATGTCTTTATTTAGACCTAGTGTATTCCCATGTATAGCCAGAATATAGATTAGAGATTACGGGAAATGTGTAGATGATGTTTGTTTTATAATAATTTAATCCAAACAAAGTGACTATTTAGATGTAGTATCCACCCCCATGAATCTATGACTTTATTAACCCTTTTTTTGGAGTGATGTGATTCTTATATTTGGACATTAAGATGTGTTATCACCCACTCTTTGATCTAGATAAATATAAAAATAATTGAGTTTCTAAATCCTCAATTCTTTCATTCCATTCATGGTAGTTCATTTTAAAGTTTTTAACTCCATAATAGGTTTTTGAAACTTATGATTCAAATAAAATTAATATTCATCACTCGTTTTGTGGAATTCATTAATGATGGCATCATTGTGTGGGAATTTTCAAAGTAAGATATTGCAATGCACTTTATGATGGTTATAGAAATGCATTGAGAGTTCCAGAATTATGGTAATCTCATAATGTTTCTATTATGGATTTAGTCGGTACACATCCTGGGAAACATTTTATCAAACATGTGAGCGATAATGTTTACATCAATGGTTGATGAAATTATAGATTGGGAGCCATCCAAGGGTGTTACTATAATGGAATATTCCAAAAATATATATTTTTTCAATTCGATGTTATGGAGTGAGGTGAATGAGTACATGGACTCCTTACAGTTGAGCTTTTTAGATGAGCCTATTTCATTGTTTCACTAGTCTATGGTTATTTCCTTATAGGAATATCCATGTGTTAGGGTAGAAAAGCTTGGGTATACCAGTTTTCAAATCTTGTTTGACCAAATATCCATAATGAATTATCCTGATTGATATTCTTAAGGTGGGGTGGAAATTATCACATTTATAGGAATGATGATGGAAATTGTATTATTGTGAAAATTGGTTCTAATAAGGTCCGATGTCATCCCTTATATTTAAATATAGGTAATGTGAGGATGTACCACGATCCTTGAAAATGGTTTGGGTGGAAAAATATTTGGTTTCACTATGTAGAGATTATCTTTTAATGTATTTCAAATGAAATAAATTTTGGTAAAGATACCATGATAGTATTATAAATTGTTTGGTATCATTTTGGTTCACATGTTGGTGACTCAATGACCACTTAGGGGTCACAACACAATCTGAGTGATCATAGAATAATTCACCAGGTTATTCATGTTACAAACCATAAAATTGAAGAATTCAGTGGAATTCAGAATGCTAACGACTATAGGACATAATATTGATTCTTCAAATTCCATTGAAATCTTATTAGATCATGACTCTTAATTTATTTAATGGTAATGGAGAGTATATAATATTATATTTTCACTTATTAGAGGATTAATGTAGATTTTCTATCCCAATATAAATGGTGAGGATGTGTAGAATAATCAGGTAATAATGAATATAAATCATTTTTCATGGTTCTTTTATATAGAATTGGAATTATAATCTATCATTTTTGGATTTTGGGAATCACAAGATTTAAAATAAATATATTAAAATAGAACTATATTGGACAATATATGGGGGACTCTAAATGTCACCATTATACGGATTGATGTTAGGGGAATGATAATTATGGTAAAATATTTTGTGAGAATTATGGTTGTAAAAGATACACTAATATTAGTGTTCATGAAGACTACTTGGTGCAAAAAATGTTATTTTATTCCAATTCACTATGTATCATAAATTAATATTTATAGATCATCTACTCTTATAGATCACACTGTGTTGACTATTTCATAGATTTGGAAGAGTCAATAGGATATCTGTGAGATTAATTATCCCTCGATCCTTTAACTACATTGGGTTAGAGAGTTGGTATACAACATAATCATACAACTTTAGTGATTACATGTTTGACATTTTTTACTCATTTGTTAATTGAGGATATATATTCATGAATCATTTAAAATGATGACCATGATGAGTTGGTCTATGAGGGTGGATATTCCATTTTACATTTATTTTGGTGGTTGTGAACTAATATTATATGAAACATAATCTGAAATTTTTACATTGGGTGATATATTATATTTAAAATGATAACCTCTATTAAAGATCATAGAAGTAGAAGGTCAGGATTTGATCTAAGTACCCTTCTCACTTAGAGTGTTTATTCCTTTCTAGACTAAAATACCTTATAATACAGAGACTATAGGAATACGTATATCATCATATAAAACTTTTGAATAGTTTATGTAGTATTTTTATAATATAGTTAAGTGTTTTCATTGGAATATGGGGCACACATATCCACATTTTGGAAATGTTATAAAAGATTCAATATACAATATATCTCAAATAATTGTTTTTAGAAAAACAAAATAACTCCCAAGTTGTTATATAGAGGGTAAATGAAATTCATTCATTAATTATATAATTTGGGTTTTCACTAGTAGAGTTATAATCATTTTCAACATTAAAAACATCATTAAGGTAACGTCGTGTGTATAGATAAAAAAAATTAAAATTATTTATTTAATATTTAATTAATTTTCATGACCTAAAATGAATATATAAAATCAGTGTAATATAAATACACCAGGGTAATATTAATTACAAAATAGTTCATGAGAGGGTTTTGGAGGAGATTTTTTTCTATGGAAACTAGATTCTTGATAAAATATACATTTTCCTAAGAGTCGTGTTTTCCAAAGAAGTTCATATATCTCAACAATGACTATGATATATAAATATTATTCATCAGTGGTGAATATAATCATGAGTTAGGGGTTATTTTAATTTTATTTAGTCCTTTTATCACCGCCTTATCATATGTGAATCAATAATTCTAAAAATTAATTCTAGGGCCAATCATTTTATTTATTGGTGAAGTTATATTTTCCTAATGTTTGAAACAATATTTTTATTTTATTTAGGGTTATCCTTTTTTTATTAACTCCCAAAACAATATATTGATTCCAATCAATAAAATGACATTCATTTCACTTTTTTACTTATTTCATTTCATACATATTTATTTAAACAATCATAATTGTGGTTATCTTTGGCAAGGGATTCAATAAATAAAAAAAATTCAATATTTTCACAATCATTGTTCCAAAATTAATCATAACCAAGGAATTGGGTTAATGATCATTGGAATTTGAAATGTGTGATTATAATGGATAATAAATTTTTTATGGATTTTAGAATCTCATATTCATGGTGTTTTTTTTGTTTTGTCATGAAGCATGATAATGGATGATTATTAAGTAAATATGGTGTATTTAATCAGGCCTCTATTGGTAATAATTCTAGTTAATACCATATTCATGTTTCAATGGCTTCATTTATATATGTGTTAATGGGGGATACAATGTGAATTGAACTACAAGAGGATGAATTGGTTCAAAAAAAAAATCGGAACTATGCGCTAGGTAGTTTAGAGGAAGACATTCCATGAAGTCCTGTATATGTTTTGACTACATTTTAAGTATTAAGATAAAAATAAAATGTGGTGTGACATGTGTCTATCGGACATAGAGGGCCCTTGGAATTAATTACCTAGAAATCATGTTACCTTAAGGACCATTTTTCAGGAAAAGCCTAAGTATCCCCTTATTATAAAATTTATTGTATATATAGTGTAATTACCGAAGAGACCATGCCGATAACAAAACTATGTGGGGGGGGGGATCAAGACATGATGATATGAATTTACCTAGGCAATGGATGTTATGAAACCATGAGTACCATCCTAGACCCTAAATGCCCTATGATATGGAGTATACATTATATAATATGTAATATACTCGATCATCAACATGGTACATGGGAATGATCATAGTAAATCATCATGGGATGAGTAGACAACTAAATATTATTGAACACACTATTTTTAGACTGGCCTCTATATAAGTGTAAATTAATAAACTTGTTGCCTTTATGTAAAAAGTGATGTCTTGTGAAACAATGGGACACAAACACTACCATACCATGATAGAAAATTGTTGTATCCCATGGGACACATCATGTATTCCAAAAATTTCGTAGTGAGGCCCTGGTTATTATAATACCAGGTGTGGTATAACCATGGGAGAGTTTCCTAAAACCGTATTAGTGTGGTTGAGTTCCCTTACTCAATTTTGATAGTGGGAGTTTTCTCATTCCACCACTACGTGGGATCATTATGGTATCTTTATTATAACATTATACAAAATCCCAATGATAGAGTATAGGATATATCACAATATGAGGCTCAAGTTTTGTATCCCCAATAACACCATCTTCTTTAATATATATGATTTTAAGAATCTTGTGAGAATCATACATGGGTTTGATCACGTAACTTGTGGGTTTTTCTAGTTAGTTCAGCAATACCCAAAATTTGTTTCATGTTATCCCCTATTTATGTATCTACTTATATATTTTAATCAAATGTGTTATAACACGATTGAGTTAGTTTCCCTGATGATCCTTCTTTTTCCCTTCACACTACTTTTTAGAAAGCATTTATGAGATTCTTCTCTCAAAAGGGTTTCATACACATAATAATTCCCAATGAGTGAGACATCTTGTAATAATTACATAATTGATGGAATGAATTATAGATTTAATTCTTCTAGAAGAGTGTTACTTGTAATGCTATAGAAGAATAATTGGATTCTAGAGTAGTGGTGACCTTATAAGAGGCTGGGTGTTTATATTCGAACCTATCAGGGTTATTATTATTATTTTTTGACATATTATAATTGACATATCATCATAATTAGTAGATAAATACTCTTTAAAATTTTTTACTGATTCTTTTGGGGATCCCAACTAAGTCTGTTTTTTATAAATAACCAGATCCTAATTTCAAAGGTTCAATGTTTTTTTTTAGAATTTGTTATAGATACAATAATATCACATCCCATGTTACTGAAGAGTTTATTATTGTTGAAAAAATAAGATAAATACATGAAATTAATATTTCATAAGATAATATATAATGAAAAACTATATTATATTGGAAAACATCTCTACTCCCATTAGAATATCCTTGAATAGAAGTCAATACACATTTCCTAGCATCCAATGGAATGCAAAAATATAGAATGTTTGATATTAGATTCTCAGTAAAGGTATTCCAAATGTATAACCTATCCTGAGTAAATAAGGCATAATAAATATATAATTTTATATAATAAAATAACATTCTATTTTATAAATATATTGAGAATAATGAAAAATATGAATAGAATATATGATGATCTAATAATTCCCTATTAATAATAAAATGAGAATGAATCTTATCGATGGTTGTAAAAATTAACAATATAGTCACATTTACATAAATATCTAACATTATGTGGATGGAATGCATCATTACAAACATCATTATCATTCAATCAATGCTTTATTCCATAAAATCATACATTAATGGGTAAGGAAATTGAAAAATATCCATGCTATTTTGTCTCATGAGATATACTGATGCACCGGTGAGAAATATTAGTTCAAACCCCATATGTGACTTCAAGTCAAAAGAATTACTCATATATAATTTGATGAATTTAATTAATGAAAAATATTATTTATCACTAAATATTTATATATATGAGACAAAATATATTAATGAATATATTTCAAGTTATTAAAATCAATTTGTAATGTAAAATTATATTTAAATATGTTATTCATTTTAGGTAATTATTATATCCATTAATTTTGTTTCGTGGATATTAAACGTAAAGCAATTTCCTATACAAATTGATTATAAAAATATGATTGCATAACGAAAAAGTTTATAAAGAAAAAAATTGTATGATAATAAAAAAATGGATATAAATTCATGTGTATTAAAATATATTGTTCCACATAAGTGAAATATTAAAATAATCACATGTAAAAATTATTTTTCATTGAAAAAAATCATATATTATTAGAGGATGTTTATTTTCTGACTTTTTTTTACTATGATTGGGAAGACTATAATCATTGTATACATAAAGAAAATTCATTTTTATGTTTGGTAATGAATATTAAAATTATATTTTTTTTAAAATTTTATAGTTATTCCCATAAAAAAAATTTAATTTTGAGGGTTTAATTTATTTTCCTTATTGAATAAATTTAGTCTTGAAAATAACATTTTAAGAAAATCGATAAAATTGACATGGAAGAATAATATATCTGATTTAAAGAGAAATAGAATACATTTTCCAATTTTAAATTTATATTCATAAATAAAACAACCCAAATAAGAAATAAATTTAAGGAAATACAATTCATATTTGTGGGATAATTTAATTTATTAATAAATTGTAAAAATGTGATTGAATTTAAAAAAAAATTTATGATTTTAATAATAATTATATACAAAATTCACCAATAAAATATTGTTATTATACCATATATTTTTTAATTAATATATTTTAACTAATTTATTTTCTTAACATTTTCTATATAATATTTAACTATAATGTTCTTGAAAAAATTACAATTCTCAATATGAATCATTATTTATAAATATTGACTTAAAATTAAAAAAAGTATAAGAAATCACAAAAAAAACCCATCATAAGGTGATTATAAAATGATAAATTAATAATGTTTTCCATTTTATCCAATTAGTATTATATTATATATATATCATTATTTCAAATAAATCCACATATTAATTGAAATATTTTTTTAAAAATAATTTTTTCCCTGTTTGATTGAAAAATATCCTATTTTTCAAAAAATAAATATTATACAATAAAATATAATTAATGAATGTTAATAATTAATGTAAATTATTTTTCTTAAAATGACCTAGTATTATACATTCTCCATCTTCTTGGGAATTGTGTCTTTTAAATTTTAATTAAAACTAGAAGAAATATGGATATTTTTCCTTAGTATCATTTATCAATCCCAAGGTTGTTTATTCTATCATATTGTTTTTCAATTGTAACACAACATGGTAAATCACATGATACATAGAAGATATAAAAATGTTGTCAAGAATAGATATTAGGTTTTCCCAATAACAAAATATTCCTAGAAATAATATACTTTAGAGCTCAAATAAAGTGATGCATCTAACACATAATTTATTTACACTGAAACTCGAAATATGTAATATACATAATATAATCTTGTAGTAAATGTCAATAGATATGAATTTTATCCAACATTATCCATTATTTTCAAAGTTAAAAAAAAATATTTCTGTTCACTTTTAACTATAAATCATATCAATTTTACATGTAGATAAATTAAGAAACTGTTGATCACCTACCACGATTGACAAATATTTATTTGGGTGATTAGTATAACATTTCATCCTTACATAGGTAATTATCTTGTTTTATTTTTTCATATTCATATACTTAACCATTTATTAAATGAAATATGATTTCATAAAATTTATTTCCCTATAATTAACCATGTAATATGATGTACAATAGAAAATTACATATAATGCATAAAAAATGTCGAAAATATATAATGGTGTGGAAAATGTAATTATTAGAAAATTATAATAATGGAAGATGTAGATCATGTCCTCCATGATAATTCATTTAATAATATTTAAGAATATCCAAAAATTTATATGTCATTCATTTTTAATATGAATTAAATTGATGATGAAAATGTGTTTTAAAAATTATTTTAGTAACATATGACAGACGATTCATTTTCATAAAAATTATAAGTATACGTGGGATCGTAGTGATATGAAAGGGACATGTATTCCATGTAATATACATATCACATTAACAAAATGTTGTGAAATTTTATTCAAACTAATGTTATATCAAATGGGATGAATATGAGTAGATTTATTAAATTTACAAATAATTACACAAATAACATTATTACCATGAGAAATCATTTGTAATCCAAAAAAAGTAATCCTAAAATTTTATCTCATAATTCCATTTTATGAACACCCAAAGATTTAAAAATCACTTTTAGTAATTGAATTTTCAAATTATCATATTTTCAAATAAAAATTTACATAGTATAATCAAGAATAACCAAATTCATTCCATCCTATTAGAAAATTTCCTGATTTACTGCATATTTTTTTATAGAATGAACAAAAAATGGAAAAAATTAGTCTTCCTAGATTGTTCTTTCTTAATGTTGGAATCAAATAGTATTTTCAACCTCATTACAAATCTAATATCATTATATTCATCACTGTTAGACAGTTTAATCGTACCATTATTGAAGGAGTCTATATTTAATAAAAAAATGTGATACATTATACGATATCACTTAACATTTTATAATAATGATGATTATAATTAATATAAAAAAATTGGAATTTCTTATTTGATAAATTTCAATTGAAATATTAATGGAATAATTATTCCTGGGATCACATTCTCAACATAGTGTGGTTAAATTATCATTATCAATGAAGCTCAAAGCAATGTTTAAGGTGATTTATTTATCCAGATGTTAATAAATTTTTCATTGGCAATAATTTTTCAATTTCAGTTAGCTCCAATATTTTATGTTCAAAAATTAGGATTTAATATATAATTCTAATTTTTTTTGTTTATTTTGTATTTAATACTTTTCTAAATATAAATGATTTATCCAACATTATTTAGAAATAAAAACATCCATTAGTTCTTGTTCATTTGTAGTATAACCTTTTTCATGGCCTGTTTACTGAAATAATGAATAAGAAAATACACAACCATTATGCATTAAATAACAACACAATATATTAACTAAAATAATTTAAAAATAATGAAGTCTCTAATTCTGGTAGTATATTCAAAAACAATGTCATTCAGAAGTCATATATTTAAATTGTGGAAATATAGATTGTATTTATTCTTCTATTTTAACCCAAAATATTTTCATATTAAAAAATTAAGTCGACCAAATAATATTGAATTTTTTCAAATAAAAATTATTAATATTGAGATAGATGATGACAAGAACAAATGTTAGAAATTTTGTGTCTTGTCCTTTAATAGACAACATTTGTTTAGCTGGATCAATAGTTACATTGATATTTATAACATTATATTAATTAATGAAATTCATTGTGAGTAAAAATAACATTTATTAAATTTTCCATATGACATATTTAATTTTAGGATTTGAATTATATTATTTTATTCTTTTCATTATCTTCATTATATATTAAATAATCAAAAATATCACAAACAATCATAACCAAAATCTTATAATTCACATTTCTAGTATGAAACACTATCATAGGGTTACCAACCTTTGACATCATTAACTAATAGTACATGAACATGAGATCATTCATTTATAAATACAGATCTCTATAGTGTTTTGTCAAATTAATTCCCTGTCCCAATATTTACCATTGTTGTTTTAGAGTATTTTTTCACACACAGTTTTTTATAGTCCCTATAATTCTTACCATAAATGGTTATATTTTGGAAAACATCCATATACTAACCAATATCATAATATTAAAAACACCTTACTGTATTCAATGGAAAATTGTTCATATCAGTACCCTGATATTTTTCTCTACAATCTCCATTTAGTCTCACAAACATATTATATCAGAATATCATATTAGATATTAAAATAAATTACCTAGGTTTATTTATATCAAACATATAAAAAATTAAATTTCTTTCTAATAATCATATTAAATAGAATGATTGTTCTCTTTTCGGCCAACTAGACCACATTTCCTATTGTTTTCATAAAACAAATTATCAACAGCGTAATTTTTTTCAACCATCTCAATATAAAAAACATTGTTTCGATTTAATTTAATTTTCTATATGTCAAAATATTTATTATATAATATTAAAACTTATCTATAAAAAATTAAATTAATTGTTAATACCCTACATAAATGTTTATTTTTACCTTCTCATATAGTGATGTTTGATTAATACTACAATAATGAATCGTCCACATTTATCATCAATTCTAGGAAATAACTGTGCTTCATAAATTGAACAATATCACAAAAATACCTCTTCTGTAAATTATTTTAAGATTAATACAAATACCTATGGTAAATATCTTTTATTTCTCTTATATTACCTATGGTTGAACACTACTGATTAGTTACACCATTAAAATGGTAAATAAAATGAGATATAATTATATGATAAAAATAATCCATGACTTCTAATATTATTAATTTATATTTAATTCAACACTCAGTTAACATTAACTCATGAGATCCCCTGAATGGTTTTGGGTGATCTCTCATAAAATGATCTACAATATACAAATACTTTTATAGTGGATCTTATTTATTAATATCATGGAATAAATCACCATATAGATATATTATCTGAAAATCAATAATATTAATGAACTAAACAATATAAATATAAACCATTATAGGTTATATATTTTTATGGATATTGGCTCATTTATTCCTTCCTACTTCATATTCTCTTTTTTCCAATGCGGAAAACATTAAAAAAAAAATACACAGTTTTGATGAATCATAATAGTATTGTTGAAATGTTATATAACAAAAACCATAAATTACAAAATCAAAAATTAAAATAAAATACATTATCTTACCCTATTTATTTTTCTAAACCATTCCATTGATCACAAATAAATGGAAAAATCCTAAAATTATTAATTATATTGTGTTTTCAACAAAGAAATCAATTTATAAAAAATTTAGGAAATATATGGTTTATATTTTAAGAGAATTATTCTATAACCCTTACAAAAATAAACAATAAATCACACTGTAATCATTTCATAACCCACATTCCTCAAGATGAGTAAAGGGAAGCAAAGTGACATGCCCTTCCATCTTCAATAGGAAGGTGAGATAATGTCCCCCTAATCCCACCTTTAATAGGCCCCAGAGTGGAAACTAGTAGAAAAGGTATAAAATCAGTCACAAAACGGAAGGGATTAACCTTTTTAATTAAAACATGACTAGGAGAAAAGACGTTACAATCCCAAAAAACTCCAATAAATTTATATAAAGGAAATAAAAATCCATTCCATTCTTAATTAAAATGTAAACTTTGAAAAATGTACAAACTAAAGTACTAAAACAAGTTCCAAAAGTATGAGACTATGATGAAACACAATACTATCCTGACACCTAAGCTATTAAAGTCTATCATTGTCCTCAATTTCGTCTTGGAATCCTCAATGTAGTTTTAGAGATGTTTGGTGAGTATACAAGAATAACCAATTGGAATACTAAATTCACTCATTCATAGGTGGGGGAAACATAGAAATTACGCTATGAGAAAACAATAGAACCGTAACGAACATACAAAAGAATACTAACCAGGATAGTCTCACCAAGGAAAAATCACCAAATAATTCTAGAAATGTAATGTAGTTGTTTAATCATATCGACAATTGGGTACTCCATGCCAATTTCCCACTTGTTAGCTAATATTCATAATGACTAATGTCTTGACTCTACCACTCTTACAAAATGTAGTCCCACTACCACAATCTTCCTGCACACACCTGGTCCTCAACGACAACACACATCTCGCCAGTATACACCTGTGAATCCTCCTAAATATGATTGGGAAAACAAACATGGTCCGAAAACACATAAGTCCCTTGTGTACAACAAATCTACCTGAAGGATCTTGGACTTTGGTAAGCCTCAATCAATTATAGCCTTCCTGGATACGCTCGATCAGCACGAACATAGAAAAGGGTGTGAGGAAGAATGAATATAACCAACTATCAATTCTCCCACCGGGATGTTGGGAGATACACTCTCCCCTAGGAAATTGGAGTATTCATCACATGGTTCTCAATGTGGGTGGGTGAATATAAAAAAACAAGGAACTAAAATATATACATATATGTAATGAAACACTCATCCCAAAATACAATCCCCAAAAAACCAACACCCACACATAACCACATTTTTTGTTACCTATAAATGCACAACCACACAACCGACATAGACAATGAATAGCCCTAAAACCTTTTTCATCTAATCAGTTTACATTCATTAATTAAAGGGGTTCAATATAATCTACTCTATTACAACCATGGGAAAATACCAAGAAAAAAACTGAACAATGTAAGAGGGACCAAGGTAAATCATTTTCATTCTATCAATCATTTTAAAAAAATAGAGAATAACCAACTCAAAATACCACTACACTCCACCCTTTTTACAAAAATGGTCATCCAACCACTTCTAGATGTAATTCTTCAAATTTATACAACACAAACCAACCATTACACCCAAACCTATAGCCCCGATATATAAAAAACTTGAGATATAGTCCCACTACATAAAAAACCATAACAATATTTCAGTACCACTACTGAATGTTTCTATATAGCCACAATACTAACAAGGGCAGTCCCAATGCCTACAAGTCCATCCATTCCACAATCAATCAGTCTCTCAACTTGAGGTTCCAAAACACCACCGATAAAACCACACACACAAATCCCACAACATCTACCATTAAAACACGACCCCACTACACACACACATACCACCACTTATCAAAAAAAAGTAATCTATACACCATTGTACCCACAACATACACAAGGCTAGAAGCCCAAAAATCACACAACATGTGGCCACACCTTCATGCCAAGGGTATTCAAGTTTATCCAATAGGGGTTCTTTAATTTCACTTTAAATAACTCGTGTGATCACATAAAATGTTTGATACCAGGAAATCCATTTAATTAAACAATTATACATTATTAAAAATATTTCATGTTATGGAAAATTATCATGCATCATAACAAAAACAAATTGAACACCACTAGTTTGAAATAAGACCCTAATTTCTCGTATTTTTATAAGGTAATGACCACAAAAATCCATAATGAAACTAGGATATAAAAAATTCAACCAAATAATAATAAACTCCGAAATTTTAATTTTATTGAACCATGTTATCTTTTCATCATATTACGTTCTAATTTATTACACATTTTAATGAAGTATTCACTAGTTCTTCAAAATTAATTATTATCGCAGCCACTTAGCATGATACAAAATTAATGATAGGCTGATGAAATCACAAAATGAAACAAAAGGTGATGAAAGCTCCTCATTGTTCCATGAATAGGGGATCATGTCTGTAGAAAGAATGAACTCCAAGAAATACCAATGATGAACTCTACATATATTCATGACTCATTAAGATAAATAAATTTAAGGCACACCAAGAGGGAATGGAAAACACACTAGGAAGGGAAGATCCCACCATGTAAGAGTTATATCCTATATTAAAGGAATAACTATTTCAAAATCCATTAATGTGAGACCATTTTCATGATCATGAAGTCTGAGTATCCCAAATCGCCTATAGTGTTATAATATTAATGATATACATAATTTCTTTTGAAACCCCGTTAAAAATTCTCAGTCAATGAATTAAACTCTATTTACGTCAACTAAGTCATATGTGGGGTGAAACTGGAAAATAATTTAAAAAATAGAAAAACTCTAAATGAGTCACCGATAGGTGAGTCAGAGATGTTGAGCCACTGATGGGTGAGCTACAAATGCATCCTACCAATGCTGCACTATAGATAGGTCAGTTATGGATGTGACCTACCAACACTAACCAATCAACTCTATGCTACCAACACAATGACTCACTGATGCCCTTAAGCCACTGATTCTGACACCCCAGACTGACTGATGCTGATGCCTTGGACTCCCCGATGCCAACACCCCTGACTCCCTAATGCAGATTCTCTTTACTAACAAATTCTAACTCCCCTGACACACTAACTTCGACGCCCCCAACACTCCAAAAAAAATCTACAAATTTGGAAAACTCTTGGAACTAACTACAATTTCTTGTAAAAACACCCTAAACATTAGACATTCACAATGTCATGGACCAATGAAATAAGTGTCATTACATCAGATACATCTCAAACTCTACTTGTACATCAGAATTCAAACAAACATAGAATAAGGATGGGTTCGAACAACCACCCATTGAGATACCACTCATGATCAAACCACCTTGTGTTCATAAAAAAATAGAGTGGAAATCCTAACATCCATTATCACCTCTATGAAATCTATCTTTGGAATAGCTATTGTAACACTAATGCCAAACTACCCCAAACAACCATTCAAACAGCAAAGTCACATCGTCCAAACACAAGGATTCGAGAGATCCTTCCACCATATCAAGATTCTATCCACATTGGGCAGCTCTGACTCACCGGAATGAGTTTAATTGTATCCATGTTAATTTTTCATGATTATAGATCATGTACTCCCCTCCCCAAAGTCATCAGATTTCACACACATTTGGGGAATATGGAAGAAATTTGTCGGATAACAAATTATATCTATCATTATAAAATAAAATGAATCACCAATAGTAAAAAATTGAATGAAAACATAAAAAAGAACTTGGTACTAGGAACACATCTGTGCCTCTCATTCCCAAGTACTCTCCTTGAGGACATTATGACTCCATAATAGGTGAACCAATGGAATGGTCCCCTCATGAATAATATTCTCACCATGATCCTCGATTATTACAAGTTCTTCCTAGAATGCCATATCATCCTCGATATAAGAATCTCCCCATTCCATGATGTGGGACTCATTAGGTGGATACCAATGGATTTGAGAGACATGGAATACGTCATGGATTATCTCCAACCAATGTTGAACACCAGATGATATTCCCCCTTGATAACTCGTCGCAACACCTCAAAGGTTCTGATGAACCAAGGAAAAATATTGTTCTCCTGTCCAAACCCTTGCTACCCACGTTGAGGGGAAACCTTAAAGAAAACCTAGTTGCTAACATCAAAATACAGAGGTCACATTTAATGATCGAAATATTACTTTTTTCAGTCCCGTGATGCCTTCATTATCTCACAGACAAGTATGCCTTCTATTTCGTACTATGCACCATGTCAGAAGAAAAAATGCATACCTCTACAACATTCATCTTACATAGGGGAAAAAACATATACTTCTTTATAGAGATTCTATTAGATCCATACAAATAAAAGAGTGTTAGATATTATTGTAATCAATCTATATCATGGGAAAATTTCACCTCCAAGACCCATTAAAGGCCAAAAAACATGCCTCTAACATGTCCACAAATGTGTAGATGGTTCCCTCAGTCTTCCCATCCATCTAAGGGTGGAAAGAAATGTTGCAAAATAACTGGGTGGCAATGTTTTGTTTTTATCCCCTCCAGACTCGTGACATAATACATGTATCATAATCTAATACAATGGATCTTGAAACTCCGTGCAACCACACCCGATCATCCAAATAACTCTATGAAAAGGAATCCACTAAACATGACTCATTGATCACTATGAAGTGAGCCGATTTCTTCAACTGGTCCACTATTACCCAATGGTTATCACAACATCCCTAATCCATGAGTAATCCTATAAATAAATCCATCGTTATTTCATCCCACATCCCCTGAAGATTGTTTTAATGGCTTCTCCAGACCGTCAAGATCATTGTGTTAAACCTTCACCTGTTGAAAAACTAGGCACGTTGCCACCAACTCCACCACTACCTACTTCACCCCCAACCACCAAAACTATTCCTTCATGCCTCGGTACATCTTAGAGACTCCTTGATGTACCACCTGTGGTGAGCTATGAAACAAATAGAGAACACCCTCGTGAATTACTACTTCGAAAAATAGCTTCCCATGGAATAACATTTGATTAAGACTATCCTCCGACCATCCATCCAGGCCATCACCCAGGATAGCGCAATCAGGCATCACTTTAGTCTCTATGTCTCCTCACTGAGACACCTCCACCAACCACATTAATGAAAATAAAATATTCAACTAAAGTAGACTTCCTATATCATCATCCAATCTCACATACATATGCAATGCAGCCAAATCATTCATTAACTTTCACGCATTTGTAGATTCCCAAACTGCCTATTTTGCGACTTCCTACATAAAGCGTCAACCACCACTGCCCCTTTTCCTAGGGTGTAAGAAATATCAGGGTTTTACTCTTGAAGAAACTCCATCCACCATCCATACCATGATTGTTTATATCGTTGGGAGAAGATATACCTCAATCTATTTTTATCTGTGAAGAAAAAAAGCACGCTCAAATGTGGTAATGTCGCCATAATTTCAGTGCGAAGATGTTTATTGCATGCTCCAAATCATTGGTGGAATAGTTACGTTCATGTGAACATAATGGCCTAGACTCGTAATAGATCACTACCCATTTCTTCATCATCACACATTCCAGGTATAAATTAGATGTGTCACAAAACACATCGAACATCATTACCTCCCCAGGAATCCAATGAACTGAAGAACTTACCAATGTCCCCTTCAGGTAGATGGATGCTTATTGACACAACTCACTCCACATGATGACCTGGTCTTTTCTGGTCAAACCAATAATAATAGCTACAAATTGTGAGAAGTAGATTATGATCCTCTGAGAATAACCTACAAGAACCATGATGTTGTGAACCCCAAGAATTTTCGTGGGTGATACCCATGAATCTAACACTTCAACCTTTATTGGGTCCACTTCTATCCATTTTTGAGACTCCATCTGTCAAATGAAGTGAACCTCTCACGTCCATAACATGCCCATGGAAACATACCATAGAGTTAGTGGTGTCGGAGGACCTCCAAAATAGTCCATACATACATGGGGTGCTCCTCCTCTGACCTTGAGTAGATTTAGATATCAGCATTGAACACAATGAAGAACTGGTATGAGAACATGCAAATGATTGACTTCATGATCCCCATGAAAATTTCAAGTTCATTTGTAACACTGAATTGAATAACCATAAACATAATGTGCCATATCTTCGTCTGAAAGCTATATTCGTGATCCCACCATCCTCCACCCTTAACTTGTGATATCCACACCATAGATCAATCTTTGATAACTAACCTACTACCCTTTACTAGTCGAAGAGATCATTGATCATTGAGATTGGGTAACAATACTTGACCATCCCCTGATTAAATCTCTCATTTTATATGCACAGTCTTATAAAAATCATCCTTTTTTACGAACATAATTAGAGCACCCCATGAGGACACACCCATCTGGATAAATTCCTTATTTATCTGGTCATAAAACTGAATCCAAAACCCCTACAACTTAGAAGGATCCATTTGATATGGATCCATTCAAATCTAACATACAGTGGGTTGAAAGTCTATTCTGAAATCCATGTCACATAGAGGGGGTAGAGTCACAACCAATTCTGGAAAGACATCCTAAAACTATTTGATAACCCCTGGAACATCCACTATCTCTGTGTCTACAAATCCCACACATAGCTCGGCCGACAAGGAGGGAACATGCTCCCTACATTGACTGCCATCCTGATAGCTCCACTCACAAATGGAAACTACACACTGGTCGTCCACACCTGAAAACAAAACTCATTTTTGAAATTAATAGATATGAATGTAAATAGAAAAAACTAGTCGATTCCCAAGATGGAATCATATAGAAACATCTACTGTAGAAGATGATTCTTACTAGACAGATGCAGGACCAACATTTTTTACATACCTAGAAAACACCAAACAAACCGGTCTAACCTCGAACTGGCATTCACGTCCCTAGGGGAACATGACGAATCTCTACCTATAGTCCCAACTAATGGGATATAGTATCTGGAACTATGGAATTTGAGGCTCCTGAATGAATCAAATAACGTAAAAAAGTACTAAATAGAATGATCTTACCTCAAACAAACTTTGACCCCATTGGAACTGTTTCCTAGGTGGTGTGCAACTAACCACGCCCGGCTTAACTACCCCTTTTCTATCAACCACCTCCACATCCATGCCACAGATGAGGTTCCTAAGGATCACCCTAAGGTTACCTTCCTCATGAACCTTCTACCCACAATAGATTGGGAGATCACTAGCCCTACTACAGGAATGGCATGGCCGACAACTACAGTTGCTGGGGTGGGTGTTGGACCTAACAACCCCCATCGAACTACCCTACAACTAGGAACTGATTTTGAATATTTCTATGACCTATAAAGATGAAGGACCTTGGTCTTGAGCCCATGGAGAATGGGTGAGGGATTAGAGATTAGAAAATGACACCGCTGGGGCCTACTTCTTGCCGGCCAAAACCTGGAAGGCCCTGATATAAGTGGCCTTCTGCGGACTTCCATCCCCTTTGACGAACTCGGTTGGATCCCCTCTCATGGTGCGCCTTCTGTGTGTTCATCCTCTCCCCTACTTCTAATTTCTTATGTACATCTATATATGTCGGCATAGTAAATCGAGTGAGGGAATACATATGAGAAGGCATGAGTGCCTCCCCCAAGATTCTTGCTCGTGACTCCTCATCTGAAACGATATTTTGTGTGAAGCATAATAGATCCCTAAACATGTTCCCCAGTTCCATCACCAGCATAAATTCCTTCTTTGAGGAGTGCTTATCTTTCCTCGTTTCATCCTTCATCATCATGGAATGAAACTCTAATCGAAACACCCTCTCACAGTCATCCCATGAGACGTCAGTCTCATTCCACTCCCTGATGAAATGTGTCCCCCACTAATGTGATGTTCCTTGAATCTAGATCATAGATAGGGGAATACAGTACTCTGTCGTATCATAGATCATTTTAAAGGTTATTGTTATCTCCTCATGTCATATCTCCATCTCCATGATTGATGCAATGCCCTCATACTTTCCTAGGGTCTTCCTCTAGAAAGGAAGATGGGTTTTTTACAACAAGACATATTCCTCTTATCAATTGGAACTCCTCTAATCAATCAGATCAGCCTGCTCTACTGTAACTTCTCATACCACACGTGGGTGACATCTGGGTTTTATGGAGGAAAAAGGGTAAAAAATTAATTCTTATGTCTAGGTAGTATGTACATTTTCATTTAATGTTTATTTTAACTATTTATTTAAATTAAATTCCCAATCTGCTGATGTCAAACTTAAACATAAGTCATTATGAAGTATTTACCTTTCCTAGGGTCCCTACCCATCAATCGATGTGGCCTAACTGGGTAATTCAGTATGTCCAGAGTCTTTACATTGGATCATTGGGTCCCGAAAATACCATTTCCCAGACTGTTATCCCTGGGCTATTTCACATACCATGATTTTCTGAAATGATTTCCCATCCATCCCATGAAATCCTCATTATGTGAAACTATGAAATTCATCATATCCCTCAAGCTCCCTCTGACACCATTCTATCATGACCCACCTTATTCATGATGAGTTAAGGGGTAAAAAAGTGTCACACCTATCCTTAATATTGACGAAGGAAAGATATTGACTCCTGAGTCCCTCCATTAATAAGACCTGGAGATGTGACTATAACCTAGGGTATAAAATTTCACACAATATGTAAGGCATTATCCTAATTAATAAAAATTCGATTAGGAGATAAGATCATAAAATCCCATTACAATACATGATGTTTATATAATGGAAACCAAAATCCATCACATTCATTATTTAAAAATAAAATGTGACAGAAGTACTACCAAAGAACAAAATCAAGTACCAAAATAAAGATACTAAGATGCAACAGAACAAATATCCCGATTCTCGAGCTAGTAATGTCTAGAATGGTCCTCAAAGTCCTCTTGTAAACTGAAATAGGATATACAACCATATGAATAGTATATAATTATTCCAAGTAGGAAAACAAAAACCACAAGTTCACAAGTGGGGGAAACATACTAATGTTCCTTTGAGAAAATAGTAGAACCACAAATCACCTACAAAGTAATACTAAAAATCCCAGCCTCACCAAGACATTATCATCAAATTAACCATGTCAAGACAAGTATTAATATAAAAACAACAACATTTGGGTATACATAACCACATTGACATTGGTTAACTACAATTCCTAACGAATAACATCCTGAGCCTAAAACTCTTCCAAAACATAGTTCGACTACCAAAACCCACCAGAACACACATTGGACTAAACCATACCCACATATCACCAGCATACACCTGTGCCTTATCCTAAAGACACATGGGAAAAAAACATGGCATGCTAACAGCTGGGCCCCTCGCCCAAAAAAAACCTTCTCGAAGGATCATGGAATTTGGTAATCCTTTATCTATTACTGCCTTCTCGAATACCCTGGAGTAGTAAGAACCTAGAAGAGGGTACGAGGAATAAATTCAGTAACCAGCAATCTAACCTCCCAACAGGATGGTAAGGAAGAAACCCTCCCCATGAAATGGGGATGTTTGGAACCTATTTTTCAATTAGGGTGTGGTGTGTGTTGAAATCAAAATTAAAATTTATATGTATAAGTAAAAAACAATCAACCAAACCCACGAGTCCCTAAACAAATAACCAACCCGCATAGAAAAAATTTTCTTCTACACCTATATCTACAACCACCAAACAACCACTTCTATTGCATAACCACAACCATTTTTCATCTAACCACTTTACATTGATTAATTAAGGGGTTCACTATAATCTACTCCATTATTACTCAGGGAAGCTATAAAGTGAAACATTTAACATGTGATGAGGGATAATGGTAATGAATTTGTATTTTAACACCCATTCATATGAAAAACAGAGAACAACCAACCTACTATCCCAATTCACACGCCCTTTCTTCCTAGACACCCATCCATCCACTTCTAATTGTCATTATTCAATTTTATACCACACAATGAATCCTTTACACCATTAAATGAAGCCTCGCTACATAATCATCAACCAGATATAATGCCACATCATAACAACCCATAACAACATTACAGTCCCACTTGCCAATATCGCTTGACACCATTAAAATAAATAAATGTAGTCCCACTACCTACATGTTCATCCATTCCACACTCAATCATTCTCTCAACCTGAGGTCCCAACACCCCCAAACATATCCTTCAATAATAACCATTAATCCAGAGGCCCACTATACATACATACCACCCCTTTCTCACAGAACCATCTCCTTTGTCCACCCAAATACCCCCAACCTATACAAGGATATAACCCCATAAAACACACATCACATTGCCACACCATCAAACCAAGGGTATTCAAATTTACCCAATATGGGTTCTTTCATTCCACTTCAAATAAATGGCATGATTACCAAACTACTTTGATCATGAGGAATCCATTTACTTAATCATGTATACCAAATTAAGAAGGTTTCATGTTACGACCAATTATCAAACTGCATAATGGTAAAAAATAGAACACCTCCAATGCACAAGAAAATACCAACAAGGGACATTATTTTAAAACGGCATAAAACCACAAAAATCCATATTGAAACAAGGATATCAAAATAAAAAGTGTAATCAAACAACAACTCACTCCAAACATGTTATTTTATTTACCCCTTTAATCTTTTGATCAAATTACATTTTATTTTTTACTCATTTTATAAAAATATTCACCAGTTCTTCCCAAGTAATCATTAGTAAACACACCCCACATGAAGCATAAATAAATAGAGGGAGAAGTAATCCATACTCTATACAATAGGTGACCAAATCGCCTCTTCGTGCTAAGAACATGTGATCATGAGAGAATTAGGGAAGAACTTCAAGAAAACCCATTGAGGACTGCACATATGCACAACTCATCTAATGAGGATCACATTAAGCACACCAAGAGGTAATAGAAAAAAGACATGGAGGGGAAGAGCCTAGCATTGATGATCCAGATCCTATATTAAATGAAGAATGGTTTTAACATCCATTAATGTGGTATCAGGGTCATGATCACACAGTTTGAGTATCTCAAACCCCTCATAATGTCGGGAATTTAGATATATACCTAATATCATTTGAAACACACTTAAAATATCCCAATTGAGGCTTTAATATTATTTTATGACAAATAAGATGAATGAGTGGTGAAATGGGAAATCTGTGAAAAATAAAAAAAATTGAAATGAGTTACCGATAGGTGAGTCATTGATGCTGAGCGACTGAAAGGTGAGATACCGACATGTCCTACACATGATGATCCACTAATGCTGATCCATTTAAGGGTGAGATACTGAAACAACCTACCGATGTTGAGCCACCAATGCTGAGGTACCAACACAATGACTCGCTGACACCCATGACTTACTATTGTCAATTCCCCTAACTCACCATTTGAAACACTAGAAATTTATAAAACTCTTAGAAATAGCTTCCATTGCCTCTCAAAACACCCTAAACATTAAACTTTCAAAAAGGCATCACGTAGGGAAATATGGGTCATTACAAATCACTTGATATTTGTACACATTTTTTACACAATACAAAACATTTTTTATGTAACTAATTTTCCATACTGTACATACATTAACATATTCATCATGAACTCATACTTATCCCTACCCAATGTTAAAATGAAGTTAAGAACATTTATATAAATATGATGTGAATAAAATGATCAATAATGGAAATATAAGAATATTTATGAATTATCTTAGTCTATAAATACTCAAATTTTTTAAAGATATTTTCCTCATAATAAAAATATATATTTCTACCTAAGATGTGAATATATCTTCCAAAATAATTTCACAAAACATTTCATATGAAGTAAAAAAGCTATGTAAAAATCATTGTGGATTCTTTATAATCATGAGGAAATTATGAAATATTTTCCAGAATGTTATACATTTCTCCATTAAGAAGTAGAATTCAAATTCCTTTAACTAGAAGAATAATATCATACCTGGTGAAATTATACGACCTATATAAAAAGACATAATATGAATAGATAAATTATATAATTAACATGGGCCATCATATTCAAATCATTGTTATAATCAATCATGAAAATCCAATAAACTTCCCATTAAATGTATATAATATCAATATTTACACTAACTTTTCAACTCCATCCCTTTATAGATTTATTTATTGAACTATATCAATCCCACAAAAACTTATTATATATATCGATCACACCAAGATTCATGAAAAAAATCATACTCATACACTATCATAATAAATTACCATAAACCTTAACATAATAATTACACATGAATTATCTACACTACATTATCATATATATAATAATATTCCATGAATACAGAACAAATAAATTCGTAAATATTCATATTTATAATCAATTTAAAACCATTTTTGAAAATATCAACAACAATGGAAAGAAATGTTTTTCCTCAAGAAATCATGGAATATTATACTGTAAGGTAAATATCAAATAATTGTTATTGAGGTATGAAAACCCCACAAATCTATATATGATAAAATATTTCATTCATTTTTTTTATTTTTTCAAAAAATTTCTATTAAAATACATAAAATGAATCTTTTCAAAAAAAAATTTAATGTCTTTTATTAACTAAAATATATTCTAAAATTAATTTATCTCCTTATAAATACATAATTTTAAAAATATTAAAAATATTATCATGGTTGAATATTATTATCAAAATAAATGTTGAAAACATTTAAAATGATGAATTTAAGGGATTGTTTCACTAAAGTCAATTCCAATTCATCATGTACATTATTTATCATCAGGAATAATAATAATATGAACAAAGAAAAAAAATTCATAACTTTAAATGTTTAATGATAAATTTATTTTTTGTTAATATTTCATATATAATTATGTAATTGGTTATGTTAAAATCATATGTTTTTTATGTTATTTCTCTCATATAACCAAAATGAAATTGTTATCATGATTATAGTAAAAGGGGTATTATTAAATAATATAAACAATTATTTTGATGAAATATATATCAATTTATATATTTATTATGATTTCAAAAAAATGTATATTAGTATTAAAAACAAATTATGATGCACTTTTAGAGATAGTAGGTCGTGCGTAATCATGAGTAATAATTCTATTTTCCAATGAACATAAAGGTTTGATTTAATGTATCATTATAACATTATGTTTTTATTTTTATAAAATAAATATAATATTATTTATTTAAATGACCATATATATATATATATATATTCCAAGAGATGTAGTTATGGAAAAAATTCCCATTACTTTGTATAGTTTGTTATTGATGCATCCACATGATATACATTATCATTTTTCAATGCACGATATGTTAATAAATTATTGATATAATATCATTATAGAATAATAAATTTTTGATAAAAAAAATATACATACATTATAACAATACTAATAACTATTCATCAGAAGTGGTGATATAAATAAATAAATATATATATATATATATATATCTATGTGTGTGTGTCAGAAAGGTGGTATTTTTTCATACAAATAAATGATGGTTCAATTTCACTCATTATGTTTTAAGGAAAAGAACATTATATATTAAATAATTATAAAAAAATAATTATATATAATATTTTATTGTCATTATTTATGAATTGATTATATAGCGTTGATTTTTATATAAAATAAAATAAAACAATAACAGTCTTTATGAACTATACCACTTCTTAGGAAAAAACTATTTAGTTTTATAACTAAATCCTTCCTAGGATGGTTTTATGATCAATACCATGACACATGGGAATGTGGAATTATTTTTTGATGGAATTTTTTTGTTATATCTTTATCCCTAAAAGTGTTTATGTTTCTTGAATAGATTCTTCTGGGTCCCTTTTATATGTCTGTTAGAGGACACACATGGAATATATCAAAATATTATAATATATTGATGTTTAACTCAAGAAAAATATCTCCAAAATTCACTATTTACAAATAAGAGAATATATAGGGAATAAATATATGAATAATACAGAACATATACACATTTATATTTATTTATCGTAATTCTATATTAATGATATCCAAAATCAATCTTCTATGATGTTTAACAGATGTATTAATTTTTTATGGTTTTTATAATTTACTATGATAGAAAATTATTCTGAAAAAAAACTCATTATATTAATTATAATTATTTAAAATATGTAATATATATTATTTAATTAATCTCATATATGAGGAAAATATTTTTTAAATATTATACTGGTAAAATTAGATGGAATGTGGTTTTTAGGAAAAAAATGCATTTCAGTTATAATAATGGATTCATTCTAAATTAAAGAATAAAAATATTTAAAAAATAACACTTAGAATATTTATTATATAAGTGAAATAGTTTTACTTTGACATAATTTTACATCATATTTTATTTTTTTAATTAATAAAATTAGAATGAATTTTTAATAAAAATATTTACTTTTCCGTATTTATTGAAAAATAATTTTTTTATGGTCGTAAAAAAACAAATATGATATAATCACAATACGATAAATTTATAAATGACTATTATTTTATCAAATTATAATTTTATAATTTTTAAATATATTTGTAAATAAAGCAATATAATAAATGGAAACTAATTTTTGATAGAAATAGTATTTTTTCCTTTTGGATGAATAATTACCTCATTATTTTTTAATGAATATAAATAAATGAAACGTAATTATTGAATATTAAAAAGGATAGAAAACGATTTATAAAAAAAGTATATATTTGTATACAAATATTATTTCCATTTAGTATAACATATTATATACCATTATGTTGATGGATGTGTTTCCCATTTGAGATGCTTTCTGAATTGAATATTATATTAATAAGAGTTGTCTACCATGATGATAAGGATAATGTAAGCTACAAAAATATATTTATTTTGTTAATTTTATAATAAACCATCCATAAGTACCATATAAACTAGTTCCCAATATTATCCACCAATAAAACAATGATATTTTATTATAAAAACTGGATACTAGGTAATAGGAATTAAGAACAATCAATGATGAATGATTTCACTCAACAAAAGATTTAAAAAATGTAAACAATGTTGAAAATCATCATATGACCTATTTAATTCTCCAATGATATTTTATTAAGAAAAAAAATATAAAAACTAATGTATACTTAAAAATATCAAAAATCATATCTTGGAGGTCCATGACCACCACCCATGTCCCATGTCACTAACCTATGACAGCCAATCTCAATCCCTAAAAAAGAAGAACATATCCCAAAAACACCATCTTCACGGACTAGAATACAACAGTCCACAAATAGTACATGATGAATGTGATATAAAAAACATAATATGTTCCCAACTAGTATTTTTTATGTAAATTTCATAAATTAATAATCAATTGATTAAAAATATATACAAATCAAAGAATTATTAAATAAAAGTAAACATGTATTTCAGACATAGTTTAAAAACTCAATCATGAATAAATCAACTAAATATCATTTTTAATATAAAAACCAAATTATCTATGAGTTTAGGGGTAAAAAATCCATGCAATATATTTTAACATTAATTTTTATAATTTTTGTTATTCAATGAAATATAATGATTTAAAATTACAATAGAAATTAAAATGTATAAAAAATTGAAAAAATAGATTCAATTAATTTTTCAAGAGACACATTAAAAAAAATTTAAATAAACCAATAGTTTTATTATAGCATTAAATCATTATAATGATCCTCTGTGGGAGCTTAAATCTATTGGGAACTAATAATTTGGAAATAAGCACCCTATGAACAATTCCATTGGTGTACACCTTTGAGGGAATGTGTCCTAAATGGGGGCACACATTTTTACATGAAATATGTTTATTTAGGGACACATATATAATATGTAACTAACCCTACCCCATTACCCATATCCACCTAACAACCCAGGTTTTAATATTTGTTTAAAATAAAAAATTGAGTTTATTATTAAATACAACTATGTATATAATTCTCTAAATCATTAATGAATATTTCTAATGGAATATTTGTTCCTTATTTAAATCATTTCCCTAATAACCCCCTTTATCAATAATAAATTATTCACTATTCATTTTCAATTCATGAATAATAATATTTTTAATTCATAAACACCATAATATTGTATATTTCCCAAAAATATCCATCAAAACACATTAAAAATATTAAACAAATTTATTTTTGAAACCCTCGGAATAAAATTAAATCCAATTTTTAAATTATTTTCATAAATAATAATTTTAATGGTTCAGGTATGTATATATTCAAATTTGAAGACGTTATACAATGTTTTTCTGAAATTAATTATGAAATATAAAATAAAATATGCTATAATTACTTATATAAGTCGAAAATATTAAGGAAAATTTGGGGATTATAGGGATGAACCACAAGACGAAAACAAATCATGAAAAAGTAAATAGATCACGCTTATTTTTCATTGAACATGAAGAAAAATTCTAAAGAAGATACACTAAAATAATGAGAATGAACATATTAATTATTTTCAAATAAAACCAAAGGAGTTATGGTTTTTAAAATAAATACCCAAATTCACACAACCATTTAATTTTACACTATAATGAAATATTTAATGAGGATCAATTTAAATATATTGTTACATTTGTTAAATCATCTATACAATAATTAGAATTAAATAACCATCATTCCAATATTTTTAATTTTAATTAATGGGATTATAGGATCATTCTAGATAATATTAAAATTAATACATATTTATATTTACCTTTCAACAAAAATAGTGATGTGAAAGGGTCACATCAGTATACCATATCATAGATTATAAATGTGATTTAAGTGTTCTGGGTTACCCTTTCATATCCGTACCTGCTGAGGAACTTCCATCACACCACTCACTATACCCTTTAAATGTATTTAGGTTACCCTAATGTAACTATAGGAAAAGTAATGGTATCATTACGAATACTTTCCAAACATGATTCCATCGTAACATAACTCATTCTTCCATTATGGAATCTTAGAAAATCATGGATGAACATTAAATTGGTTATGAGACGAACCTCATGTGATTTCATTCCATTTGATTAGATTTCCAATATTATTTTTCTATGAGAGAAAAGTTGGGTGGACACATACACAATGTAGTGTTTCTCATTTTGTGACAGCAATCCAGACTTCCATGATATGGTTAACACCATTTTAATAATATTATTTTATTGAAATTTACATATTAGAGGAAATAAAATTTAATCCTTATCTCACAATGTGAATCAAGCAGTGGAGCATACATAACCTCTTAAAACATGTGTTACCAATATAGAGATTCATGTCCAAGTGTAAGGTTAAAAATTAAGATTAATTTTTTAAAATATCCACTAAATTTAATTATAAATGAAAATAAATAATTTACATTAATTTTTATAATATAAATGATGATGTTATAATTATCCCAACTATAGTGCAGTCGGTTAACATAATTCTTCCAACCTAGAAGATATAAAAATTAAAGTCATAATAAATATCCAATTTCAACATGTGAGTTGGACTATCCCTAAATTCAATGATGACTCACCCAAATGTATAATAGCTTCCCAACCCCATGATAATGTCCCAAAAATAATTTCAATTGAAATGTTTAAGATAAAACCACCATGATAGATACACATCAAAAAATATCAACTACACTATGAAGAATAAAATGTAAACTAGAAATATCTATAAACCAACAATAACCCACACCATAACTTTAAATATAACCAATATAGTAGATTAATTGGAATACATCATCTAAAACACATCTATTACAATCAATGATGAAAAAGTGATCACATTTCATAAATAGAAATCCTTATACTGAAACTAAAACCTCAAGCAATTCCATATGTGAAACACCATAATTATTTGAAAAAGATACAATTTTCTAAGGATCTATAAATTTTTCTACCATCCACATGAAATTACGATAACTGAAAATATTTAATAAATTAATAATGTACTCTTTTTTAATATATGTTTCCAAAAGATATCTTCTCCCCACAATGAACTCATAAAATCACCCCATGTACCTATCATTTCTAGGTTCATCATGAATACACCTCATCAAAACTACCCATGAACATTCCCAAAGAGTATTAAATTTTAACCAAAGAGATCACGGAAAATGTCCAATCCATTATTAAGGAATTACACTATCTCATGTCATATTTTCTATCACCCAATGATTAATAACTAACTATAAAATGAAAAATAATAAGATAAAAATAAATAAAATACATTCCATAATGGAATCCATGTCTGGAAAAAGGGAGACACACATTGATGGTTGAAATAATATGATACATTAATGAAAATAACCCATGAAATCAAATTAATATCAATTAAATATTCTATAATAAAACACAGTGAACAAAAAACATCAAGGGGTCATAAATATTCAATAAAATGTCAATAAAATATTTAGAGAGTGAAATGAAAACTAGTAAAAAAATATATCCCGTGTAAATTAAGAAATTTTCATGATCACAACCATAACAAGAATAAAATATTCTACTAGAAATGAAATCTAAACACAAGTTACTCATTTAAGATGAATTTCACTAAAAAACCACAATCTAAAATAGGGAAAATTCATTATATACATACAAAAAGAAAATATATTACTTCCTTACTTGGATATAGTTTAGAGAGGAATGTTCATGATCAAGGATATATTAAATTCATAATCTATTTTCCCCAGATCATATTAATGTAATATTTATAGAAGAGAAATTAATTACAAACCAAATGTGAATTTATTTATTGGATTCCACCCCCCACAATATTGACATTCCACATATTCATACTTATCTATTAACTAATAAAAAATGATGATTCAACTAAGGGTAATTGAACATGAAAATACATAAATATTTGATTCTGTATCTCTATGATTTATGTCCCTAAATGTTAATAGAAATCCCATTGCATCCCTAGTAAGGAACCAACAAACAAGATTGATAATTCCCATTATTGTAATGTATACAAGAAAAAAACAACAACAAAAACTCAAATGGTCATCACTCCTATATCAAGATGATATTATGGATCAAGATAAACATCATTTATATTAACCTTATCATCATGAATATAATCACTACTATGAGTATTAATGGAACCTTATTTTCTTGAAAAGTCTATTTCCTCATAGTTAGGAGCTAGTAATCTTTGACTGAAAAATCATGTTTATTTATCATAATGTACAAAATCTCTTTAGGTGACCAAATTGGCTAAACACATTGAAAACCCTAAAAGAATTCAAAATATAAATCTTAGAATGATGGGGTGCTCTATAATGTATTCACCCAAAATGTATATTATATTACGGAGAATAATATCCTTTATCAACCAACATCTATGACCTAAAAAATCATTTTATATTATGATAACAACTTATAAGGAATTTAACTCTTCATTAAACATTTCAATATTCACTCAATCTAACAATTACATTTCACGAAAAAATTTATAAGTGGTTAGTAAAATTGATGGAATTGTATTTCCATGGCCAAGGTAATGAATTGTTTTTAAAACAATTATCTTTATGGGATTCATCACATATAATATTAGGTGTTTAAGATACCAAATAAAAAATTTCATAGAGTGGACTAAAATTGATACCTACACATGACTATATTGTTTGAGATTAAAAGATTTCTCCTTTATTAACCTAGGATTATCAACCTAAAATAAAATAAAATTGGACGAAAACCCACAGAATTCATTAATTATGACATGTGGGAATCAAAATCCAACAACACCAATAGGTAGGTACACTAAATATGGCATAAATATACTCAATATTTTTAAAAAAATTAAATTATGTAGAGTCATTTTCTTAAGAAGTCAAATCTATATAACATAGATGACTACATCAATTATCAAACAACGAAATATATTTTTTGTAAAATATTTAAGGATTTAATTTTGGAATCAACTAAAAATATTCTCATTGGCTCAAAAATCAATCAAAACTAATAACATATCAAAAATTATACCAAAGCATAAAAAATATTGAAAACCCACATTTATCATAGAATAACAGTTTCCCCAAGAATTTAATATTTAACCCTTTTTATAACATTACAATTCCCAAAAAAATGATAAATCATAATGTAAATTGATTGTAAATTCAAAATATAATTTACATAATTGTCCAAATTCTTTTCTCATTTGAAATTAATTTATTCAATTTTTCAAATATCATAAATAGTGTAATTTTAATTCTATTTAAATTGATGAATTATCTTCTTAAAACATTCATTTATTATATAATACAAAATACTTTGAAAATAATTTTCTAGTTGTTTAATTTCACAAAATACCCATCTTGGAAATTAAAGACAATTTTTAAGGTGCTCAAATAAAAATAATTTTAAGTAAAAACAATCAATGAATTTAAAACCATTATAACATAGATTATTCAAAAACTATAAAACATGGAATGAAAAAAAAACAGATTATAAACCATGAAATTTAAAATAAAATTGACTAGAGTATTATTCAAAACACTCTGATAGGCAGTGACAGTAATAATTATAATAGATCATTGCATGTCATGGGAGAAAGGCTTGGAAACAACCAACCACCCTAACAGTAGCTACTAGATTAATTCAATATTATTCAGACTGATTCCTCATAGATATCACACTATGAAGCCATATTGACTCTCATGTCTTGATTCCATTTAAACTAATTTCTCAACATATATTCCAAATCCCATTTATAATTTCAGTAGGAATCAGAATCTCAATTATTTATGGTGAAATTAATAACCCCTAAAAAATACTCATTTACCCTAATTTAAAAATAACAAAAACCTCATCAAGATTTGTTTTCTACAAAAAACAACATCATGAACAACTAATTGGGCACCCAAAACATTAATAATCCCATTTCTATATAATTCTATGTAAATAAAGTAATGGATTACAAGAAATAGAATATTTTTTTAATGATATAAATCCACAAATAATAAATGTATTTAAATATCAAATATTACCATAAACATATAATATCTTAGATGATCCACAATAGTTTTAAAAGGAATTCATGATCCCCATGCAAAGGATACAACCACAAAATAATCAATAAAAACCATTAAAAAAATTTTACCCAAAAAATGATCATTACATTTATAAGGTATTCATTAGATACCTCATTAGAATATTAAAACATTAAAACTATAATAGTTTTTATATAGAAGACATGATTTAATAAATTAAAATCATATAAAAACTACCAATACACATATCATAGTGATTAATACCACACACCATGTCTTGAGTCACATGCTCTCTTCCAAATAATGTCAAGACTAGGAAAGAATTATAAAGAAAACATTAAAATCTACTATATGGAATTTAAGACATAAAAACAATTACAGTAGGATGTATCCTAAATAGCTAAATAAGGCCTCAACATGAATTTCATATATAAAAAGGAAAAAATAAAAAGTAAATTGATGTGAAAAATAAGTAAAAAATTAAATATTTAATAAAATGTGACAGGGATTTATAAATAAGTTAAAAAATTATATTCATTCATGAATAAAATGAACTATTGAGACATTCAATTATAAAAAATCAATTATGTAGGCTTTTAGGTGTGAATTATTTACATTTCAAACAATAAATATTTTGAATTTAAATTTTTACATATTTATATTAATTATAATTATATATATTTACAAAATTAATAAAAATAATAAAAATAAAAGATAAAATAAATTCACAGGTTTTATAAACAGACACAATTTAGAACATTCAAATATATCAAAAGCGATATTACAAACAACAATATGGTACATGATACCTAGATGATTTTAAATATATAGAGTAAAAATGATACTAGAATAATTACCTAGTGCATGATACTTTATGTGTATGACCTATTGGGGTAGAGTGACAAATGTTGGATACACCATTTCCAAAAAAATGATTTAGAGAGTCTTTTCATCTATGATAAATAATTAACCATACCTGTTACCGATAATAATTTAAAAAGTCTCGGCATACCATGTGGAGAAACATTAAAAAAGGGTTTTTCTATTAGATATTCTTATTAACAAAATTTTCTAAATATTAAATAACATTTCATATGGGAAATAATTTCATTGAGGAAACAATTTGATATGTAAATCAATTTTCAGTATAATACTACATGGAATTCAAATTAATATCATGAAAAATAATCATTGATTTTTTTGAAAATTTAATGATTTAAAAATTAGTCGTCAATAATCATTTAAATGATAATGGAGTGTCTTTAGAAATTATTTTTCAAATTTTAATTGGAATTCAATTTTGAAAACAATTTAACATAATCATTTTCATGGATCATTCCCTTGTAAATATCAATTTGAAGAGGGTAAAAAACATTTTTAAAAAATAAATTAAACAATACGAAATAAAAAATATCATAATTACATAAAAACCCATAAAATGAAAAATAAATAAGATGAGTGAGGAATATAGTTTTGAAAAATAAAAAATGGTAATGAAAACAAATCTTATATAATAAAATATGAATACACATAAATCCCATACATAGGATATAAAATGTTTGGGTTGAGAAGGTCAAATATTTTTAAATAAAAATAATGGATTTATAGTTTATTAAATAATAATAATAATTAAATGAAACAAACATTTGGTATACATTTTAAATAAATATTGAATGTGTTGGGTTTAAATATTCTTAAGATAGGTGTTAAGACATCTTTCTGAAAAGGAATCATAGTTTTTGATGATTTTTATGTTTATGAAAAGGGTAAATGGTGTAATATCCAAATACTTCTAGGAGATATCACATACTCATATAGAAGTATTAATTTGTTTTTTTCTGAATATAACATGTTTGATTATTAATTTAGGTGAAAAAGTGGAGAATTTTTGTGAGGATGAGTGGATTTTCATGGTTTTATCATGGTTAAATAAAATATGAAACCTAAATATGAATTAGTTGCATGGTTTGCACATGGTTTTCACATTTTTAAACTATGTGTGAATCCCAGTCATAGGGTATGCATGTGGTTAAACTAATTTTGTAGCCATACTGTATAAGGGTTGCATGGATTGGACATTTTTGGTAATAACTGTGAAACTTCAACCAGCAACCCTTCAACATGGTAATTAATTTTAATTTAATTGATTTTAAACATTTATAGACCCCATATTTAACCCAAAATCAATCCTAGATCTACGATAATTGATTTCTATCAAATTCGGAGCCTCCCAGAGTGATTCAAAGGCCATCCAGCATCTATTTTTGGTGATTTAAGGCATAGTATTTTGATATGCATATATTTTGGTATGTGGTTACTTCCTGATATATTTTTTTCCTCACTCATTATCACCTCAAAATTTTTCATTTTGTTTAACATAGGTATTTTTGATATAGATCTATATTTATTATATATTATTTCATTTAAATTTTTGATTTATAAATTGAATCCACATCTTATTAAACATCGTGTTCATTATAATTTTGTCTGAAATATGGAATTTTTGTTTGGTGATATTTCATTATTAAATTGTGGAATTTAATCATGATCTAATTATATTTTTTATTCCACTAAATTTTTTGCCTTCCATTCTCAAAAGTTCCTCATCAATTTTCTTGTGGATACTGTCTACAATTTGAATACAAAAGTATTATTTGTAATTGTGTGTATTTAGTTATATAGTTGTTGTTTGATATTCAAATTTTTAGTTATATTTTTAATTATCTAATTTGGTGAAATAATTAAATGATAAATATGTAATATTAGGGATATTTAATTGATTGAGTTTGAAAAATAAATCATGGAATTAATTTCAGATAATTATTTGAGTGAGTTAGAACTATTAATTGAGGAATTAATTGGTGGTATAGAAATTGATTGAGTTGGAATAATTTATTGACAATTTAGTGGTCGAATAGTTCATTGATTAGTTTAAATAATTAATTGGAGAATTATTTATGGGTATTTTTGGATATTGAAGAGATTATTAAATTTTAGAATTATTTAATAGAAATGATATATTAATTAATTGATTAACTAATTAATGTGATTAATGTGATTATTTATTTTTATAATTCAACAATTGGAATGATGAAATTAATTAATTTATGAACTAATTAGTTGAGCTAATATGATTATAAACTTGTTAATTTAAATAAGATATTGAATGTGATTAATTAATAGTGATTTACTCAATATAAATGACACGAACAATTAAATGGTGAACTAATTGAAGGGGTTATAATTTGACTAATTAATAATGGGACTAATTAATGATTTTGAAGTGAATAACTAATGGGTGATTTAATTAATACTGATTATTGTGATGGTGAAATTCAAGAATTGGATTAATTAATGGTTCAATTAATTAATGTGGTTTGTTAAGATATTGGACGAAGAAAATATAACAATTTATTGTTAAATTAATTAAGATATTTTGTGTTATGGACATTAATTAATTAATATATAAATTAATTAATAAGACTCACATACATAACTAAATGGGGAATTAATTAAGGTATTTTAAGTGATAACTAATTGTCAAATTAGTAATGAAATTGGTGTTATTTGTATAATGATAGATTGAAAATTTTAATTGAGGTGATTAACTAATAGTTGAATTAATTATGGAATTTCATGTGATTAAATAATTTCTAATTTATTAATATTATTAATTTGATTCTATAATTGTTTAATTAACTATGCTAATAATGTGATTAGATAATTGTTTAATTAACTATAGTTATTGATGTGAGTAATTACTTATTGAATTAATTAATCACATTGAGGAGATTAATTGATTGATTAACTAATTATTGCATATTTTTCTATTTATAAAATCATTGATTGAATATTTATTTATTGAGTTAATTATTGTATATTGGGTTTATGGATTAATTAATGTGTATTTTGGTGATTATGAAAATTATTGAATGGATTTTTTTAATTTTAGAATTAATTAATTGGATTCATGATTCTGAAATATGATCAAAAGGTTATTCTTTATTAACCTTGATTGATGTGATAATCATGTATATGAAATGGTATGCTTCTTCTTAATCTCGTAGTAACAAATTTCTTGTCAAACATGGGTAGGAAATTATTATTTTTTTTCTAAACCCCACGGTAATAAATTTATTAATAAACTGTTTTGGGACCTGGATCGCTATTTCAAAATCCCATAGTGATTACTTTTTTAATAAATATGTGTGGGAAATAGTCTTCTTCTTCTAAATCCCATAGATAATTTTTTTATATTAAACATATGTGTGACATGGTCTACTTCTTCTGAAGAACGTAATTAAATTTTGTTTAATAAACATGTGTGGGGCATGGTCTGATACTTCCAAAGAACGTAGTAATAAATTTTTGAAAAACCATGTGTGGACATGGTCTTCTGCTTCTAAACCCCACAGTGGCCTAATCAAAATGACCTAGACCAAAATTATGTCAATTGGAATTTGGATAGAATTAGTGATTTTATAAATTATAATGTCATGGATGATGAAAACATATTTTATTATTGAATTTTGAATTGATAATGTGAAAGAATTCAAACACATAAATATGAAAAAGTTTATTTTGAGATATGACTGTCAATGGGAACTTGAGGTTTTGATATAAGGATAATTAAATAAATGTATAAATTTTAACTTTATTACTTTATTTTTTTTCTTTATAAAACTGTACACATTGTTTTGACTAGATTTTTTTAGACACCATTAGTGGTTTCCTATTACATTGTACTCACACCATACATTTGATTCCTGATCAGTAATCAAATAAATTTCATGTTTGTTGGATATTTAAGAACAAAGGTCCTTTGTGAGATAGATGAGTTGGGGTGGAGAATGGATGATGGAACTGGATGTTGTTCAAGACCCAGTTTGGAGATGTCATTATCTTTACATTTGAGTTACATTTTACAGTTGGCCTATAAGTTATCATGAACTGTATGTCATTCAATTTTAACATTGTATGTCATTCTTCAGTTATCATGAAATATTTGTTTTGGTTTTGGTAATATGATTTCAATACTTTTTTTATTTATGCTGGTGTATAAAACTAATAAAAAAGGGGGTATTTTATCCCCATGATCGATATTACACCCACATTACTAGTCAGTAACCTCTAGAAATTGGTGACATGGACCTAAGGTCATGTGACGTACTGAATTGTGGCAATGACTTGTGTCACATGAGTTGGGATGTAACAAATTTATATTAGATCCTAGTTTTTATTTCTTCTTATTTTGCCTTACAATTTGAGGAAGTTATATATGAGACTAAGAAGTGTTGATGATTAGTTATGAGATTGTACATGGGACGAACTGCCCAATTTATGGGGGAGAACCCAACTACCAATGGAGTGATTATTGTCATTATTGTTTGTTTTTATAGTTGATTATTATTTCACCTTATGTAACATAGTTTTTGTGAGTAGTGATTATTGATGATGAGATTATATATATATTTTTGAGAATTTACTCATGGCCTAGTATGGAATGAGAGTTGAGTATTCGTGCATAATTCAAGGAACTAATTTTTATTTTGTTACATGCATCATTTTAGTGTATAATATAAAATTTTTTGGGTAGGTTGTTGAATACGGAATATTTTTCAATTCACATGAAGTTAAAATAAAAAATTGTTCCTAACATGATATTGATAATTATTTTAAAATGATAAAATATGATAATAAATAAGGGTCTAAATGAGAAAAAAGACTAATGATAAATTTTTTACCCTTGATAACTAGGACATACTTGTAGGGCAATTAAGGGTAGTGATAGTTCATCTGTTTTGACCATGTGGTGGGAAAATGCGAGACAAAATGATATGGTTTTGTTTAAAACCATTTTTTTAAGTAAATTAATTTTGAAACTTAATAGTCCTTAGTTTTTTTCCATTAATGTGGGTAGTTTGGTTAGTGAGAATTCCCTAGTTTGATAACTCAGTTGTGAGTTATATGAGGGACCATCTACTTTTGTATTATTGTGGTGAGTTGTTTGTGGGTAGATAAATCCTAATACATTTGAATGAAAAATATGTTTCTATAATTGGAGGTGGAATTAATAATAGGGAAATTTTGGTGGAGTTCATGATTGATTCTCAGTGTACTTTTAATTAGTTTCGATCATGTCCCCTACCATGACATGATCCAGGATAAATGGATAATGATCTATCCTTATGTAACGCTACATGAATTTTTATTGGCTGTACATGGGTCCCCTAAGTGGTTAATCAAATAAAGTTGTATATGAGGATCTGTAAGTTTGGAGGTACTCCGTTAACATTTAACATAAGAGGTTATCGGGATGAACCAGAGGACAACAAATGTCTGGTAAAATAGTTTCTAAACAAACTGATGTTCATAAAGATCCTAATATGGGTAGTGAAGGGTCGTTATAATGTCCATTGATAAAGATGGGAGGATTGCAATAGTGTCAGTAGATTTCCAATAAGGAACCCATAAGGTGACTATTTAAATTCCTTGGATAATTATTGGGTTGGTCATGGAGGTGGTGGTAGTACATTCTGTCTATAATGTTTAGATGGAAAGGTGGAGTGTAAATTTTGGATGGTTTTGTTATGGTTTTTGGGCATGGGGAGTTGGTAAATATGTTGTTTATGTTGTGGAAGTTGAGCTTGAGACATTTGAGTCCATTAAGTATGATCTTATATGATGGTTGGATTGCAGTGAGAATTTCTGGCAAGGTACTAATGATTTATTAGTTCGTGTAATATGGAAACATGGATGAGAGTTAGAAGAAATATGGGAGAGGGACTGAGATATGAGTGATCATAGGCCTAATCTGTTTGGATCGAAATCTTAGTGATTCTTGGGAGTATAAATTAGGGATAAGCTATTATATGGTAGGGAGATTATAGGATCGTACCCCATTTTGGGGATTTCATGGGACATTTTAATGCTATTCATTGGATTTATTTTTATGATAGTTTTTTTGAGATTTAATTTTTGTGTGTTAATGTGGAAAATTAGAGATTGTTTTGAAGGAATACAGGATTTACATGGTTTGAACCTAGTTAAACAATATTTGTAACCTATGTCAGCAAGTCTTTCACTATTTTCACTTGGGGAATCCATTGTTAAAATATGTGTGTTGCCCGGTCTCATAGTTTTTTCATGGATAAAAAATGATTTAAGCCTTAGTGTGTATGGGTTTGTTGGTTTACACATTGAAATTACTAACCCTGCAACTTCATCCAACAAAAAATACATGCGAAAATTATTGTAAAAAAATTATTTGAAAAATTCTTGGACAACATATTTAATGCCAATTTTACCATAGCTCAACCCAAATTGGTTTCTCTCGAATCAATAGCTGGCTAAAGGGATTACTAGGACCTTGAAACTCCATTAACAGTGACTCGAAACCTGATTTTAAGATATTCCACTCTCCAGGTTTTTGTTTCTTCTTGGTTGATTAACTATCTATCATTTTTATCTCACATACTTTGGTGGTGGTTATCCATTAATTTATTAATATTGAATTTGATTTCATGATATTATATTGAGGACATTTGGATCTAGAACTATAATTAAGAGATATTGATTCACATAAATCATGGATCATGGAATTGAATTATTTTCTCATTATTCATTGTTTTTTTATCATTTTTTTATAAATTGGTGTTTTCCATTGGGAATTTTTTCATCAAAAATTAAGGAACTGAATTATAATCTTATTCTACATCGTTATTCAACTAAAATTATGGTTTCTAGTTGGATTGTTCTCTTCATCTCTATTATTGATGTAGGTGTTTGAAAATTCCAATTCCAATGTCAATATTGAAATTATGTGTAATTAATTGTATAACTGGTATTAGATTTTCAGAATTTGTGTTCATTAATTAATAAATTACTTTGTAAAATTAATTAATCATGAAGTGTTATAAATTTAGGATATTGAATTAATTGTTTCAAAAAAACTAATCATGGAACTAAATGGGGATAATGAATTGATTGAGTTGGAACAATTAAAGGAGGAATTAATAGTGGTATTGAAATTGATTAAGTTATTACAACTAATTGATTAATTAATTGGGATGATTGTTATGTTTTGTTGAAAAAATTAATTGATGAAATAATTATAGAGTTTTTTTTTATTTTGATTAAGATTTACTAATTGGTGAATTAATTAATTTAATTGATGAGTTAATTAATGTGAGTAATGGGATATTTTAATTATTGAATTAAAAAAATGATATTGATGAAATTAATTAGTTCTTGAACTAATTAATAAAATTAATGTTATTATAAAATTATTAAATTAAAAAATTGATTAATTCATATTAGTTATTTCTGAATTAATTAACGCAATTGACGTGAATAATTAATTGGTGAATCAATGAAATGGGATTGAATGTGACAAACAGATTGTGGGTTTAATTAATGGATTTTGATTGATTAATTAATTGTGGAAATAATTAAATGTGATTTTTATGGTGATAAAATTGAATGAATTTGATTATTTAATTTGAAAATTAGATAATATGAATATTTGGGATATTTAATTGAAAAAATAGGAAATTTAATTGTTAAATTAATTATTGGATTATGAGTTGTGGATATTTATTATTAAATTTATGTTTTAATTTATATTATTGGAGTAATTAAATAATTAGGGAATTAATTAAGATGATTTATTTGATAAATTAGATGTTTAACTAGTAATGAAATTAGTGGAATTAGTAAATTGATGAATTGAGAGTTAAAATTAATGTGTTTAAATAATTGTTGAATTAATTAATAATTTTTTTGTGATTAACAAACTGTTGAAAGAGTTATTCTTATTGATGTGATTAGATAATTATTTTATTGACTATGGTACATGATGTGATCAGTGAATCAAATAATTAACTAGAGTAATTGATTTCATTAATTAACTTTTCAATCAATTATTGTTATTTATGGAATTAATTAATCTTTTAATTATTCATTGCATATTATTATTTTTATACAAAAAAAAATTAAAAATAACTTATTGATGTAATTGTGGGATGTTGGGTTTGTGGATTGATTGATTAATTGTTGAGTAAATTAATGTATATTGTGGTGTTTATTTTGTCATTTATTGAACAATTAATTGGAGAATTAACTATAGAGAATTCACATTTTGAATGGGTTAATTAATTGTCAGATTAATGAATGTATATTTTTGTTATTATTAAATCTATTCAAATGTGATAATTATGTGTTTAATTAATGAACATGATCTTGTATTGTGGAATGCGACATGAAGGTTAATGTTGATTAACATTCACTGATGTGATAAATGTGTGTGAGACATGGTATGTTGCTTATGAATTCTGTAGTGAAAAATTGTTTCGTAAATATCAGTTGGACATGGTATACTATTTCTGAATCCCATATTTATAAATGGATTTATTAACATAGGCAGGACATGATATGCATCTTATGAATTCCGTACTGAATAATTGTTTGAAAAACATGTGAGGTACATGGTCTACTACTTATGATTCCCTTAGTAATAATATTTTTGTTGCTATTTTTTTGGGTATGGTATGTTGTTTTCTAAGCCCATACTGATATATTATTTAATAAACATGTACATGGAATGGTATGCTGCTTCCAAATCCTGTAGTGATAATTTGTTTCTTAAATGTGTGTGGGACAAGGTTTGGTGATTTTGAAGCCCGTAGTTTGTGTGGCATGGTCTACAGCATCTGAGGGCCCCTAGCACCTAGGCATGATAACCTAGACCCAAATTACTATCATTTGACTATGGAATCCATTAGCTATATTATAAATTTAAAAGAAATGTACATTGACATAAAATTTGTTTCATTAATATTGAATTGATAATGTTTAATTGTTCATAATATGACATGGGCTAAAGTAGGTATTAAGATATGAGTTTCCATGGTAACTCCATTGTTTATGTGGTTAAAAAAAGGATTATTGAATAAATGTAAACTTCATCCTTTATTACATTCATTTCATTAATTATGAAACTACATAAACTGTTTTGGTTGGATTTGTTTTTGAGGTCGTCGGGGATGACCTATTGAGTGTTACTGACAACCTACTCAGGTGGTTTGATCAGTACCCGAATAGATTACATTTTTGTAGGATAGGTTAAGGGAAATGCCTTTTGTGAGATGAATGATTTGTGGATAAAGCATGGATGAGAGAACCAAATGTTGTTTGGGAACCTCTTGGATGTTTTTATTATCGTTATATTTGTGATTCATTTGACACTTGTCATAGAAATTAGCATGTCATTTTTGTTTTTTAGTTTTTGACATTTTACTTCATGATTCATTTATCATGATATGAAGGTATTGGTTATGGATATATCATTTCATAGTTATTTAATTATTTCTATGTGTGTATCAGTCCGATAAAAAAATAAAGGAGGGTATCATCTCTCCATGATCGATATTAGATCATCACTATTAGTTGGCTATATCTATTTTACGAGGAGGGGGGCTTAAGGTCATGTGGTGAACCGTCTCAGGTTACCGTCACATAACACATGTTTTGGGGTGTTGCAAATGGATTTAGAGAAAATATATATAGAATAATAATTAAAAAACCAAATTTTTATTTGTTTTTCTAAGAAAAATTTAACTGTGTTTGTTTGACATGACATTATCCTTAACTAGCTCATATATGTCATGTAAGGGAACTAAGATACCCTAATATCTCCTCTGAAACTATAGAACTACCCTTTTATCCATTACACATATTAAAAATCCATGATATCCTAAAACAACCTTTTTAGAAGTACAGAAACCATTACACATCCTATGAAAACCGGGGGCTATAAATAAAAAACTAACTGTACTAGTACATACAAATTATCAGATACAAGCAATCATTATTAATGATATAAGATAAACATTACATGACTAACCCACCTACCCATGAGAAAGGATTCAATACCTAGTTTTCCCCTAATGAAACATGAAATTTACTTGTATATTATGGGATTCATTTCTTCAATCACATGGAATCCCTTTCTATGTAAAATTAATTTTATTTACCAACACATAGTTGGTGATATCCAAGGATGCCCTTATGTATCATTTTTAAATAATATTTTATACATAATAAACCTATTAAACAATGTTTTACCCTTACATAGTAGCATAAAAATGGATAATGGTAGATATAATATTAAAATTTATAAAATACACATTAAACAGGAATTAAAAATAAAAAAAATATGATGTTTCAAATTCTAGATTATGGTGATGCCTATAAATAATTATATATGGTTTATCTATTACTGAGCATGTGTGAGGGATTATTCTCATAAAAAAATATAGTAATTTTTATATTTTTCAAGAATAATGGTCTTTTATAATCATGATAGCTGCTCTATAATGTATTTGAGAACAACATAGTATTTGGTTTCTATATCACCCTAGGGAATGTGTGATGTGTCTTGAGAATATAACTATGAACGATTTCAATGTCAAAATCTTATCTAATGATCTATATATGGTGATCATGAGGGTTTTCGGACATATTCACTAATTCATCAAGGAAGATGGATGTTGATCTACCTTCATGTTGGGACAAACAGATAAATATTTCACATTGTAGTGAAACTATTTCATGTCATGTTATGGAATTGAATTGAGTAAAAAATTTCATAATGTTAAATTTATTATATGAGTTCTAGATGCTTAATATCTAAGAAATATTTATTATATTGTGTAACATAGTTAATAAGAGAACATTCATGGGTGATTCATCAAACATTTTTCTTTCATTTGGGTTGAATTCATTATGTTATATTGAGAAGTTCATTAATCATGTTTTTATTATTATGGGGATGGATCTCCTACATTAGGTTTTGTGATAATAATATAACATTTACCTTGATTATTTTTTTGATTAGGTCATTAAAAAAATTATTCCTCGGTTGATAATTCATATATTAATTTCTTTTAAGGGTAATGATTATCATTCACCAGTTGGTATAATAATATTCATGTCGGTTTGTATTTGTGGCATATCATTGGCACTACGGATTATGTATATGTGGTGGCTCATCCACATAGAGAGTAATGGTGATGGGATGTTTTTTGTCAATATATATGAGGTGAATGATTATATGTGATCCACTAATAGTTATTGTGATAGTGATATGTTATCCACCATGATGAGTTGTTATGGTAATATGATTTCAACATGGAGTGAGTTTGATTTCAATATAAAGTTATCTAGGTTTCATTGCTATGGATGAGCCTTTTTATGAAGTATTATTTGATTTAATGATACCATGATCTCCTGGGAATGGATTAATCACATCAATCATTATTCATGTAATTTCCCATCCATATAGAGAATGAATATAAGTTAAAGGTCAATTATCTAAGATATAATTTTAGTTGTATATTTTACACCTATATATTATTATTTTTGGTTAATAGTTAATATCTGGGGTTGTTTCATAAATGTATAACACACTTATAGTAATATAGTGGGTGGTAATTGATCACCCAGTCTCATGTTATCTTTTGGAAATAATGTATTCAACCAATTTTTTTATTGTCTTAATCTAGTTTTAGATATATGTTAAAGGGACATCAAAAATACCTAGTGTATTGATATATCTATACATGTTGTGATAAATATTATTTCTTTTTCATTATATTAATCAATATAGATAATGGTCATTGTTAGGCTAATTTCATGTGGTGGCCTACTATGATTTTTACTCAAATAATTCACAAAAACATATATTCATGAACTAATGTTTTATTAGTTGTACTAGTTTTTGTGATCTCTATAGTGGAAGTTGATAAATAAGGTATACAAAGTGAGGTAGTCATGGAAAGATTTTGTAAATGTTCCGGCTATGTCTGTTGGCCTTTGTGTGTTAAATTTTTAGGTATTTTTCACTTAATAGTATAATCGTTTAGGTGATCATGAATCAAGATTTAGAATATATATATATATATGGTTTATATTTTATTATATAATTATTATATTTATATATGGATGATTTCAAATTAATTTCATGTTATCAAATTTGATGAAATATAGTTTATATATGATGTTATTATTAGTTATTAAATCCTAGGATGATACATGTGGGTATAATATCAGTACAAATTTTAATGGATACTAAATACTTATTTGTAGACTATGCTATATAGAGTTAAATAAAAAGGTAATAAAAATATACTTCTACCATAAATGAAAGAGTTTAATAAAGGGTCCATGGAATTGGAACGTTCCATTTAATCCATTTCAATCTAACTATTGAAAAAATACCTTCCTAGTAGAAGAAACCACCCACCACAATTGTAGGATTTTATGGTGGCACAAAAATTTCATTTTTTTGGATTGTTATGGGATTATTTTGAGTATACTGGACTTAATTAGATAGCACCCATATAACTAAATTACATCCATTGTTTCATAAAACCGTATTCTATTCATTTATATATAATTTATCATATACTAAATTATATATTTAATATATTATATATGTATTAATTGGATTAGACCGCGAAAAAATTTGTATACATTCATCGTTATTCCCACTAGAACATGATATATTAGACTTTGGATTGTGGGGGCATAGCCCTCTCATAACCACCATATGTGGGTCCTATTGTATTTGGTCATGCTACATTTTTATCAAAAATAGTTCTTGATTTAGAAATAATGTGTATAGTAATTTGCTTTTATTGATTGGTTTATGAAATTATGTGATGGTGTTAATGATTTTCTAGTTTGATGAATTAACCAATAAAAGTATAATTTTTGAAATTTTGGACTAAACTAAAACCTCAAACAATGAAATTTTTATTATTGAAAGAAATTGATTTTTTTTTATTATATACTGTTACAGGGGTACATGAATTACATAATAGTTCATTGGGATTAATCATGTCCTTATTATATTCAATCCATCTAATTTTATATCATCATTATATGTTTATTAAATTAAATTCATGATTCCACCTATACATAGATATATATTATTCTGATTTCAGGATGTTAATGTTATTCCAATATATAATAATATCACTACCAATCAACTGAGACATGAGGCTCAAATTATCTAGACTCATTTGAGACATATCTATTCTCACATGAAGAGGTGCATTGTTATCCAATAATTAATAATTTATACTTTTTTAGAATGATAGGAAGTAGATTATACTATCTCATACAGGAGTACATTTATTTCATTTTTACTATCACAGTACAATTACTTAATGGATCATAGATATAATTTTGGCATGAATCCTCTAACAGAAGAGGTTTCATTAGAGTGATTGACTCGTATATCACATATTTTAAGGCCCCAACATACTAGATTATAGTTATTGGTTGAATATCGTTATCTATAGTATGAAAATACTAGATAATTTAATTATAAACTATTTATGGGGTTGCTCAATAATCCTTGTATTTAGCTCATATGATATGATGTGGCTTGATCACTAAATGTTGATATTATTTTATAATAGGATATTATTTCCCATATTTATATATTCATGAAAATGTATAGTACTCTTATAGAATAATAGAAAAAAAGTACAACCTTAACATTATTAATTGTATAATTATTTTAAAATTCATCTTCATGTAGAGTTTTTTCTGATGGGAACCGGGTTGGTGTTATGATTAATTACATTCCAACCCATTTAGGTGACATTATTTTGGGCGTTGAGAGTTTTTTTTGTGTCATTAAACTTTATATTTGGGATAATTATGAAAATACCCAATTATTTATTGGGTGGTGTTGTGGGAAGAAACTATATTTAAGACAAAATAAAATTTAGTGACCCTCTAATTATAAACATCTTAACATTATAGAGAGATTCTATTTTAATTTGGAGATGGTCTTTGGGTAAATTTATATTTTTATTGTATAATGTTTTAATTTTTTATCACAATTAGAACCATTAAATAAATATAATGGAATATAGGGTGGAGATGGATAGGGATTTTTTTCACTTACATGACATATTTTCGTGACTAGAATATTTTCAAAAAACTAGAATGCATATTTTATTTTATAAAATCCCAACCTAGAAGACACTCAAATAGTTCCTTATACTGGTGGTTCCACATTACCTCAGAAATATGTCCCCATATTTCAAATGTATTTGTATATTGGTTTTGGTGATAGGCAGTATTGTGGAGACTATATCCTTAGTATGAGAGTGAAATAACAATAGAGAAATATCAAACACATGGCCCATCACATAGAAACATAAATTCCAAAACAGTTCAAATAAAGTAAAAATATATTCAAAAGAATCAAACAATTGAACATGTCATAAACACTATGAAATTTACCCCATGAGTGGATCAAGGAAAAAATAAACAAAAAGAACAAAATATAACTATGAATTATGACCTCTCACAACTAGTGACAAAGTCTGTCAATGTACCATAATTCGGGACACTATTATGAAAATAAATATTAATGCAATTAATATTCTCCCAAACTAGTTGATGTGACCAAATAGTTATATCATCAGAAGTTCCAATGATTCCTAGAGGCATGTACATAGTGTCAATACATATTTTATGGTAACCACAATCAACACCAATAAATATTAATAGACTACAATAATTTCATTTTAGGTTCTACCATATAATTATTATATAATTTAACTTGAAATATAAAATATTCAATATCATTTGATGCCTAGGCTCTGTGGTGACACCTGAGATCGAACTATACATCCATAAATTCAAATGTCCATAACACAGATCTACCAAAGTATATTCACCTAGTGTTGGGGTATCTATGATAACATTATAGGTATTGTTCTATATATAATATATAAGAACCACTATTTTTTATTTATTCCATGTTTATTTCATGAATCCTTAAGTGTTTTCCTTCTCAATCATGACCTCACTATGGATTTTTTCATATTAGTTTCATGATCAAATGGGCATTTTAAATAGTATCATGACCTCCAATTAGGGTTTTATTATGACTTACCAAAATTTTGTTTCCATGAAAACCATAAATGTTGTTTTCATGACCCCTTAATAAACTATTCGCATATCCCCCCGATAAGGATTCTTCCATATAACTATCTTGTTTGAGTAAATATATGTTTTATTTAGATATAAATTAATGATCATTACATTAATCATTTCCCAAAAATATATAACAAGTATATATAATTCATAATATCATATCATGGAACCATATTCAACACTGATTAATAATTTTCCAAAAAAAAAAATTTATTGTTCTATTCTATAAAACACAATCAAAATATAAAATTAACATGACATATTATTGTCCAATTACCATTAAAAATTCAAAAAATTATTATCATCTACTATAAATACATATGAAAATTCTAGGACACATATTTATCATTGAATAACTAATTATTATGTCCATTTAATAATTAAAATAAAATTGATTCCATGGTATTTTTATAAGGGACATAAGAACAGATAAAGAAATTGTAATATATAATTCACATTGTACCTTTTACATGATATATCATACCAATTTTAAATCCATTATGTTCCTAAAATTACTATTAATTTTTAATGTCCATTATCGATTAAATTATATATTGGAAAAGTCTATTATCCAATAAGAACTATTTTTTCCCTTATGATCACCCAAAATATTATATTCAAATCCATCAGAGAGGACATTTGATAATAGAAATTTCATAATTTAATAGAAAATAAATTATTAGAATCATATATTATAGAACTAGTGAGACAATAAAAAAGTATTAATAATTTATTATAGGAAATGTGAATTATTTAGGGTCCATTGACAATAGTCACTTATAAGTCCACTGACCTAGTATCGGTCTTTTGTCCTTCTTAATATGAGAAAAATCCAGGAAAAAAATCATTATATGAAAATTGGGAGTATTGTATAATCACAGGAAGTGATCAAATGATAGTAAAACAAATAGATAAAAGAGGAAAGGATAATTGTACCCACAACTCAAGCTCTTTCTCACACATAGAGTAAATTGAAACAACCACGAATCATGGATGTTTCATCCATGGAATATGAGATGGTGATAAATTAATAAGTGGGATCCACTGATATAAATATTTTCAAATCACTAGATAGGGGTAAAATTATAAATTGTGGGAATTTAAAAACATTAAATTTTAGAAGAAAGATTAAATGAGTCCACTGGCTAGCTAGTTATCCCATGGTCGATAAAGTGTTATGGGGTTTTCATTTGAATGTAAATTTCCATTTTCTTGCTAGCCAGTGGACAAACTAATCCTTTTTAGATGACTTGAACTAAACTACACACCTTGACCACTTTTTATGTAAATTTAAAAACACAAAACAATATTTATGGGTCTAAAAATCAATATGAACACCTAAATAGAGATCATTAAAATGTCACTAGAAAATTCAAAATAACATTAACACTTTGAAGAGTATGGATCTTACACATTCCAAATTTATATGAAAAATTGTGTCTTTCAACACCAATGTGATATATTAATATATTATGAGAAGTTATTGGAAAATGTATTCTAGTAGATATCCCACAAATATAATTGAAATATAGATAATATCTATGATCTTTAATCTTCATTCAACAATATGATTTTAATAATGTGATTTTTTCTTGATAGTGGAGTTGTTTTTAGGTTTTACCTGTTCATGGATATGATTGGTCATGGGGGTATCATACATAAAAAAGATTTATTATCCATTAGAATATTTAACATATGTTTTTTATTTAAAAATGGTGATATTTTTCTATTTTTTATGTTGCATGAATTTAGTTATGATTTAAGAATTGGAATTGATAATGGAATGGTAATATATAACATTTCTAAGGTGGGCTCCAACAGTAAAAAATGTAGTTGTAATAATTAACGTTTTATATGAAGATATACCTAGAATATTATAGAGGTAAATTTATTATGAATTATATATTTATTAATAATTACCACCATTATGTGATTCAAATATATTAAGGCATATGATTCCCAAAGGATGGGTTTTATACACTATAGATCAGTAGGATTTAAAAACTCATAAAAAGATGAGAGAATTTCATTATCTAAACAATCTAGAACATACACATTCTATTTTAGAGGAGTGGTTAATATATTTTTACTCACATATTGGGAATTATCATGTGTATATTGGTTCCCAAATGTGTTACATAACAAAATAATTGATAATTCAGTGTTTAATGAATTCATTTTTGTTAATCGCGGTATGTTGGTGAATTTTTTCCTAATATATATGGATATGAATTATACTTCATTTTGATAATTCTCATTGATCTTATTTTATTTTTGTGTATGATGTTACTATGAAAAATGGAAAATCTTCAAGAAAACCCTTCATAACATGCGTTATTTGAATTCACCATGAGTTATTAATGATTCTTTATTTTTCATATTTTGGAATGGAATATAATTTAGATTCTATATTAGGTATGAAAATAATATGGGATGTTTTAATGGGTTTTGAGCCTAATCCCCATATATTATGTTTCATTGGTGGTGAACTATTTTATAGTGGATGTTGAAAATTCATTCTTATCATTTATTTTACGTTTTTTATGGAAAATGGGTGTGAGAAAGTTCTTTGGTGTTGAAGTATATCATGAAAAACATGTGTAATACTATGATTTGGTAATGTTGATGATTTGGGAATGCATGAGATGATGGCTCTTTTTATGAATTCATAGCTCAGTGGAGAAGTATCAGTTTTTGTGGGGGGGAGAGTATGTCCCACTACACTATGACATTATTCATGTTCTCTTAGAAATAACATCACAAAACAAAGATTAAGAATATCACATGTAGATTATAATTATAAAAGTAGCGTTCTTATGATCTACTGGGTTAATCTCGGTATTTCATTACATTTCATCAATTAAAACATTACAAATAGTTTGGATATTGTGAATAGTTTTTTCAGTTGAATAACATAATTTTTTTTTGAGTTTTGATGTTTTGAGTAACTAAAATTTTCTGAAATGGCAATTCATTCATATTTATCATTATAGTATGTATGGCGATCATGTGCTACCTTTATCTTCTTATAAATCACCCGAACCATATCTTTAATATTTTGTACTACTTTCATCCTAAGAATTGATGCCTCTCCGACTCCAGTACATCACAAGGATGAATTTAAAGGTCATCCATAAAATAATTAAAACGGAACCATACCTATGGTGGAGTGGAAGAAATTGTTTCAGGAGAACTCTACCTGGGGTTTGTGCCTCATCCATGAACCTACAAAATCTAGGACACTAGATCACAACATTTCTTCAAGAGTCTATATGGTCTATTTTGACTTACCGCCAACCTGTGGATGAAATGTTATGCTATAAAATATTTGAGAACCAATATCATGCTGCAAGCCTCTCCAAACCATATAGGTAAAATAAGGATCATGAAAGGAAATGATCATTCTTGGGACCCATGGAGCCTTACCACCTACTAAAAATACTACCTCGACAAAACCTCCCCTATGATCAACTCCTTGACTGCTATAAAGTGGGATTATTTCATCAAACAATCCACTACAACCCATATAGTATCATGACCTCCAAAAGATAGAGGTAAATTGATAAAAAATTCCCCGAAAGACGTCACATAAAATCCCGTCAGCTATAAATTATGGATGAAGAACCCCCGACCCCTGGGAACATGGGGCCCGACCTTTTCCTTATTTTAGACCAAACATCAACACACGAACTATAAAATAGCACACTTCATTCTGGGCCACCTGAAAAAACTCCTCAAAGCATGGTTATTATTTTTCACACTATGATGTACCACTAATGGTGAACTATGGGGATCTTGGAGAACTATATCATGCCTTAAAAAATGGAAAAAATACTTCCATAAATCATCATCTGATGTTGTTCATCTTCATACCAATCAGCAGGGGCCTCAGCACAAACAACATTGTCTCTCTAGACCTCCACTTCATGATACCACAACTAGGTGTCTCCAATTTCAACACTAGAGATGAATTCACCACCATCTGAAAAATATAAACTCTTTCCCCAACATCTGTGGTAAAGTTATGTAATACTGAAAATTTTCTACTACTCTCCTGTAATCAACTGATTCATTCCCTACATCCCAACACAACTTCATGATTAGCTCACCGACTTCTACATTCCCCTTTATAGGTGTATATAAAATATTAAATATGTAGTCCATTAAGAACTCCATCCACTGATGTTTTCACATGTTTATGTCACATTGGGAGAAAACATATCTCCGACTCCCATGATCTATAAATACTATGAAACACTTTTGGTGTGGTAATGAATCCACAACATCAGGGAAAACACCACTGCCAGCAACTGAAGATCTTAGGTGGCATTTCTACATTCATGGGGTGTAACTACCATGACCCATTATAAAAGTCTGATGTTTACTATATTAGAACAAAACCCAACCAAAGACACCAATAGTTATCTAAAACATCAAACTCTACTCATTCTGTAAGAAGAGAATGAACTGAAGCACTAACCATCTTCACCTTCAGATACTCAAAATCATCCTAACACATATCAGTCCATAAGAAAAACTTATCCTTTCCTGTAAATGAACCCATTTAATGTTCCGAGTCGGAGTATTGTATCACTGAGAGGGAAGGGTTGAATTAGTTATATTGTATTAAATTTATATTTCTATTCAATTAAATCAACTTTCACCTCTTGTTAAATATTTTAACTCCCTAATGAGAAACCAATCAACACACATCCAAAGGAACACAATGATTAACAATTTTCACTATTCAATAAGAATAGCTACGTCCTTGGTATGGTTTGGAAATGATACAATACTATACAATACACTAGAAATCAATCCTTGGACTATAATGATTAGGATGTGACCATACAATTTTGTAGCACTATAAAACAATACAACTAGTGCATGTTCACAGTCGTAGCACAATAGGGTAATACATTGGTTTTGAAACATCTCACGTTACCTATGATTATTTTCAATTCTCTTACTGTATTCAATTATAAATTAATTCTTCCTTTCTATACCTATAATAAATGTAACAACCTCTTAAAATATGTAAAACAATCATTCTGATTACCCCAAGTACGATGGTTCCGTCTAATTCTTCTTCGTTCAATCTATCAATTGAATAAAATAGAATACAATTGGCTGCACTCTAAAACTTGAATATTGTTTTCAAGATAAATGGAATCATCACAACTTCAAAATAGGTTTGCAACAGTCAATACCAATTGAATAAACACCACTTCAAAACTGGTATACAATAGTCAAGACAAATAGAATCCACAACACTTCAAAACCTATTATTTTATCTCTAATACCCAGAGATTCTATCTCCTCTGCTATGAGAATTACTCATTGTTATAAAGTAAAAAGTTCCTCCCCCATTTATTGGTGTTAATTTGTAGGAATCCAAAAAAATATATTTCTTTCTAATATTTTCCCAAATTGGAATTTCGCCTAGATATTATGGGATACATTTTGACTTCTTCACAGTTTCTGAATGATTCTCAAATGTTCTCAAAACTTCATATCAATCTACAACTCTATTATTTTTATATCTATACCCATTACTTATTCCAGAAAACTAAAATAATATTTCTTTTAAAAAAACCACCAATGTTCGTACAATTGTTGTGTATGATTGATTATGGGTACAATGGTCTTTAATTAGAACCATCTATTTTCTTTCACTTTATCATGTGAGTTTGATGTAAAAAAAAGTCATTAATAGGTTGGAATGACATAAAACATCTCTTAACATTCTTTTTCCATCAGCATGACTATTTACTCTTTTCTATTGGCACGATATTTCTGTAGGCACAACTATTTACATCAGCACAACTATTCCCAATGACCAAACTATTCCAATCTACACGACTATTCACATATGCATGACTATTCTCATCTGCATTAATATTCCCACCAGTATTTCTTTTCCAATCGGTATGACTATTTCATCGGTAAAAATCATTCCTCTTTTCCATTGGAAAGACTCTTTCCTCTTCCATCGGCTTAACTATTCCATCTGCACGACTCTATGTCCGATGAAAAACAAAGTCATTACCATGTAGTCATGAAATGAATCATCTCTTAATTAATTAGAATGATGATTCCATCAACACAACAATTCCAGCAGCATGACTATTCCATCGACATGAATATTCCATCGACATGACTATGAGTCTCATGCAAAAAAAGTCATTGCCATGTCTGCATGACATGAATCATCACATCTTTCATCGACATGACTATTCCATTTCCATGATTATTCCATCAGCATGACTATTCCATTAGAATGACTATTCCATAAGCATAACTTTATGACCAATAAAAAACAATGAAATTACTATGTCTGCATGACATTCATCATCTCCTCTTTCATCAGCATGAAAATTCCATCGGGGTGACTATTACGTCAACATGACTATTCCATCATCATGACTATTCAATCAGCATCATCGATCATAGTTTTCAAATAGTCACCACCATTCACAGATTTTCAATAGTCACCACCATTCAATGATTTTCAATAGTCACCACCAATAATAGATTTTCAATAGTATCCACAACTCACATATTTCCAATTTTCAACACCATTCATATATTTTCAATAGTCACCCCCATTCATAGCTTTTCAATAGTCACCACCATTCACATCTTTGCAAAACTCACAACCATTCACATCTTTTCAATAGTCGCCCCTATTCATAGATTTTACTTACCCCTTTCATCCATCAATATTTCATCACATGTTCTACCACTTTATATAATATATATGTGAGTCAAAAAATAAAAAATAATCATCAAATTTAACAATATAATGTATCATAAAATTACGTTTTTATTTTTTTGTTAATTCCTTCTCATCTTGAGGAAAATAATTCTGAAAACACAAGTCTAATTCTTTTCCAAATAAAATCCCCAAAAAAATATTCCAAAACAATGTGTAGTGACTTATTATCTTGAAAACAAACCTTGATAATGAAAGAAAACTCTTTACACCTTCATCACCTTTATCATCACCTTTGTTCGAATAATCTCCCCATTAATATTTTATTGTTAGCCAAGTTTTATAAATTACAGAACATTGTAACCTCAAACAATGAATTACAAATCAATATTTCTAATCCTACATGAGCTCACAATTTATTTGAAATAATAATCATTTTTAGAAAAACCCTGTTATCCAAAAAAAATGTTCATGATATCCTCTTTCTTTTTATTATTCTTCCTAGAAAAAAAATAATTTTTTTTTCCGACAACCTCCACAACAAACATTTAATATAGTTTAATAAAAATACAATGAAGAATTCATAGCTAATCCACAACTTTCTCTTTTATGAAAAATATTTATGAAACAAAACAATTCTCCCCCGGGAAAAACAATCCAAAGGTATGATGATATACTGGACAGATATACATACCTCAATCATGATGTGAAAGAGGTTGGACAACCACATTCAACCTCATTTTTGAAAATGATTCTGTCGATAATGGTTTTGTGAAAATATCAGAAAAATATTCCAATGTTGGAACACACACCAGAATCAATTCATTATTCTACACATTATCTTTGATTAAATGATATTTGATATCAATATGTTTGGAACAAAAATGTATCAGAGGATACGTGGTGAGATTGATTGTACATTGATGGTCATGACCTACTGAAAATGGTAAAATCACATCAACATTTAAATCATACAACTTTCTTTTCATCCACATAAGTTGAGTAGCAAATTTATTAGAAGAAACATACGTAGCTTCATCCATACAGAGAGTTACTTAATTTTGTTTATTTGAATTCCAACTTATTTAATTTTTTCCCAGAATGAATAAACCACCAATGTGGATCTTCCTTGTCAACATTTCCTACCCTATCTGTATATGGGTGCCCAAAAAAATCAATACTATTTGAGCTATCATATTTGATTGCAATGTTTGTTTTTACTTTGAGGTATCTGAGAATTCATTTTCCAGCAAGTAAATGTGATTATTTAGGAGCACTCTAAAATCATCATCATAATGTAACATCATACAAAATGTCTGGTCATGAGGCAGTGAAAAAAAATATACTTCCAATCATCTTTTGAAACTCCTATTGATCAACTAACTTTCCATATCCATATATACTCATCATTGTTTCCATGGAAATGGGTGTGGAAAATGTTTTTAAATTTCCTTGCCAAATCTCTTGAGAATTTCATTATAACTTTTCTTGGGAGATGAAAATATTTTTTTTTTCAGGATTTGTAACCCTTGATAGTATTTCATTTCCCCCAACATAGACAATTAAAATAAATTATTCATTTTATTAGATAATATTTAATTGCTTCCTTTGTCATTTATAGCAATGATAACATTATAAAAACAAACAATTAAAATGAGGGAATACCCTTGATGTTCTCTTATTTAATGATTTTTATCCACTATTACATTGATAAAATTCATCTTTCATAAGCATTTATCAAAATAGGAATATCATTCCCTCAGATATTTTTAAGGCCATACATGGCCTTTTTCAATCTTCACACATAACCTTCCTCTTCTCCAATAACAAATCCAAATGGTTGTTCAATATAAATATCTTCTTTAAGATCACCAATAAGAATAATGATTTAACATCCCTTCAAAAGATCTTGTAACCTCATTATGCAGCAATAATAATAATAACTATGATTGTTTCAAGTATTTACTCTAGATTAATGGCTTCATCAAAAGCAATACCCTCTATTATTTAATACCCTTTAAAAATCATTATTTGTTTCATATAACGTCACCTTTTTCATTCATCTTGTTCCGAAAAACCCATTTTGTGCCAATTATATTTTTGTTTTCCGTATTGTGTACGAGTTACCATATATTATTATTTTTATTATAATCTAATTATTCATTCATGGATTGAACATATTCTAAATGCTTGAAATCTTCATTCACATCATTCTGTTCCACATTTGAATACAATGATGTATTTATAATGAAATTGGTTTTTATTATTGTTTAATCCTATTAAAGTGGATAACCAATTGTATTATATTCATCCACATGTTTCCTCAACCATGGATAAGATTTTTGATTGTCTTCCACACCACTATAGGTATATGAGCTTTATTCATTCCCTTTATTAGTATTATAATTATTTGTATCTTTATCAAAATTATCTTCTTCATCTGGCATAACTACTTTTCCCTCCAGAACATGTTTCTCTTTCTGAGATGCTAAAGACATTTTTACTTAAACTGAATCAAAAATTCTATTTTTTTCTTTATAAAATCATTTGAACCCTCTTCCGTCTAGGTAATATCCAATAACAATTCTAGCATCAACATTCTTATCAGAATTACCATAGTTTCCACCATGCTTCTTTATAACACAAGGATTCTCTAAAATTCTAAAGTGATTCAAACATGGAGTCTTTCCATAAAAAAATAAATACCGAGACATACCTAATTGAGTCCAGAGTAATAAATGGTTCTGAATATAAACCATAGAACTCATGGCTTGTCCCCAAATGTAATATGAAAAGACATGTTCATGTATCATGGTTCATCCCATTTCCACCAGCCTTCTATTCTTTCTTTCATCAACCCAATTTTGTTGGGGAGTGTATGTGGAGTTATACTAATGCTGAATTTTAGGCTTCACATGGTATTCTTTAAACTCTTCATGTTCGTTTTCACCACCATTATCAGTTATTAACATCTTCACATAATACCCACATTCTTTCTCAGGATTTCTTCTCAATGTTTTAAACATTTTTGAAGTGTCTGATTTGTGTTTAATGAACATTACACAATAATGAGTGTAAAATTTTAAATCAATTTAATGATGTACATATCCCCATGTGATTATTGTTTTCTCATTTTCCCACAGATATCATAAGGGATCATCTCCTTCGGTTGTTCTGAACATATATCATCTTTCTTATGCACAACATTTGTAATTTTTTCATTCTAGCGGATAGTACAACACCAATATCATCTTCTTGTAATATTAGTAATGTCTCAAACACTGTTGGTTTTAGAAAAAAAATTCATGTTTCCCAAACATATATGCCCATGATTTTTTCTTCCATAATGGATTTTAATCCACCATACAAATGTAAAAATTGTATTTTGAATCACTATCCTGACATAAATTTATTTTCATGCATCAGCCACTTGTATCAATCATTCCATCTTATTCACTTTTTACAAAAAATCAAACTTTCGTGAAGATAACCTTGTTACCCTCATTAATCAATTGTGAAACAATTAGAAGGCTGTGTATTTCCCATCAACATACAATGTTTTCAAAGATTTCATCATTTCTTTTCCAATAATGGTTGACCCAACACCATTTGTTTCCAACAATTCATAATTAACTAATGTCATTGTTACTTTATTATAGTGATTCAAATACTTCAATAAATTCATTTCTCCTATCATGTGAGAAGAATATCCACAATTAATAATCCAGGGTCATTATCCTTTCCTTGAGTTTAATATAGTTTCCACAACTAGCACCTTCTATCTATTATTTTCTTTCTTCACCTTCGACTTTTGATAATTGATAATATTTTGTCGATCCCGTAAAAAACAAGAAATCCTTTTGCCGAGTTTCTAGGTTTATCACAACAATAAAAAATAGATTCTAAGGTTTGGAACCTATTTTCAATCACAAAATCATTCTTTTACGATTTCTTCAGGACAAAATTAACACTTTTCCTTCTTTCAGAAGATTGAACCCCCTAAATCTCTACCTTTCATAAACTATGGAATAATAGAAATTTTTTATTGAACCAAACATATTTTTTGTGTGTCAAAATCCCCCTTAAAACCAACAATACCCATAGAAAGTGTATTTTCCTCTTAAAACACCATATTGATTAGATTTGAGAAAACATTTATCTACCATCTTCTATTAACTATCTAATGGATCAATATTATTTTTTTCATCCTTGAATAGAATAGATGTATTTGAAACATTTTCGGATCTAGATAAAACCATTTCAGACATGGTATGTTTTTTATCTTCTGAATTCATCACTTTGACCACATATATATCTTTCCCATCATTCTATTTTCAATCACAATTACATTAATCTTCTCTCCCATTGAAGGTAGCATTTTTGGAACCTTATACTTTTTTATCATTATGAGAACATTCACCGACTTCATTTATATAGTTTGGGAAATATAGACTTTTCCATTCAGCATCAATGAGTTTTTGATAGACATGTTCCAACTATTCTTATTTTTTCCTTCATCATTGCTTCTAAATGCACATTACGATTCATATCATCTTCAAAAGTCTTATTCAAATCATCAATCTATTTAACCATATTTTCATTCTCACCAGCATATAATTATTTTTTTCCTAAGCATTCATATTCCATGTTTTTTTCCTTTTTAATCCATCAAATATTTCTCAGATATTCTTTCAACCCATATTTCAAATTTATTTTATACTAAGTTTCATATTCTTCAGAAATACTACATCCAAATTATTCATCATTCACTATTTCAATGAAGCTATTTTCATTAACATACACAATGGATTTTTTGTATTTGGCATCACTCTTTTCTTCTTTATCATATTTGGACAAGAAACATCTTGTTTTTAAAAAATTTCCTTTCTCTTCCTTTGTGTACCATTTTAATTCATGATCGTCATGTATTTCATGCTTCAAAATCACTATTCTGTAATTTCATTCTTCGAGGAAAATTATTCACAATGTGACTAACACCCCCGACATTCAAAACATTTCAAGGGATGTTTCACTTTGTATTTCCATGTATCTCTTTTCTAATTGATATAATACAAGGATAGGATTTCATTGAGATTTTTACATAACTCATTTTCAGATTCAGAATCACCAGCATCTTCTTGAATAAAAATATTCTCTAACTTTTATTTCTTCATACCCTTGAATGATATTTCTCTATAAACCTTTGTTTTTATCTTGATAGCATTATCTCTTTTAATTTCGTATGTCGTAAGGTTTCAATGTAAATAATCAAGAGATAATGACTCATGATCTGTGTCTTCTTATGAAAATACATTTTCATCGAATTTTTCATGCAGGATTCTGAAGAGCTTTTCAACAACTATATATTAATTCTTCTTTTCACCATGATATATAATAATACTCATAATGACATTCACCCAGGTAATGAATTCCTCAATAGATTCATGCTCACCCATATACAAATCTTCATACTTCAATCTCCATATATGTAACTTTTCATTATTCACATTTTTATTTCCTTTATATATGTTTTTCAATTGATCTGAAATACCATTAGCTTAGGGAACACCTTTCCCTCCCACGAAATATCTTTTAGAAAATGATGATAATATTGAACTCTTGGAACTTCCATCATTATCAAGAGTCTTATTGTCAACAGGTGTAAGTGGAGCACTACCATCAATGGGAGGAAACTCAGCTCCTGCTACTTATAGAACATAATAAGTGATAGACATAAGATATGGAAACATTAAATCATTATATATATGATATTTCTTTCAATAAATGATAGGAATACCTTTAATGTTCACAAAATTCAAATTCTCCATCAATATATAATAACGAAGGGGACCTACCTCTAACACCAATTAGAAGGGCCCAATCAGCGTATTGTATTACTATGTGGGAAAGGGGGTGAATTAGTGATACTAATATTATTTTATATTTCAAGTGATTTGAAACAACCATTGGCTCATGTTATGATTTGAATTCCCTACTGAGACAAAAATACACACACATCTAATGGAATATAAAGATTTACATGGGTCACTATTCAATAATAATATGTACGTACATGGTATGGTATGGAAATGATCCAATACCATAAAATAATATAGAAATAAATCCTTGTATTACAATGAGTAGGATGTACCCTTACACTCTTGTAGCACTATGAACTAACACAACTAGTGCATGTGCGCCCACTTTGAAAAATAGGGTAACACATTGGTTTTGTAACATCAAATGTTACCTATTCTTATTTTCAATTAACCATCTGTATTCAATTGTAAAACAATTATTCTTTTCGTTACCTAGAATAAAAATAAGATCCTATTGGACTATGTAAAAAAATAAGGTCTATTACTCAATGTACGATGATCCCAGTCAGATAATTCTATGTCTGATCATTTAATAAAAAATAATAGAATGGAATCAGAACCACTCTAATACTTGGTTACAGTAGTACAGGAAAATAGAATTAGTAATACTTCAAAACTGGTATGTAATGGTCAATACGAATACTATTGACACCACTTCAGAACATATATGCAATAGTCCAGACAAATATAATCAGTACCACATTAAAACCTCTTCTGCTCTCTCTAAAACTTAGAGCTTCTCTCTCCATAGCTGTGAATAGTACTCATTGTTAGAATGTACAATGTAAATACTCCTTTTATAGGTGACCATTGGAAGGAAGTCAAAGGATTTTCCACCTGACTCAAATTTTCCAAAATTTGAATTTCACCAGGAAATTATGGGGTACATTTTGAAATCTTTATAGTTTTTATGCTTCTCAAACCTTCTCAAAACCTCATATCAATCTATGAATATTTAATTTATATCGCCCTACCCATTTCACAATCTAGAAAACCATAAAAAATATTTTGGAAAAACAAAATTTTGGGTACCATTGTTGTATACGATTGTTTTCGGGTACAATGGTCTTTAACCAACACCACTTATTTCATTTCAATTTCAAATGTGAACCCGATGTAAGAAAAATTCATTACCATGTTGACATGACATAAATCATATATTCTCATTCTCTTCCAATTTTCTTGATTCATTCCACTATTCTATCAGAATGACTATTTCCATCGACATGACTATTTCCATCAGCTTGATTTTTTCCATCAGTTAGACTATTCCCAACAGCATGACTATTCCCATATTCATGACTGTTTACAACGGCTTGACTATTCCCATAATCCCAACTATTTCCATCAGCGCGACTATTTTGTCGGCCCGACTCTTTCCGCTTTTCCATCTTTATGTCTCTTTTCACTTCTATCGGCATTACTATTCCAGCAGCATGACTCTGAGTCCGATGAAAAACAAAGTCTTTACAATGTCGACAAGACATGCATCATCTCTTCATTCACCGTAATCACTATTCCATTGGGATGACTATTCCATTGGCATGAAAATTCCATTTGGATGACTATTCCATTGGCAAAAATCTGAGTACGATGAAAAACAATGTCATTACCTTGTCGGCATGACATGTATCATCTCTTCCTTCATCATCATGACTATTCCATCAGCACAACTATTCCATTGGAATGATTATTACGTCAGAATGAGTCTATGATTGAAGAAAAACAATGGCATTACATGACGGCATGACATGCATCATCTCTTCTTTCATTGGTATGACTATTCCGTCGGAGCGAATTTTCCATCGGCATAACAATCACATCGACATGTCTATTCAATCGACATCAATATTCCATTAGAATCACCTTTCACAGTTTTTCTATAGTCAAAACCATTCCTAGATTTTCAATATTCAACACCACAAATAGATTATCAATAGTCACCATCATTCACTGAATTTCAATAGTCACCACCATTCACAACTTTGAAATAGTCACCACCATTCACATCTTTTCAATACTCACCACCAATAACTGCTTTGCAATATTCACCACCAATCACATCATTGAATTGGTAACTACCATTCACATCTTTTCAACAGTCACCACTAATAATATATTTAACAAACCACTTTCTTCAATCAATATTGCATAAAAAGTTCTACCACGTTATATATGATTTAGGATAATTGAAATACTGAAAATCATCATCAAATTTAACAACGGAAAGTATCATAACATTCCATTTGTTTAATTTTCTATCATTCCTTCTCATCCCAAGGAAAATCATTCTGAAAACAATAGTCTGATTCTTTTCAAGAAAAAAACCCAAAGTAATTGCTTCCAAAACAATGTGAAGAGATTTATTTTCTTCAAAACCAACCTTGAAAACAAAATAATACTCTTGAAATCATCATCTCTTTTATCACCATCATGGTCCGAAAATTCATAGGTGTCACAACCAGAGATAAATCAATATTGAACATCTAGTAATAGCCTACAATACGAAGGAGTCTTCTCACCTATGCCAATTTCTATGTGGATTCCCAAGACAAAACTACTGCTATGTTCGATGGATCTATACCTATACCTAGTGGGATAGAACATGCCCCATGATATAGGCTTCTAAATTCCAAAACATGCACTTCGACAATATCCCAAATTTCTATTGTCAGTGATGAACACACAAAATGGAATGTATATGATCTCTAATTACCCTTATTGTATGTAGAGTATGATGGATATCATCTATGGAAAACACCATGAACATCTCAATGAACAAAGCGAACACATATTTCATCAACCCCATGAACACAACCAGAGCATTTGTCACACCAAATGACTTCACATATAAATCATATTTCTCATAAAGAGAATAGAAATATGTCTTCAGGATATCATCATTTTTCACATGCATCTACTGATATCCTGACCACAAATTGATCTTAAAGAACTATTGTGCATCCTCCATTTGATTGAACAAATTATCAATCCATATAATATGATAGTTGTTATATGTGGTCACTTGTTTTCAAGAAATTATCATTGACACCAAACCACAAACTGTGGACAGCATTCATTATAATCAAAATTGGTGAACCCCATGGTGACACACTTAGCTTAATAAAAACACATTATTGCAGAACATTAATCTATATAATAATCTCCCGCAACTAAAAAGGTTTCATCCAATATAGAGACATTGATATTGGAGACATGCCTGTTTGTATTTTGGTCCTGGATAGGATCTCTCATTGGGGGGTATCTCTATAAACCCACATAAAAATACTTTATGGGTACTCATCAATGAACTAGGGAAATTACAACTGATGAACCTCTGACAAACTCAATAATATCTCATCCATCAAGGATGACATGGATGGAACACGCCTATAACACATCTAAGAGGCTCACTATCCAAAAAACATCATTGTCTCTCTATCATCATCGATGAACACCACATACCACATGAATTAATCCACAATATATTAAAATAAATACAAAACATCCATGTCGAAGATGAAATCATATGGTTGTATCCATAATCATATGAAATCTCTCCAAGGTCAAGTGATATGAAGAATTTATTTTCAGCTGAATCAAAAAAGGCATGAACCCAAGTAGATAAAAAGCATTAGGTACCTCAAAAGATGACTACATTTTATTGAACTGGAAACACTAACACATAAAGATGACCACGACCTTCTCCATGGACTTTTTGACCATAATAGAGACCACCTATACGACCCCACTCTACTTATTTTGGTTGGGGATCATCTTAGGGATGCCAAATGTTTTCTCCATCTAATATCTGCTAATCCAAAACTAGTACAACCTGCTACTACAACCTCGACTGGATCTGCCTCAAAAGAGGAATATGGAGTAGAACATTTTGTACACCATTTCTCCTCAGAATGTTTGTGAATTGTTTCTAGTGAAGAAATTGGTCTCCCCATGAAAATGTATCACTTGATCCCTTACTATTTGTCGAAGCATCGCTTCCCCCAGGTAAATGAGATATTGTGGGATGGGACCTACTCCTAGAAAATCAGAAACTCTTAATCCCTAAAATCTAGAAACACCAAACTATATCTCTACTTCTTGAGTAATATTGATGACTTCCCTGTTGTTATGATCTAGTTCTGGATAACATCATATCGATGACCATTTCTCTCGCCAGTACCAGAAGATATATCGTCAACAAAAATGGGGTGACTTGTCACTTGGTATCTGGATGTGAAGCCTCTTAAAAATGCATCTCACATTCCTCATAATTTAGAAACAAGACCAATGAAATCGCAGAAGGATTCTAAAAAGGATCCTCCTCACAATCACATTGGAGCTTCCCTGCCGATGTGTAAGCAGATCCTAGAATGAGGTCGCCTTCGTTGTTGAAGAAATAAACCATTCTCTAAATTGATATTGGTACATATCTAAAGATATTTTTAACTCCTTATGTTCCTCGATGATCAATAACCAACACTACCTCGTTGACCCACATGGAATCATAACAACCAACGATACCTGGTTCTTATTCTGATCAGGGATCAATCTAAATGATATCTCAAAATCCTCCAACCAGCCTTCAATTAGTGCATCTAAAACAAATCCCCCATACTTCTACAGACTCTAGAACTGTTACTCTCTGAGTGTCCACCTCCCAGTGTCATCGTCACCAACCTCTATTGTACCGTGATGTACTGGTGACACCTTTTGAACATCATCCATGAAAAAGTGATGAGGCTCTTGACCTGGAAAAATACCTACAAAAGAAAACGCATTTAGAGATCCTAAACCATGAATATGGATGACTGTAACATTAATTAACTATTTTATCTAATTTATATTAGGTTAAACTATCCCAATTTATACCCATTACATCACCAATGCATGGAATGATGATGCATGATCCTTTATTAGGTCCCTACCCCACAACAATTATAACCTCATTTAGTAGAAACTATAAAATTAATGGTTTGTGAATCAGATCATAGAGGGACCTAAATACACATGTCTTAGCTAATCTCCATTGTTCAAAGTACTTTCTGAACTGCACTGAAACAATATACCTATAAACCCTTGAATCGTCACATGTTCCTAACTCCAAATTTCATCTTATCCATCAACCAGAACTACAATACCACTATGTCACAACCCCCTCCCCACAAATCGTACCCATCATTGGCCTATAAATGATAGAAGATATATATTCACCCCTGAGTCCCACCTCCAGTAGGCCCCTATTGGTGACTAGCACCGTAGGTGTAATAAAAATACAGATGAGATGAATTACCCTCTAATAGAAACAAAAGCATAATATATAGATAAGACAGACACCAAAAAACCAATTCATAGGATATAATGTAAAATAAATCCCCAGTACAAATATGTAATTTCATGAAAAACTACTACAACTAAAAGGGGAAAACTATACACACCAAAATAAAGAATAATTGAAGTGGCTACAAAGCACAACCAGCTCCGAAAAAACCACTTGACTAGTAGTAACCGACCTAATCACCAACATGATCTATGTGAAATGAATATATTTTATATAACGTAGGGTTAGTATAAAAATATAACCTGTAAGATCCTCCCAGGAGCCTCTCATTTAATATTAAAGAAATCATTCTAAATCGTAGTGGACAACTTGTGAAAATTACTCATCACCTAAATTTGTATACTATGTTCCCAGCCTAACCATGGATACTCTCAACAAGTATCACATAAAATAGTATATAGTATCATAAATAATATCAGGGGTACCCCGCTACCACTTCCCTTTGGTTTGATGCTTTTCCCCAATGTTTCATTACCTAATAATCTCTATTCAAAATGGCTATCCTAAATATAACAAGGCGTAGTGCCGTAACAAGCACCTCATGAAAAACAAATTCTTTCCTGAAGTCACCGGGGTGAAGAACCACACCATCCCCACTACCAAAAGTTACCTTGTTGCTTCTTGGATCCACCATAGTATGTGTGACACGTATCATAGATAAATTATTATACCTCAAGTCATTACAGCCCATATTCCATGTAAGGATCCTCAAGCCAGCAATTCCTATACATGTTATACCAATAGAAGTCTATTGGAAACAATATCCATAAAATATGTGTCTGAAATAAATAAAATCCATTTTATCCCTCTATACAAATATATGGGGAAAACAAACCACCGTAAATACAAACAAAAGTATCTTACCAGAGAAGAGAGTTGGGAGAAAGGTGGTTTTCAGCCATCAATCCTCCCACCAGGATGTTGGGGAAAACAACCCCTAGGGCTCTGAATCCCTAGGGTGTCAGTTTCCCTAACCGATAGTGTAGATTAGTGTATAGAAACAAAAGGTATAGGATATAATATTGCTTATGAACACACTAATGAAAAAACCTTTTCTTAGATTTAACAAAATCTAATATCTCTCGGACTCCCAGCCTCCACTACTAATACTAGATATCATACAAGAACACAACCATTTAAAGTGTTAAATTAAATTATTTTATCCCTTTTTAGCGGTTTCAATTTATGTTAATAAATTAATTAGAAATTAATTAGAAATTATCCTTTTCCACATCAAATTAAATTAACATTCTAGTTAAGATCTATACCATCTAGGAATACATAAACTGAGTCCACAACTTCTCAAAATAATAACCTCAAAAATAAATCATAGAAATATCTATCTTCATCGGTTAACAATCATTTATTCATTTATTTTATATAATTGACTCATTCAATTTTCCGAGGAATTCTTGAAAATCATTCTATGCGACCAAAAACAACAGAAAAAACTCAGAGAGTAGATGAGCTACCCATCGAGTCTTTTCCACCTATAATTGGAGAATAGACCCATACATCCTCGAGAGTCTAAAATCAGAAATCACGTGGAAAACCATACAAATCATCAACTCTTTTAAAATGAGGGTATGCAACATCATCTACCTCTAGCATTGGGGTAATGATCAAATATTAAAAAAACAATAGATTCAACAGCATCCACATTAACTCCAATGAGATAGCCTATCCTTAACCCATTACATTATCCCTAGTGTCCTCCCCAAAACCCACAAGCATAATACAGTGAATCTACCCACTCTAGCTATCAAATAATTCCAAAACCAATGGGACACAATCCACCAACAAAACATAAAATCCCTCCAGACATAGCTATCTCAAGATTATGTCACATACAATCCACCATTCCACCACAACCATAGGTCTCATGTCGAGAGCACATCATAGAAAACATGAAAAGCCATTTAAGCGGGTTCTAATCCACAATATGGGCATTCATCCTTCACACAAAAATATCTCTCTTGAATCCAATTCATAGTCACATAGCCATTACCAGAATGTGTTAAATGAAATCTCTACAAAGAATTAATATATCACGAAAATAGTTATTATTAAATTTTGAATTACCTAATTCATTAATCGTTTTTCCTACTACAAGAAACCTATGTAACAAGATATCAAAACATATCAACAAATTAATTAAATAATTAATTTAAAATACATTTAATTTCTATATCATCAATCATCCACATGCTTCATGTTCATTGAAAAATTTAATTTAATATGTAAATCTACATAAATTTTCATAACCATAAATTAATACAACATCTACCATAGTCATTAAACATTCCTCTTTGTATTTAAGACAATTAATTATCCATTAATTATGGATTTATGATCTTTACCACTTTCCATCATTAATGAAATAAAAAATCAATCAAGGAATAGAAATCACACCATCTAGAATATCATGAGGCAACACATTCTCACACAATAAAATAGCAACATCGTTATGAGATCGATACCAATTTCATTATTCTAGTTTATATAATAAATTGGTCAATTTCATTATGATATATGGAAATTAATAATGCTAATACTATAATTTCAAATATATAAAAATATAATAATCAAATACCATACCTAAAAAGGTCATTGATGATCATCTCAGAAGAATGGATACGTGTAACAGATCACAATCAAATCTCCCACAACAACTACATCCATCTGAGGATTCCGCGACACAACTTCACCAACCAAAAACTAGTAAAACTCAATTCAAAACATGCTTATCTTGTTACATCACATGATAAATAGAAACATGGAGGAATATATCAAATAAAACTCATGAATGAAGGTATATCCTACCATATATAGATGATAGATCACATAATATGAAAGGAGGGAGTGATGGATCTTTTCATGATGATGGAATGAAAAAAAACACTAAAGGTATGGTCATCGGGTCACATGGGATTGAGGGAGAGGCATTGTGGATATGGAATTTCCAAAACCTAAGCAGCTAGAAAAACACTTAATACATATAGTGATGAGGAATTACATTATGTGTAATTCCCTTTCTTGTCTTGTAATGCCTCGAGGCCGAGTTCTGATGAAAAATGTGTCACCTCAACACTCTATATTTTTTTTCTAACCCCAAAAAATTTCATGCCGTGAATCCCCATTTCACACAATTAGACAACCCATGAAATAAGTTCTCATGTTGTGTAATGCAGTTAGACGATTTTTAATCCCCACTTCCATGCTTTTACATCACCAAACTTCTCTATACTTATTCTCATCCACATCTAAGCACTTTGGTCTTCAAAAAAAATAGAAAGGGATGATCCACGTTTCTATACAACATCACACATCATCTTATTTTTTTAATACCACATTATATTCACATGTAAATTTCTGTCAATTCTTGATATAAAAAAATAAAAAAATTTCATAAAAACATACTGATTCTCTTCAGGACCCTTCCCCCATGGAAATTTTCATAAATATGTCCCATGTATTTCATATTTGAAATATTAATCCATTGATAATTCCTTTGGGATACATTTATTTTAATCCATTTAATTGGCCAAAATTTCATTTTCCCTTTTTAATTAATTGCACTATGTCATTTTTACAACAAATAAGACATTTAATTCTTATTTTGAGACACTCTCCTAGGAATCTCTTTCCATATTTCTAACTTGATAAAAATATAGCCTCCTATTTTCTATGGTCTATACAATTCATTTTATTAAAAAAATATATCTTTATCATCATTGGTGGGTGACATATTTGGTTAAAGTGAATGATTTTATTCATATATCATGATATATGTTTAGGAAGAATCACAATACCCATCGCCATATTTTTCATTCTATTTATTTCTCATTAACACATAGTCTATTGTATTTAAAATTATCCCAGTTTCTTATGGTTCCATCCAATGAAGAATAAATAATTTTAGTTAGATAAATATTAATAATATTGTGAAATATCATATTCATGATGAGCCATTAATACGATGTATTAATCATGCCAAATTATTTTGAATCTATGATAAAATGTGTATATCATTTTTTACTAATTCTTTTCATCTTTTCAAATCCATCTTGACATTTTGTAATGAGATTTTCAATTGACTATAGAACATCCCCTATTTGGTTTAAAATATGATAATAGAAACACCCATTGTCATGTACTAGGTAATTATTGAGATAATAAGATCATTCCATTTTTTTAGTTATTACCCCTAGGTATATCTATTTTATAATCATGTTGACATATAATATCAATACATCAATGAATTGAAAGTAAAAAATCACATAATGCCTATCTTACAAAATAATTGGGACATTTTTCTATAATTAACTGAAATTCCTATCATTTGTTTATATACCCCATTATATTATTCTTCAATACTTTTTCTAATGTTTCTACTTTATTCCTCTAATACTAACTATATTAACCCTGACCCTACTAGGCCATATTTAGTGGTTATGTTTTTATATGAGAATAAGATTCTACAGGTCACATCCTAATGGAAAAAATATTTTAATATTCTTGGAATACCATATACATACATAAAATTTATATAATAATTTAAATGATAAAATATAAAAGGGGTTTTATTGTTATGGTCATACTTCCCTTTCCATATTCATGTATATAAATCAAAACACGGATAATGGTATCCTTGGTAAAGGAATATATAATAAAATGGTGGTATTAGATACTCTATATGGTTATGAGTAGAGTGGAATGAATCCTTAATAAACAATTCAAGTCAATAAGGAGACATTAATAACAAAATAAAAGAAATTTAAATTATATCTTGAGCATTAAATTATTTGAATAAATGATGACCAATTAATTATTTATAAATAACCAGAAATTCTTGAATCATATACATGGTTATTATTACTAGTCATTGAATCATGTTGATGACAATAACTATTGTCATAATTAGGAAATGAATAATGAAATAAATAAAAAATATATTTTCCATACCATTCACATGAAACATTAAATATTTATGTAGAAACCAATTTAATTTCACCAACCGATTTGTCTCATGAGAGATATTGATGCATTAAGGGGATATATATAACTAGACCCCACCAATCAGGTCATAATTTTAATGAATTAATCATATTAAAGGGGTGAAATAGAATCCAAATAATATTTTCATCAGAAAAATCAAACGTACAAAATGATAGTACTAAATCCAATCTGCGAAACCTAATTGTAAACCATCGAGAGAATTATGATGAATGGTAAAAAAATTATTTATCCACAATCAAACTAATAATAAACCATCCAATGATATATCTGGAATGATATCAATACCACAAACCCTTGTGGATCATATTTATAATAAATTGATTATATTATTGATTAATTGAAATATAATACAAATGACATTAAATACATTATTGAGAATAATATCCTTTCCATATTAAAAATATTTTTATTAAAAAGGTATTAAATATTTTTTTAACATCTTATCATGAAAACAAACTTTTAAAATTAAAAATTATTTCAAATAATTGTTTTTTATGAAGGTGGGAAATTTTATTCATTTTCTAAATGATAGGAGAATCTAGTTTACAATATCAGCAAAAAAATATTCATTTTTTTGGAAAACTATATAAATATTCCATTAATATAATTTTTATAAATCCAATTATCAGAGAAAAATTATTTATTATACAATATATAAAACTTCGAAAATATTTTCAGAAAACATTTATTTCTTTTTAAAATATTATTATTTGAAGAGAAAAATAATTATGGATGTCAAAAATACATTTTCTCAAAAATTTTAAATATAAAATAGTGGTAAATAGTATTATGATTTGAAATGGTCACATATAATAATAGGATAATGAAATATATTGGTTTTATGATATAAATAAAAAATAATTTCTCAAATAGAGACTTAAAAACAAACAATTTGGAATAATGTTGATATTGTTACTAATCCATAACCACATTGTAACATTAGAATCATTAGCCTTATGAAATAAAAAACATAAATTTAAACACTAAATAAAATGAAGAAAAGTATATTGATGGTATAATATACAAATATTGTTTTATATTTGAACATGAAATTTATAACTGATGAATAATGTGTCTATCTCATAGAAATAAATGTCAGACAAAAAACCCTTATACCTAGATCGAATTATTAATTATGAGTTCAAACAATCATATAATTAATATATTTTTATTATAAATCTATTTAATAAATATTTATATATATCTCATACCATATATGAATTATTTATATTCTTGTATCAATATTTTTTTCGAATTTCAAAGTTAATATATCGGTTTCTGGATATAATTGATATAATTTTCATGAGTGTTTTTGTTCGATAATTTTATAATATTTAATTTATTCATGGATAATTATTATTTAATTTATAAAATTTAAATTTCAAAAATAAATCCATTTTACAATCCATGTAAAAATAAAATGGGAAACATTTCACATCATTATGTGGATGCGGCATTCAACATGTATGCTCCAAAAATGTTATTCATTAGTAGTTTAAAAGATAATAAGTTAAGTGTGATATTAATTATCTATAAGTATTTAGTGATAAAAAAATATTATATATATTAATTAATTGTATCATTAATACATTTCATGTAAATAATAAGTAATTAATGATTCAAATCGCATCATGAGGCATTAGTCTTCCTTATATACAAGCGATGTAATTGTATCCCTCAGGGAATGGAATGTAAAAAAGTATATGTTATATGATAATTTCAAAATTATATTAGATTCATATATGTATAACAAATATGATAAATCTATCATTTTATCTACCATTGTGAGGTAGTTAGGGAAAATTAATTACATTAGTTCATGAGGTAGTAGTCTAAACTACACAATATTGATCGGTTTATATCACATTTGATTGAAGTAAAGATGAATACGAGTTATTACATAAAAATAATATAATACCAATATATAATGGAGATTTGTATAATTATAAATTATTAATTTAATATTGTTTTAATGTGATGGAAAAATAGTAAAACTAATGTATAGAAGATGTAGAGGGTTATTTATTGAATTCGTTCTTTATAACATGTTGTAACAAAATGTGTTGGTAGTGTGATAGGGGTAGGATGGGCGGGCCTTGGAGAAGTGGGGGAGAGGATGTAGATGATATTTTTGAATAAATAATGTCCTAAAAAAATTCAAAGAAAAAAATATCTATAATGAGTCATTATAGAACCATTGAAATGATTGGGTTAAATTATTTCTCTAAAATGGGTCTTTTATATGTTTTAGTTAACTTTTAATCCTACTTATTTATATTTAACCCCAAAAAATAAGTCTTCACATTACCCACTATAATTAATTATTATTTCAATCAAAATGAGTAACGCTAAAAAAATTAAATTAAACATATTCTAAAATTTAAATTATTATAATTCAATATATGGGTTTTTTTTTATAAATTCAATCTAGAGATGTTGAATAATCCATTAAAATATTATTCCCACTAATAGTATAAAAATTAAATTTTAAAAGAGGTAAATTGTAAAAGAAAATATGTTTTTAATGTGAAAATTATTAATATAAATGATTCCATTTATATGGATTAGATAGTTTTATTATTATTTATCAAATTTTACTTTACTAACAATTAACAATAGAATTTTTCATTTTTGAATATTATAAATGAAGATGATGGTTTCATTAAAAAAATTTATTTTTATGTATTTATGTAAAAATTTTAGTATTCAAAATATTCAAAATAAATTTAAAAAAATTATATCATAATTTATATTTAAAAAATTAAAATTCATCTCTAAAATAAATTTCATTAATATTATAAAAATTATTTGTAATTTATTTTTGAAAACCAATACTAACTAACCATTATGAAAATTTCCATTTTTTAAAAAAAAATATTTTTCCTCTAAAATTATTCTTAGTTTATTAGTAACAAATAGATATATATTGAATATATAATAAAAATGTTTAAAAATTATATTTTTCATAACATAGTAACTACTATTCAATCCCACTAAATTATATTCTAATTTTTAATTATTAAGTTAAAATAATAATATTTTTATAGAGTTATACAATTTATTCCCAATCTGTGTTTTGTGTATTAGAATATATCAATTATATTGAATTTATTTAAATATAATATATATTATAAATTATAAGGGTGTTATACTGGCTTTGTATCTATGTATTTAATTTCATATACTATATCAATTTTTTTCATTCATTTAAAATATCTAGGTGTAATAGTTGATAATTTTTTTTCAACATAACCATTTTACATCAAGAGGATTTACCCTTAATAGATATAGGGTAACATATACGAATGTATTAAAGAAATATAAGTGTATATTTTAGTGTTGGGGAATACATGATTTTTTTGAGGATCTATATTCCAATAGTCAACAAAGTCCTACTTACCCAAATAACATCATGTTTCCAAAACAACCCTTCTGTGGTTATGTGAATGTCTATATGGATCCTTCAACATAAATGTTGAAGCATATGGAGATTCATAGATCAATGAGGATGGGGAGTAATTCTTGATAAATTTGTTGGAGACCTAAACTGAATATTTTTATTAATTCACACAAAAAATTTATATTTATGTCATCTAATAATACACTCTTATAGTTATATAATAAATATAATGTACATAATCCACAGTATCCCTATGATTGAAATTTGAGATACACAGTCTCCTCACATGTTATTACCTCCAGATGTTGTTCAATGCCATTTTGATTGTATTTCACAACAAACTACAATATTATGTTCTATAATCTTCAATACTCGGTCTTCTTGATAAATAGGTGATTGATATGGCCTTTATTAGATATTAAAATCCTATTAATGGTGTGGATTATGTTTACTGTTTAATTTTATCATACATGTCCTGTGAACTCAACATTTATCAAAATAAAAAGGATTAATATTGCATGATTTAGCATCGTGGCCTATACCAATTGAGTAAATCAAAGTAATAGTTTGATATATGCAAGTAACTCCATCAATGATAGATTTTTTAGAGCATAAAATGGTCCACTAGAAATAAAACTCATTGGAATCATTGAGAGGCTAGATGTTCTTGGTTTTAAAATCCATAAATAAATTTTGACCTATCTCATTCTTTCAACACACCCTTAGACATTCTTTATTATTATATATTTTTAAAAAAAAACATTGAAAATTATCTCCCATACATTCACACACATCAAAACCATCTATATAAGGAGACCAATCATGAAAATACATCCATCCTAACAGTGAAAAAATGTAATTTTATAGCGATGAGATCATATCCCAAATCTTCTTCATGGCCTTTTATTAAACAAATTATCATGGGGAAATAAATAAGGTATGATTATATTAGTTTCACCTATGCAAATATGGGCCACTTGATGGAAAATATCACCCCACAAAACAAGAAATGGGAAGCTTCAGGTGCATAAATTTTTGAGTAAAATATATATTTTCGTAAACATTCATTATAAGATAAATATAATGGTCCTCACATATGTATTATTGGAACCGACTATATTAAGAATTATTTGTTGATGGGAGGTACATATTTGGGCAACCCATAGATCTAAACATGTTGTATTAGCTATTACTAACTACCACCTCACATTCCCATCGACAATTATTTTGGGGTTGAAATGTTAATATTATGTATAACTTTTTAAAAAAACATTATGTTTTTAAATAAACTTGATAAAAATATATTTTAATTCATGATCATAAATAAATTTTTTAATATTTTAGGATAATTCCATATATTATTGAAATGTACATATAAAGAATGATATTTAGGGGATGGACTGTACAAACCATCTAATGGAAATCGAAAGAAATGTTTTTTTACTTGACTTATACCACTAACATTGTTGGAGTCACCAGTTAGGTCTTCTAAATGATGAAAAAATTTATATATTACACCAATATGTATATATATATTACATAATTATAAAATCACTCATTTTTTTCATGCATGTTTATAAAGAAAATTGGCCAAATCATTCTTTAGAAGGAATGGTGAATAATCTAATTAGCATCCTAAATATTTTTATTAATGAAGTGTATGAACCATTTCATGTTGATAAAATAGTTTTTTACTTTAATTAATTAGTTATACTAATGATATACATATTATGTTATAAATTAGATTCCATTTGGAGGTTCAATATATTCCAAAATAATGTTGAGAACTAGCTTATTAAATTGATTATGAAAATATTCTCAGACCATGGGGGAGAATATATAAAAAAATTAATTTCTTATTTAAGGGTGTTTATAATTTTATATCAACTCACAAACTTATAAAAACATAGATAGAATGGTTTATTGAATTGATTAACCATAACTTTATATTCAATGTGAGAGAAATATTGATTCATGTGAATCATTCATTACCAGTTTTTGTAAATATATTATAAAAACAACGTTATAAACCATGTAAAATCTAAATCTACAAATGGGGTTCCATTAAAATATTGGATTGGATAAAACCCATGTTGTTGAATTTAATTTTGTGGGGTAATGAATCAAATTTTATGCCCTCTTCCAGTAACAAATATTAACATTAAGGCACAAACTGTACTTTTACATGATACCCCATGGACATAATGGAATATTAAATATTTGTAAAATCATTAAAAAGGGTTAATAATTATAAGACATGACATATTTAGTGTGAAGAAGATCATATCTAAATGAGATAATTACAGTTAGGGAAATATTGATGAGTTCATGGATCATTCTACACTAGAATTTTTAAGTGAAAAAAGTAACCAAATATCCATGTAAGAAGATTATCTGGAGGTAAAAGTACATCATAAGATTATAAAACATATTAGGGAACCAGAATGATATGTTTTCATTTTCAATGATATTGCTGAGTCATTAATAGTCTATAATAATTTCCCTATAATATATAGGCATGTTGTAAGTGGAAAACATTTCAATTTGGTAGGAATCCATGACTTCTTAAATGGATTCCATTTTCCAATTTATTTTCAAATAGGATTATCCTATAATAGATGTAAACATCATTCATTGTAATGTGAAATTAATAAATTAAATATAAATGGATGGGAAACTGACTACATAAAAGTAAATACTAGTTGAAATTGTTTTTTAGAAAACAAGAATGAAAAATCCAAGATAATCCCTTTTAAGATATTGTTATGATTAAATGTATCATATTTATACGTATAATTATGAATTTTCATGATTAACATATTTGGGAAATGGATGTCATAATATCCTTAATTATGAATAATCATTTGGATGATATCAATATGAAATATCTAATTATGTTTATTACTCAATGAGAGGGAAAATGGAATAAAAATGTTATTCCCCGACCATATACACCTGGTGTTGGTGCATTATTTTATTATATTGAAATTATTACAAGGAAATAAATCATAATGGACCATTCAGTTTAGCAATATTGGAAATCTGTATTACATACATTATACACATAATACATTGTAAAAAAACAAAACATGCTTCACAAAATACTAATACAAACTGTATCCTTGAAAACATATTCAACGATCTCTTCATTATAACTTGGTGAAAGAAACATGAAAAGGTTGAGTTCAAATGCTCAATATGTGTACATAAAATATGATAATGAATGAATCAATCTATATGTAATTGTAAATAACTAATAACACATACCATTTACATATCTAGATATGGAGAAAATTATATGAAAAGAAAGAAACTAAAACACATTTCATAAATAAATAATACAAGAATGAATTATATCAATAGATATGTCGATGAAAAATATCATGGATAAATAATAACTAAAACTTAATGTTGGAAATGATTACAAACATATGTCATTTCTACGGCACATGAAATCCTATTACCATAAACATCTTTCACAAGATTATTTAAAACTAAGTGTAGAAACCCATCTACATGATTATTTATCTTATGAGAACATGTCGATGAATCGAGGATCTACATAAAGTCATGTATCCACTATTAATTACTAGTCCAAATCATTACTCATATTTCATTATAAAAATAAATAACATTCCTAATCAAATAACCATATTGAATGAGAAATACATATTTATAAATAATTTTTCTATTAATCACATATCATTCAAAATAAAAAACCACTGCAAAACTGTTATACAGTTTACTAAATACAAATATACAAGGTAAATGATATAAATAATTTAGGTAAAATCTATATTAAAGGATCATATGAAGTTGAATATTTCAAGGGGACTTCAAGAATGAATCAAGGAAGAAAATTTGAATCTTATCCTTAGTCAAATCAATCTGAAACCATATAGAGTAATAATACGTATTAAGTCAATATAATGATTACCATGTGAAGTAAAAATATGGTGTTGGTGTCATTGAAAAATTAAAAGAAAAAATTTTAATTATTTTTCGAAAAATATCTTTTTTTTTTGAAAACCCATTTGTTAAACAAATTTCAATGAAAATCACATTTAACAACATTAATTTCAAATAAACCATTCAAACATAAAAATAAGTCTTCAATTAAGTTACATCAAATTAATTCATACTTGACATATTAGGTAAAAGAATATTCCTTTGTAAGGTAAAAAAGTTTGAAAAAAGTCATGTTGTGAAGCAGAAAATAATATTCAAATCAAAACATGGAAAAAGAAAAAATTTATAAAAATATATATACTACATCATTTTTAAAAGGTAAAAAAATGTAAATTTTTTGTGAAACCTGGCTTTTAAAATAATTTATGTTCTCTGACTAAAGAGAGAAATATGGTTAGGTTTTCATAAAAATGTTCTCTAAAACACATTTAGTACCCAATAGATGAAAAATGGTACTAATACAGGAAAAATGGTAATGAAAAACCATATAAAAATAAATTTAGTTTTTAAAATATTGTTATTTAGTTTTCTCTATTGGAAGTTAAATTGAATTATAGTCATAATTAATTTTTTGGAAATGTATCTTAAAAAATTCCAAAGTATCTCATACAAATTTGAAACATTTTAAATCATAACCTCATGAGGGAATAAAACAAATTAATGATATAATGTCATGAGATTAATTATATTCATGACATATCTTATAAAAGGGTATTATATACACCACATTAAATAAACTAGGTGCATAACAATAAAATATTCCAAAATGAAATGAAATTGAGATGAAATCATTAACATTATGTTTTTTTTCATTAGTGGCCATTATTCTCATTTTTATTAATTTGAAATGAGTTATTACCTTATACCAATACCATAATCATGTTTATAATAACATATATAAACTTATTATAGTGTATTATGTCCACTTTTTTATAAATATTTCTTTAATTCAAACATATTGGGTGTTAATTGCCTAGTTTTTCAAGTATGTTTTGAAATTTTATTTTTGGTACATGTAAATATATCATTGTTTCATCATCTCAATAATGTAAAAAATTATATTTATATCATAAATATTCTGTATACATGTATATATAGTAATATAAAATGTATTAATATAATGAACGAAATGCACCATTCATGGAGATGGTAGTCCGTACGTTAGCATGAACACTACGTTCATTTCTTTATTGAGTAAAAATAATGAATATTAAATGAAAATTATGTATATATTAATTAAATTATCATATATAAGTCATATATGTTAAATATGATGATTAGAAATTATCCTTAATACTTTCAATGTATATCGTGGACAAATCACATTGCTTTGAGGGGGCGGTAGTCTGCAGTTCCACAATCAATGCAATCGTTTTTACAAAAAATAGAATGTATAAGGATATGTGTAATAAAATATTTATAATATCTTAATTAAAAAATAAATGTTTTATATAACATATATTAATAGAGTGTCCATAATAATTTCAACCACGGGAGGCAGTAAAAGAAAATTTATCCATCGGCCTTTTGTGAGGCGGTAGTCTCCCATCACGTAAACAATATGTTGGTTACCCATTAGATGGATGTGTGTGTAGGTGAAGATTATAACCTTATAATAAATAACTCATATTAAATTTAGGATACTGAATTTTTTATATTAATATGTTATAATGAAGATATTAGGTACTTGATAAGGGAAATAAAGAGAGAAGATTGAAGGGATGTGTTACCTCCATATAAAGTAAATTAATTTGGTTTGAACTAGAAGAACTCATTATAATACGTTAAAAAATATAGGAGGATTAAAAGATTATTGGAGGGATTTTTGGGATCCATTTTTTAGAGTTTGGGCGAGCCAATGTGTCTTCAGAGGTGTGAGGAAGCGGTGTAAAGGAGGTCCTTTATTATGGATGAGGAGTGGAATCTCTTACAATATTTTATAAGAAAAGAACATCACCAACATTTTATTGATTGAATTTTGATTAATTAAGGTAAATATTCTAGGCATGGTAGGATATGGTCTAAATATTTCTTACAAAAATTTCATGGAAAAGTCTATAGGTGGATTTAGGTATTTAGGTTATGTTTTAGTCTATTATATAGCTAAATATAACCATATTAGTTGTAATTAATTTTAATTACATTAACTGATATTTTTGGTCCAAACTAAATTGAACATATTTAAATTATAAATTATTCTTATTCCAAATATGGAATCAATTTTCCAAATATTTATATAATTTCAAAAAATAATTTAAATTTAATCTTGGGAATGTGATGGTATTTCGAGTTTACATATTAAAAGCATCCTAATGTTTTATTTTTTTAATAGTAAATTACAATGTTAAATTTATTCCATTAACATAAATTTGAATAATTTTTAGAAATATTATATTAATAATCATTATAACCACTATTAAACAGAATTTATCTTTATAAATAAATTAGGAAAAAATTCAATTTTGAACTAAAATTCATTGTTTTTAATTAATTATTAATAAATTAAACTTCACATAAAAGTACCAAAAAATAACCCTACCTAGTTTTTATATTCATCTTTCCAATATAAATTTCATTTTGAGATATAATATTTATAAAATGGATAAAATTGGATTTAATATGGGTTTTTCATTAAAAGTCCCTAAAAGTGCGTAAATAAAAATATAGGATTTTTGTATAATATTGATTTTATTCTTATTTTATGATAGTCTAATATATTAGATGATTATAAAAAAATATTTGTTCTAATATCTAACACTTATATTAATTTCACATAATTTAAAAAAAATTATTAATTTAATTTATTAATACGAAACACCATGTGAGCATAAAAATAAAAATATATAATATTATATTCAAGGGGTTTGTATTTTTATTTCCAATTAATTGGTAACCTATTAATTAATTATATATTTGTTTAAATTAAATATTTTCATATGATAGGTAATATGAGTCATACCCATTAGTTTATCAGCTACGTTAAGTATTTCTATATTAAATAATAATATGTTAATAATATGTTATTATTTATTAAATCTCGGTCTTCTATATAAAGTTAGCTAACAATGAAGGTCATTGATGTATGCAATTCATCATAAACTGATGTTGTGTAAATTCAAAAATATAATATATCTCAAATCAATTTAAAATGTCATATTTTTAAATTATTTGTGTATTATATCCTTTATCATTGTTGGTGTCAAGTGTTATGCACACTATTGAATATAGGGTTCTTACCTTAGAATTTAACGGTGTTAAAATCTACCCACCTTATATATTTTTTGGTAATTGAAATTTAAACATGATCCCTAAATATAGAAATTGAAAATAAACTTTTCTTTAATGAAACACATCTTAAAAATGGTTCATCTCACATCTTCATAATAAAAGAGAAAAGAAAGTACCATTTTCACGTATCTAGGTTCCCTAGTATGAGAACCGAGGTTATAAATTTAAATATGATGATGGAATAAAAATATAACTATCATGTTTTGATGGTGAGTACTAGATAACATGGTTAGGATAATGTTAACAACTAGAAGTCCATAAGTCTATGTTTATCTAAGGGTCCATTTAATTCAACATAAATGAAGGTACTACGACATCATTTTTGGTTTCAAGATCTTTTTTTTTGTATTTTTGGAATTATTTCACTGACAATGAATATATGTAAATATATGTTTCAATAAACCAAATATTTTCCTTTGATTATGCTTTGAACTATTTTGGATTCATTTCAAAGCACATTATGCATCATATGTTGAAGTAACACATTAACCCCTAAAATATCGTCCAATGGTAAAATTCATCAATTTTATAAATGGTAATCATTTCAAAAATATTTTGATCCAACAATTAAGAAGGTAGGATTATTAATTTTGAATAAGAACATATCTTTATCCATTAATCAACATGAATATACTATAAATTTTAATATTCCAAATCTGTGAATATAATCATCATGTATCCTCTCCAAATATGGTAATAACATGAATTACCATAAAACCTTATTATAAACATGGATTCTTCATTATTACTTATGTAAGTCACATGTTATTGGATACATTCCTTATTTCCTAAAGTGTTATAAACTCTATCATTGATAGCATATACCACATGTTGACGAGTCATTAATCAGTTCTAGGGTAGTAATTACATATCTAAATAATCATTTCTTCATGATTATCTCACCATTAGGAATATATTGAGAGTTGTTTTTCCTATATCATGTGTTTTACAAAATTATTATCTTTCAACTGAATATATTGTATTTGTGCCATTCAATATATAGCATTAAATATGTAATGAAAAAGTACAGCAGTACAATCATGATAAATTAAATAGTAATATAACTAGTACATTTCTGATAAAATAATCAAATGATGTAATTATTGAATGTAGTTATTAATCATTATACATCACATGTGGATGTAGCATAACATCATCATTATCTATAAAAAACATTTGGGGTACATTCTACTGATTCATGGAAAATTGATTCGCACAGTGTCCCATCTCATTGCAGTTGATGAAATTTACATTAGAAACCTTTTTCATACCCATACCATCATGAACATAGTTTTAATTTTCTCCACACTTATAACAAACTCCCATTTGCTTCCGTCACAAACTAAGGTTATTATTTCAATAGTTATCACATGTTGGAAAACTAATCTTTCCCATCTTCCCTTTATCCATATCTGTCTCTTATATCCTATTATTCTATTTTTTATTCTAATCCATAGGACTCAAATAATGCTTTTCCTATTTTTTTATCACATTATACTATTTCCTTATATGATGAGATGAAATGGGAAACTGGTTCCCTTAAAAATTATGGATTAAGTCCTATAAAGATATAATCCTTCTTATTCAAATAATTTCATTCATATGTGGATTTCTCACTACTTGAACACGGAACCATCTATAAACAATTCCATATACTCGATTCACTCATAAAATCAATAACATAATAGACATGGTCTATAAAAAAAATATATACATCACAAATCCTAGAACTATAAACTTAGATTACTGTAAGGTAATAAATTAATCATAATTATTTTTAAATAAAATGTTAATTATCTTAAGAATATCCCCTGGGTGTGTCAAAATCTATGTGCTATAAGGCACATTTTAATGCAATAGGATAACCCATTTCAGGCTCAGAAAAAATTGATGGAGTTATTACTCCTATTCACTTTTGTGTGAGAACCACATCAATGTATAGTATCTATAAACGTTGTGATTTGGATGGATCTTGGCGACGAACCCTAGCTCATGAGCGCAGATGAAGTCCCCCCCTTCCTGGAGGTGAGAGGGGGGAGGAGGTTCTGCTTCCACGACCTCCAAATCCATGGGCGGTGTTTGTTCCTTTCTCTAACCCTAACATTAACCCCGATTTTCCTTCGATTTCATTAAGTCCAAAGATTCAAAATCTACATCTCAGGTACCCTCAACTCTCGATTTCACTTTTAGAGTTCTCCACGGTGTTGAATCTCCTAAACATGACCTTGGGGGATCGATTTAATCACTGAAGACCTTCAGTTGATGGTTTTTATAGGTTCGCGTTCAGTAAATGGGACGTACAGGATCACACAAAGTTGGACTTTCTTGACAATAATCATCTGATGATATGATTATCCTTGGAGGAATATTTAGTGTGCACTTGGTCTCGAGCTCCTCGCCGATGCGGTGGATGCCATTTATTTCCCCTACGATGGACTTTTGACCTTTTCATGAATCAGAATTCCCCCACAGCAATAACCTGGGATAGTATTCCCCATCTTCCATTGCAATTCCAGAATCTATCTATAATTCCTATGATAGGAAATATGGTCGGGCAATTTCTCTGCTCTGATGCTCTCACCTCATTCGTAAGTCATCCTGTCATCACGCGGCTCTGTGTGGAGGTGGATGCATCAAAGTCTCCAGTAGAATGGATTTGGATTAAGGTTGGTGAGGAATTACACTGGAAGCAGGCGACAGTCTTTGAATATTGGGTTGATTATTGTCTGAGGTGACATCATTTGGGTCATCGGGATTGTCACTGTTATGGTGGAGAAATCTCAGGCACGGTTAAGCGTCATGGTAAGGATGTTTTCCAGGGGGGGAAAATTGGTGATGTTTGTAAGGCTGGAAATGGTGTGGGTGGATCGGCCTTGGGGAACCCATCTGTTGCGGTGGTGTTTGAGAGGCTAAGGTAAGACCTTAGGTATGGTGCGTGCCAAGAAAATGTAGATGCTGGTATTCCTGTAGGTGGAGTTGGGCATAAAACTACAGTGGCACAAGGTGGGTGTGTTTCTAGTACCGGACACATGGATAATGAAATTAGGAAACCTATTGTTAGTGATGATGAATACATTTCTAGTCCGAAGGAAGATGGGTGTGTTGTTAGTACTGTTGAATACACTACTAGTCCGAAGGAAGATGGGAGGCTGTTAAATTCAGATGGTTGAAAGTAGCCCAATGTTTCATCTTGTCCTGGTAAGGGGTCCGAGATGCAAATTCAATCTGTTGTCTCTGGAAATGCTATGGAGACATGTAATTATTTTCCATCATTGGAGATTAAAGAGGTTTCTAATGGGGAGGAGGGTTCCTCAATGAATAAAGATAAATCTTTAAAACATATTTCAATTGATTCAGTGAGGGAAATGAATGTTGGCCAGGATTTTGAGGGACAACCGAACTGCTTGGCTATGTTTGACTGTAACATCCAGTCTGCAGCATGTGCAGTTGTAGATGGTTCCCATGATGTCATCGCTGGAAATTGTGGGGATATCTCAGACAGTGACAATGAAAATGGAATGGTCAGGCCGTCTTATAGTGAGGTCCTAAAGTATGGGAAGGGGAAGTCCAGAAAGGAGATTTCCATCACAACAAGACTAAGGCCGAGGAAGGACTACTCTGATTTGATGATGTCACTTTCTACTCGGTCCTCCATAAAGCAATCTTCGAAAGAGCTGATCTCGTTGGAGAAATTTAACCTCAGAAGGAAGTATCCCAAAATCCTTAAGCACCATGAAAGCTCAGAATGGGAGTCAGCTACTGTGGAGGAAGTCTATCATGGGGGTGGTAATGGGTATGGTATGTATGACTTGTAATCAGTTTGTTTCCTTGCGGTGCGTGCTTTCTGTAATTTTCTTTTATTTAAATAAATAGTCAGGAGTCCACGTCTGACTGACTTTTCTGGTATAGTATCTATACACGAATTCATTTGTATGAATACCCACATAATCTCAACCATACAGAAATTCTAGGATGATATTATATACATATACTCAATATCTATTATAGGTTTGTGCTCCCAAATATATTTTTTATAAATCTATTTTCCAACATTGCTGATAAATATCCATTGATATTAACTTTAATTCCATGACCCTACAATCCTAGTTTTAGTGATTTTTTTTACATTGTGATTATTATAAGGAAATAAATTCCAAAGATCACTAAATTTAGTAGCCTTTGAAATATATATTACATGTTTGATATCAATAATACAATAGAATAAAATTAATATGATTTCAGAGTAATTTGAAATAAATTGAATCATTGAAAGATTATTCAATGTTATATTATTCATTGATTGGGGAATGGAACATAATAAGTTTGAGATTAAATGTTTAGTAAGGGTAAATACAATTTATTCATTAATGAATAAATATATATATATATATAAAGGTAAATAACAGCTCAGATGTTTTATTTATAGGACTAGTAAGGCATAAATAATATGGAAATAAGAAACTGAAACACATTCTGTATATCAAGAAACGGAGAATGAAAAACATCCCAAGATATGTTGATAAAATATACGATGGATAAATAATAAATCAAAAGAAATTATCGAAATCTGTTCTTAATGGATTTTATGTTTAGGGAACATAAAAACCTATTACTATAATGATATTTCACACAATGGTTTAATACAACGTGTAAATACCAAATTGCGCAATTTTTTTCCTCATGAGAACCAGTTAATTCATCCATGATAAATTTATGTATATAACAGGCACCATGTTTCATTACTAGTAAAAATAATTCCTCATTTTGAATGACTAAAATAAATAATATGCCTTATTAAATAATAGTATTGAATGCAAAATGTAGATTTATCATTAATTCCCCAATTAGTCAAATAAAATTTAATGAAAACTCCATATATAAAATTAAATATAGTTTATAAATACTATTATCCATGAAAAATTAAATGGATAATTATTGGATATTCAATGTTCAATGACCATATAAGGTTGAATATTTAAAGGGGTCAACACAAATTAATCAAGGAAGTGAATGTGAATACTATTCTTAGAGAAATCAATCATAAACCCACTAGAGGTATATCTAGAATTATATCAATACATAAAATCCCATGTTTAGAAAAATATAGGTTTTTTGTCTTCGATGAAATAAATGAATTACATTTAAAATTATTATAATGGAAAATATAATTTTCTATTGAAAACCCATTTGAATATATTTTTCATTGAATATAACATTTTAAATCATTTTATTGCAAAATTATCCTTTCCAACATGATAAGAAGGATTCAAATAGATTAAGGTAGATAAATATTTACATGTTGTTTGAGGTAAAATAATATTCATTTGTATGGTAAAATAGATTGAAAATTTCACTGTTGGGGATGGGAAAAAAAGATTCATTTGTAAATTTAGTAACAAAACAAGAGGTTAAAATTTTATTTACAAAATTATTTGGAAAAGGATATAAAAATATTTCAAAACATTTTAAAAATCATGGATTTCAAAAAAAAAATGTAGGTTCTCTAACTAAAGAGATAAATAAAGTTGGTGTTTTTTAAAAATATTTTCTAAAACACCTTCAGTACAAAAGTGTGGGAAAATGTTACTAACATGTGATAATGTTCCTGAATAAGGAAACTAAAATAATAATATTTATTAAAATATTTTTACTTATTTTCCTCTAATGGGAATAACACTGAAAGATTATTAGTATTATTTTGTAGGAAAATATTCTTCAAACATTCTTAAGGGTCCCATACAACTATGATACATTTATAATCATTTCCTCATGATGGAACAATATAAAATTCAAATTATAATATCCTGAAAGTAATGATATTAATGAAATTTCATGTAAAAGGGTAGGATATACAACATATCAAACAAACTAGATGTACAACAATACAATATTCCTACATGAAATGAAATTGAGATGAAATCCCCTACCATAAACATCCAATTTTTGTGTATACATAATCCACCTATATAGTGGTTAAAATTTTCTTACTGACCAATTCCATAATGATAATCATGTTTATAATAGCATATATTAAATTTTTATAATGACTTAGTACTAATTTGTTAACAATCCTTCATTAATTCAATCGTATTGTGTGTTAATTGCCTACTTTATCTTGTATAGTTTAACTTTTTATTTGTTGTTCATAAAAAATATAAGAAGATTTCATAATCAACATAATTTCAGACAATATTTTAACATCATATATTTACAACATATATGTATCTAGAAAATATATAATTTTAGTTGATAAGAAATTTAAGGTACTATTCATAGAGACGGTAGTCTGTACGTAGGCATGAACGATACATTCATTTCATTGTTGTGTAAGAAGAATAAAGATTAAATAATATTTATATAAATCCTCATTCTATAACTTTATAAATTATATATATGTTAAATATCTTTAATAAAATTATCAATAATATGTTCCATTTATAGAAGGAATGAATCACATCACTACGTGGGGACGGTAGTCCACACTTCCAAAAATGATGTAATATTCTTTACTTAAAATGGAATGTATAAGGTTATATGATGTAAAATAATTTAATAAGATTAAATATAATATAAATATTATTTATAAAATATATAATTATACTTTTCATCATAATGGCCCTTATGATAGGTTGTAATGGAAAATTAGTGAATCATTATTTTGCGAGGAGGTAGTCCACCTACACATAAAAAAATGTTTGTTACCAATTATATTAATGTGTAAGTAATTATAGTACAATAAAATATCATAAAAAATATTATTATATTTATTATAATGGATTATATATATATATGGAATAATGATATTTGTGGGAGTGGAGAATGGAAATAAAGGGAGGAGTTTGAGGGATGATTTTACCACTTAATTCAGTAACAGATTTTGATTTGCACGAAAAGGCACAATATGTTTTCATTATTCACAAATGAGGGTTTCTAGGAGGAATGTATAGATGTTGGGGATCCATTTTTGAAGTGTATTTGCGCTAAACTATCTTTATATGTGTGAGAAAGATGGTGGAAATAAGGCCTTTTATAATGGATGAGGAGTATAGGATCCTGTAATATTTTATATGAATGAAACCCAATGATCATTTTTTATAGAATGTGGTTAAATTAGATTCCAAAGTCTATACAACATAGAACACATTCGAAATAAGTCCATCCAATATGTCCTTGAAAAGTATAAAGCTAAATTTTGGCATTATGATTATGGTTTAGTCTCTAAATAATCCTAATTTGACATTAATCATTGTAATTGATATTAATTACATTAAAAAATTATTTTTCATCCCAAGAAAGATTAAAATAATAGATTTTATAAATTATTATTTTTCCAAATATTGAATCCATTTTTCTTAATTCCAATAATTTAAGTGGTATAGAATATTTAAAATTTAATCACATAAAAGGGATGACAATGCATGTTTTTAATTTAAAATTATCCTAAAGATTGCTATGTTTTTATAATCAATTTAAAAGTGTAATTGATTTGAATTATTTAATTAGGAATAATTGGTAAAAATATTATATATATATATATATAGACTTGAAAACAAATATACCACATTATTTAACCTTACAATTAAATGACATGAAAAATCATTTCTGAACTAAATTTCAGTATTTTTAATTATTAATTAACTATGAAACATTAGTGAAAACTACCAAAAAAATAACTATAACCTAATTTGTATCTTCATATATAAAATATTAATATTATTTTGACATAGGATTTTTATTAAAGGGTAAAACATAGATTTTAAAAATGGGTCTCCCTTAAAAGACCGTAAAAGTGCCTAAATAAAAATATAAGTTTTTTATGTGTAATGTTGTGTTTATTCATATCTTATGTATAACTAATATATTATATGATTATCAAAAATATTTTATTTAATATATATATTCCATTTTTCATAAATTTATTTTATTAATTTTAATTAATTTAATTTACTAATAAAAAATGCCTTGTTAGAAAAAACAAATTAATACTTCATTTACATTCAACTGGTATGTATTTTAATTTTATATTAATTGGTTACCAATTAAATCCTTTTTTATTTTTGTAAACAATATATTATCATAATTTATTTAATAGTATTCATAACCACTAATTTAATGACTAAGTTAACTATTTTTATATTAAATAATTATATATTGATATTATATTATTGTTCGATAAGAACTAGTCTCTCATATAATGGAAGCTATCAAAGAATGTAGTTGTTGCATGTAATTCATGCTAACTGGATGTTGAGTGAATTTAAAAAAAATATTTTTAAATATATATGAAATGGTAAATGTATTTTAATGTATCATGGTATTATATCCCGTTACATTCTTGGTGTCACATGTTATTCATGGTATTGAATATATTTTTCATACATCATAATTTATAGGTTTAAAATAAAATTGATAATGTCCACTTATGAATTAATGAAATAATCCAGATCTTGAAAAATTAACATTAATGATTCCATCAGAGAATTTGTTTTCACAATGAATGATTCTTCTCCTTGTGTATATAAATAGATAAGTGGGAATGTATCCTTTATCATAATACTATTTTTTATAGTGTATTACTTATTATAAATGAAATTATAGTCTCAAAATATATTAAATACTATATGAATAACTTTTCACAATGAATTACATAGATGAGGAAACATATATTCCTAGTTTTAAGATCCATCATGATAAATCAATTGGGCTACTCGTCTGTAAATTATTTATGATACACTAAAAAATCCTTATATGTAAATATATGATTGGATTATTTGTAATGTTACACAATATTCATAATTAAATAAAAATGTATCCTAAAACATGTGAGGATTAAAAAAAATTCATATATTTGTTTATATATATTTGATTGGGTCAACCTATAATGATATGCTATTTATTATGATATATGTACAATAATCATTTAGTACATTAATAAGATTTGAAGATGAAAATAGAGAATTATATTGGATGAAAAATCAAAACCATGTAAATTAATCATTTGCATACTAAGGATGAGTTCATGGACTATAGATGAGACGAGGATATACTCATCAGAAGATATGAACATTCTAGTTTTCATGTTGATCAAGAGAATCTAAAAAAGAATAAAATATACACTAAAAACTCTAAATAAAGATGATATGTGTAGGAAGATCTTTGATGAAATGACCAACCGATTCTCATTGGCTTGAGAGTACAAAGAGTCATCACTAGGCCTTAAGCGACATCCCCATGACACCAATGTCTGGAAATAAATGCCTATGGGTTTCAATTACAAGTGGGGGAAGATTTAAACTATAATAAATAAACCAATAAACCAACAAACTAGAAACAAACATTAACTATAATATTCATGAACTAATGAAATATACCTCAATAACATCATGTATCTCACAACCACATCAAATTAAGAAACAACAGATGAATAACCAATTATCAAAGTACACAATGGAAAAACTACACAAGACACCCCAAAGTCCTCAATACTCTATGCTCCAAATGTTCCATGATCCATAATCTCTGAACAGCCAAAAAATAATGTGGTAGTGAAAATCCTTGTGAAATAGTACCTTTTCCCTTTTCCCGGAAGATTGCATCTGCAAAAGCTCCAAAGTGCCAAAGAAGGGGTGAGTATCAAACATTGTAGGTTTTCCCAAATGACTTCCCAACTCATGCCACTAGGATTGAAATGTTAGAATTAGTGATATAAAATAGTTTATATAAAACTATTTTTAAAAAACAATTTATAACTAAATATAATCATGTATCCAAAACCATTCATTGACATAGTCATACAAGTGCAATTGAACGTTATTTTCCAAAAAATATATTTTTTACAGAAAAATAACTACCACATTTCAAAATATCACTTTCTTTTCATAACAAACCATTAATTAAACCCATAAAAACAGCCATGCATGCTATGTTACGACAGTTCCATACTCATGAGCTGTTTCTCATCGATCTACCAAGTTTTCAGAAGGTAATTGTTTCCTATGTTCCATTAACCCATTTGCACCGGGTATAATGTCATATTTCCACCAAGACATTTATATTTCATTCTCATGTTCCATTAACCATTTGGAACCGATCACATGATAATGTTTCAACCAATCCACATATATGAAATATGAACACACACCACATATCCCAAAAGATCAAGAAAAAACAAACCTTTAAATAAAAACACCATTTTATTGAAAACCATTTTCGCCAAAACCATTTCAATGCCAAACCATTTCATTTCCAACACATTTCCATAAAAATCCATTTTTATTGAAAACCATTTAAATTGAAATCCCCATTTTTGTAATGCATTTAGAAATTACATAAAATACATAATTTAATAATCATCAATTTAAATTAATGAAACTAAATCCGTTTTTTACAACTATTCAACAAGATCACAAAATTTCAAAACAAACCATTAATAATTACTAATTGATATTTTTTCAATTAATTTCATAGTCAATAAAACAATTTTAATATAATCGAATCAATTGTAGAAAGAGGAGTTGAGGGAGAGGCCTCCTACCTTGAATGTTTTGACAAAACATTTACCACTGACGATGAATGCACATGAAAGAGAGTCGATTCTACATGAACGAACTTAGTTCATTCATCCTAGAAAGATCATGATTCATCATTTAATTATTTGGAATCCAAAAACGTATTTATACCTACTATATGTTCATATATTAGAAAGAATTCAGATCGTGGAAGTAGATCTAAGAAAATCTAATAAAACGTGACAAATCAGGAAAGAATGGTGACATACCACAAAAATAAGACCTGAAATCACCAGGGGAAGGATCTAGGTTAGATATAAATTTCTTGGTGGGGGGATTACCCATCATTCTATGGAGAGTAATCATGAAATAGGGGAGTTATTAATCTAAAAAGAAATATATAGAGAAAAAACAAGTAAGCTCCTAGAAAATAGGATATTGATTTGACCTCTGGGATAGGTTTGACCACATGGTTTGGTCCAACCATGTATGGATCATGCGACTTTCCTTTTGGTCCCAAAAATAATTATAAAACCCCCAAACACTCCCATCCTTCACCCTTACACTTTTTATGGAATCCCATTTTTTATGGTAACATCCCACTTTATGAAAACACCCCACTTTATGGAAGCAACCCACATTATGGGAAAATCCCACCTTATAGAGACAACCCACTTTATAGAGACACTCCAAATTACAAAAAAGACAAATTTTATGGATACAACCATCATTATGGAAACACCAATATTTTTGTAAAATCTCTAAATTATGGAAACTCCATAATTTATGGAAACTCTATATTTTATTGATTCCCAATCAAAGAAACACTATATAAAAACATGAGGAAAGGGTTATGTACTCGAAATCGTGGGTACTACATTCTCCCCACCACGGGGATTTACATATTAGGAAAGTAAAAAACCCTCGTTAATAATGATGTATCAGGTTCTAAGTCAATGTGATCCCATCTGATCAAATGTTGAAGATCTAGGTGATATATTTTCATCTAGGATACATGGAACACATTATGCCATGAGCTAAATAGTGGTGGTAATTCCAATTGATATGACACCTCTCCAACTCATTCCAGTATCTCAAAATGGACATTAGATCTAGGAGACAACTAGCCCTTCTTCTTGAAACTACAATGTCCAATCCTTGGAGATCTCCTCAAGAAGACATGATCACCCACATCAAAAGAAAACTATCTTCTAACGGTTATCTGCATTAGATTTATGATGAATCTGAGTCATCTACATCGTATTTATAATCAACTGGATCTTCTCTTTTGATTATTGGACAAGGTTGGTCTGACTAGTGATTTTTCACCTGTTTTGAAACAGCATAGTGGAGAACGTTAATGAAACCCATACAATTATTCAAACAGAGTCATGTGTATCGAGGCATGATAGTTGTAATTGTATGAGAACTCCAATATGGGTATATGCTTCTCTACTGAACCACCAATATAAATTAATAAGCCTGCAACATTTATTTCAATGTTTCTATCATCCACCCATGTTTTCCATCCGTTTGAGGATGATACTGCGTGCTCATAGTCAACTGAGTCTCAAGGGATTGCTGTACGGATTTCCATAAATGAGATGTGAACCTCATATCTCTATCTGAGACTATTGAAATTGGTACATCGTTCCACTTTACCACTTCTCAGATATATATTTTTAAAAGATCCTCCACTGTATGAGTATCAAAAATAGAGAAGAATTGGTATGACTTAGTTCGATGATCCAATATCACCCATTTGACATCATGTTTCTGGAACATTCTTGGAAAACCTGTAACAAAATCCATTGCTATCTTATCCCATTACCACTATAGGATGAGAATATGTTGTATCATACCAGCAGGTCTCTGATGGTCTGCATTAACTTGCTAAAAAGTTAAACACCGTGAGATGAACTTGGCCACCTTCATTTTCATGTCGCTACTTCAAAACTGCACCTTCAATGAAATTTACATATTTTTTGTACCTAGATGTTTAGTCCATATCGAATGGTGGTATGCATGGAAGAGTTATTCCAAACAACCGTTAGGTACAACCATCTGATATCTAAAACATAGAACTAAATCCCTATCATGCTTCCATCCCTAAATAGTATCTGAACCATTGAGTTTTGAACTTACAACCAGACATTCGACATCATATTTTTATGCCTCTTTGATCATATTCACTAAATCAGGAACAAACATAGCTAAAAAACTACAACATCACATCCATCTTCACATTCAACATGATGTTTGGATAAGACCAACATCAACATCCATTCATATGATGATTCTTTCACCAACTAAGCATATAAATTTCTACTCAAAGAATCAACCACAAAATTTATTTTCCATGGTGTGTACATCAAGTCAAAGTCAAATATTTTGTGATACTCCATCCACCTCCATTTCCCCATATTCAAATATCGCTGTGAGAAAATCTGTTTCAAGATTCTGTGATCTATAAACACAATATATTTCTCACTAAAGAGATATTGTCACCATGTTTTCAAAGCAAGGATGACTACAACTATCTTTAAATCATGTCTTGGGAAATTTTTCTAATGTACCCTTAACTAGCATGAAGAAAAAGTAATCACATGATCTCATTGCATGAGAACACAGCCAAAACCTGATCCAAAATCATCAAAATACACCACATACCCATATCCTGATTCTGGAAGGATCATGATAGGTGTTGATGTAATCCGAACTATTAGTTCTTGGAATGAATTGTGACACTTATATGTCCATTGGAATGGAGAAATCTACTATGTAAGATCATTACTTGGTGAATCTAGTCCTGATAAATCACACACAAAGCGTCGGTAGTAACCTACCAGACCAAAAAAGGTTTGTATCTCAAATGAATTCTTTGGTGGTTGATAACAGATAACGACTTCTATCTTTTTAGAATCAATAGAAATGCCATTCCCAGAACTGACATGGCCAATAAAACTTTCTTCATGTATCCAAAAATAACACTATAATAATTTTTCATAAAAATGATTATCTCTTAAGATTTGTAATATAGTTTCAAGGTGCACCTCATGATCAGACCATGTGTTTTAATAGACCAAATTTTTTTCCACAAACACCATAAAAAAAGAAACCTTATATTGTTGAAATGACTTATTTATCAATGCCCTAAAGCCCATTGGATCATTCGTTATTCCAAAAGACATGAATATATATTCCTAATTCCCATATCTACTTCTGAAAGATGTCTTTGAAATATCCTCTTTAAGAACTCTCCATTGGTGATATCCTGATCGCAATTCAGTCTTGGAGAACCATTTTGATCCCTTTAATTGATCGAATAGATCATCAATGTGTGTATGTGGATATATTCTCTTTACCATAACTTGGTTAAGATTACGAAAATCAACACAAATCCCAATATTTCGTACTTCCTTCATCTCGAACATAATCGGTGTGACCATAGAGACGTACATGGTCGAATGAAACCATTGCCTCCCATCTCCTCAAACTACACATTCAATTCCAGAAACTCTATTGGTTCCATCCTATATGATGGAAGGTAAATAGAACTAGTACCTGAATTGATATCAATCGTAAACTCCACTTCTCTTAGAGGTGGTAACCAAGATAATTTCTTGGGAAAGACATCTGGAAATTTATCCACAACAGCTGGAAAACAATTTTATTCTATATTTTCAATTTATGCCAATGTAAATGCTACTAACTGTAAAGATATTATTCCCACCATTGGTTCCAATATGATCTTTGAACCAACATTACATTACTCTCTCATATAATGAGATTCTCAACATCATCCTCAGCCCTGAAAAAAATAGTTCTCCTATGACAATTGATTTAATCCTTGAACGATTTCATCCTATCTATACACATGATTACATCATAGATATCAATGTATACCACTATGAATTCCCATTTCAACTCAGCTCCATCAAATAGTTGATGAATTGGCTCTAAACCCAAAGGCCAGACATTTTATTTCACTTATATGAATTTTTATTTTTATCATATAAGGCATCATTTAAAGTTTTAAACATTGTGAAAAGTTTCCCCACTTCCTCTTCATATTGTTTCAAGTGTTATTAGCTCCTCATGTGAATTCAACTGTACATCCTCCACTTGGATTTTCAGCAGTGATTGATATCGTAAATGGAATATCTAGTTGTAATCCCAATCAACAATTTGAATATCCTGAGTGATGATTTGGACCAACTATTGGTTCACTAGTGGCTCAGGTGCAACAAAATTCCCAACAGTCAATTCTTACTAGTTCCTATGAAACCTATCGAGTGCCATTTCCATAACCAATAACAAAATTTATAAGTCTCACTCTCTAAGAAACATATGGATTAGAATTTAAAATTCTATCCCATCAACTATTACAAAAATTTATTAAAAACATTATTTTTCCCATGTTCAACCATTTTTTAAAACACATGACATGGTTTTGAAAATTAAATAATTTTCAAAATAAGATACGCATTTTTTTAAATTCATTCATTTGAATACCAATTCAATTGTTTTTAAAAAATTAACACTTTTTTCACAACAAGTATTGTTCCTCAAAATGATCTATGCACTAATAGTGGGAAGTCATTCCTCAACAATGCATGCCATGGTCGTTTCATTGGCTAAACCTATGACAATGAGATTTCAAAATCCTAGAGGTGTCTCCAAAAACTTATTGACCCAACATCCTAGTAACAAAAAGTTTATCATAAAATGGTTAACTACGTACTTCTTGGCTATACATTTCATATTCTCACAATCCAACTCTTTTTTATGATTCCCACCCAAGGAATAGACTATAAAGGATTTCATCTCCAAAACTAGGAAAATCGATAACTACTTGTTAGGAAGGGACCGAACTAGTGGATACCATTTGTAATGACCAGAAAATTCTCATTGGATTGAGAGTACAACAAGTTATCAATATGCCTCAAGCGACATACCCAAGACGCCAAAGTCTTCCATTAAATGCTGAAGGGTTTCAAATACTAGTGGGGACGATATAACCTTTAAAAAATAAACCAATAAACCTACCATTCAAAACAAAAAATTCTCTATATGATGAATGATTGAATTAACGACAACTCAACAACATCATGTATCTCAAAACTAGATAAAATTTAGAAACAATGGAATAATAGCCAATTATCAAATTACTCAATGGATAAACTATAGAGGACTCTCCAAAGACCTCTAGACTCCATCCTACACAAACTCCAAGCACCAAAATCTCTGAAAAGCCCAAAAATAATTATGTAGTGCTAAACACATTTAAAAAATTACCTTTTCCCTTTTCCCTGAAGATATCATCTATAAAATTAGCAATGTTCCAAAGAAGGGGTGAGTTTAAAACCCAGCATGTTTTCCACCAATGAAATCCCTACTCACGCCACCAGGATAGAAGAGTTAGAAATAATTATATAATATTGTTTATATAAAATAATTTCTCAAAATTAGTTTATAACTAAATAAAAACATGTATCCAAACAATTCATTACCAAAAGCATACATAGATTTTGAGAAACCAGTCATGAGTATGGAACAGTCATAACATTGGATGCTTTATTGGGTTAATTGGTTAGAGGAATGGTTCGGTATGCCATGAAAGGTATATTGATAATGGGTTTAGTTATTTTTTTTTAAAAAATATATTTTTCAAGTGTCGTAAAACTAACTAATTTTCATCGACATTTGTCTCTAGTACATGATGGAGTATGTTGGAGTTGGTCGTCTTGAACTAACATATTGTACATCGATTACGGGTAAATTAAAAAGTTGAATATTAAAAAAATAATCTTGTTTCATATATTTCATTGTTCAACATGAAATGAATATAATAATGTCTTAGGTTATATATCAAATTGAAAATTTCTTAGAAGATAAACTTTACGATGATAACATTAAAATTACATAATGTTGTTGATACATATAGTAATCAATCAGATATTACAATATGATAGTGAACATGGTATATTGAATATTATGTGAGAGTACACATATGAGTATAAGGGATCTTCACATTATTTATTCTCATAGAATCATCTATTATAGCAGATTATGAGAACATGGATGTCAATATTTATTCCACATGATTTACTATAATTATATATTCCAATCTGTGAAAACGTGTAATGGTAATTATTATTATTTTTTATCATTGATACATGACTTGAAATGCTCACTAAAAATTAATAACCAAATCTGTAATGCTATATGTTAGTGGGATGTGGGGTATGTTGGGTCAATCATGAATGAAATATTATTATTGGATGTATTATCATATTATTTTCCCTTAATTATATATAGTTGATGATATCACAACCCATTGACTATAATAGAACAATAATTAAAAAATTGCATTCCCATAGTTCCACGATGTTTTTACTTCAAATAGTCTAAGAATAACAAGGATATCATTTGGGTTGTTGGCACAAATTGAGAGATTCCAAATGTTATTTTTAAAAAATGTGATTATATTACACCTAGAATGTTTGTATGTGTTCTTTAATTTTATGATTTTTTTTCATACTATTTGTTTACATAAAACATTTCTATAAAATAATCATGGGATTTTGGAAATCATGTCTAATTCCAAGTTTAATGAATCCAAAAAGGGCACTCCCTGAGTGTATCTGTTGACATCAATTAATTTTTTTTATGAATGTAATTATTTGAATAAATCTTATCGTCATGTCCAAGAATAATTTTATTCATGTATTAAATATTGAAAATATTTATAAAAAAATGAAATATTTAATTAAATATGTATTTATGTATTTATTAAAAATTATGGAGCGTGAAGATACTAGGAGAAAAACCATTGAAAAATATGTATTTTAGATCCGGTAAAATTATATTTATATATAAGAATTTTATTTCATTTCTTAAATTATAATATTAGTATTATTATTATATGGTATGACTGAATGGCCCGAAGGCCTAAATTTATATTGATTTTGGATAAACCCCGTTTTAAGGATAAAAGGGAAAAACCAAGACTTCACGTACATTGATACGTAAACAAATTCTAAAAAACATGAGGATTTACACCCAGGACATGTCTACATAGAAGAACCCCTTTCCAGCATCAACATCTTTAAGACACACCTACACTAGAGTATGGCCGCTCCGCAAGTTGTCCCGTGTAAAAATGCCCATGTCTGGTTCTGATGGCAGTGCCATACCCTCTCAATCATCCAAATCTGAAAAGTCAGGCACAGTAAATGAAATCTTCTCTAACCTCGTCTGAAGTAATTCAATGTAGACTATCTGGGTTCCCCAGTATAATGAAAACATGAGATCATGACACCACCACTAACGACCATCATGGGAGAGTACCACCGCACTCCATGAGAAATCTCACCAACACCGCCCCATAAGCTTGGAAGAAATTCCAAGGGACACGAGATCATTCCATCGTCACCGAGGACTAGATGGCCCAACATCGTGCCAATGGAATTCCACCGATGGGAGGATCTGAGTCGTCATTAACCAAAAACGCCACTCTGGGCATGGGTCTGTTCTGATTAGACCACAGATGAACCCCCACCGGGTTCTGAAGCAGGCCATTCGCAATGTCGAGAAAATCAGCATGAAAAACAGAGGAACCATCAACAGAAATCTAAAAAAAATCCACCAGATTCAAACCAAATCGACGAAAACATGAACCACAAGAATTATCCAAAACCGCCAAAACGAAGAACGTGCAAAAGTTCACCGAATCTGGAGCCCAAAGCCTCCCCCTCCGGGAACACAGAATCAAAGTTGACCAACCCAAGGAACCCGCTGAAAGCGTGGCTAGGTCACGAAGGACTCAGTGAAACAAATCCACTATCAGTACTGAAATCTGAGAGACTCCTAACTGAGACCATGACGATCCATGACGTCAACAGCAACCACATTGGGACGGATGCCTGGGAACCTCATTTGGAAGCGACACGTTGAGTCGAGCGACGACGCCCATATCAGGAGCCGGATAATGAACCCCACTAGATGTCGATGCACACCTCTGATGCCAAACCATTCCTACAAAGAGCCATGTCCATATGGTTCTGTGAGTCGATCCAACACAGAGGGTGAAGGGGACGGAGAATCAATGGGAAAGCCCAGCCGCCGCGGAAGTGCGAAGAGACACCGCTCAGAGGCCATTAATATATGATATGACATTTGTTAAATATTATTACGTTATTCAAGGTATATTATAAAATTAAATATTATTCAATCCAAGGTATGTAAAATATTAATTTCATTTATGTCTATTATATAGGGTTGTTAAAAATTGATAATATAAAATAGTTTCACAGAACAATCTTCACTCTTTAATTTTCCACCTCTCCTCTGCTAATGATTGATATGAAATATGTCATGACTGAATGATCCTAGAGTGATCAAGATGAACATTGAAACAGAATTGATTCAACATTTTGGAAACCAATATAAATTAGAATCTTGAATAGATCGAAATAGCCCATGTGGATCACCACTAGAGGGATTCTACCCAATATTCCATATAATACAACAATGTTAATCCAAAAGGGTTTTTGGAATATCAACAAAATAATTGGATAATGGATAGTTATATGAGATAATAAATTCATTTGATCATTATTATATTAATTATAAATTTAACATCTATGATCCCATATCATTGTTTTTGGAAACTCTATTTTAATATATATTTTCCAAAATTCCCACTGACCATTTAATCACTACGACCAATACATTCATCACATATTTTTCTATAAGATCATTTAATGAAGTACAGAATATACTAGTGTTATCATAAATAATTTTACATTATGTAGGGTAATCTTCCTTAAATTAATGAAACACTCCATTTTATTTCCCACCTATATTCATATAATGAAGTGGAAAACTAAGAGGTAGTGGTGGAATTATTAGGTTATTGAATCAGTCACCTTTTTTATATCTCCCAAATCCATTACCATTGACAAATAAGTATGAATCCTCATGGTCATGACATGAATCTATATTGAAGGCCCATAAAAGGAAAACAAATTAACTACCTCTCAATGGGTTGGGAAATAATTCCCAACATGAAATCATATATTATATGGGTTACCTAGACTTTTATAGTTCCATAATTATCCATCTTAGGATCCATGACTATTTTATTACAAATTTTATCATGACTAATTATACTTATGTTATCTACCAGTTTCCATTGGGCCTTCTATTTCTTAAATACATTCCAAAAATTTCCTATGAAATTATATAATCAATCCCAACCTATAAAAGTAATCATATCATTCTCTTAGAGTAATTCCCTAATTAATCAAACATTAGGTATCGACATGAAATATTTGATGTTCAATTTCACCCTTCACCTTGGTGGATACTTTAATTTCTATCCACCTGGATTTATTATCATAGTTTGGTTTACTAAATTGAGGCTACATTATATTAATTATCATCATTATGATCTTATCATGGTATCCTAGTAGACTATGTGAATGGAAGTATCATGATATGTTAATGAATTGTCATGGTCAAAAGTGGATATTTAGTGAGATAATGCTAAAAGTATAATGAAAAAAGAACTCATTATTATATAATACATGTACCATTGTATACAAAGATTCTATTTTATTTGTGGACTATGTCGAAAAGTCTGTTATCATTTTCCTTTGATATTGATATGTTAGTCTCCACACCACCATTGTTACCATAAACAATGATTTTAACTAATGTAAACGATTCATTATTTCTATAAAACTCACTAAGATCCTTACAACTATTCTATCCACAAACACTATCCTAGAACACCCAAGATATCATGATTCTACTATGTCACATCCTATCCTACTTTGGACACACCCCCAAATGTTAAATTCCAAAAATGGCCACCCATGTTAGCCCCCATTAAATTTCATGCAGTTACTAGCATTGAATAGGCACAACATGGATATATTGGGCATTAATCTAATGCATCTATGAATGTGAAGCTATATTTCTATATATACTAGAACATTAAAGAATATTCTCAAATGGAATAATATACTAATGAAAAACTGTTAATATCACAAAACCATGTTCAAAAAAAAAACATAGTCATTTTAATTATGGTCAAATAATTTCACATCAATCGGTAAGGCCAGCTTGAATGACATGGAAAGTATTATCAACATGAAATTAAAATTTTATCAATATCTCTATAACAACATTAACCATGAACAAAAATTCATTATCCACAATATTATTTTTTGGGTCTCTTTCAAAATGATGTAAATTTTGTGTTATATACCCCTTGTTTAGTATATTTTCTTATAGGGTGACTGAATAAATACAAAGTAGAAAATCTTAAAATCAATTTTTATTTACAGATTAAAAAAATGAATATGTAAAAGATAATTATAATTATTTAATTTTGAGGAATAAAAATCCTCATATATGTTTCATATTTTCCTATAAATATTTTAAAAATCCATTCTACCAAATGATAAAAATCATTCATATATTCTAATCTAGTTATCTCAGTTAATCGAGGTCCCAAATCCCCTAGTTTATGTAGGAGGATCCCTTCACCAGGACAATGGGTGAAAATTAAAAACTAGTGTATGTTACGAATTCCATTTTTCATATATATATGGGAGAAATTATACACCAGTGGAAGAAACTACTCTTATCATAAAATTATATGTGGTTTATTTTCTAATCAGGTAGAGGATCTTTATCATGTCTCAGATCATTGAATGATAAAGTTCTACACAATATTTAAAGGAAACATATGTTGGATGAAAAATGAAAATAAATTATATCTCATCCGAGATATAAATAATACAAACTAAAATTACACCTGGAAAAAATAAATATTCAAAAGTAGTATATTAGTTTTAAATGTGAGACCCCATTTGCAGATCAGAATAATGATATGGAAATCGAAATTATTAATAAGTCTTGTAATTCACTGGAAATTACAAAAAAATGTGTCAAAACCCCTAATTTTATGATATATTTCACAAAAAAATATAGTTTACCCCTAGGAGTGGGACACATGATCTCTTGTGGTTGGTCTCGAAGAGAGTTACCAACAACACTGAGATTGAGACACATGCCTAGAAATTTTGAAACTACAGTAGAAATTATTTAAACAAAAATTAATAAAAAATGGGTCATATATATAATTACCAAAGAAATGAATCATAATCCGAAACAATAAAGTTTAATTACAAATGATTAATGTGCAATTGATGCCCAAAAATGTAATCCAAATTATATGAGATAGATTAAATTGAATATATATTTTATATGTGGGATAATGTCACACAATTTCCTCACAAAACACCTAAATCCTACTAACATGTATGCCATTAGGATCTCTATGGGTCTTTTAGTTTACCTATAATTGATATAAAATGATCTATACACAGACACTGGTATTTCTATGGTAGGAAAAAATTTATTCCCATTAGCATCCCACCATTTGTTCTATATGCAGTATTTAGTAAAAAAATTACTTTTAAAATCATATCATGATAGAATGTAATAAAATCTAATATTTTTGTGTTTTAAGAAAAATATTAAAAAATTTAATTTAGAACAATTTCTAAATCATTTATAATGAAACAAAAAATAATTTATTAAAAACAATTTCTCAATTCATTTATAAATATTAAAATAAAAAATTAAGAATAATGGAAACTAGTATTGTGTGGTTTTAGTTCAGGGTTATCTATGTCCCATAAACCTATATTATTTATTCACCATATTCACACATATCCATAGGAATCATTACTAGAGATAAGGTAACACCCCAAAAAATTGATCCCTCTTGTCATAATAATTATTATCTAGAGTTTCATTGTATGTCCATGCCTGGAAGATAGAAATAATCATAGAATGACTATCTTAATTTATCACGATCCTTAGTAACCTAGTCTCCCATATGTCATCTCCAAAATTTTGGTGCTTTAAATTTACTTAATTAACCTCAAAATCATTATTTCATTCCAATTTTTAAATTTATTTCAATAAAATGTAACATAATAACAATCAATGTCCCAAAACATACAACAAAACATTATTTTGAAATCAATTTCCATTTTGTGTAAAAAAGCTGAAATACATGTAACAGAGAAGACCATATTATCAGATTTCATGAATCTTAAATCATGAAATAAAATTTTATATTTCATATTTGATATTATAGTGTAATAATTTATTAGTAGAAAAAAGTGTTTTTTGAATCCTCCAACCACTTACACATGGAATTTCAATATAATTAATAGGATCTACATTCAGGGATAAGTGAATTCTCCTAAAAATCAATGTAGACTCCTAATAAAGAAAATCATATCAAGAAAACAATATTAATCAAATTATAGACAAACTACGGTATGGTCAATTATACCTATTATGAAAACAACTCCAAATAAATATTAGAATGAAAAAAATTTAATTTAGCTATATTATTCTACCATTTTAATAGCTGTTTTATAATTCCAATTTCATAATTCCACAACCCATATATAAATCCATAAAAAAAAGAAATTACATGTTCATTTATATTATATATTTGAATGTTCTTTAAAAATTATGAAGAATAATTATGAAGAATAATTGTAAATGATTTTTCAAGATCCATTAACAACATATCCATTACAATTAATATATAAAAATGTTGGTATCTACAAAATTTCTATGTGAAAACTATAGAGTGTAATTTTAAGTCTATAAGTGGAAGAATTAATGAAATGAGGGTTGTATCATGTTAGAAAAATTAGTTTTCAAATTAATTGATACAAATTGAATGGGTTGGATGCACATTTTAGTAAAACATGCGATTTTGTTTGTTTTTTCACTCTATTATGTGTAGTTTCATTGTATTTTGGAATTATTTTAATAGTAATGTTTAAATAGTGCAAAAAAATAACTATACCATAAAAATACATGGTTTTTAAGGAATTATAAATAGTAATTCCAAACCATTGAAAACGTATTCACCTAATATCAAATCACAAAAATACCTCTTATTGTTAGGAAAAACACCTGAATGATTTAAGAAAATAGATACTCACTACATTAATATCTGAAACAGAAAGTAACATATTGATGGGACAAATTTCCTGACCTTTTCAATTTCTAAAAAAACTATGTATTGAAAAAGATGAATTATTAATATGAAGATGATTCCATTGATCCCTAAAAAAATATCCTCATTTAAGGATATTTTTAGAATTCATATTGTAATTTCATAATAATCAGAAAAATAAAATATAAATCCCATGTATAATTATTTATTGAAAATCAACATCCACCACCATTAACTTGATAAAATTCAAAATATTCTCTTCCATTTTTATGATTTGAAATGGAATAATATGATACATTAATTGAAGAAAAACATTTAATATATTATCACTGATTGTCATCTGTTATTAAAAAAATATCAAATAAAACACTTTCATAATGCATTCAGTGATCAAAAAAATGTATCTTGTAACTCCTTACTCACTAACCCATATATAATAATTCAATTATGTCCGTGATAGTGATAAATTATAAAGAACACACATTCACTTAATAAAAATTTCACATGGTGGCACTAACATTCTAAATATGATTTATAGTAATTAGGTGAAATTTATAATCACATGAAAATTATCTAATTCAAAAACTATAATTATAAAATAAATTTTGGTCCATTCATGAAAAGTCACCAAATACATATTAAAAACCCTGATACATTCACATTCATCCAAAAATTTCCTTACGGGAAAAATTTCATATGTGAGACTAGTAACTATTAACATCAGAGAACACATACAATCCTAGTTATCGATCCCATGAGCCTAAAATGTCCATACAAAAGTACATAGAATATTCTATGAATCTAAATTATATTATATGATTGTCTACTAGTATAATGATAGAATTAAACAATGATGAAAAAATGAGTCCTCATTACCTCCCCTATGTACATTAATATTATAGAGGTAATCTAGGAATCATTATATAAAATAATAGCATATTTTACCTCTTTCAGCATTAAAATTAGCTGAACATAAATCATTCCAAAATTCATAAACATGTTGATATCTCAAATCCAATAAAAGTGTTCCATCATAGTTATCTAATCAATAAACACCCATAAAGAATACCCCCCAAGGGGATTATTTGGTAATAGAATGATGAAATCCATATATAAATAATCTCATTTATAATTGGGAACATGGACAGGTTGAATGATTATAAAAGTCATTTTTTAGTATACCACTATCTACTAAAATGTATAAAAACCTGGAGAATAATTCACTAATTAATATTTTATAAAGGGAAAAATCATATTCTAAAAGATATAATACAACATTTTTTACATGTATTAAAAAACACAAAGAACTAGGTTACATTTACACTACAACTCTCCTAAATTAGTATGAAATAAAACAATTATTTATAAAAGTACAAATTACATCCTTGTATAATTTCCCTTCAGAAATGGTTTGCCCAAAATATAAATTTATTTCAATACCTAGGAACTATATATAATAATATTTTAATATAAATATCAACATGATAAGAGATGAAATCAATTTATCTGTATAAATTATAATGCTTCTATCTTCCTCCATCACATAAATGTGCATCCACAAAATATTTCCCATGAGAGTATATTCAATATTAAATTACATTACTACCTGGTAATTAAAAATTATACATATCTAGTCAATAAAATATTATCATTTTTAGGGGATATAGGAATTTCCATAGTCCAAAGACTAAATATACTCTACCATTCATTTGATTTAGGTCCTTATGATAAATGATTTCAATTATTATGTTATAGAGATAATATTTTCTTCAATTCCATAAATATTGTATTCCTTTAACTAAAGATTTTTGGAATGTAAAAAATATGTTCTAAATAATTAGTTGAACAATTCACACTATATGGATGAATATAATGAGAGTCAAATTACACTACCTAACCATCATGAATAGTAACATAACCTAATCTAGCTCATGAAGAATCACAAAACCACATATATTCCATTACATATTCTCGTAAAATCATAATATCCACTATGTTAATATTTAACATTAATTCATAAAAATATGTATAAAAAACAATACCCTTTTAATTTTACTAATTTCCAATTACGGGCAATCAAAAATGGTATAATAAATTTAAATTATTTCACAAACTGTCGATAAAATCATACTAAAACTATGCATCACTTGTTCTAAAATCCAATTCCTATTTCCTCACATGTCATTAATAAAATAAAATTCTCATGATAAATTATTAGTACATGCTATAAAATAACATTGGAATAGATCATAAAAATTTAATTCTGGAATTGTTATTTATTTTACATTGAATAATATAGATAATACCATATGATATAATGAATATATTTGTGGTGATTCTATAACACTTCATCATTAGTCAAATACTATAGAATATCATCTAAAAATATCCAAAAAATTATATTCTACTTATTTTCTAAAAATTTAATATATATTGGTCATTATAATAGATGTAGAAGTAGTCAAAAAAAATAAGATTGATATGAAACTAAGTGATTACCTAGCTACACCTGAATGTACTATTCAGACTATATGGATCCTTATCATTGAGCTGACGATATCTAGACTAAAGATATTTTTTTATAATTACATTCCCCTTTTAAATAATTTAATATTAATTTTATATTGGGAAAATTATAATTATTCTTTTCCATCACCTGATATAACATCCAATAATCAATACAATAATAGGGATTACCATTAACCTTTTTAGAAAATATCATAGAGGATACCTAACGAGGTATAAGCAAAAAATGGAATCCAATATATTTCAAATATAATCAATTATTTTTTAATTGGATATATTTTTCAACAACCATATAATATGGAAGGATGGATTTTTCTGAAACCCCATAGTAAATTAATTGAAAAAAAACATTCCAATCTAGAGGTGTAAAATATATATATGTATAAAAAAATTTAGGAAATATAGAAACCACAAATGTAATTTAAAAATAAATTCATCCTGTATATCAATAAAAAAAAGGAATCCATCTTCCAATAATATAGTAATATAGTTTCTTTTCAACTAGACCATAGATCCATTTCTCACTAAAACATAGTGTAGTAAAAATTATAGATATTAAGATACACTAGATGATGAATTCAATTAATCATTGATTTATCAGAAACTAACCAATCCATTACAAGAGAAAAAATCAAATAGATCATATAAAGAACAATAAAATCCCAAACTGTCTTAAATGTTGATATTAAAAGAGAAGATGAATTGTATAACACATGTATTCCTTCTTCACTCCATGAGATGACACAATGACTATAAATGGAATTATTTTCTATTTATATTTTAAAAATATTTATTAATATGGAATATAAAAATGAATAATATGGAAAAAATTCAAATAATTCTCATTATCAAGATGAATAAATAATGTTCATATATATCATACTCACGGGGCCCGAATCAAAATCCATCGATGAAACATAAAATGCATGAAACTAATTTACTTTAAAATCTAGTAATCCATGAATCATATGAATTCACTATTGACCATTAATGATCCAACTCTCCTTAACATGATTCCGAGTAAAAATTACAATACAAAGATTTTATAAATTATAATTCTCTCAAATAGTGTAATCCAATTAATAATGATTCTATCAAGTATATATTGTGTTAAATGTCACTCCAAATGAGTAGAAAGTCAATGATACACTTATATAAGATACTAAATTTTTGGTATGTTTTTTCTTCATGTATCCACTAAAACTACCCTTATAAACATCATTTCAATTCTGCTTCATTATAGAGAAGCCATAGAAAACATCACCTGATGGAAAAAGGATCCCAACTAATCATGGAATTGATATATTTTCAATTTTTACCATTCTAGAACAATCAATATACATTTAACAAAATTTTAGAATCTTTATAAAAACTAGATATCAAATAACATATTCCATTTATATTTGACACATCTAATCCTACAAATAATCATTTGATAATATCTTATGAAACAAGTGAAATAGTTTTGAAAAGATGTAGGAATATTTCATCACTATCACATCTTATTTATAAAGGGTGAGGATGTCCATGAATTTTGACATTAATAATGATTATGGAAAAAATGGAAAACATGGTCCTAATGGTTTTAAAAAACATCTTGTTTTTTCCTAGGACAATCTGTGCCATAATTTCCATCTATATCATTCATGATTAAATGTGTCTCTTTTTACCCTAATAGAATTGTAATTTTGTATAATTTTTCATATCTACTAAAAATTTACCAATAGATCATTTACATAATATAGATCATGAACTCCATGCAGGTATTGTGGTTTCTATAAAAAGGAACTCCATGATTACATTTTCTATTCTCTATATCCTAGTTTCTCTATGAAATCTTATGCTGGTGTGGGAAAAATCGCTATTTCTATAGAATATAACATTAAAACTACCTCTTTATCATTATTTTGATCAAAATGATGGTTTACAAGAATAATATCATCTTCTAGAACCTTCTAAGGAAAATAAAAATAATTTAGTTTAATGGTAGTAAACCTAATAATGAATATAGATCATATGACATGTCTGAAATATCAGTTTTACCAATTAAACCCTAAGAAAAAAACCTTTTTTCAAAACATATCATAAGTGATAATCTTTCAAATGTAACGTAATATCTAAAGGATTATTAATATTAGTTTTGTATCACAACAAACTCATAATATAACCACATTATCTGAGAAACCATTCTCTTTTCTATATCTGTGTCGAATGAAATGAGGTAATGTGATCCTAAATCCATTGATAATAATTTTTCAAGAACCAAACTAGGTCATACAAGAACCATAATCTTATGATGGACCATGAAATTCCTCGTATGGTATATTAGATCCACGAGAGTCAATGATATGCACATGGGAATAATGAACAACACTTTTAATGATATATCATATATTTATAAAAATAGATTACATAAATTAATTAAATTCAACATTCTAATAAAAATTCATATAACATAATATATTAAGTAAAATAAAAATACAACTTCCAAAACAAAACATGTAAACTGAAGTTGTTTAGATAGAAAATAAATCCTATCTATTTGATATTAGGGTTTAAATAATATAATTTCACTACCAGACACCCACTATGAAAAATAATTTATAAATGATACCTCGATGAGGTTCCTTTTAGTTACATGGGTATGATAATACAATATTTGAACTCACATAATCAAATGTGTATTGTTTGGGACAAAATACTAGAAGGATCCAAAAAATATTTCTATATGTAGGATTTTTTATGACAAATATTGCTGATTAATTTAAATACATTATTTGATTTCTATGTTTCTCATTTATTTATTGATAAAACATAGAAATTATCCCACATAGAACAATTTATAAAATTTTCATAAACAATCCATTTTCAGAAAATTAATAGAAAAACCATTTCACCACACATATTAAAATAACTAGTTATAAAATGATGAAATTTGGATCTTAGACATATATTTTTTGTCTTTTGGATAGTGAGGATCCTCATGCCATAGATATAAATACACAATGAACACACAAATACTAAGGCCATATTCCTTTTCATGAGGGAACATCACATTATTTTTTTCCCATGTTATCATAATTTTTTTCTTAGGTTTTGAAAATTTTCAATTCATAGTAGTTGTAATCCATCCTAGAGTGTTTCCTCTAATATACTCTCCTCCAATGTACACTAGTGTCCAATATTCTTTATTCCTAAATGAAGGATATCAATTTCACAAATATTTCAAAATTACAACACCCAATATCATATATATATATATATTAAATAATAATCTAATGAATAAAAGAACACTTGGTACAACAAATAAAAAGTGATCCCATGTGTATTTAGTAATATATAAACATAAAAAAATTATTATAAGTACATTTACTTTATTATAAATCATTGAAACATGCACTATTTAATTATATCTTCTAAATATTCATTGGGAATATTTGGATGTATATATGAATGGTGTGTCTTATTCATCCAAATATTGGAGTAAGAAAATAATATCATAAGAAAAGGTAGTCCATTTGATACAAGAGGAAAAAATGTATCACAGTAGGTGTGAGAGTCATAATATTGAATGATGTGCCATGATATAATGTGATATAATAAAATAAACATGGTATTGTAGGAATAGTGTGATACATTCCATCATTAACATATGTTAAGGCTTACTTTGATGAAATCATAACATAGTGTTCCATGGATTATCTCCCTTACATTATACTTGGAATTTCATTATATTAAATCATTTCCCTATCAATTAAAGTGATATATAAATATTTCCACCAATTAATTTCATATCATGTACATTTATAAATGTTCCCCATTGAACATAAAATGTATGATCATATTTAACAACATTTAGATCCACGATTATTTTTTATGGAATATATATATATATATATATATATATAAAATTCACAAATAAATGAGTTATAGTTTACTCTATTTTAAAACCATTTACTGAAAATTTGGAAGCACATTCAAAAAAATATTTGGATTGGAAATATCAAAGGACACATTTGATTTCATAATGAGGATATATAATGATTCATGGGTGGGAATAATGGGATTGAATGAGTTCTCTCTTAACATTCACATATGAATGGTACTAATAGATATGTGTTAATAAATTTCACAGGAGGAATAATATGAATGAAACAGGGATAATAAAAATGATGTTCGTGAATAATGGAGAGAGGTAGGGGATCCCTTCCTTTCTAAGAGAACTAATAAAAGTTTGGTAAGAGCTTGATTAGAATTTTTTGGAAACATTTGATGCATATATATTGTTAATAATATAATAATGTCACAATCCAATGTTTTTTTATTAATGGTAAAATGGACTTTCCTTTATTAATGATCAGGTCATTACAATCATCGACCCTTCATAAATTTTCCCCTATAAATTTTTAATTAATAGACAATAGAAGATGAGATTAAATTTCAATGGTCACATATTTGGGTTCCAATGACCCCTCCTCAATGATGCAGTTGTGCCACAACACACTGACCTTGTGTGTTTTCAATTTTCATATAACTATTTCTCTTCAATCAGAAATCTTCCCTAGAATCTCCATTAATGAGTGATCATTATCCAATTGATCGATATCATGAACCAGTTCATGTTAGGGATTTGGAATAAAAATACTCATGAGGGATACATGGAACACATCATCTAATGGAGAATGGTTATTTAGTTATTGTAGTCAATCGTCCTTCTAACATCCCTTCACTATTTTATCAGGTACTCCCTTAACCTCATCATGGTTCCCTCCTCCATTGAGATTGGGAGAATACCAATAATGGTGAAGTTATATATTCATTGTACATTCACTAAAAAGAAGTCATTTTATGTAAGCTATTGAATGATTTCATGTTGTGTAAATGGGTTAGATTCCATGTAATTGTTGTTGGGTACATGTCATAAAAGGGATCATGTTGATAAAGATTACATTTCGTGAATGGTTGTTTCAAGATGTGCCTTTTTAAATGAAAAAATTTATATCTAAGTTGTTGGATTTATTAGTGTACTTATCTAGTGTGGGATTCATGATTTTAATCTAGGTTTCATGCCATGTAACGGCCCATGTACACTTTTTAATGATAGTTGGTGATTGATTTTTTACAATTCCTTCTTACGTTCTACTTAGCTCCCATCCTAATAAAGTTCTAGGTTTTTTTAGAGACTCAACCCCTTCTAGATCAATTCATTCTACCATAGATCTCCATTTCATTTTTGGAGCATCTATCCAGGAATGTATCCATTCCATTATTTCATTTCATTTGATCTTGGAATCACCGTTTGGAGAATATTTGGATTTTTTGGTCTATGGTTGGTGGTATTTCTTGGTTTCTTCCATGATATGTTGGGTAATATCATTACGAAGTTCTTTTTATACATTGTTTGTGGTGTGATAGGCATTCAACAAAGACGCATGTTGGTTTCATATCTTCCGAAAACCTATTATATTGTAAATTAAATTTATATTGATGTAGATTTTTTTCAATCTCTTTCATTGAAATTTTTAGTTTTCATTGATTTTCGATCCCATTACGGTCATTTTTGACCCATGTTTTGAGGTTGGTGGTCTTGTCATTAGCCAATGTTGATAAATATGATTGATTTTCATTGTAAAATCTTTTGTATATTGAAATTGCCATGGTTTTATTGTCTGTGTTAAAAAGGGGGTTTTGATGATAACTCGGATTTCCATGGTTAATGATTAATAGAGAACATGGGTATTTTCAAAACATTGAAATGGAATTTGTGAAATGGGTTTGAAATTATTTTCAAAGCACTGAAATGAATTTTTAAAAAGAGGACAAGGTTTGCCTAGGTTACTTGGGTGGAAAGTTTAAGTGAGGCCATTGTCTATTGTTTTCTGATTATAAAGGAGTTTTGCATTGGGGAATTCCTTTTTCTCCATAGATTATCATTCTAGGATGCTGATATTGTCATTTTTTTGGGATTTCTCATGGTGTCTTCCTCTACTTTCTTGGCCTATTATTTAGGTATCAGAATTTGAGCAACTGATATATTATGGTATGAGTAGTCTACATCATGGACCTAGAGTATTTCGTGGTGTTGTGATACTTATGATTCTATTTTGTATTTATTTTCATTCATAGTTCACATTGATATGCATGTTTATACATGTTGAATAAGATATGGAAAATTCTCTTTTAAATTGATATACCTGGTTTTGTTTGGAATTGTGGAAAAATGGAATATTTTTCCACGTTATCTGTAGAACTACTTTACTTCTTATTATTCAATTTTTTATTTGAAATGGGAATACAATGATTTTTATACAAATCTTGGTTATATATCATCTAGGTGGGATCCAATTGATCTTATTAAATCACACCCTACTAACCTATTTGATGGTGTGTAGACCTCTATTTGTCTCGAGTGTTGGAAAATACAATGTACCATGGTGAGGAAGCGTGGTTGTTGTCAGATGGTTGGGTAGCTAGTGTTGAGATGGTGGGAGACCGTCCCTAACATCATCTGTTGTATCATTTAGGATTTTAGTCCTTTTTCAATTGAAATTTTCATGGAGTTTTTTTCTTACTTTGTAGTTTTCTATTTTTTTAGATTTATTAATATTATTGTATACATGTATTCTTTATATTTCATTGTTGATTCTTTTTATATATAAATATATATATTTAACGTAGTTTTTTAGATTGGGATAAATCCTTTTTTATTGTCTATTTTTCAATGTATGATTTTTTGTTTCAAGCATGTGGGGATGGAGAACTCCATTCTGGTATGTAATGGAATGGTTCCGGTGACAGGTTTAAAGAAAACCTTGGTTGGTTAGTAAAAAATTGGTATTAGAGTAGGGTTGTCCTCAAGATTCAATGTCTTGGGACATTTGTTAGACTGGAGATTGGATTTTCAAGACTTGAGAGGTATGATGTGATATGTTCATGGCTAGATCATTTTGAAACGAGACTCATGTTTCCAAGGGACATTGGGATTTGTGTCTCTAGATTTGGTTTTTATTTTAAAATATCTTTTTTTATCATTTTGGTTTTCTATTTTTAACTGAGATTAGTTCAATTAAATGATCATTATTATGATTTGGTGAGTAATAGTATGCCTCTATGATGTCATCCATGAGTTCCTTTGTACACTGCAATAGATTTTACTTAAAAGAACCCACATATATATATGAATCTCCTCAAGACTATCATACAATCATTCTTTTAGTGAAGAATTTTTTGGTTGTAGATAAGTGTCGAGTGTAAGATAATGTAGTTCTGAAAATAGTGATACGTATTATACGTGTTGAATCATTAGTAGTTATGGATTTATTTGATATTGGTTTCTCCAACACATTTGTAATGTTTTCTCCCAAACATTCACCTTGGTATGAAGAAATAGTATATGTTTAGGTGTTCTTCTTGTATTTTGTCAATATTCTATACAGATTTGTTCTTGGATTTTCCCATTATTAATTTAGATCTATTTTATGTCATCATCACTATGGATTGTTCCATTTCTCATCAAGCAGAGGATGATTGTTATCATTGGCCAGTTTTGTCTCACCCTGCTAATGGGATCTATCATGTGTTTGAGTTGGAGTTTGACCTAAGGTTAGGTCTTGGAGGACCATCCCACCCAGAGCTCAAAAGATTGTAACATGATGAGTTGTTTCAGCCCAATTTCCTCTCTAATGTCATTGAATCTGAAATTGTTGTCCATGAATTTAATGATGCTTTATCAAAATATTTATCTAGTCTTCCTCCATAAAATATATATAACTTACAATGGATCTAGTTATAGGTAGCCACCTATATTGACATCTTCTTATCGTATAGCACTAGTGGAGATGAAATATAACAAGATTTCATTGTAAGACCTATTAGAAAATGGTTTTTTATACATAGAGATTCTACCTGTGCATCCCATGTTCCAATTAATTATAAAGGAGATGGATCATTTTGTCTATGTGTGGACAATCTAATGTTGAACTAATTGATGGATAAGAAAAGAAAATTCTATTGCTAATGTGGATGAACTATTTGATTAGTTAAAGGGGGTATATTGGTTTTCTAGGATCGATCTTTGAAGGGGTTGTCATCAGATAATATTTCAGAAGATTGAAATACTGAATACAGAATTCAGGAGTAGGCATGGAAATTTTAAATATCTAGTGTTGCCTTTTTTCTGTCTATTTCACCTATAGTTCTTATGGATTTGATGAATTTGATACCCAATAAATACATTGACACTTTTTTGGTAGTGTTCATGGATGATATTCTCGTATATTCAAAATCTAAGAGTGAGAATGAGGAACATCTGAGTTTGGTTTTGTAAATTATGAGATTTCACCTTTTCTATGGAAATCCTTTTAAATGTAGTTTCAGGATTTAGGAAATGTTGTTCTTAGGGAACATAATTATTAGCGTGTCTTATTAGTTGATCCAAAATAGTTAAAGGTCATTTTTTCAGGATGGAACTAAAGAATCTATATTAGATACTACATATCCATGGTCTTATTGGATACTACTGACAGTTTTTCAAGGACATCCTATGATGGAATCACCATTGATTGATCCTACAAGGAAAGAGGTGAAATTCACATGGGATGAAAAGTGTCATACATTATTTAATAAACTAACAAGTATTCTGACATCGACTCATATTAAAATCTTATCTCATCCTGGTAATGGATACATTATGTTTTGTGGTGCTTCATGTGTGGGTTTGGGATGCATCCATATAAAGGATAACTATGTGGTAGCTTATGGATCTCATCATCTTTGACACCATGAAAAGAAATATACCACTCTTGATTTAGAGACTACTGCATTCATGCATGTGCTTATGTGTTGGTGACACTGTCTTTTTGCGGAAAGGTTCATAGTCTAATTTGAATATAAGAGTATGAGTTATATAACTTCTCATAATGAAATGAATCTTAGAATGAGGCGATTGGATGAATAACCTAATACATTTACATAACTTTTTCCTATAACCCATAAAAGTGGAATGTTGTTAAAGATGCACTTAGTAGGAAATTACCATCACAAGTTGTCCTGGAACCAATGGATGTGTGGAACCCTAGAAGGATTTTTCATAGTTTCACCAAATCCTCAGAAGAATGTTTCAGGCATAATTCTGGATACTTTCCAGTTATCAACATCTCCCATAGACTCTATCCTATAGAGTTAACAATTTTATTATTTGTTTGAAAAGACTCAAGAAATCCTTTATGGTGGGGAGACTATTTCAGGTTTCCCCTTTTATTTATATGGTATGCTTCACTTCATAAAAATGATAGTCATCCTGGTATTTGTGAGAAGTTAAGTCCTGTTTGAGTATCACATCTCTTCATGGGTTATACATCTAGGCACAATGAATATGTATTACATCATGAGGTAGATATTATGATGGTTGTCTATAATTAATGACATCATAGAGGTTGTGTCTCTCTTTTACACCTGGAAAAGTATAATGGTAGAGAACATGAATCCTTCTAGTGTTCATAATCCAATTCCTATGCTATTTGGGAAATGGGATGAGGTATTCAAGAATATTTTTGAGGATCTCTAAGGTCTCCCTGATGAAATAATTCTATATGGGTGGTTGTTTGTCATTTAGAAAAGTATGCTCATTTTGTTTTGATCATGGATAACACTATGGTTGATGATCTGGGTATGGTGAATGTGTAGAAGATTGTGAGGTTATATGGGAGTCTTTCGTCACTTTTTTTGGATAGGGATCCAATGATTACTTTGAGATTCTAGAGGATACTTAAAGAGGTGATTGGAACTCAGTTCATGTTGAAAACAACATATCATACAGAGACATGTGGTCAAACTTAATGAGTAATTCAGATCCTAGAATATATGATCTATGCTTGTGACTGGGATTTTAGTAGATCATGGAATATTCATCTGGGATTGGTTGAGTTTGTTTATAATAATAGTTACCAGTCACTAAATAAAATGGATCCATTTGATATGTTTAAATGATTCCCATATAGATCACCTCTTTATTTGTATGAGGTGGGAGTTGTATCTTTAGTTAGACCAAGTTTGATTTATGAAATGTTTGTGATGATTTTGGATTTACATCAACATATGGTTAAATCTTAGAGTCGACATAAATCCTATACAGATCAGAGACGATGAAATTTTGTGTTTTCTATAAGTGATTGGGTTTTCATGGAAGTTTCTCCTAAGTAGGGTCACCGACAACATAGAATAATGTGAATGTTGGATCCGAGATATGTTGGCCTATTTGTTTTCACATATCATATTTGAAAAGTTACTTATTTTTTACCATATCTAGTTCAGTTTATAGGTATTCGTGATGATTTCTATATATCACAGAACATGAAATATTTCCGTGATTGTTCTCGCATATTTAGTTGGAAGAAATTTACTTAGAGATAAATGGTTCTATTTTGGAGAAATTGGTTTAGATATTTGAATCTCAAGTTAATGTCTTGTTTTCGATGTTTATTCCATCGGTAATAGTTCTATGGAAATAATTATCATATTCTAATTAGATTTGGGAATATAAAAAAATGATGAGTGACTAGTTGCCTCATCACATTCTAGGGATTATATCTTTCACATGACTTCATGGGGATGGGGAGTCTTTACGGTGGGGAGTTTGTAACATCATGTTACCATTTTATTGGTTACACACTTAAACACATTGTGGTTTTCGCTTCAATAGAGATTGGTAGGATACTTATAACGGTGAAATTTATGAAGTTTTGGGCATTCACTAGGAATAGGTAGTTTTTGTTGGCTGAAGAAGGATTTCACATCATGTAACTAGGTTACACGCCATGTAATTGTTGTAGGGTACAAGTCGTAAGGGATGTTGTTGAGAAATATTACACGACATGAATGGTGGTTTCTTGTTGTGACATCTTTAAATAATGAAAATTTTATTTTAGGTGATGGACTTTTCATCCAACATATCCAGCATGGTTCTAATGATGTGTATGAAGGTTTCAAGCCAGGTAATAGTCTGTGTACATCTTTTAAAGAAATTTTGTGGCTATTTTTTTTAGTTCCTTTCTATGTTCTTCATGCGTCTCGACATAAGGATGTTCCCAAGAATTTTTTGAGAGACTCAACACCTTCTAATTCGATTCATTTGACACATGATATTTGTTCCAGTTGTGGGAATCTCGCAACATATGTAACCTTTCCATTTAATCTTTTCTTTTGATCATAGTATCACCATTGAGTTGTGTCTTTGAATCCATTGCTCTACAGTTGGTGATTGTTCTGGGTTTCATCCTATATCATTTGTCTGATCTTGTCTAAGAGGCCTTTTCTTTTGTTGGTTGTGGTTAAACATTCATTTTTAATCAAGGAATATGGGTTTAAACTCTTGCCTTATCCCCTTTCATTCTAAATTTAATCATTATTAATTAGGATTTTATTCTAGGACCTTTATTGACAATGATGTGTTTTGTTGGATTCAGAATACATTACAGGTGTGTGTGACACATGTTTTGAGGTAGGTGGTTCCATATTTAGCCTATGGTGATGAGCCTAATTATTTTTCTTTATAAACTATTTATATATTGGAATTGGAATGATTTTTGTGTGTGTGTCAAAAAGTGGTTTTTAATGAAATTTGGGTTTTCCCTAGTTATTGATAAATAGAATGAAAATGGTTATTTTTAACACATTTAAATTTAATTAGTGAAATTGTTTTTAATTTTTTTTTCAAGAATCATAATGAATTGTGAAGAAAAGAACATTTTTTACCATGGGTACATAGGAGGAAGGTTTAGCCGAGAGTATCATTAATTTGTTTTTCATTATCAATGATTTTTTTCTTGGTTATTTCCTCTGTTTCATTATCATATTGTTCTATGACACCAATATTGACATTTTGTGGGGTTTAATAGATGTGTATTCCATTATTACTAGGATCATTGGGATAGGATCTGAATTTGTGATCTTTATTGAATTTGGAATGATTACGATGAGGCCTGGACCTATATTATTATGTAGTGTTACGATACATGTTCTTTATATTTTTATTTCATGGATTTCTATGTTATCCTTCATATATATGTTTATAATTATGGAATATGAAATGGAAAATGTTCATTGAAATTGATATACATGATTAGTTTATAACAATAGAAAAGGGAAATATTTACCATGTATCTTATAATACAACATTATATATTATCATGAAATTTTTTATTTAAAAATGGAATACATTGATTTTTATATAGAGTCTATTTACGGAACACCTGGGTGGGATCCTACTATGCATGTTATCCTACACCCTGTGGACCTCTATAGTGGTGTGTAGTCTTTGGTTTTTCGTTCAATGCATGGAAAGGAAAGGGAAAAAATGAGACAGTGAGGTTCGTGTCAAATGGTTGGGTTACTAGTTGATATTTGTTGTGATTCCATCATTACCATCATTTAGAATTGTTGATTTGTTCTTAGTACATTTTAGTTGAAATTGTCTTAGTGTGCTTAATATTCTTTTTTTGTTTTTTTTCTAATGTTTTTTTAGAGTTATGGAATATATTTAATCTTCAACATGCATTATTTCTTATATATATATAAGATTAGGTTTTTCAGTTTGGGCGAAATTGTTCCCTCTGTTTTGTTGTACAATGCCTGGGTGATAGTTTCCAACCCTAGAGGATTAGGAATGTGCTTCGGGTATGTAATGGAATGGATTGGGAGATATGTTTGTGGGAATCCTGGATCGGTTCATTATAGACCATCACTCTAATGTAATCAAGGAATTCAAAGAGGGTGATGTATCTAAGAAATATACTTCCCTTCTTCCCAAACATCCTAAAATTATTTCATAGTGATATATAAAGGAATAAAATATTATTGACCGCATACAATACGTATCAACAATGATTTAAAATATAGATTATCTATAAATTTTTCGTTGATTTCATATGATGCTATTTTTTTTGAAATATCTTTTTCAACACATGGATATGATCATGTCTAATCAAAATTTTCTCTCCTACTTCTTCCACTAATTTGAAATTTCTTCTCTTTATCGTATACATATCCTAATAATGTTCTATTTAAAATTCTGAATGGAAACTTTTGTTACATGATAATTGCAATATGTGATGGTGCGTGCATAGACATCTAGGTATATCAATTCAACTTCACCTCAACAAATCAACCCATTTTTAATAGAGAATTATGAATGAACATTCTTTAAGCATGAGATGTTGTTATTATGTTCAGTTATGTTTGGAATGATTTCTAAATACTTCTCTAAAAACATGATGTTAAGCTCAGATAATGATCTAATGTAGTTGATCGTTGAACCTCATGAAGCCATAAAACTTTCATAATATATATCATTTAGAGTTTGTATGAAGAAGAATATACCATCATAGTAATGAAATGAGTAATCATTCTATCGTTATTGACTTCCACCAAGATGGATTTATTTTTTATAGGTGTCATGGCGAGTCCTTTAAAGGTATACATTTTTGAATTTCCATATTTCGATAGTAATATGAGAAATAATTGCATTACACGCTTATACATTTTTCATCCATACTAGATTTTTTCGGAAGAAAAATCATCATGATACAAACAATGTAATCTCCCAATTTATGTTAACCCAAATTAATTTTTACTTTAAATATATAATCATTTTAATGCGTCGTGGATAAAAATATAATGTTGAGCTATGTGTTTTGTAAATAATTTATGACTTCATTATTTGTTACGATGGATAACATATCCAAGATAAAACCCTTATAACTCTAACTTATTTTTATGTTGATCTCCATAAACATCGCTATGTTATTATGTAAATACACATTGTTATTTTTTCCTCTATTCTCTTCTAATGAATATATGATTAATGAATTATTTTTGAATGGGTGGATAATTATCCATTTATAATTTCAATATGAATCATTTTTATATCCTTGAATATTGGATACCTTTCAATAATTAAAATGTATAAGGCGGGGAGATCCTTTCATTGTAGTGTACTATCATTTTTTCATTTTAAGGATAGTAATGGATTTTACATTCAATATACTTAATAAACTATACCTTCATTTCTTAGTGAATAATAATCTCATATTTTAATATATACATGGTGATTTTATTGTATGTAACTATGTCAAACATAACTCTATTATTATTATGCAACAAAATATTAAATTTAATGATCACTAGTTCTAATATTAGATCATTTTTTAGGTTTTTACTATTTCATCATTAATCAGCAGGAGGAATATGAAATATCTTTTTGATCATTCATGATTTCAAAACCTAAGACATTTTGGAAGCATCATTATTGAACATAAATCCATACCCATAAGTGGGAATGTGAGGAAATGGGGAGTTATTATCCTATTGTTCGTGTTTTTGTAGTGCTCTATGAATTTAGAAATTTAGTAATTCCTGATAACCATAAATGTGTAAGTTGTTACTAGGATTGAGAATCATGATATGTTTCTCAAAAAATTAATATAGTTCCCAAATAATCCTTTGATGATTTTTATTTCTATAACAATTTATTATTTTCCATCTGTTAATTTTATTTATTTTTTTAAATATAAAAATATAACAATTTCTTATTGATAACATTACTTACGAATGATTCATAGTAAAACTAAATTTCATAGTTATTGTAATTTTCATATAACGTCTTCCTCTTCCTGGTGGCTAATACATTATTAAAATAATTTTTATATCCCTCCTTTATTTTATAGTACATAATAAAATCATCTATAAAAATTACCAAAGAAAATCTTGAGGTAATCAATAATGATACTAGACTTCTAGTATATGAATATTTTCAGAGAATTAGTGATTCCAGATGAAATTAATATAAACTCGTAGTGACAATAATTTATATAACAAGTTGTATCTAGTATAACCTCCACCATCAAATTTGATTGATAATATATTGGCTGATGATCCCCTTCAGAGAACTACGGTGATTCACATATGAGATGGTATACATCAGTAATCTATTAGAGGGGATAATTTTTATTTATCATGATCTTCTTATGAATGTGGTAATAAATGAAGATGTGAATTGACTAATTCTACTTCATAACAATGAGGTCTGGTGCACCACAATGTGATGCACGTGGGAATATAAAACCATTATCAAAATTATATTGTGGTTTTTATTCTTCACCTCAAGATCAAAAATGGTCATTCTATATAGATTCGTGTATTTTATGAAATCTATATGTATGAGATCATATAAGAACTCAACATTAGGACAATATAGAGAAAAAAAATTATTCTAGAGACATATAAGATAATTCCCCTAAAATATGCAGGTCATCATTGATGATATTTTCATTAGTCTCAATCATTTTAGAAAAATTTGGTTTCATAGAAGCTAATAATATCCATTCTTAATATGTTGTCCCTGATGAAGATCCATCCTCATACGATTACTTGTAAAAAATTTCAAGGAAATTTTTCATGCACAGGGTGAATATATTCTATCATTTATTTATAATACATATATATATGTAATTACAATCCATTCCAATATTTGAATCAAATTAAAATTCCGGGATACATAATTTTTTGGAGGAGACTAAACCTACAAATTTGAACATGGGATGAGTATTATACTTGAGATTCAACAATACCCCCGTTTTTCATCTTCATTGATAACATGAATATCACGGTTTGAATTATTTTTTTAAATTAATAATTATAATTATTAACAAGAATTCATTCATATAAATAGATTAAAAATATATGTTTAGTATTCCTAAATGAATAACAAACATACATGTCACCAGTTTATTTCTAGGATCCACCACAACAGTTGTGATGGAATACGCTCTCTAATTTTTTCTATTAAATGGAAGTTGTTTTCATATGAAGTCATTGATAAAACTCAGAAACTATCATTGATCCTTATTTTTATGTTTTTTGTACTGTTAAATCACAAGAAAATAAGTTGGGTATTGACTATAGAATTTTGTTCCTCTATCACCATTGTTTGTTTCTCCAATCAGTAATTTTTAGCTAGGTACCCATCCATCCCACACCAAGATCATTTCCATATATCACATAGTTAATTCCTATGTTATTTTATCTCAAAATATTGATTGGTGGGATGTTGTAAATTTTTCCACCATTAGATTTTTCCATTATACACCTATTGTTATGTTGTTTTACCAGTTTTTATCCCTACGAGATCCTTGAGATTCATTGATATATGTATATAATTTAAGTTAATATAATAAAATGTCTATGTATAATTCATTGATTGTAATGTTTATTCCTCTTAGTAGACTAATATTTATCCCACAAAAGGAGTTGTTAAATTATATTTTGTGGTAATGACTTATCTGGGGGCACACAGAGCTTATAATGTGGTGTTTTACTAGAAAAAACGTGATCGATTCATCATCATTTTTCATGTGGAAAATTAAATCGTTCTTTATTTTTCATCAAATAGTGTGAGGGAAAAAATGTTGGAAGGAATTTTCTGGAATTCCATTAACACAATTAGTTCAAATATATCCTCAGACATCTTTTTTTGACCAAATTCCACAATTGATCTTATTCAATATGCATACTAAAAAAACCATCACAATATTCTATTTAATAGGGTATCGAAGGATTGATATGATATTTATATTTGAGTTGATGCATTACTCAATGGCTAGGAGATTAGAAAATACAGTGATGTTTTGAGTACATCATCATATAAATCCTTCAATTGAAATTTTATTTTTCATTATGGTATTTGAGAGTTCCTCCTGATTTACTTTTCTATTTACATCCAGAGTCTATTAAAAATTCATCATTATAATGTTCAAGATTTTTTCACTCCTCACGTTTCAAATCATTAATATGAAATCATAAAATTTGAACTCACATTAGTTGATTAATTAATTCCTCGAAACAATATCCATTTTCTATAAATAATGATAAAATTATGGATTATACTTTTTTAAAAATTAAAATCCTAAATATGAAACCAACAATATTAATGGGATAACATATAAATGAAATTTATTCATTAACATATAAATCTATATATTTTATTTTAATTTATCAATTATAAATTTCCAAATATAAAATATAATTGATATTTTCCCAATAATATTGTCCCATCTCTAACTTTTGAATTTACCAATGAATAACCTATAATAGTGTCGAACTTGTTGTATATTCGGGATTATTTTCATTCACTAGGTAATAATTGAGTCACTCTCAATGCACCATTATCAGGGTAATTTCCCCTAGGTTCTCTCATCTAGAGAGACATTCACTTGTAGTATCTAGATAGTGATGAATCTTCTTTAGAAAAATACTTATGTTTTACATTACAAAACTATATGAACTTTTCCTATGTTTTAGTCTCAATCATATATATTTCATTATATTTTTCGTATTCAATACCCTAAAATATATATGCATTCCCATGATAACCATTATGGAAACCCATATTATTAATAAATATTATTTTTTCATTTTTATTATAAAATCACACACAGAACAACCTAGATTGGAACTTTTACAATTGTCTTTGTCTAATTAGGTACTTATAACTACAAAAGACAACATGTGTACCATAACATTATGTAAAAACATTGTATCATTCCCTTACCATCCTTGGAACCTCTAGAAATCATTAAATAAACTATGGATGACCATAAGAAAGGGGTTGTATATATACCTCTGAGTAATGGACTAAACAAATAATATCATAAGGTAATGTAGAATATTTGTTAAAAGAGTAATTTCGATGTAATATAAGTGGGTTTATATTCATAATTACAAAAAATGAATAATAATATATCATGAGAGAATAATGGGAACACAGGAATGTAGAAACAACAGAAAACATGACACAATATTCATAAATCAGGGATCAATTCCACGACAATATAATGTTGTGTTATAAAGATTACCTATAAAAAAATATAAATGTAATATCATGATATTTAAATATTTACCAAATCGTTAGAGGGATATATAAATATTTTTCCACCTATCATATATCATATCATGTACATGAATAAGTGTTCCACATAGATCATTCAGAAAAAGATTATATTTCATCAGATTTATTCATATGATGTTGAATATTGTGATACATACATGGAATTACCAAAAAAAAAGAACAACAATTCCATCTAGTTGAATACCCATTAATGGAACTAATGATTTGTTTTCAAAACAAAAAATTTATGGAATGTAAAAATCACAAGATATATATGTTAGTATACTAAGGATACATATTGATTCATGGAGGTATAGACAAGAGATAAAGGGTTGTCTCATTACGTGGAAATCAAAACGGTATTATTAGGGATGCGTTAAAAACATTGTTTAAAATTAAACTTTTTACTTAAAAGGAATAAATTTAAATGGGTTCACTAATAAATAGGAGAACGAGGGGATACATTACCTAGGTAGGGTGCTTCTAAACCTAGGGTAGGTGTTTCATAAGAGAATTGGCCAATATGGTAGGGGTCATATGTAACGCCCCGACCCCAGTTACTGAGATTCGGTACATTATTACATAACATTGGCATGTTGAAAAGAAAGATAAAATCTCGAAACACCGATTAGTTTAGTACCCTTGGAAACACTAGATATATTCATAATGTTTTACATTACATCATAAAAATGAAAAATAAAAAAACATTGTCTCCATAGTCTACACTCTTATACCCTCATACTATCCCTGCAGGTCATTCATAATTTACTTCTTCACATCCTGGGAAAAATAAAACATTGAAAATGGGTGAGCTCAAATCCCCAGTAAGGATAAAAGTATAGCGTAAACATTCATAAATAAGAATAATCATTTAAGGAAATTTATAACTAAAACAAAAGCCTTTTAAAATTGAACTTCAACTTAGTATGGAAAATATATAATGAAATAATGCCATTTACTTATTCCCATGGATATTCTGCTAATCGAATAATCACATGCAATATCAATAACCACTTTCATAATGATGGAATGCGTAATGCCAGAATATCATAACCACATAGCCAAGGCCTCATTCCAAGACTACAAATATGATTTTCCCATGGCCTTGTGCTAAGATACTAGATTGTCTCATGAGACCTACTGATGCATAGAGGAGCTATAGTGGGCTCCACCCATCACATATTAATTCGAATGCATTCCTCATATGAACAGGTTTATACATTACATAAACATTCGTATTAAAACTAGAAAATGAATTTTAAATAATTCATCCATATACCATGAATGGTATAAAAATAACACATCCACCATCAAAATTATCACAAAACCTTCAATAAAATATAGCAATTTTGTATCATAATAAATCAACGTCAAATAAGAGTAAAATCCATCAAGGTTTGCTGACATAGATGAAATCAAAACTCTTTTTAGAGAAATATCTCTTTCTATTTTGAAATAATTTAAGAGTCATATAAAACATTTTCTTTGAAAATATTATTCTAATATTGTAAGGGAAGCTTCGACGATTTTATAACGGCAGAAAATAACCGCAGTCGCCGTATAAGTTAAAAAAACATTCTTACCTTAATTCTGTGGAAAAGGTTAAAAAGCACCTTGTTTGGAAAACGGCCGAATGATTCCTTTATAAACCTCTTATAAAAATTCAAACAAGGGTATAAATTACATTAACCCATATTCTTGTAAATAGTAAAAAAGTTTTGAAATACATTTTTAAGAAACATGGATGTGGATGATAAAGAAATCCTATTAGATTATTACGTATAAACATCCTCGGATAATGAAGAGATTGTGAAATATACCCTTACCTTGTACTTTTCCTTGGTTGGGGGTAGGTTAACCACATTTATAATGGTGAAATAATTGTTATTAAATTTTACAATAATCATATACATTAATATGATATCATATATGATCTTTTAACATTGATTTGTTAATAATATCTTAGTATTATCGTGGTTTCGGGTGTTAACTTACTCATTTTCTTTTATATGTTTTTTTATTTAAGACATGTTTGTAATGGATAGGATGTATCGTATTCATATCCATAATTATATCATGTCCTTAAACAATATTTTTTAATCATAAAATTATAATTATACTTGAATGGATATGATGGAGAATGAATATCATCACGTTCGTGAAGACGGTAGTCCATACGTATGCACGAGCGACAATATCATTCTTTTGATATTAAAATTATATATAATTGGATGATATATCATATATAAAGAATCATTATAATGTTATTTTTATTATTTATATAAATTACAGATCATTATTATACCCATCCAAATAATAATATATTGAATAACATTTACACCATGACGTGGAGACGGTAAGCCGTACGTACGCACGTATGGTGACATTGTATTCAAAGGGTGTATAGAATAATGAATATGGTTGTAACAAATTTATAATAACATAAATGTATATATATGATACTGGAGTTATTATTTTAGAATTGTAATAACAAATAATGAATAAGTGGATGAAGAAAGGAACTTGAAAAAGGGTGGTGAAATTATTACCTCTTCTTCGGGTTCTTTCTTTTTGATTTGATCAAAATGACTCCATAGGTTGGCTTTCTGATCAAACTAAGGACTCTAAGTTGTAGTGAGGGATGTTGAGAGAGTATTTGGGACACGGATGGCCGAACCAAAAGGCACTGAATGTGTGAATTTGTGAGAAGGTGGAGTGCCCTTTTATAAGAGGGGTGAGGGGAACCTTAGGAAAAACTAGAAATATTATTTTAAAATAAAATCATATTCGGTTTTGAATGGATACAAAGTGGATTAATTAAAGTCCAAGTTGGTTATATGTCTAAAACCACTCAACCAATATAATTTATACTGGTTTGAAGAATTATATTAACCTTATCTTTTAGTTATAACTCTTAGTTAATTAGTTTTACACTTACCATGTCACTTTGTATTTTTATATTATATAGTTAATAAACATACTATATACATCCAAGAGACCCCCAAGTGGTCCATTAACGATACAATTATCATGATATAAGTCACATGGACGATCCTTAGATTTTTATGAAGTTAATATCAATTAATAATATAATATTTTTTTTAAAAACACTTTTATGTCAATTTTGACACTATTCAATAGTTGATTTTTGTAAAAATCATAATAGAATGATTACTTCTAAAAAAGTTAATTAAATCAGTACTAACATGTCATATTAAACTCGAAAATAATTTTAATTCATAAAAAGTCTAAAATTATAATTATTTGGGTATTTATAATATCAATTATTTTAATGTTTCAACATTATGGTAAGTACTGCATCATCATTGAGTCATAAATAAATTAAATTATTTAAAGTCTAAAAATAATAAATAAAATATCATTATGTATGAAATCATTTTCCCTTTCTAATTAATGTTTATAGTTAAAAATCCAACATATATAACCCTATTTAAAAATTGTTTTGCTAAAAGATATATGCTTTTGTCATTTTTGTATTTATTTTAACTTAATTCAAATAAAGTGTCCCTATCAGCTACATGTGGCTCCATGGGGTCCCAAAAATGACCCAAAGATGCCCATGGTCGGACATGTATCCAGAAATAATGTTAGGACACGTTTTAGGATAATTTAGTAACATTATAATATTATTATTTTAACCCTTATTTACCGGATTACCCTTAACCATGGTAAAGAAAATATTTACTGATGTAATTATTCAAAATGACTAAAAATAAAAGCTACCTATTTACACAATATGAACATACTGATTCCAAATATGGAATCCATTTTTCCATATTCAAAACACATAAGTGGCAGAAATTAATTTAAAATTAATTCCCATTGTTAGAACAAAAAGCGTGTTTTTAAGAGATAATAACTATCAAAGGATTGACACTTGTTTATGTCTGGTGTAATTGTACAATTATGTACAATGACCAAAATTGTATTAATTGGTAAAAATATTTTCTAAATATACTTTAAAACCACTCAAATTCATTATTTATCAATATAAATTATTTCGATTAAAAATGTTGTTTTTAAATAAAATTTAGTAATTTTTACTATTCATCAAAATATAAATGTTATCTGAAAAGTTCCAAAATATCAACCTAGGAAAAATTCGATATTCTGAATCCAAAAATGAATTCCATTTTGAGAGATAAAATTTACAAGGTTTAAAAAAGTAGGTATTACTATTCATAACAGCTAGTTTGATTGGTTGAGGTGTGTTAGAACTCGATGTTGCGTACGACACACGCTATTGAATTATTCAAAGAGAATAGTACTGTAGAAGCTTGTGGTGCTACATTCTCCCCTAATTCAAATAATTTCATCCTCGAAATTTCTAGAATACTACCACATGAAAAGACTCAGGTGGTTCTTCATCATAAGTTCCTCGATTTCCCACGTTGCCTCTTCCATCTTATGGGTTCACCATAAAACTTTTACCAGGCGCGTCGTCTAGTTTCTCAGTATTTGTTCCCTCGTATCAAGAATCTTGACGGGCTCTTCGCAATAAGACAGATCGGGTTCCAGTTATAATTTCTCATAGGTGAGTACATGCATTGGGTCAGGCATGTATTTCCTCAATATAGATATGTGGAACACATGGTGGACTTTGGAGAGACATGACGACATTTCCAATCGGTAAGCTACAACCCCAATTCATTCTAGAATTTCGAATGGTCTGATGTACCTGGGACTCAATTTACCTTTCCTACCAAAACCTATGACTCCCTTCCATGGTGATACCTTCATGAAAACATGATCACTGACTTGAAATTACAAATACTTCCTTCGATTATCTGCATAGCTCTTCTGCCAACTTGGAGCTGCATTGATATGGTTTTGGATTACCTTCACCTTTTCCATCCTTTCCTCCACCAATTCTGGGCATGCATGTTTTCTTTCAATAACATCATCTCAACAGGTTGGTGTATTACATCTCTTTCTGTATAACGCTTTATATGGTGTCATCTGAATACTCGAATGGAAGCTATTGTTATAGGAAAATTCTACCAGAGGTAAGTATTGATCCCATATACCCTGAAAGTCATGTGAGCAGGATCTGAACATGTATTCTAAGGTTTGAATAGTTCGTTCTGATTGTCCATCTATTTGAGGGTGGTAGGTAGTGCACAAATAAAGTTCATTATCCAAGGCTTTCTGATGAATTTTCCAGAATCGTGAAGTAAAACGGGGATCACGATCAGAAACAATCGATAGGGGTACTCCATGTTGTCTCAAAACATTATTAATATATAGTCTTTCTAGACATTCTAGTGGTAGATCTTCTCTTATAGCATGAAAATGTTCTGACTTGGTAAGACGATCAACAATGACCCATATAGCATCATTCCCTCTAGGATTCATCGGTAGTCCCATGACAAAGTCCATCATGATATTGTCTCATTTCCACTCCGATATGGGAAGAGGTTGGATGACTCCTCCAGGTCGTTGCCTTCTAGATTTCACTTGTTGGAAAACCATACATCTTCTTACAAAATCTTCAATCTCCCTCTTCATGTTTTCCCACCAAAAATGTTCCTTCAAATATCTATACCTTTTGGAGCTTCCAGGGTGTATAGAGAAATTGGAAATGTGAGCATCATCCACCAATTCCCTTTTTAGATCAGGTATATCCGGAACACAAAGTCTCTTCCCGAATTTCAAAATTCCATATTCATACACAAAGTCTCCCAATCTCCCATCATTCACAGCTTTAATCTTCTTTTGAAATTCTTTATCATCGGTCTGAGAACTCTTAATCATTTCTAGTAATGATGGTTTGGCAACCATTTGAAAAAGAATTGATGTATCACCTTCAATTGTTATTCCCATGTCCATTTTCAGTAGATCCATGAAAATTGGATCCCATTCAATTATCATATTGTTCAAAACTACATGATCTTTTCTGCTCAAAGCATCTGTCAACATGTTTGCTTTCCTCAGGTGGTAGTGTATCGTAAAATCATAATCCTTGAGTAATTCAGGCCATCTCCTTTCACTCATGTTGATTTCTTTTTGTGAGAAAATATATTTCAAACTCTTGTGATCAGTATAAATCTCAAAATTTCCACCATAGTGGTAGTGACACCATATCATCCAAGAAAAGATCACAGCTGCTAACTCGATATAATTAGTAGGATAGTTTAGTTCATGAATTTTCAACTGTCGTGATGCATAGGCAAAAACTCTATCATTCTGCATAAGGACAAAACCAAGTCCTTTCTCTGATGCATCACTAAAAATAACGAACCCATCATTCCCCGATAGTAGAGTCAATATAAGAGCATTGACTAATCTTCTCTTTAGTTTTTCGAAACATTCTACAAAACTCTTTTTTCCAAACAAATTTAACCTCTTTACGTGTGAGCTTTGATAATAGGTTAGCCAACCGGGAAAAATTCGGGACGAAACGTCGATAATAACCTGCTAAACCAATAAAACTACGTACCCCAGTTATACTCATCGGTGCTGGCCATTCTTGGATTGCCATGGTCTTAGAAGAATCAATAGTGATTCCATCTTTATAGACAATATAGCCAAGAAAATAAATCTCCTAAATCCTGAATTCACACTTGCTAAACTTCCCATATAATTCATGTCTTCTCAGAGTCTTTAGGATAATGCGCAAGTGATTTCCATGATATTCGTAGCTTTTGTAGTATACCAAGATATCAGCAATAAATACCACCACAAATTCATCGAGATATTCCATGAAAACTCTATTCATCAAATCCATGAATACAGAGGGTGCTTTAGTCAATCCAAAAAGCATTATTGTAAACTCGTAATGCCTGTACCTAGTTCGAAATGGTGTCTTCAGAATTTCTTCCTTCTTCACACAAAACTAATGTTATCCAGATCGAAGGTCAATATTTGAAAAGTATTGAGCTCCATGGATTTGGTCAAATAAATCATCGATGCGTGGTAGGGGAACCTTTTTCTTTATTTTCATATCATTGATCTCCATGTAGTTGATACATAACTGCATAGATCCATATTTCTTTTTAACAAAAAGAACAGGGGCTCCCCATGGAAAAAGGATAGGGAGAATAAATCCCTTATTACTCAATTCCTTTAGTTTTTTCTTTAGTTCAACTAATTCTATAGTGGCCATTCTATATGGGGTCTTCGCTAAAGGCCTTGATCTAGGAATTAAATCAATGGAAAACTCAACTTCTCGTTTTGGAAGATGTCAAGGAAAATCTTCTGGAAACACATCTACATATTCTTTCACAATAGGTACATCCTCTATTTGAACATTCCTTTCCTCACCCACAGTCATTTCATTCTATTCCTCCCAAATAATTGAATTTACTTTATCTACTGGCGGTGGATCTAGATAAGAATTAGGTGGTGACGATTCTGCTCTAAAGATAAGGCATTCATTATCATCATCATCAAAAATCGTAACCTCCTTCTTCTTACAATAAATATTCGCATCATAGTCTGAAACCCAATCCATACTGAGGATTATATCAAACTCAATAATAGGTATAAAAATAAGATCAGAAGATAAAGAACATTTATGTGCTCTAATGGGGACTGATTCCCAAAACATTGTTGCAATGATACTTTCCTTAGGAGTTTTAACAGACAACTCCCTTGTTAAATAAAATTGGAAATATCTAATTTTCTTAGAAAACTAGGAAGATACAAAACAATGCCATGATCCAGAATCAAATAATTCATTTTCTAAACATGTGGAAACCATTAAATTACATCCCACAACATATTTTAGAGCTTCTACCTCAGCAGTAGTGATAGAATAAGCTTGGCCTTGATCCCTTGACCTTTTCTAAGGTAAGTTCCCCTGACGCTTACGACATTCATTTTCATAGTGTCCCATCTCCCTGCAATTGTAGCACTGAACATTGGTAGCTTCCTTCTTCCCTTTGAAATCACGAGTTTGGTGGCCTTTTTCACCACACTTGTAACAAACACTCATTCCCTTCAAGTACGTATCAGGGTGTTTCTTCCCACATTTACCACAGGATGGATATTCAACATTTTTCTTCTTCCCCTTATTTCCATTCCCATATTGATCAGTAGATCTCTTCTTCTCTTTCTTTTCTTTAATGTCATAAGACTTAGAGAATTTTTTTTCGGTCTTCATAGCACATGAGACAATGACTTCATACTATGAGAAGGATTGTGAGACTAATTCTCAATGGAGAAATGGGTTTAACCCATCAAAGAAACAATTAATCGTACTTGTTGGGATACGTATCTAATCTCCAACATACCATGCTAACCTTGTAAAGTTATCCTCATACTTTGTGACATTCTCATCCTCCTTTTTTCTTAGAATCATAAATTGCCTTCCATATCTACTCTATGGTCGTGAGGAATGTATTTTTCTAAAAATAGATCTTTGAACTCCCTCCATTCAATATTTGATACTTAATCATCTTCCTTAATGTTTTGAATCAATGACCACCATTGATCAGCATCTCCAGTGAGGTGGTAAACTACCATGATAACTTTTTCCCTTCCACTACTCCTCAATGCCTGAAATATTTTCTCTAGGGAATTTATCAATTGCTCAGCTACTAAGGGATTTGTACTCCCATTAAACATTGGTGGTTGTTTCCTCATGAAGTGATCTAACATTGATCTTCCAAGTTGCGGATCAGGGTTCTCCATACGGGTAAGGTTATTATTCATAACCTGATTGAGTTGTCTTAGTATGGTGACTAGCTGATCGGCACCAGTTGCATCACCAGATCCACTATAATTATCTTGGGTAGGATGGAAATCCCTACATGGAGTGAGTTCATTGATACGGTTTCCATTTCTTCCACTAGGCTCCATTTATAAAAAATGGCATAAACTAGATCAGTTTATGAATAAAAATATATAATTCTATACTTATAAGACACTTAACATAAATTGAACTATATATGGATATAATCCATAATCATAAAAATGTTTTCTTTGAGGAATTATATACCCATAACCCCTTCATAATGATTTTTAATGAAAATGAGAGTTATCCTAAGCATATCCACCGGTAGTGTCGTAATAAAGAGTGCAGCAATGCTCGTTGTCATGCACCAGTTCCCATTCGAGTCTAGCTCAAAGAGGTCTTTTCATGTATTACCCTTAGGGACATCTGTTCCAGATCTGCCTCTACCTACTTATATCCATACAGGGAAAAAATAATTCAATTTACTTATTCTCATGGATAATTTTCTAATCGAACATGAACTTCAACATAGTATGGATAAAATAAAATGAAATAATTCAATTTACTTATTCTCATGGATAATTTTCTAATCGAACAATCACATGAAATATCAATAACCACTTTCATAATGATGGAATGCATAATGCCAATCTATCATATCCACATAGCCAAGGCCTCGTGCCAAGACTATAAATATGATTTTGCAATCGCCTTCTGCCAAGACACTAGTTTGTCTCATGAGACCTACCAATGCATCGAGAAGCTATAGCGGGCTGCACCCATCACATATTAAGTCCAATGCATTGCTCATATGAACAGGTTTAAACATAACATAAACAGTCGTATTAGAACTAGCATATGAAATGTAAATAATTCATCCATAAATTATGAATGGTATAAAAATAACACATCCACAGTCAAACATATCACAAAAACTTCAATACAATATAGAAGTTTTGTATCATAATAAATTAACATCAAATAAGAGTAAAATCCACCAAAGGATGTTGATATAGATGAAATCAAAACTATTTTAGAGAAATATATCATTCTATTTTGAAATCATTTAAGAATCATATAAAACATTTTATTTGAAAATATTCTTATAAGACTGTATGGGAAGATTCGACGATTTTATAATAGCAGAAAATAGCTGCACCCGCCGTATAAGTTAAAAAACATTCTTACCTTAATTCTGTCGAAAATGTTAAAAAGAACCTTGTTGGAAAATGACAGAAAGATTATTTTATAAACCTATAATAAAAAGTCAAAATGGGTATAAATGACTTTAACCCATATTCTTGTAAATAGTCAAAATGTTTTGAAATACATTTTTAAGAAAAATGGATGTGGATGATAAAGAAATCCTAGCAGATTATTACATATAAACAACCTCAGACAATGAAGAGATTGCAAAATAAACCCTTTACTTGTACATTTACTTGGTTGGGGGTAGGTTAAACTCCTTTATAATGGTGAAATAATTGTTATTAAATTATACAAGAATGATGGACATTAATATGATATCATATATGATCTTTTAACATTGATTTGTTAATAATATCTTAGTATTATCGTGGTTTCGGGTGTTAACTTACTCGTTTTATTTTATATGTATTGTTATGTAAGCCATGTTTGTAATGGATAGGTTTTATTTTATTCATTTCCAGAATGATATCAATCCATTAAAAATTATTTTTAAATCATAAAATGATAATTATACTTGAATGGATACGATGGATAATGAATCTCATCGCGTTCGTAGAGACGGTAGTCCGTACTTACGCACGATCGATAATATCATTCTTTTGATATTAAAATAATAAATAGTTGGATTGTATATCATATATATAGAATCATTATCATGCTATATTTATTATTTATATGAATTACACATCATTATTATACCCATCCAAATAATAATATATTGAATAACAATTATACCACGACGTGGAGACGGTAAGCCATACATACACACGAATGGTGACATGTTATTCAAAGGGTGGATAGAATACTGAATATGGTCGTACCATATTTATAATAACATCACAGTATATATAAAATACCAGAGTTATTATTTTAGAATAGTAATCACAAATAATGAAGAAGTGGAAGAAGAAAGGAACTTGAAAAAGGGTGGTGAAATTATTACAACTTCTTCGGGTTCTTCCTTTTGATTTGATCAAAAAGACTCCTTAGGATGGCATTATGATGAAAATAAGTAATCTAGGTTGTAGTGAAGGAATTTTATAGAGTATTTGGACAGTGGATAGCCAAACCAAAGGGCTTTGAATGTGTGAATTAGTGAGAAGGGGGAGTGCCCTTTTATAAGTGGGGTGAGGGGCACCTTTGGAAAAGCTAGAAATATTATTTTATAATAAATTCATATTAGGTTTATAATGGATCCAAATTGGATTATTTAAAGGGTGATATGGTTATTGGTCGGAAACCACTCATCCAATAGAATTTAGATAGGTTTGGGTCATAATATTAAACTTATCATTTAGTTTTAACTCTTAGTTAATTAGTTTGACAGTTACCATGTCACTTTGTATTTTTATATTATATAGTTATTAAACTTACTATATATATCCAAGAGACCCCCAAGTGGTCCATTAATGAAACACCTATCATTATATAAGTCTCTTTGATGAACCAGTGATTTTCAAGAATTTAATATCAATTAATAATATAATATTTGTTTTAAAAACTATTTTATGTCGATTTTGACAGTATTCATAGTTCATTATTGTAAAAATCGTAATAGAATGATTAATTCTAAAAAGGTTAGTTAAATAAATCCTAATATGTCATATTAACCTATTAAATTAGTTTAATACATAAAAAGTCTCAAAATATATTTATTTGTGCATTTATAATATCAATTATTTTAATCCTTTAATATAATATTAAGTACTGCATCATCATTGTGTCATAATGAAATTAAATTCTATAATTTATAAAAATTATAAATAAAATATAATTATGTAGGAAATTGTTTTATATTTATAATTAATATTTATAGTTGAAAATCCATCATATATATCCATATGTAAAAATTTTTTTTCTAAAAGATATAAGATTATGTCATTTTTGTATTTATTTTAACTTAATTAAATTAAAGTGTCCCTATCACCTAAAAGTAGATCCATGGGGTCCCAAAATCGACCCAAAGATTCCCATGGTCAGAAATGTATCCACCAATATTGTTATGACACGTTTTAGGTTAATTTAGTATTATTATAATATTATTTTTAACCCGTATTTACTGGATTTACACTTAACCATGTTAAATAAAATATTTACTGAAGTAATTATTCAAAATGTCTACAAATAAAAGTAACCTATTTACACAATATGAACGTCCTGATTCAAAATATGGAATCCATTTTTCCAAATTCAAAACACAGAAGTGGACGAAATTAATTTAAAATTAATTTCCGTTGTTAAAACAAAAAGTGTGGTTTTAAGAGATAATAACTATCAAAAGATTTACTCTTGTTTATGTCCTGTTTAATTGAAAAATTATTTAAATTAACCAACATTGTATTAAATGGTAAAAATATATTCTAAATATACTTAAAAACCACTCAAATTCATAATTTAACAATATAAATTATTTTGAGTAAAACAGTTTTTTAAATTAATATTTAGTAATTTTCACTATTCATCAAAATATAAATGTTATCCGAAAAGTTCCAAAATTTTACCCTAGGATAAATTCGATACTCCAAATCAAAAAATTAAGTCCATTCTGAGTGATAAAATTTAGAAAATTTCAAAAAGTAGGTATTACTGTTTATAACGGCTAGTTTGATTGGTTGTGGTGTGTTAGAACTCGATGTTGTGTACGACACACACTATTGCATTATTGAAAGAGAAACGTACCGTAGAAGGTTGGGGTGATACATCATAATTGAGTGTGGAAGATTAATTTCATGCTTAATTGTTTTTATTGATGATAAATGGAGTTTCATTTATATTATTTTCGTAGTTACACAAATTAATGATTCCATTTCCATGGTCTAAATAATTTATAGAGAATATCACAGAACAATATTTAAGAATCCCAAAATCAAAAAAAAATTGAAACCATTCCTTGTTTAATACACAACAAAAAATCCATTTGACAAATAAACCCTATTTATCATATTTTAGGAATAATTAATCATTCATAAAATACGTTGAAAATATAAATTGACACGAGAATTTATAAATAGATTATAACAAAATGGTTTCTCATGAAACCACCGATCCAAAAAAATGGTATTTTCAATCTTAAAATGGAATATATATGAAATCCTAGTGATACTTAGACAAAATATAGTTCCCTATCAAATGAAACTAACATAATGAAACATGGATTTTAAAAAAATTACATCATCAATGGGAAACAGAAATAAAATTGTATGAAAATTCTCAAATAAGATCAAAAATACATATTTTAATTCTGTATAATTCTTCTATCATACTAATATGTTATCATTATTTATTATTATATCATGGGACTACCTATATATTTTTATGTAACATCACAGACCTATTTTTCTATACAATTTTCATTGAGAACATCTAAAAAATTGAGGAAAACAACAATTAACATTCTCGTACAATTGGTTCCCTATCTTCCCAAACCCATGGTCTATTTAAATAATTCCAAAAATGATTCTGGAATTGAAAAAATATGAGCATAAAACCTTCGGTAAAATTCCATGGTTATTTGGAGAATAAATTTAGAAATATAAGGCATACTATGTTTCAAAATGAACTGTGAGAATATTTAATTCACGTCACATGACATTGATACAGGTTATGAAAAAATCGGTCACTAAAAATGTCCCCATAATGCCCTTGTTTGAGAAGAAAGATGGATTAGTTACATTATTTCTTCTAAATGCATTATGATTTTCCAAAACCATGAAATAACTTTAACAATACTAAGAAGACTCTATGATCTCTTCAAAATCACCAATAACAGCCCACTAATGGATTAGAAAACCATTTTAATTAAACGAATATAAATATATTAATTTAAAATTGAGAGGTAAAAAAATTTTATATATAAATATTTTATGGACATTGATAGATTACATTATAAGTAAAACTGAGTCTAAACGAAGCATGATATATATTTAAAATAAAATTATTTTTCAAAAAATTAATCTCTAGGCCATTTAATTTTTGGTTATGACTAGGTATATATAAATTATTAAAAAATTACTTTTTACATGTCAATACAATAATTTTATCAGTATAATATTGGTTACAAATGAAAATATAATCACATTAATTTCAAAGCATATGTTTTTTCAAAACAAACATATTCGATAATCACATTTAATTTTTATCATAATAAATTATGATATTATATATATGTGAATTATTTTAATGAATGTTATGGATAAAATTTATATCCAAATGTATTAATATTGAGTAAATGGTTTTTAAATAGAATTGAATAAGAATAAATCTAGATATATATTTTTAACAATGAAATTTTTATAAACTATTCACATTTTATATTGCGTATTTATATAAAATAAATTCAATAACATGTAGAATGTGATAAATTTAAAACAGAATCCATAATTATAATTATATTAAATAATATAATTTATCTTGGTCACATTTTTTTCATTGGGATCATTAACTGTGTAAAAAATTACATAAAATAGTAAAGCTTAACACGGGTTAATATGGGAATACACTAAATTTATAAGGGTTAAAAGGACATCAAAATTGTTCTATATTATATTGTATGAATGTATTGAAATTATATCTCAGACTATATCTAATATTGACCCAAATTTGATCCATTATTCAATGATATTTTATAATTTATGTTTTAATATCTTTTACATTTACTTGTGTTCCACATTACACTATTATAGAATAGAATTTCATCTCCTCTATTATCAAAAAATAGGATCATATTATCTCTACAAATTACTGACCAAATACTCTTCTAGCTTATATATCCATGAACATTAGTCAAATCTCACCCCTAATACCCATTCAATCTACTATAATCACTTTTCAAGAGGCGGCACTGAAGGAATATGTATATATTAATACTAATATTATTCATTGTTCATTCTTATAAATCCTCCACAAAATATTTCATAAAAAATATCAAGATGGAATTACTATCAATCCAATAATGATATCAATTTATATTAATTTAATTCCCATTTTCATTCTCCTTCACATCTATTATAAAATTATAATTCCAAATATATTTATATTTGGACAATAACTTGTACAAAGCGATGCCTATCCAATTTCATTTAATTTTTATATGGTTGGTAATAAAGATATATTAATTTAATATATAAAATATTTATTAAATAAATATGATTCATTATTGGTGAATTATTATAAAACCTTCTTGTATTTCATTAATCAAAATGTGTAATCATCAGTCATGTTCACATAGAAACTACCATGTCTAAGAAGTAATGTAATCATTATTTCATTACTACTCTATAATAATTGTTAGAAAAGTTTTTATAAGGAATAGTAAGATAGATATGAAATTATTATGATTTTATACCTAATTAAACTATTAATTTGATAAATGAACAAGAATAATCTAATCAAAAGATGCAAGGAAATATGATCCATTTTCACTTAGATATTAATTTTAATAAATATGTTATTAATAAAATGATAACATTAAATTTTTAACTAATGAAACATAGACCATTATTTCACTATATTTTATATTATATATATATATATTAAAAAAATGTATTTTTATGATGTTTGAATGGATACGATGTGGGTCGGTACTTGAGTTATTGTTTTATAATAGAATATCACTTCTTTTTTAGAATATCTATGGTATATTTATGTTGAAACAAATTACGTAGATCATAATATTTAAACAAAATATATATTCCCCTCCTAATATTATTCATATATTTTTTATTGAAACAATAATCTTTTCCTCTTCACTTAACATTGAATTATTATTAACATATTTTTAGGGAAAACTGACAATATTTCCAATTTAGTCGAATAATATTTTCTATGGAGTGGATCCATAAAAAATATAAATTTTAATTTTATATCATAAAATTACTATTTAATGATATTTTAGAAATATTTTATATTATTTTTAATGTATTACAAATGAATTTTTTTGTTGTTTAATGAGCTGATTGTTTATGGCTTTTTATGAAATGTGAGAATGTATCCCTTATGTTAATACTAAAAAAATAATGAAATATGATATAATACATAAAATAATTTTATTTTAAACTATATTTATATGATTCTATATAATTTTTCAATAGTATCAAATTTTTTAATGTATTTGGAATTTTTATATTTTAACGAATCTAAAAGAAAAATGTATTATAGTTATTTTCAATGAAAGTTTCTAATTCATTTATAATGGAATTTTTTATCATTCTAAAAAACCTTCTAGAAATTTTATGATTTAGAGAGGTTAAGGACTTACAATACCTTTCCATGCTTTATCTATATGAAAAATTATGTGTATAAATAAAGGATGATAATATGAAACCTATTTCTTTTCCATAGGTAAATTGAGTTATGATGTAATATTTTTGGAACTCATTTCATTTCAATAGGATATTAAATAATGAAATTATGCAATGTATATGAATCATGATTCTTTAAAATGGGTTCTCATATAATGAAATAATAATTTTTTCCTCATATTGTGTCTAAAATATTTGTGGTTTACATATTTTTGATGGGTGGGACTAAGATTATATATAACTTAATATGCATTGTGAAGAAATTATATATAATGAGGTAATATGCATAAAATGTGGTGTATAACCTGTACATTATGGAATAATATCCAATATAACTGCATTTTGGGGTGATCCATTACTATTAAAATGAATTAATGGGGAGTTTAGACTATCCAATGTAATAGTGTTGTGAGGATACATGACTAGTGAAATAATTTTTATACTGACATCTATATCCGTAGAATATTCATTATTCATACAATGTGTCATAATTTATTAATATTGATTACTTTGGATTATTAACCCTTAGTATTAATCAATTTTTTCATTCCAAATCCTTACAAAGAGATTCATTAATAAGTATATTTGATGGTTTGAAAATAAAATTATTATGTTATGATCATTATATATTTACCAAATTCATAATATATTCTCACTTATAATCATTGATTGGAATATTTTATTCTTATCCTAACTAATAATATAAGAGTCTCCATTTATTATGTTTTATTTACCCATGTTATAATGGATGGTTTTATTATTTTTATTTCTAAAAGTTGTTCATGTTAGAAGTACTCTATATAAGATGTTTATGATCATTCAAGGAATTCTATAGTTTTGTATAATGTCTCTAAAAACAAGAAAATATGACATTTTTTCATTTTTAATTATTATTCTATGTAATTAACATTCAACTATGATGATATAATATTAATATAAGAAATGATATGGTTGGAAAAAATTGGTACATAAATGGGATTGGTTATAATTTGGGAAAAGGATTTTGAAAATTTAGACTATACCAAAGCTAAAATTCGATGTATAGTATAAAATCCTAAATTTTTGTAAATTTAGATATTTTAATTATTCAGAAAAATGAAATACCTAAGTAAATAAATAGATTTGTATGTATATTTTCAATAGGGGAACATGTGAGTAAACACTCTAAGAAATGCCTCCTGATAATTAACATGACCTTCACTCAGTGTATGATAAGTGCGCCTATGATTGTACACTTAGCCGAAAACTACCATGGGATATTGAATAGTTCATTTAAATTCACTTTTTGAACCAATATAATGAATTATAATACAGAACATGTGAAAATATATAATAATCCTTAGTGATAAGAGATAAACCTAATGTTTTATAGGGAGAAATATTATGTTATAATTATAAAAAAATGGAATTATTTTTACAATCCAAAAAATGAATAAATTTATGAATTATATTAACAATAAAATTCATTACCATTAGTTTAATGAGTAAATCAATAGTAGTCATTTAAATATTGAATATAATGAAATTTTTAATGAATTTAATAATTAGAAACCAAATGAAATGGGACATGAAATGGGAAGTATTTTTATTATTCCAATATTATTATCTTGATATAATATTAACAAACTCTACATAGTTGACTATCATGATACACATAACAAGTTAAAAATTGAGTTTCATGGATATTTTTTAGTGAAAACATTGGATGAAAAAATAATCAATTTAATCTAATACATGTTTGTTGGAAGAAAAAAGCAGGAAAAAGTATCAAGGGAATAAAAAAATGAATTAGGTTTTGAAAACAAGTACATTGAGTATCAAATTTAATATGAAAATTGAGGATATGAGTAAATGGAAATTTAGGCAGTCAAAACATAGAAAAAATAAATAAATTTAGTATTAATATTGATCATTTGTATTATCCTAATAAAGTCTCCACACCAATGGAAAAAACCAAAAAACGAATGGCCTATGTATTTCTAATTGATGAAGTTGATCATAATGGTTACACCACCCTTATCCTCCACTCTAGATTTTGGGATATGAAGTTAAATTTTTTAGGAATAATTTCCATTCAAAATTATTATTATTCCTTTAATGGAATTGTTTTTTATTTTGGGAATGGATGGGAATTCAATACAATAGAACTATTTATATTCCTATAAATGAAAAATCACATTTGATAATACAAATAAAACAAATATTATTTTTTGTTTCAAAGAAAAATATTAAAATTCGATAGAAATTAAATCCATTTTAAGGTTATTTGAACTTATTGATGAAGGCCCCAAACAAAAAATTATTTTTGACGAACTAATCATTGAATAAGTAAATATAGTTTTGGAATATGCTAATGTATTTCATAATTAATATATTTTATTCTAAACCGAAGTTAGGTATTTTATATTTTAATAGAACTCATACATGGGTTAATACATAATTCAATGAATCCAGGTTTAATGGCCTCAATTGAGATATAGATATTAAAATTGGATCTTTGTTATAGTATTTATAATGGATTTATACACCCATGTCTCAACCTATACGGTTTACATATTCTTCATTTTTAAAAGATAGACTGGACGACATGTATTTATAATCATTATTGATAACATAAAAATGATTCTATAAGGAATAAGTATTATCTACCACATATAGATTAATTTCAAAATCAATGTTGCATCAATTAATATTTTTCCAATATTGACCATCGGTCTATATATCATCAATAGGGGTTTCGAAGGTTCATATACACGTGAAAGAATTATGTATGGGGTATGATCATATGAATTTATATTGATACCAATTTTAAATAACAATAACTCACTTTGAGAGTTGATTTAATGCATAATGTCCTTATTGAATACATTCATCTATTATTTGTACCCACTAAAGATGATATTATTTTATATTATAATATAATTTAAATATATGATAATTTTTTATGATCATTTTATAGATATATAAGAATGATAATATGAATTCTAAATTCATTATATGATATTAATTGATATTTAATGATACATCTCAGAGACTTATAATAAAAAAATTATATTATTGTACAATTCAAATATGGAAATATTGAAAAATTAACCATACCAACTATAGCAAGAGAAATCATTTTAATTAATTGGTAATAAAGATACTAAGAATGATTTTGACAGTAATTACCAGGTAACTATAATAGAATAACATTTTTGAATCTTAAGGGATCCATGTTCCATTATCCTAATGAATATGATGAAAATATCAATTATCTAAATAGATGGTTAGTTAATACACCAATATTCACACAACACTATAGTGTACAATGGGTTTGCACCAAATTTTATTAATCAGAAGAGGCACTGGTATTTTCCCACTTTATGAATGATATGATAAATTCTTAAACCTTGATCAATGTTAAAATTCATTTGTAAAATTACAGTACTCAATATTTTGAGTTAGAAGAATTAAATTTGGTATTTAAAATTTAGTGGAATTATCATTATGGTGAAGAATGTGATTTTTGATAGATAATAAATGTTTAAATTATATATTCTAAAAAATCTATTGAATATACATAAAATGATATGGTTGGAGTTTATTAATTATTATGTATATATCCTACACTGGAACCCTATTAATGATAATAAGGTGGATTATTATCATGGTTAAAAAGGAAATGATATGAAATCCAAGAAGAGGATGGAGTGATGTAAAATATAGGAGTATTTTTGAAATATAGATAATAAATTCATTACAAAATTGAATAAATATTTCCTCCCTAATATTAATGATCGATCATTCACCCATGTGAGGATTCAGGATATGCTAAAGAAATATTCCAAAAATTCAATAATGTAACAAATGTTCATGAGATCAAATATGGTTATGAAGGAATGATATGTTTAAATAACCAATTATATTTCCTATACATACCGTATTTGATGATGAGTTTATTATCTAAATCTCAAAATTCATTATTATCAATTAATCATAGACATATATAGACAGTTAGATATATAAATGGGTATTTAATGTACTTCAAAATGAAAAGGTATATTGATGTGTATATAACTCATAAATTATTTCATCATAATGTTACAGATGAGTGAAAAATGTATATTGGGATGTTACAACTGTTATTTATACTATAATCGATAAAGGAAAACAACACTATGCTTTTCTTCCCTAGAGTAACATAAATAACTAATGGATGAAATGTTTTTTGGGTTGCTTTCAATTTCCATATGATGTTTTAACATATCCCCAAAACCAATTATGATTTACCTATCATGTTTTTTAAGGGATATTAATTTGTTATTTAGAAATGTTTTATGGAGTAAAAAATATAATGTCTCTAATCTGGATCTATATTTTACCACCATATTATAGAGAAGTATCCTATTGGAATTGTATACATTATTTAACTTCTGCACTATATATCATTCCAAGATAAATGGTAGGTCTTATTAGTAAATAAAAACAATATATTATTTATTGAAAGCATGTCTATTTATTTGAATGGATTTTTTGGACATCACCTTTAATAGAATAATTTTGTTATGATAATAGATTTCACTATTTAATTGATATTTATCAGTATATAGGTCTTTTTCGTAGGTTGTGAAAGAAAATAATGATATTTGATGATGATAGAGAAAAAAAGTTATCGTGTGTTCAGATAGTTATGGAAATGGAAGAGAAATTTACATCCATTTAACAGTGAATTAGGTTAAAATAGAGATGATTGAATGTTATGTATAAAATCAATGGATATATATATAGCACAAATTTAGATAAAATATATTCCTTTAAATATATGTTTGGAAGAATGTTGTGATATTTAGAATGATGAGAAATAAATTCCCAATATATAAGTCCCACTAAAATTGATGATCACTTCAATCTTGTTTCTTTTAAAAATGTAAATTTAACAGAATCTCTATAAAGATCAAAATGAGTTCCATGTATCATTTTTCTGATAGTAAAAAATGATCCTTCACGTATATAGAACTCATATTTTGTACAACTTGAAGATGACAAATCTAATGCGGAAAAACCTATATTTTTAATGGATTGATGAGATAATGTTGTGTGGAATAACATCAGTCTAGAATTCATTTTTTTTTCAAAAAATTTAATTTTATAACACATTGTGGGATCCTAAAAAATGATATGGGTGAGGTATTGTAATACCCATAGATTATAAAAGTGTAACATCTTTTTGGGCAGAAGATAAGGCATGAAAAAACAAATCATTTATCTTAATTTAACACACTATGACTTTTAGTCAAATGTATATGTAAATAAATTTTACCACTTTGATATCATCCCAATAAATAAAATTTTGGATTGAAGTATAGGAGATAACTTATTAGAATATTATTATCTTAACATGACCATTATAACATATCCATTACAATTTTTTTATGAATTACAAAAACTAATTTAACAAAATTATATTTTTTACAAACGTATAAAATATGTCCAATTGTAATATATTTATTAGAAATATTATACCAATCAACTGAATAGAAAATAAATTTTATCTGATAAAATATATATTTGAAAATGATTATTTAGTTTCCCTTTCATCTAAATATATAAAATTAATTATTAACAATTTCCGAAAAATTATTTCAAAATAAAATAAAATTTAAAAATATATTTCAAAATTATACTTGTTTGAATGTTATAATTTTTTTGGAAATGTTTATTTTTTTCATTAATAGTGATACATACAAATTTTAATTAAAAACTGCAATTTTTATTTTATAATTTACAATGTTATTTTAAATTTTAATTTATATTAAATGTGATTTTAGTTCTGTCCTATTGAAACTGAAATAATTTTGTATGTGGAGTCAGTTTCATATTTAATTTTTATATTAAATCCTTATATGTGTTTGAGAATTATCTCTTTGGATAAAAATAATTGCATTGCGACTGCGGGTATAATTTAAAATTTGATTATTCATTTTCTATTAATTACTTTTGAAAAATGTATTCCATATTTTAATGAATTATAATTAAAATTATCTAATATGATCAAAGTAATTTTTGACCACTATGAATAGTGGACATAGTAAATACTAATTATAGTAGTTTAGTTAAATAATAATTTATCAGATGTGGGTAAACTAAAAATAATAGGGATAAAAATAACTACATACATATAAAAGAACATTTTGATGGAAATATTTTGACACTATCAACTATAATATTGTATAAATAATTTTTTTTAACATATTTCATTGAATAAAATCATGGTATCAATTTATCTTTTCCAAAAACCAATTTATAATCTCTCCCCAAGTTATAAATGTCCCCACACACTCATCCCCACATTACATATCAAAAACATTTTTCCTCAGATAATAAAGGAAAAAATTCCTTAAATAATTCATACCACATATTATGTATTTATTATTTTTCATATTAATTCCCCTAAATATTCCTTTAGGTATAAAAGTAAATATGATCTCTAAATACAAGGTAAAATTCATAAACTTCTATATTTTTAATTTATTCATCCACATTATGAAAATAATATTTATATATAATAATATAATAAAATTATTATCCTATATACGCTAATATGGTTTTATTTTAATGGAATATCCCATATCCAACTCCAAATCTATCAAATGGGAAACAAAAATATCGATCACATGTATGGAGAACTAATACCTCTTAAACCAAAGTTAATTGATTTCCATAACCACCTATCATTAGTGACTATAATTAAGAATTTTACATATTTATATGATATTTATGAATTCATAATTCATATGGATTTATAATTTCATACATACCTTATTATTTTCCATTCTATGGGGGTATGATAATTTCACTTGGGTGTATGATGTACTACCACTTCGTGACATGATGTGATTCATATTTATTCAAAACATGACATGGATGGTAACAAGGTTATATTTAATTAGTATATATGATATTTAGGATATATACATTCTTAATAAAATATAACATTAAATATGTCTTCGTACCTTTTAATTAGTTTGAAATAAATAACATGACTCTATCATATGTGTGGACTACTACCTATATGTAGTGATTTGAAATGTTTTTATTTTATTTTTTCAAAGGTTGTAATATGGATAGTTTTGATATTATAAATGATTTATATTAAATAATAATGAATATATATATTAAAATTAATATTTCTCTATATTTCCTTCCATAGTATTGAATGATGGAAACAATATTAATGGATATGTATAGCCTACTATATCCAAAAACTATGTAACAAATTCTCCATCACAAAATTTTATTGGATAATAAAAATAAATATTTAATGAATAAATATATATTATTTATTTTTTTGGTTTAAAATTTAGCAGATTATGTATCAGTGATCAAATTTAATTTACCAAAATTTCTAAACTAAAACAGACCTAGGAAACAAATCTATTATCACATAAAACTATAATTTTAACAAAAAAATTTACAATAAATGGATCATAAAATACTATAAATATGTCACATATGGTATGAGATATAGGATTATTATTTTATAATGTATTTAAATGATAACTATTTTATTATACAAGAGGTTCATACACTTAAGTATGAATTTCAATTTGTACAAAGGGTATCTTGTCTCATTATTACATCCATGAGAGATACACCATATTAACCACTTAATCCCTTGTTGGGTATATATAATACAACCTTTTATATGTTATATCATTAATATATTTATATTTGTGGTATTTATAGTTCTGTTTTATGTTATTTCATTCATGGGGTTTACAATTCCTATGATATGAATGTTGTGATAGTTTATTCTAAAATTTCATTGTTACTCGGGATTTTTTTGTTTAAGTATCCATTATGGGAATTATTTTCAATTTATATCATAAAAAAATTTCCTTCTCCTATGGTTATAAGTGAAATTTTCATGTAATATTACCATTTAAAAATATTTAATTTTAATGGTTTGATAAAATATTTTTTTAAAACTAAATTTATTAATCTCTTTTATCAAAATTTATTTTTATACATGTTAATTTTATCATAAAATGAATTTTGATTTTTATAGATCATAAAAATGATTTATAATATTAATTTTTACACTACCTTTATATTACTATAATATTCATGTACTAGTTAGAAAAATTCCCAGGAACTGAAAAATAATGGAATACATTGTATGATGTTCTTAATCTACCTTTATATTCTCATTTTTCATAATGGGATTTGTGTTGGTATCTCTACAAATTAATCCCACAAAATGGAAATCCTCTAAACATTTTTATCACTTTTCCCATCCCTTAATACATTTCATCACGCGCTTTTACACATTATTGTCACATCGGGTGTTTAGATTAATTATTTGCATTTGATGCTATGGAAGATTCACAATGTTTTTTTCATCATTCCCCTTTTATAATTATATTCAAAAGACCAATGTGCTTTATCAAATTCCATCTCAATGGTGAGATAATATTTAATAATATTCTCATAAAATCATATTCCATGGATTTAAAAATATTTACATATATAGATTCAGTACACAAGAAATTTAACTTTAATCCCATCAGAATCAACGAAAATAAAATTAGAATGATGTGAAATCCTTGTAATGATCATATTATAACATACGATAGATTCATATTTCAATTTATTTAGTTTAATTTATTACTTTTCCATTATTTTTTATGATAAATGGTAAATATTATTCAAAGGAGATGTTATAAATTTATAACACTTAATGGAATTGATTTCCTCTTAGAAATTCGTGTTTTTAAACTATTTACACTATTTCCCATCTTCCTCCTGTGATATATATAAATCCATGGAGACACTTTATTTCAGTGAAAAATTAAGTAATAATATTTTTTTGGATTGTATTAATCAACTACACCACTATAAATGGTTTAGAGTGTCTATTAAAGAATAAAGACCAATGAAGAGTGAATGATTTAAGAAATATTTTTTACAATATGTAAATTTAGATGATGTATGTGATTGAAAACATTATATAATATCATCATGAAATTTTCAATTTTAGCTTCCATTAAATTTGTAATACCATCACTACGCTTCACATTAAAATAATTGTTTATACGAACCCATAATTTCCTTCCATTCTCAATAAAGTAAAAAATAATTATGATGTAGGATTCTACTTGGAATCAATATGAAAATTAATTATAAAATCTTGCATAATCCTATGGATTTTATAAAATTGGTTATGTTGGACCAAAACATTATTAATAAGTTCTTTTTAGAGAAAAAAAGTAACACATTCTATTAATCATATTTTGATGATTCTTAAAAATCTTATGATATCGATATAATATCCCTTAATATTTTAAAACGAGGTATATAGTAAGTTCATATTCACTATGAAATAGAATGATTCCAGAGATATACATGAATAACTCTTTACTTGGTTATTACACTTAGATACATCTATTACAAAAACACTTCCAAATTTAACAAGTACACCTAGATTTGAACACATGTAAACCACTCACATTATAAATTACCAAAACATGAAAAATATTATCTGAATAAATAAATAACTCTATGGTTTATACATTTATTTTTCTAGTCTTAATATATAAAAATATGTAACCAATATTACATCCTTATTTATAAAATTATTTTTTAGGTAAATATGGAAAAATAGTACATAAATATATCAAAATTAAATTTTTGGGTATTATAATTTGGAAACAAGGTATATAGTATTGTACATACTGTGTAAGTATTTGATAACCTAAAAAATTAAAATCCTCTAAAATGGAATTCTTATTATGCCATCTAATATGGCTACAAAACATAATATTTCATAACGAAATTTATCAAATGAAATGGATGAACATTATTGTTCATTACGTGATAAAAAATGAATGATCAAATCAATGGTGAATCATAATGAATTGAATTTTAGAATTTACATAATACCATTATAAATAACAGAAGTATTTGAATAAAATAAATAAAGGATAATAAGGAAAAGTTGTTAAAAATAAAATGATAAATTAATAATCTAATACCCAATGGTATTTTCTATGGGGTTAAAAAATATTATATCAGATTTTATCTAAGGTATCATAAATGGGGTTTCAGGGAGAGGATTCATATGGTGACTTGGTGGAGTTATGGGGAGCGTGTCTAGGGTTTTCCGGTGAATAAGGGAAATAAATGAATGCATCTGGTCATGGTCGTTCTAGATCTCAGATGTAGTTCATGATCTATGGTGCTGTTAGTATTTTAGTGAGGGCCACAGACTCATTTTGTTTTGAGTAGGCTCAGCCTTAAATCTGAATTGATATGTTTTTTCATTGTGTCTAGTTTTTCTGCAATTGAAGCTTCAAATACTCTTTATATTATGCTTCATCATACAATAAATGGTTTCATGATTATGGGGGTCCTTAGAAATGGAGATTCTCTGACCATGACTATTCCAGATGTTATATGGACATTCGGATCTAAAATGGGAGGTTCGTTGCCATGGTGGATGATGGTTCATTAAATCAGAGTTTGGATTTGTGTCAGTTCACCCTGATTGGGCATTTGATTCTGAAAAAATTAGATAAGCCTTTGAGTTTTGATGAACTCTAACCGAATCACTCCATTTTAGGGAGCTTTGTTGACTGGAAAATTTTCATATAGGTAAGGGAAATTTTCACCAGCTCTTTCAGTTTGAATTTTAGTATTCATTTGCATAAAATTTCACCTTTTCAATCTCAATCCGGGTGTTTTCTGAGTGCCTTGTTTGAATCTAAATTTCAACTTTCATAATCCAAATCACCCCAATTCCAAAATCTGGGTTATGATACCCGGTCTTATCTGGGTTTTTTGGAACCATCTCATTCATAGTGAGATTTCCCCTACATATATTCTCCACTAAATATAGATTAAAATACCATTAACTAAAAGATGGGCTATTATGCAATGGTGATAATTGAAGATGGCTTACTCACACCACTCCTGCATAATGTTATCATTGGTCTCAATGGGGAGATGCATGATATTAATTTTGAGTATAAATTAATTAATAATTTTTGTGAATTATATAAGTTGATTGGCCATATGGTAGAAGATTTTAAGCTTGTTCGAAAATTAATGGTGAATAAAACATCACCCACCATGAAAAATGATGTTATGTGGGATAAGGACTCATTATTGGAGCCTCCAATTTCTCATAGAAAGGAATAAGGAGGAAAACTATAGTTTCCATAACTATGTGGCTATGAGAAAAATGGAGGGGACATGATTGGGAAAGAGAATGGTGAGCATGATCTATGCATGCAGATTAATGAATATGATTTTGATAAAATTGTAAACAAGAATTGTGATATGATTGACCTCCCCCAAGGACATATGTCTGGAACTGATACTGATTGGGAAACCATGGTCACTGGTGACATAAAATATAATCATGCTTATTTTGAAACTAAAATCATAGAGAAGGCGGAGATTGATGACAAGTTAGGACATGAAAGATATCAATAAACTTATTTTGTCTACTAGGGTATAAAAAATCTGATATTGACTCTAGAGTTATATGTAATCTCTTAAAGAAACATTATTTCAATTATTATGTAAATGTGTTGCATTGAAAACATTTTAGTCTCCCAAATAATTGAATGGGAATTTATCCAAATCATCAGGAGCGAAACAAGATAATAAGAATGAAATTGTAGCATGGGGATGAGACTAATGGTTCTTATGTAAGGTCACATAACATTCATTACAACCAAAATATGTCTAATAATAACGATGGATTTTTTAAATTATCCAATCATGCTCATCGATGCGAAGGCATTGAGACAAGCATGCTAGAATTGGTACTAGGTGTAGTCGATGATCCTCCCACATCAGATGACGTCGATGATGGGACATGGAAGTAGCCTAAAACATGGGGAATGATACATCACCCAATAGGTAGAAGAGGTGTATATCTACAAAGATGAGTTCATATGTTGTGATGAGACATGCCACTTGTTTTCACTCCCTCTTATCTTTTGTACATTATATAATTTTTTAAATATATTTAAAAACCATGGTCTCACCCACGTTTTTCACATTCTAGAGTGTCATAATAAATCACAAAGTCATGTTGTGTAGGAATATTGAAAATTAAAACTATAGGGATTACTGTTTTACTGAATGTATTGATGTGTTATTAGGATACACCCATCATATGCTTAATATTTTCTATTCAACATCATCAATGATCATATGTTCATAAAAATTATGACTAATTTTTATGGAATTTTTCTTTCACAAATGGATTTACCCATTAAATATATTTATGATACATCTAAACGAAAATACTTGAATGGAAATAAGGTTTTGTATTCATGACATGAAATCAAGGCAAAGAAAACCAGGAAGGGTTTATTTTCTGCATTGTAAATAGTATGAAAATGAAATCATGGAAATGGATTAAGGATATTAAATTAAAAAATAACATAAAAAATACATAAAATATACAATAATAGTTGTGTTTATAATCATGTTTATTGACAAAAAAATTAAATCAAATGACTTATATGCTATAAGTACAATATTTGAAAATGTTGAGAATGAAATCCCTCACATTTAGTGGAATCTTCTTCAAGATAGATATAAATAACATATAACTAGCATACCACCCTGGAGAAGATACATTGATGGTAATTGAGATAACTTTTTTTCTCAATTGATTTGATGTGGAGAGTGAGGAGGGAATGGAGAATATTTATACTCTGGGAGGTGTGGATTATATGTAAAAAATAATAATTATTTTGTTTTTAAAGCTATCTACATACAAAGAAATTAATTTTAAAAAAAATGTTTGATAGTTAATAATATATAGTTTTATTTTGAACATTAAATTCCTCATAATCCCATTTAATTATTTCATTTTTAGTTTTTTTCATTACCTATGAAATTAATCCTTTTATAATATTTTTATATACTTTCATAAATATTTTTTACCATGGTATATTTTTTGATCGATAAAAATGAAATTGATATAATTACATAATTGTGACATTCAAAGAAAAAATTTGAAAACAATGAATATTTATTCATTAAATAAATGTGGTAAAAAAATTTCCTATGATATTTATATGACAAATTAAAAAATACAAGAGAAGAAATAATCTGTGTGTCAAATATAATAATAATGTGTCTCAAAATATCACATGTTATGAATTTGGATTATTAAATAAATTAATTAGTGTATATAATTAGGATTATTAAATTTTAAATCATGAAATTATCTTAATTATTTCATTAGTGTTGTGGTATTTCTTAAAGAAATTTATTTTAATTTTTTTCCAAAAATAGTATACATGTTTAAAAAAATATAATAATGAAAAATTATTATTATTTAAAACTAATTAATCCCAAAATGATATTTATTTTATCAAAATAATTCTATTTATATTAAATTTTAATCATTTATTAAAAATTACATATTAATTGTAAATCACTAGTTTTTATTACAATATATATAGTTTAACAATTATTAGAATTACACAGGTCTTTAATAATTTATGTATCACTTTACAAAATGTTTTATAATATTATATGATTGGAATAATATTTATTCATAAATTTAAAATTCAATTCATGTCATATATTTGATAGATATAAAATATATTTATAGTTTTAATAAATATAGTTTTTGTATCTTTTATGTAATAATAGTTATATCTTTATTGAAAATTCACAATAAATGAAAATAATATCCAACTATATTATTTAATAGTAACAAATTCTACCATCCATTTTGGTCAACTATCACATTTCAATTTTACCATATATCCCTATAAATACACCATCCCACTCACATCATTATTCACTACATCACCCACAATGGTTCTTGTATACCATTTTAGAATGCTTATTATTTTCCTATTTTTTATATTTATTTTTATAGTCATTATGGAAGGAGTGACGGTTTTGGGGGAATTAAATCATGTAGTGTTACTTTTTATTAATGTAATATTATACTATTCATATCTAATTTTATAGTTCACTGTTTTATAAATTTATATTAATAAATTATGTGAACTGTTCTTTTAGTAATACAAATGGTTTTCTTTGGGAATTTATGGTAAAACATAATAAATTTTTTCATACAGTTTTTCTTTTATTAGTATAAATTTTTGAGTAACTATAATAATTATATGAAGGGGTTTGTGAAATATATAATATTTATAAATAATACGAATATAGTTTATATAATATCATGGATAGATTGAACATCAACACCCTAGTCAAATGAGAAATTTAATACATTTCATTATACAACAACATCTTCTGACGACATCTCTGTCATGATAATATAGTATATAACAAAATTTTCTATATTACGTAAATAATTACCTGAACCTCAAGATAAATTTCAACTTTAAATAGGTTACACTGACATTAGTATCTCTAGATTATATTCCTCAGAAAAAATCCATATACAAAATTCTTATTCATTTAACGATGAAAATAATTTAAAATACAACCTTTGAAATATAATTCAATATCCCTCACATTAGAGCTCTATTTCTACAGTGAATTAGAATCATATCTCCTTGAAATCATCAATTTTGGGAAATAATATTATAAATATAATAATATATTATTTCCATGGGTACTTTTTCCAACTCTCAATAATAATAAAATACTTCAACCGATGATATAAAAATCAATGAATTAGGATAAAAAATTATAAACCAAAACAATATCACATAAAAACATTAGTGGATTATTCTAATCGATTTTCAAACTCTATTTATTCTTATTCAATATCTTCATAATCTACATCCTCCACATCAAACAATAAAATTAATGTAATATTTCCTCCAATTTAAATCATCTACACCATCTATGATTTGAGGACCTATCCATGAATCATACCACAATTCATTACTTAGAAACCCATGAGAAAACATAAAATAAATCAAATCCATATAGATAAAATGTATCTTATGAATAATAATATAAATAACATATTATTATCATTTTTTTAAATTAAATATATGTTCCCTATGATTTTTCAATTAATGTTAATTATTAGTTATGTATGATGTATAAACCAACCTAATGTTTTTAGCACAAAACTGAATTGAATAACTTATTATGTCGAGTATCCATATTTTATAAGGAATATACATCAAGAATGAAATGAATAGATGATCTATCATCCATATGTCATTTGAAATATTTTATTGAACTTTTTTTAATTACAAAACAATTTAAATCCTCACAATGTCCAAGAATAACATTAAATCAATACTATATCTAGAACCATAGGTACAAAAATATCATGACCTATGAAAGAAGGATCCATTAATAAGATAGTAGTGAAGTCTAAAACTATCCCATATACACAATTAATATATTAAATATTTTGCTGACTAGATGAAAGATTATTTTAATACACATATATTTGTATCCACCCCTATGAATAATTAGAATCAATAATACCCTCTAATATAATGTATGGAAAAAAATAATAAACAAACAAATTTTTTAATTTAGAATGGGAAATAAAATTATCCAAATTAAAATCCTTGAGAAATGTACTAAATAGGAAAATCTATGATCACCCACTATCTTAATCATCTTCTGCAAGCTGAAACTGTTAAATAGCGTCACTATTATTATCATGATGACCTGAAAGTACCCACACATGCAGAAACATATGTAATTGATAAAATATTATAAATATATATAATTGTTATATATAAAGTACTCAATGTTTGATCATTCACTATAAAATGAAAAAACTATTTAAATCATTAAATTTATATAAATCATAAAAATTAAAATAAAATCAGTCCTAATACAATGTAAATAATTTCCCATAAATATGTTATTTTTATTTTTATTATTAAATTTGAATTTCTTATTCCCAATGTTATTAATTGGATTGAGGTGATGGTGACTATACATACACGTATGTATGCATTGCCTTCCAAAACATCTTACCCCAATACCATGGTCATGTGGGAAACAATACTCATCACCGGTAAAAAAAATGATTACATAGCATGTGGATATTAGTATACACTATTGTTTAACTTGGTCATTAGAAATCCAACCTATTATCATTTCCTTGCATAACCATTCCTTATATATCACCAATTACACGTGCATTCATTAAAAGATAAATGATAGAAATCTACAACCATGGAACACGCCAATAAAAAATCATTTGGGGAACCACCACCAATAAACACTATAAGAGAATAGTGTTATAAAGTAAGAAACCCAAAATATGATCATAATACTAGTTTATGGGAATGTAAAACCATAGAATCCTAGAAACCTAAAAAAATTATTGTTTTATACCTATATGAATATAAATAAAGATAATAAAAGATAGAATAATGTTGAATCCCCTTCATAAATGACTAAAATACACAAAGTCCCCATAATTTTACACATAAAAAATAATTTAAAAACAAATTTCCATTCATTCAAATTGGGTTATGGTGAACAAAAAAAAATTCATTGCCTATGATATGATTGAAAGGGTCACCCACCACCTCACTATGTCAACAATGATCACAAATAAAAATATTTTTTTATTTTCAAAATTGGGTCATAATCATATATTAAAAGGTACATAGTATAAATATACATATAATACTTTTTATCCTCACAGTAGAAAAAATTATTCATATGTGTTTCTAATCATTCCATGACTATAAAATGGAGTAATAACACAACTAAAAATCATTATAAATATAATTCAAACTAAATAAAAACTAACACTTCCCCATATTCCGATATATCCCTATCAGACCCTTATAATTGTTAGTTATATAGTCCCTATAGATAAACTTTTTAGTTTATCCACATTATATTTACATCACCACTACATACAGATGTTAAAACCAAAAATCCATAAGATATATGAATTTCAATATGTGTTTAAGAGAGAGTGGGAAAGGAGGAATAAAAATATATATATTTTCACAACATAATTAGTTTTCACTAATATAATTGACCAACATAACCTAATATAGATATTAATAGACATACATAGATTTTTTTTTTATGTGGATACAAATTAACTTTTGATAAAAACATGTTAGTCATCCAACTATGAAACATTATATATCATATATCACATGTCAGTCAATAATGACATATTAATAATGGAAACATCATTCATTATTAAATTTTTCATTTTCATAATATAGCACAAACATTACACAACATATATTTCAAGCTAAATTTATTCATTTTAAACACATTATAGTATTTATTTATTTTTATCAACAATAATTTCTCTAATAACATTTCAACAATAATCTATTTTCATCAATAATTCTACTATTTAACAAAACATTAGACCAAAACTTTTATATGTAAATAATCTAATTAAATTTTTTATTCATTCCAACAACATTTATATAATAATATCCATCACCAACTAATTATTTTTAATTTTATTACCATTCCACTATGTGAATGATTAATATGATGACAATAAACATTATGCAACCAGAATCAATAACTACATTTTCCACCACATCATCACAAATATAATGTTACCATAATATTTATGGTATATCATTTCAACCACGTCATCATAAATATCAGTATATTTAATACATCATTATTTGATTCTACACCAACTAAATCAATCCAATAAAATGAATAAAATCATTATCTGGAATTCTTTTACACGTCAACAAACTATAAAAATATAATTAAAAAATTTTCATGAATAATTTATATTTCAATAAACTAAATCTTGTAAAAAAACTTAACTTCAATATATATCCAAATTAATAAAACCACATATATTTAGTTACACATACCAATTTATTATTTTCAAATCCACTTCCATTTGACTTTGTATATTATGATTCAATTAAAGTCATGATAATGTATGTCAACTAAAAAGAAATCTTCTAATAATATACAAATTAATAAGTCCTAATTTTAAAATATAATAAATATTATGAGACACATGTTAAAAAAATTGATTTATATTTCCCATTTAGATTCAATAGTACATTTATAATATTAATTATATAAATTCATACCATATATAAAATATGGAAAATAATTCACACTCAACATTGAATAGAAAATTAAAAACCAGAACAATTAAATTCCATAACTAAAATAGAGTTTCATTTTGGATCCCCTCAATCATGAATTAACCCTCATGGTACAGAAATTAATTGAGGGAGATAATGACACCCATGTCCTACCACATAGAGGCCCTGGGTTGATGACATGAACTCAGGATATAAAAATAGGCATCACTATCTATAATGAAATTATTAGGAGGGAGGATAAATAATCTTGATAAAAACATGATCATATAGAATAAAATTGAATCCAGTCATTCCCACATTTAATTAATAATGTTAAAAGATTAAAATAATAACTGAAATTTATTAAAAAAAAATTAATTTATTATATATAAACTCCATAATAGTACTGAACCATGCTAGGAATGCCCACATCATGTCCAAAATTCCTCCTTTTAACATAAAAAATTGATTACAAACATTGGTGGAGAATTAATGTAAAACTAGAAGGATCATACAAAATTTCTATTTTTCTCATGGGGAAATGATGTACTAATGCCCCAATGAATAAGGATCAGAACCAACATGCACCTAAATAGGTCAACCAGCCAATTATAACCCAACCACGACTTTCCCATAAAATCATGCATGCAATATAGTAACATAAGAAACATGAATATGTAATTAATATATTCTACCACTATACACCAAATTGTAAACATTCATGCTTGAATATGGAACTTATTATGCTCCCATCCCACCCATACTAATTATATCCCATATGCCTTGGAGACCCATTGTCCATAACATAACATGAATTCAAAAGATTCCCTAGTTATGAAATCCCATTTCAAAACAGAACCAATGTAGTAGTAAATCATTTACTTGGAAGAGGTCAACCTAGTCCATTCATCCTCCATTGAATTACCCCCGCCTTATATCACAACACATCCCACATGGAAACACATGTAATGAAACTATTGTCCAATCTTATATAACAATAACATCACCACTACTATTGAAGGATCTGTGGGTGATAAGTGGTAGTCATCCATCCATATAACCAAAATCATAGATATTGGGTTAGAACACCTAGAAAAAAACATTGAATGTTATTATAGAGATCAAAATCGAGTTGGTACATATAGAAATAACATAAAATAAATGATATATATATATAACACATAATACCCAACAAATGGTCACATAAAAATCATTAGAGTACCGATAAAAATTCCACCATTTCAGTCTATCAATCATTAAAAAATATGCCTCCAATATATGAATAAATGCATACAACTACCATTAAAATACACACAAACCCATATTCAATTAAATTAACAAATAATTTCTATATTTCTGTTTTTTTCACTAAATAGAATTTACTAAACCATTTAATTTCAATATTATAGAACCAATTAATTTAATAAAAACATTTATGTGAACTACCATACGAAAATTACCATCCCATTTTATATTAAATTACAAAAATATGAAATATCAATTTAGTATTAAAATATATTCAATGGATAAATAAGAATATATCACAACCACATAGTTCGAATTTCACCAAAAATATGCTAACAATTACTATAACCTCCACATAGCTAATCCATAAAACCACACCAACCACACATCAAAACCAAAACATAAGAACTTCCATAGAAAAAAAACCACCACAATAATTAGAATCACTACCAAAACACATTAGTACCACATATTAAAAACCCCAAAAACCTAATCCCCATAATCCACCACCATCGAAAAATTAAACACATCACATATCAGGAAAAAACATCTTAAATAAATTGCATTTCACAACCACATAAAACAATAGAACCCTACGCACATAATAAAAATTAATAATATCACACTAAGCATCGAAATATTTATTTCAAAAACATTTATTTTCAATGGATTTCATTATTTCACTATATCATTAAGAATGTATTATCAATAAAATGATTTACAGGGATGGCTAATTAATATCCATATATATGTTCATTTTAATTATATTTATATTGTGTTAAAATAACACAATAATTGTCTCGCACATAATAGATAATGATTTATAAAGGCACCAAAAATCATGGATTTTAGAATTGGAATCAAACATATAAAATACCAACATAAATCTCAACAATGTTGTAAAAATATTTATTAAATCCACATCCCAAAGAAATATCAATTTTATATATTGATATAATTATTATTATTCCAAGCCATACTTTCGACCCAAAAAATGTAAAATCATACAATTACTATTGCTTGTGATATAATAAATAACAATGATCATCTATGTTAATGATGATTTCTAATTTATTGTGCAAAAAAAGGTTGAGGGGGAATGCCTCTAGAAAAAACCAAAACAGCACTTGACAATAGTATCATAACTTGAATCTAGTCAAAGGATCATAAAAAAAATAAACATACATGATAAACTACAGATATAAAATCATTAAAAATACACGGGAAGGAACACAATAGAGTATATTTGTGAGGATAAAACAACACCATCAATCACTAATAAACAACCTCTGACACCAATAGGTAAATTCATGAGAATCTGTTCCTCTTTATCTTCCAAAAGCATCTAGGGTTCAGTATAATATGAGAGTTAATGATATTAAATAGAAGACTTAGGATAATCCCCCATGATATACACCTGCATCAACTGGAATGATTCAATCTTGGAATTCCATATTCATATCATGAATAATAAGGGACAAAGGAATAAACTCTATGAAACCAATCTAAGGAATTATTTCCCAAAACTAATTTGTCTACTAAAAAACATGACACCTCAGTTTTATTTAACAAATTTCATTCATTAATCATTAATATCATTGATACTTTTCATAAAGAACATGTCACCCATATACAAGCCATAAACCACCAACCATTAATGTAATCAAATAAAAAATCATTTCATGTCATCCATTAATACCATATTACTACATCTCAAGGGGCACAATTCCATATGAACATGCACCATCCAAATGTCTCCCCTCTTCCACATAACAATATACAAAACCATATCAATTTTAATATAAAAATAACTATGATCTTTTACATCCAAAGAAATATACTATCTCAATATGATAATAACAATAAATTTTATTATCCATATGCAGATATTATCTTATTGGAAGTCAATAACTCACCTTTATATTTTTAAAAGTTAAATAGTTTAATGTATCATTATTAGGAATCAACATATGATATTTTCAATTTCCAAAACAATTACAACACATTTCAAAATCAATGAAATAACTCATTTAAAAAATAACATGACGCAAACATCACATCATCATTAAACACAATACAATGAAAAGATAAAAAAACTTTGGGTACTGGGAACATATATTCATCTTTGGAACCCATTTAATACACTATAATCAACCAATAATCTAATGAAAATGAACCAAATGGATGTTTTAACATTGATTAAATTTCGAAAAATGATCTTATATCTATACTATTCACTCCAAGAATATCACATCATCCTATAAATTATTCTTTCACCAATTCTGGATGTTTCATAAGATGTGAACACATTAAAGATGATGAGACATGTGGATTATTTCATGTATCCTACTCAGCTTTTGTGGATGTTCCAAATAATATTCAATGACATTAACATTCTCTAAAACTTAAAAATTTCTCATCAAATATAGATAAATATTACTCCACCTAGAAAATCATTGATTCCCAAAATGAGAAAAAACATTTTGAAATCATGAACTCGATCCTTAAACACCAAAATATTATTCAAATGGCCGCCATAGGCTCTCCAATTTTTCTTTTTTAACCTCATACTATATCAAAAAACTGTGAACATATGGGTTTTCCTATTCACTACATTGGTAAAATGAATAACGAACTCCCTAGCATCATTCCATCACAGTAAAGAATGAATCAATCATCCATACAATTCAAAAAAGAGTAAATGAAATTGGTAGAGTGTTATATGTTATTTTAGTAAATGTAAGCTACAATTTTTTTCATTATCCATGTTCCACCACAGTCATGAAAAATAGATCAAAAGACATCCTCTAGAGTATAGATGATCTACCCCATCTGTCAATTCTTTTTTATGGTAGAAAGTAATTCTACGGTTATATTGAAATCTGAAATAATGTTGAAATACCCTTTCATTCTTAAAGGTAAAATAAGGATCATGAAAAACATGATAACCCCAGAAACCTAGGAATCTTTTTCACATAATCATTTTATAACATTGCATTGAAATATATAACACTCAACTAAAAGATGACACAAAAAATTGTAATTTCATTATATAGTTCATTATCAACAATTTTATATCACATATTCTATAAAAACTAGGTATCATGGGGATTAAAGGAATTGATGTGTACTCCAATTTCCAATAGTTGTAAAATAATGTATTAAAAAACCATCTAGATCTCTACTTTACTCATTCATCTACCGAATAACTAATCAATTAGACATATACTTCTCCACTGAACATTTCATCACAGATCACTAATGTTGCCTCCTATGATAGATATAAAACAAGTTTACGCACGGATTGATCAATACAATTTTACTTAAAAGAATATGTATTGATAAATATCATTATTATAGTGTAACATGTCACCTACCCTAAAATAACATCCAATTTTGTTCTTTTAATGATGACAATTATAAACAATCACTATGACCAGAATGGTCATGCAACACATCTATGTCTATTCATTTCCACTAGGACTCTTCCATTGATGAATAAATTATGTATCAATAGTTACATTATGTGTAAAACATCATACACTACTCTCCCCCAAGCCAGGGTGTATCAATTGATTCTCCACCACCCTTTCCTAGGCATATAAGGATTATCAATCCATATCTCCATAGGAATTCATAACTAATTAATTAGTTTAAAAATTTCTATTAAATGGGTGTAAGAGAATTAAAAATCAAAATCCTAATGAATATCCATCAAAATAATATTTTTTATATTCATATACCATTGATATTGTTTATATTTCAAAAACGTGTGTTTCATGAAAACCACAACACGCTGGTTGATGCAGTAGTTATGCCATAATATCAAAGAATGCCCAATTTCTACTATATCAAAATCATTGATTGAATATTTTCACTTGTGAGGATATAACTTCCATGACCAATAAGATATCGCTAACTTAATCTGCATCAGAACACAACCTATAACAGAAAATATGTTCTATTGAATGCTGAAAGCATCACACCATCCTCATGGAATTGAATCACAATAGAAAAGAAAAAATTCACTTTTAGGTAATAGAAAATTTCTTGTTACTGATAATACAACATATCTACTTATCCCTTAAAAGTTAGGGATTTCATTAGGGATACATCAAGGGAGAAATCATACAAAATACACTAAGAATATAAATCTAGTATAGAAACATATTAAAAAAATTCCATGTTCGATGGTGATCCTAATAAAAAAACTACATCGACCAATAAGGGGATCAATTTCACTTCCTTATGATAATACACATATTAATGAAAATTAGCATCTAATTTCTTGAAAATTAACATGGAATCATTTCTAATGAAGTGATTGTGTTGATGGAAGTACAATACTTCTTAGATATTCCCATCCTACTTATCCTCTTACCTTGCATAGATGAATATATCTTAATTTACCATGAGGAAAACCACATTCATAGAATCATAGTTGTTTTAGATTATGAGACCAATGATAATGGGTGGTATATTAATCAAGTGTAATGATGAGACCTCAAATTTTATGTTTCAAAAAATGCATAATAAGATCACCTTCAAAATATCCTCACATTTCACAGTCATCAGTTGATTAACATTCCATTATTTGAACACCAAAAAAATGGATAACTTCATCTTGTAAATTAAATCATAAATCCTAAAAAAGATTAACAGTTCATAACTATTACCTAATTTAGCCCTTGGTTGTCTACACAGAACCATAATGTAGTATTAAACTACTGTGAAAAAAAACTACTAGAACCCAATGAGACACACTTGGAAATATAAATCCCACACTAATTAGATCATCCACTGTTAACCTTAACTCATGTAACTCCATTTCCTCCATTTGATAGGGATCCATCAATATTTTAGGGATTCATGGTTTCAACTATATCCAGATCTCTAAATGTGATATTGTGGTTAGTTCTTGAAAATTATTCCCGAAAACATTATGGAAATCTTACATAACCCAATGAGCATTCTCCACCAAAAATTCCATTTATAGATCAACCATTTTTGAGAATATAGGCAGAACCATTATTAGCCCCTAGTCTCATATTGATAGAAATATATCTTCTGCAACCAGTTTTCCATTATTTGAAACTCTTACCGCTTCATCATTCTTGGATCATTAATTGAACTTATACTCATCAAGATACTATTTTGTCCACTCCATTCACCCCCAATATCGAAGGAAATAAAATATTTTTAAATTAGAAGTAATTTATTATACATATCTAAAAATATAAAAACATAATTTGTGTAACCAAATACTTAATAATTTGGTGTATAGCCTCCTCCAAATGATACATTTCGGAATCCACATACAAATAAAAAATCCAAGGAAAATTAAATTGTTGAATGAAAATTATCCCATTATAACCCATCATTATTGTGAGAGAAAATCCAGGATCACCAACTGATGTGAGAGAATCTCCTTCCAGTTAAATGAATATATCAAAATAGTGAATAACTCCATTCAAAAACATTATAAATATCTATCCAGAAAACCACTTCATTTTTTTTGAAACCATGACAATGTGTGCACAACTGATGGTTAAATCATCGAAACTGTGTAAATTCCAATAGAACTGAAACATAATCTAATCATGAAACCAATTGAAAACTATCTTAAGATCCTCCATCTAGTTCTCTATCTCAAAATAATATATACCATCTTATTCATTCCCAAACACTATTTTAGAAATGATCAAAAATCATCTATCAATTCCTAATACACCCATGTTAGGTAGATCGTATGAAATTCAACCGTATATACCACTTCAGAATGTTCCTCATAATCTATTTTTAAATGATATATAAGAGCCATTATAGAAATGTAATGTTTAACACTATATTAATTTTCATGCAATTTTATCACAAGATTATTTGATTAATTTATTTATTAAATTTAATTTCCCCAATAACCCATTTCATTAAAAATTTCTAAAAATAATAATTCATGTAAATATGAATGTTCTCAACTCATCAAATAGGTCCCCCTAACATGGTAATTCCATATTCCCAATGTTCATTCATCATATCAGGGTGTGTTAAAGTGACATGTCATATCTTCTTCTATGGACTTCATAACTCACCAAGATCAACATGAACCATTTCCCTACCAACCCATGAAATAATCAATGTTCTTAACTCATAACCAAAATCTATATCTCAACCAAAAACTATGATACCATGCAGTCATGACCCAAACCTCTTGTGATAACTCTACCTAGATTTCAATAAAGGAATAATTTTCAGTAACCTGAATTCAAACCTCATGGAGGCCCTTGGAAAGAAACATGAAAAAAGTTATATTATATAGTAAAATGAGATGAATTATCATATATAATTATATTATTGGGTTATTAGTTAATAACTACTAAAACACCTTTATATAGCTTAAAAGACAACCCAAAATATATGATAATTCATGAATAATGTCATTAGAAATAATAAATGCCTCCATGTAAAAATTAATAATCCATTACTAAAAGAACTAATCAAAAAATACTCAATTATATGCTAGAAATGATCATCTCAGTCCCTAACTTCATTCAGTAAAATCAGAAAATAGTTTATATATTTAGAGTTAAAATATGAGTACATATAGTAACATAATTCCCAAGGTATCTATTCTACATCTAAAAATAGTATTCTAATGATCAAGTAAAAAAGGAAGAAAAAACACATCAACATTCCATGTAACCAACCCCATCCTCAATATAGCTTTCTAATAAAATCATACATCCATTATTATAACAATGTATTAATGACAATTTTATTGGAAGAACACAACCACATTTTCAAAAGTAATATACACTATATCCACAAAAATCATATTTAATTTTCTCAGATCACGACCAAACACATCCCATCACATTATTCAGGTATAAAAAACTCCTATCACATCACAACTAGATCAAAGATGAATGGGTGATCACATCATATTTAACCATATTACTAATGAATTATCGAATCATGAATGTGAAGGAAATCAACATCATTCCCAAATATAACCACAAAATTACCCTAAAAAATATCACATCAAATCTAACCCACTAACACCACAATCAACTCTCTCGGGTAATCTCCGAAAAAACCCATATAAAAATTACTATTGAAGGGAGAGTAGTGGATTGGGTTTAAATGACATACATATCAAAAAAACCAAGATGTTCGGTAAAACTCCCCAAAACCAATACTATTTTGTATTGGTAAGTTAATAAAAGATAGTTGTTCTTGTATAGAAAAAAATTAAAATAAGTTATTTATAGAAAGGTAGAAATGCACAAAATATCTGATCACAAAAAAATGATCTAAATCACAACACCTTACTACCACAAAACCACACCTCAACCCTCAAAACCTCTTCAACTAATCAACCCATTAAAATTAAATAAACCCCCCATAAAAAATATTAATTATAGGTTCCAATATATTATAGATTTAATGAGTATATAATTACCCCAACTAACTTGGTTATTTCATGATATATTTTCCAAAATCATTCATTTGAGAAAAATATTATTCCCATTACGGAAAAAATATTTCTATCCCATTCATTATTCTTTTACCAATCCATGACAGTTACTTTTACAATTTTTGTTTATTCTATTTATAATAGGAACACTTACACTCCCACGTGAAAAATACTCCATACATCTCATCAAAACCATATCCATAACTCTACATAAAACATGTTATATAACCACACCAACCATATTTCACGACCATAATATCACTACTGATGCCCAAAATATTTACCAAAACATCTTATCACACACCCGCCTACACATCACCACATCAAAACACAACTACTAAACAATGAAACAACCAAAAATAACTACATTCATATAACATCCAACAAAAGTTTTCATTCTTCCATTACATAAAAGATGATAACTATTGGACCCATTTTACAAAATCACATCCCAACTCATAAAAATTAACACTACAAGCTAAAAAACAAATAAATCAAACCCATTAATTCAAAAGCCTTTTTCAAGGGAATTTATCAATTAACATTATTATTCATCATCTATAATATAGAACAAACTAAATATGTATTAGTAACCCCCAATTATCTATATTCTATTTCTTCAGAGATCTATCCATGGTTCAATAAAATAGTAAAATAGAAACTGTCATTCAAAATTAAGTTAATTCACAAAAATGATTCCAAATATCCGTGATATATGTAATTATAAAAAACAATATATAATTCCAATAATAATACCCATAGGACTGTAAAAATTTGAGATGGAACCCAATCCACATTAGTTTCATATTTCCAGAACTCAATATTTTATTAAGGTGACACATGCTATCAAATAACAAAAATGAATGGATATACAATCCTAATATGTTCAACATGTGTACAGAACTTGTATTCCATACATCAAAGTATAATTCCAATTTCATATACACAACACGATCAAGAATAAAAAAGATAATTTCATCTTCCACCACTGAAAAATCTATATAACGATAAATTGTATCACAGGATTATAAAAAAAACCCTACCATAACCTGATCTAATGAATCATCCACAATGAGAGTAAATTATTATAGAGTAAACAATAAAAATATTATAAGGAGAATTTAAAACGTCCATCCTCAAATAAAATAACCACATGGCCAATGTAAAAAAAGAATTGGAAACTGGGATTGATGATTTTCTAAAAGAAACTAGGTTTTTACCAATGCAGAGAGGAAATTAATGATAAATATGTGAAATTGATTGATCACCCAAATTATAAACTAATGAAACACATATTATTCTTGAAAAGAATTCATTATAAATGTCATAAATTATATAGGTTTCATTGTATACATTTTATTACTCCCATTTAATCAAAAAATTTACCTAAAATATGAAATCTTCTAAAAAAATGGCTGTTCTAGTGGATTTAATAAAAGTAATGAAATAAAGTTTCTTGACTGAAATCAATTTCACACATCACACATTACCCAAATTTTCCCGTTGAACTTCATTATGTGGATGATTTGAAACCCTATCTCACATTTTGAATCCTCTTCACTTAGTGAACCACTAGCTTCTATTCTGTTGCAGCTATAACCCCTACTGAACACTCTTAGAGTGTACTTTAAACACATCCTAAACAAAAACTCACAATGTAATAAGATGAAATGGGCAATAATTTTATAATTTCAATAACCACTATAAATGAATAATTATAAATTTATTAATATATTAACTCAAATTGAAAAAATATTTCATGAAAAATATTCATAATAATTTTATTATTAAATAATAAACATGGATCATAAAAAAATAAAAATATTTAAAAGTTCAATTTTGGAATTGTATTTTTAGTTAATGAAATAATAAATTAGGGTAAAAAAATTGAAGTATTATTATATAAAACCCTTTATTGACAATATATATCAACCATGAACTTTTAATCCTAATTTCCTAGGCCAATATAAAATATCTTAAATAAAAATAATTTAATTTTTAGGGAATTAAGTTACAGTTAATAAAAAAAATTGAAGGAATGGTGGGTTTTTTAATTTAAAATATCTATATAGTGTTATCCAATTGGATGTAGATATATTTTTCCATATTATTTATCAATCCCTATAGACACTAATGATTTTTATATAATAATATTTACCCATTTATTATGAATATTATGTGTATTACACAAAAAAACATGATGAATGTAATAGTTTAGAGCCTATGGGGATATGGTAAAACAAAAAATATTTAATTAGTGATCCAAATCATCTTACACTAAATTAAAAAAATTATATCCCTTTTATTAAATATCAAATATAGTACTTAACATTATAACCTAGTGAAAGGAAACAAAATAGTGGGTGGCCTATGATACAATGTAAGGGTAAGTAGTAGAGATAAGTAAGTATAAGACACATAATGGGTTCAGAACATTATCAAAAAAATTAAAAACCATAACATTAATATCAAATTCCATAATGGAATAATGATTGAATGTTCAAAATGCATGAATTATAAGGTAATAAAATAACTAGATTAATGTGATATTGATAGTAGAATAATTCATGGAATTTGGGGAATAAACATAATCATTGAAACATTTTCTATATTTATTAAGGAATAATGAAAAGATAAAAAGGATATAAAAATCCAATTCTCAACCCAATTAACTCCCCATTAACACCATATCTTATATAAATCGGTTCAATTTTTATTTTAGACATTTGTTATTGAAATAGGTTCACTCCCTGTTACAATCATGTCTTATTGAACCTGGTCATCACCATATTCTAACCCTAATTTGCTAAACTAGTTACAATACCTATTATATTTATGTCATGCATATTTATGTTCAATACAAATTCCAACACTATCATTACCAAGAGAAATAAATCCATACCCAATACATTGAACAATGATATTGGTCCCAACTATCACATTAGGAAAAGAATATATATGAGATCTAAATGATAATAAAGATTCATTATATCATAAATCATGGAATTTAATTTGTATCATAATTATTTAATCATATCATAACCTTTTAAAATTATATCGGATTAAAAATATCATCACCATGTCACATCATGTGAAAATAAGATTTTTATATATGAATTTTATAATGATATAACAAATGGAACAGAAATAGGTTTCATAAACAACTTTTCACGCAAAACATAATCCATTTTGTGAAACAATATGAATAGTATCCCATTATCATACACCTATTAAGGAAGAGGTATCACTGATAGATGAAATAATATATCTAATTTTTTTATTGATCATTTAAATCATTTCTTTAGTAAGATATGCATTCCACTATGGAGAAATTTTTTTTAAAAATAAAACATATTGGATAACATTTTATTATAAAATATATGTGAAAAAATATAAAATAAAATTAAACTATGATTTATTAAATATCATGTGAATATTATCCAATCCCATTTTTAAAAATATTTTTATAACATAAATCAATTCGAAAATAATTTTATAATTCATGGTTTTGGAAGGAAATTTTTTTTCAATGGAATAGAATATTTTTAATAAAAATACTCATTTTGAAATATGAAGTACCTAAATTGAGGAACATTAATGGATTTCATGTATTGTCAATAAATAACTATAGTAGAATAAAATTCATGAGTTTCTTGAGAGATAGATCAAACTATTTCTTTATATCAATGCAAAATCAATGATAATCTAGATAGACATTGAGATTGGAACATGAAATCATACCACATTAGAAATACTTAACCATAATATGACTGAAAGAATAAAATTAAATGAAAATTTTGAAACAATCATCATATTTATATTATTTATATTAAATTTTATTGGATTATAAATACACCTCATTGAATAATATAGGATCATAGCATCACTTAATTCATAATAAAGAAAAATTGTGACAAAACCCTTATTTATTTGTTAAAATTTGAACCATAACCCCTTGATAGAGATAATTATAAAAAAACACATTCATGGGAATTATATACAACACATAAAATGAATGCATGGGGATTATAGATTTTTTTGTCACCAAAAACATGTCGATGTATAAATCTATTACCTTATGTCGTGACATCATTGTACTGAATCAAAATTGTTGAAAAATAAATATAAATATTTTATAAATATATTATTGAAAAAATTCATATTATCATGTCATATATGATTTATTTTTGCGATTAATTACTAATTTATTAATGATACAATTTTATTATTATTTTTTAGCTAATAATATCTATGTTTTTCATTTATTTTTTGATCAATTATTTTTTTCATCTTCATAGTTTTATAAAGGATCAATAATATCCAGAGTCATAACCATGAAATAAATTTCATATATATTAATTATATATTTATTTAGAAAAATAAATAAACATTATTTATAATAAATGAAATACATTGTTCCTAGTGATGGTCATCCATGTTTTTTCTTATTGGATTGAAAAATGAAAAAATAGAAAAATAAAATTTATACATATTATCATGCTAGAATAAATTTTCTGTAATATATATGACATATAATTATTTAAATTGGTTAATTATTTTAAGTCTATGCTTGAAAAAATCAAAACTCATTTAAAGGTGGTAGTCCACTATATACACGAGAAACATTATTATATTTCTCAAAATGGATGTTATGAATGTTTTGGTGATATAATAAATTTAATAATAAGAATACAATAAAAAATATCATATATGTAAATTAAATCAATCATTATAACTACGCTTGATATATGATAATGGAAAAATTAATGACTTCATAAAGAGAGGCAATAGTCCACCGTACACACAAATAATGATTTTTGTAACCTATTTGATGTAATTAGATATGGTTGTATGTAATTTAATTAGCATATCGTATTTAATGTATGTGTGAGATATTTATGTTACTATCTAATGATGTTTTAATTATAAATTAAGGGTATAGAGAATAATTAATACAAAACAGCTCGTTAATTATTGTTACCTGTACATTGGGGATCACCCTTAGGTTTTCAACAAAATCCATCATAGGTTTTCCTTTAATTTAAAATAAGGACTGTAGGATTATGTAATGTAATTTATTAATTTAATTATTTATTAATTATCATAACTAAATGTTTTTTAATGATTTTAATGATAGAAAAGAGGGGGTGGCCTTTTATATGTTGGGTAGTGGACAGACTTGGTATTATTAAAAAAATTTACTCCTCCCCCATTTTTTAGATGTATCAATGGTCTAAATTAGTATATTATATATCCATAGAGGTGGAATGGTCAAAATATTTCCAACAAATAGTTTTTAGAAATGTTTTTATGTAACACCCTAATATTTTATGAGAAATATTTTTTTATGACTTATGTTATATGCAACATCAAAGGAATCTTTCACTACACACAACACTTTCTTGGCTTGCGTTATACGCAAGAGCAACCTTCCTCGATAGCGTGGGTTGTACGCAATATCGAGTTTCACTAAACTACGATATATTTTTATAATATTATTATAGAGTAGATATTATGAATATTATTAACTGAATTTTGAATTTTATAATATTATTATTCATCTTACAAATTATCTAAAACATGGTATGTGAACAAAATAAATTTCTCAGGTAAAATAAGTATTTAAAAAAAATACAGTTTTCTCACCTTTTGATGGTGTTCCAACATTAAATATAGTTTTTGACATGTTTATAAGTTAAATTTGACAAAATAAAATTCTTCTTTCGAATCAGGATATAAAAAATTACTTTGGTTGAATTTTCCATATTATTCTGATAACTTCCATATTTTAATGAATATTAAAAACACTCTATATTTTAATTAAAAACTACTTTTTTCATCTCAATAATTTATATGGTTAAATTATAAAATGGAATGTTTTTAATGTATAAATTTAATATATTTTTACCATTTAATATAATGTATGTCATTTCCATTATTTTTACATTTAATTAAAAGATAATAACATTTGATTCTTTGGCAACATTTTAACTTTTAAAATATGTTTTCTTAACAACTAGATAAATTTTAAATTAATTACTGCAACTTCTGTGTTTTGAATTTTTAAAAATGGAGTACATATTTGGATTGATTGGGTCTAAATTATTTTAAATGTATAATTTTATTTTATTGATATTATGAATAGTAACTACGGTAATTTTTATTTACTCCATTTAAAGGTAAATGAGGTAATTAAGGGTAAAAATAAGATTATAAAATTACCCTAACACCGGAAAAAATCTATTGGATGACTAAAAGTAGATCCTTATCACATAAGGGTCGGAATAAATTCATTTTATGGACTTTGACAAAGAAAATAATTTAATTATTATTAAAAACATAGAAAGTGACATCATGTCACTCTCTTAAATATTATAAGTATAATAATTTTTATTTACTTATAAACATCATGAAACATCGAAAATTAATAATATCTAGAAATATAATAAATTTATCTACATCATGTGAATTTATTTATAATTTTTAGAGATTAAATAATTATCATTAATTATGACACAATAGTGATGTTGAAATTATATTATTGGTTGAATTATCAAATTAATTATTTTAAAAGTATTAAAATAAATATTATATTAATTATTTAATGTGCTCCAATAATTTTATAGATAAATATGACATGTTATTAATCTATTAAATTTTTTAGTTCGAACATATATTCTGTGTATATTTTATTTAAATTCAAATAAATGAATAGTGTAAAAATTGACAATATTGTTATTTTATAAAAATTACATATTATAAAATTTTTTAAAAATGAAAAATATATTTAAAATTTATATATTAAAATTTATATGGTAGGAAATGTAATAATGTATAAAATTATGGAAAATTCATAGCATATAAGTAATTATTAATAATGATTTAAAATTTATAATATTATTTCCACAAATAAACTTAAATAGATTATATATTTATAAATCAAGTTGATAATGTTTAAAATAAATTCTCAAAATGTCTAAATTTTATTTTTTGATGAGATTACAAACCTATATCATCTAATATAATTATTTGAGTCATTGTTGGAGGTTTTTAAGTGTGGTTGAAATTTATTATAAATTAATATTTCTTATAATTCCAATGGTGCCCCTCTCCTCCCTTATAAAAGGGAACCTCCTCCCTCTCCTCCTCACACCACATTGAGCCTTAACGATCTACCAAACCCTGAATAGTTCTCTTCTTCACTTCCCTAGAAACATACTATAGGTCCTTGTCTTCTTACAAGACCATATTTAGTGCCCTAGTAGGAGGTTAAAGAGAGGTGCATTAAATAAGAGGTAATATCCTTTACCAATTCGTTCCAATTTATTTCTTCTTATACTTCTTATTAATTATTTATTTCATCATAGATTAATAACATAAGTATCACTCATGTACCGATATGTAATTATAAATATGAAAAAAACCTATTTCACTTTCTATCCATCCTACGAAAAATGAAATCACCGTGCATGTGTACGTACGGAATACCGTCTCCAAGCCGTGGTGTAATATGTTTTCCACCAACACCATACATGGATGCGTATAATGGTGTAATAAATAACTATATAAGATTATAATAAGATGAAACTAATTCTGAGACATTCCATCTTCCACTCCAATACCATTCAATAGTTATGGGAATGATATCATTGCTCGTGCGTACGTACGACCTACCATCTACATGATGTGATGTGACTCGTTCTACATGATCTTCATTGAATATTGATTATATACATGAATTTAATGAATAAATATGATATATATTACACTAATACAATTTTGTAAATAATTTATCTATAACCTAAAAAGAGGAATAAGAATTTATTCAACAAGACATGTGTAAGAACATAAAGCAATGAACACCCGAATAACAAGTAGCAATGAAATATTACTAATATGAAGATAAGAATATAACCATATATGATAAAGTAACTATGAATATGATTCTATAATAAGTCAATGACATTATTTAAATCATTATATAAGATTTTCAGAAACGTACAAAGCATATCAGACCTAACGTAAAGGGAAATCTCGCAATTTCATTTTTATCTGAGATTGTTTATACATAATAATTTACATGGGAATATTGATCATCCACATCCATGTGTCCTCAATATGTAATATTATTTATATCCTCCTACAATTTTTTAAATCCAATTTTACGAATTGGTTAATGTTTAGTAAAAGATATAAAAGGAATGTTTTTTCATTTTCAATACAAGATACTTTTTGACTTTTTCGGCTACAGTATGTAGAGAATGTTTTTTTAACTTATACTACATGAATGGATTTTTATGATTCCATATAACATTATTTACATGAATATTCCTTTATAAATTTTCATGTTTATTTTTAATTAACTTCTTTTAGTTTAAAATGTTATGACATGTGAAGAAAGGAAAAAATGTTTTTGAAGTAGAAAGGATATTTTCCTCAAGAATGGAGTTCCAGTGTTTTATCAAGATTATTATCCATTTAAGATAATATAGGGTTATATTTATAGACCTATTACAACATTTATTTTATTATGTTCTGATGGAATTATTTTTATGAATTCCTTTATCTTATATGAATTGTTTTATGGTGTCATGATGTTTAATAATCCCATTTTTTACATGGGTTATTTTATGATGAATGATTTATGATTATTTGGAACACATAAGAATGGTTTAATTATGAGATGTGTGGGAACTATATCTCCCTCCAATACATTGAGTTATGATTTATATCTCATGAGATAGACATGGCTGGAATGACAAGTTAATCCAGTTCAGTGATACATGACTGGAACGAAAAGTGAAGTCGGTTCAGTAATGGACATTGTTCGCAATGATAGTCTTGGAAACGAGTCTTTACTAAAATGAAATGTTTTTCTATGATTATGTACATATGCCTAAATGTTTCATGTTTTATGTTATGATCATTGGGATTACATTTCACTAGTATGATTTATCACAAGTTATGATATTATGATCTCTTGTGTAGGTTAAGATATTCAAAATGTTATGTTCTTATGAATATCATATGATTGATATTCCTTTTGTTTACCCTTACTATGAATTTGAGCTCACCCTTTTGTATGTTTTTCCCTAGGTACTAAAGAAGGGTATTAAGTAGGATATGGCAAAAAGGGACTCCAGATATTATGAAATAAGTGGTAGACAATGTAGATGATTTATGAACCAGTTGTTTATGATTACCAGTTTCTAAAGACAATATACCTATATAGTCCTAAAATGGTTTTGTTATATGTTGTAATAATTAGGCTTCATTTCTGAAGTAATTACCGTGTATCTAAAAAATGGTTCAAAATAGTTGGTATCAGAGGAAAGATATAATCATCATTTGGAATCTAGGATGTTAAAACCTTAGTAAGAACACTAAGGATATGTCTAAGCATATAACATAATCTTAGTGATTTATAAATTTCCATGAATAACCTATAATAAGACCTAAAGTATGAAATTTTATTACTGATTATTTTTATTTACTATTGTAATTATTGTTTCTCACACTATGATTCTTGGTTTTAGTCAATTGTTGGATCCCGAAGGAACTGTGTTAGTGTTGAATGCGACGGAAAATGCAATGATTGTCTTCCTGAGAAACTAAACATTATGGGAGACAGAATGAAAAATCTTGTAGCCATTCCCACACAACTTTTGCAAGATATGAATCATTACTGACATCCAAACGAGAAAAGGAAGGAGCAACATTCTGTGGAATCATTCATGAGGCAGCGTCCACCTTTATTCAGCGGGTCTTCTGATCCATTAGTGGTTGAACAATGGATCAGTACCACTACGAAGATGTTTCCAGTCCTTCAATGTTCTGAGTATTATGAAGTCATCTTAGCAGTATATCGTTTGGAAGGTGAAGCTAATAAATGGCGGAATCTTATTAAGAATACGAGGCAATGAGATGAAATTGAGTCCATGTAATGAGACGAGTTCAAGAACTCATTCTTCAATATGTACATCCCATGTATTCATTGAAAAAAGATGGAGAAAGATTTTCTTGAACTGAAGTAAATGGATGATGAATCTGTTGGTACCTATGAAGCAAATTTTCCAAGACTTGCAAGGTACGCTTCCAGAGTTATTATCCAACCAGAGAGTAAGATCGATCGATTATTTAGTGGCTTAAAACCTTGTCTTAATAGGGCATTAGACATAAGGGACATCAATAGCTATATGGAAATTGTTTGATTTTATCTCAAGGTTGAGATGGTGATTGTAGTAACCCATAAATCATATGGGTTTGATAAGATGTCGAAAATGGAATTCAAAGGAAAATCTAAAGACCACACAGAAAAAAAAAGATGAGTTTACCTTTATGATCAATTTGTGGAATGAAACATGTTGGGAATTGTCTTAAATGGAAAATCAAATGTTTTACGTGTGGAAAAGAAGGTCCTTAGGAAATTTAATGTCGAAATAATGGGAATAATATGTCTAATAATCCAAACAAAGAATGGGATTCATAGAATGAACCTCCAATGGAACAATGTTTCTGTGCAAGGAGATATGGAATGATTCCAATCAATGCCAAAATACAAGGGTTGTTGATGATGATCAACATCAACAAACTTTTAAGGCCAATGAAAAAGTAAATTCACATGCAATTACAATCGGTGATGTGGAGTACGATAACGAAGTGGTGAATGGTACACTTACCATACACTCTAAAGTAGGAAATGTTTTATTTGATTCTAGATTGAACCACTCATTTATTTCTGAAGAATTTTCTAAGGGTATCACCGTATTACATCATCAATTAGATTTTGAGTTAGATGTGACAACTCCTAATGGCACAACAGTCGCATCAAAAGTTTACAATTCTTCTCCGATTGATGTTTGGGGGACAGTTCTTCCAACATATATTGTGATCCTTCCTATAGTGGAATTTGAAGTGATTATTGCCATGGATTGGATTTATTTATAAGGAGCTCATATCAATTTCTGAAGAAGGGAAATAACATTTAATATTCCTGATCAATCTGTGACCATCTGTCAATGCAAGGATGGATATGACCTTCCATTGGAAATTTCTTCCATCTAATGGGTCTTGATTCTACTATAAGAAGGTTAATTAACTCAAATGGATGGCGAGAAACTGACGATTAATAATACACTCATTGTATGAGAGTTTGATGACGTCTTTCTAGAGGAATTTCCAGGTCTTCCACCAAATCGTGAAGTTGACTTTTCAATAGAACTCATACAGGGTGCTATGCCTATTTCAAAGACACCTTATAGAATGGCCCCAATCGAGTTGCATGAATTAAAGAAGAAACTCAACGAAAATCTTGATAATGGATTCATACGCCCTAGTCCATCACCTTGGGGAGCACCTGTTCTGTTTGTTAAGAAGAAAGATGGATCAATGAGACTCTCCATTGATTTCCGAGAACATAACAAGATCCCTATCAAGAACAAATATCATTTCCCACACATTGATGACTTATTTTACCAACTACACGGATCTCAATACTTTTCCAAGATTGATCTTTCTTCAGGGTATCATCAATTAAGGGGTCAAAATAGAAGATACACCCAAGATGGATATCCGTACAAAGTATGGACACTATGAATTTATAGTGATGCCATTTGGTCTTACTAATTACCCTGTTATCTTCAAGGATCTAATGAATAGAATCTTTAGAGACTATCTTGACCAATTGGTGGTAGTCTTTAAAGACGATATTCTTGTATATTTAATGAGTAAGAAAGAACATAATGATCACTTATGAATTGTATTGAAGACCCTGAGAAGGGAGAAGCATTATGCCAAATTTACCAAGGGTTAATTTTGGCTTCAAAAAGTTTCATTTTCGGGTCACATAATCTCAAAAGAAGGGATATCTGTGGACCCAGCAAAAACAGAGGTTATCGAAAGATGGTTGATACCAACAACAGTAACTGAGATCCGATGTTTTCTTGGCTTGGATGGATATTATCGACATTTTGTGAATGATTTTTCAAGGTTATCTAATCCACTAAATAGGTTTAAAAAAAAGGAGTTATGTTTTTTTGGACAGAAGAGTGTGATGAAAATTTCAAGGAGTTAAAACGAAGGTTATCTAGTGCACCTGGGGTCACACTACCTTGTAGTGGAGAATGGTTTGTGATCTATAGTGAAGCATCCAAGAAGGTATTGGGGTGTGTTCTCATAAAAAATGATATGGTAATGGCTTATGCCTCACGACAGTTAAAAATCCATGAGCAAAATTACCCAACTCATGATTTAGAGTAAGCTGCGGAAATCGTTGAATTAAATATTTGGATCCAATACCTTTATTGTGAAAGGTGTGATATTTATACTGTTCATAAAAGTTTATAATATATTTTGACACAAAAGGAGCTGAATGTTCCCCAATGAAGATGGTTAGAGTTGATTAATGATTACGACTGCTCAATTCATTATGACCCTTGGAAAGAAAAGAAGGTGGAATATTCATTATGTCGGCAAGACCAAGCTATTTTATCCATGATGAGGATCACACAAGATCCAATATTTATGGATTTAAAAAGGATATATATTGGAATTATAATGGAAGGGGAAAATCTTATCTATCTCAAATGAATGTTCAACCATATAGACAAATGAAGATTAAAGAGAAACAGAAAGAAGATGTAGAGCTACAAAAGAAGGTGAGAAATGTTCCTCAATTTCAAATTGATTGTGATGAGATAATAAGGTTCAGGAATCTGGTTTGTGTTCCTCCCATACCAGAATTAAAGATGGAGCTACTAGATGAGGCTCATAGTTCTTCATTCTCCTTTCATCACAGAAGCACGAAGACACATAGGGACCTGGAAGAGTACTTCTGGTGGGTTGTCATTAAAAGAGATGTTGTTGAATATTTCTCTCGATACTTGGTTTTTCAGCAAGTTAATGTTGTGAGACAGACAGCTAATGGGATATTACAAACATTACCAATACCCAAATGGAAATTGGAAAACATCACAATGGACATTGTTACTGGACTTCCTAAAACAACCAAAGGTAATAATGTTATCTGGGTCATAGTTGATCATCTTATGAAGTCGTCACACAACATTGCTAATAGATTCTATTTCTCTCTGGATCATCTTGACAGGATATATGTAAAGGAAGTGGCAAGATTGCATGGAGTACCACTTTCCATTATATCTGATCGGGATCCGAGGATTACCTTGATGTTATGGTGAAGTCTTCAGCATACTCTAGATACATAGTAGAGTTTCAGCACTCCTTATCATCCTCAGACAGATGGTCAGTCTGATAGAACAATTCAAACTATAGAAGACATGTTAAGAGCATGCTCTATATATTTCAAAGGTGGTTGGGATCAACACCTACCTTTTGTGTAATTTTCATATAATAATATAATTCACTCTAGTATTCAGATGGCTTTTTATGAAGCTCTCTATGGAATGAAATGCAGAACTCCAAATTTCTGGGATGAAGTTGGGGAAAGAAAGAAATTAGGACATGATCTTGTCGATGAGATGGAATAAAAGGTAAGATATATTCAACAACATATTAGAGAAGCTCAGAGTCGACAAAAAGGATATGCTAACAACTGAAGAAAATTCCTACAGTTTGAAGTGGGTGATAAAGTGTTCTTACGAATATCTCCTTGGAAGTGATTAATGAGATTTGGAAAGAAGGGAATGTTGAGCTGTAGGTATATTGGTCCTTTTGAAATACTGGATAATCATGGGATGGTAGCTTACCGATTGGTGCTTCCATCGAATCTCCCTCGGGTTCACGATGTGTTCCATGTATCTCTCCTGAGAAAGTACATACCTGATCATTCACATGTACTAAGCTCAGATGTTGTACCGCTGGAGCAAGATCGTTCTTATGAAGAATAGCCGATAGAGATTCTGGATTGTAGAAAAAATGATCTACGGAACAAGACCACTCTCTTGGTGAATTTTTTATGGAGGAACCACCGATTAGAAAATCTACGTGGGAGCATGAGGATATGATGAGGGAGAGGTATCCTCATCTGTTTGTTACGAAGTGACAAATTTCAAGGGAGAAATTCATTTTAAGGGGGGTAGAATGTAACACCCTGATATTTTATGAGAAATATTTTTTTTATTTATTATGTTATATTCAACATCAAAGGAATCTTTCACTACACACAACACTAGCTTGGCTTGCGTTATATGCAAGAGAAACCTTCTTTGATAGCGTGTGTTGTACGCAATATCGAGTTTCACTAAACAATGATATATTGTTATAATATTATTATGGACTAGCCGTTATGAATAGTATTAACTAAATTTTGAATTTTATAACATTATTATTAATCTTACAGATTTTATAAACCATTTTATATGAACAATATAAATTTTTCTGGTAACATAAGTATTTTTAAAAAAAAATGCAGTTCTGTCACCTTGTAATGGTGCATCAACATTAAACCTAGTTTTTGACATGTTTATAAGTTAAATTTGACAATATAAAAATCTTCTTTGGAATCAGGATATTAAAATTTACTTTGGATAAAATATTCATATTATTCTGATAACTTCCATATTTTAATGAATAGTAAAAACACGCTATATTTTAATTTACAACAACTTTATTCATCCCAATAATTTATATGGTTAAATTATAATATTGAATGGTTTTAAAGTATAAATAAAATATATTTCTACCATTTAATATAATTTATTTCATTACCATTAATGGTTAATTGAATTCATAGGTAAAAACATTTCAATCTTCGGCAATGTTTTAATTTTTAAAACTAGTTTTCTTAACAATGGTATTAATATTAAATTAATTACTGTAACTTCTGTGTTTTGAATTTTGAAAAATGGATTCCATATTTGGATTCAGTGGGTTTAAATTATGTTAATAGGTTACTTTTATTTTTTTATATTATGAATAGTAACTACGGTAATTTTTATTTACTGTAGTTAAAGGTAGATCGAGTAATTAAGGGAACATATAAGATTATAAAATTACCATAACTCCTGTCAAAATTCTATTGGATGACTAAAAGTCGACCCTTATCATCTAAGGGTCAGAATGAAATCTCTTTATGGAATTTTTACAATTAAAATAATTTAATTATTATTAAAACCAAAGAAAGTGACAACATGTCACTCTCTTAAATCTTATAAGTACAATAATTTTAATTTAGTTATAAACTTCATGATACATCGAACATGAATTGTCTACAGAAATAAAATAAAATTATATATATCATGTGAATTTATTTATAATTTTTAGGGATTAAATAGTTATCATTAATTATGACACAATAGTGATGTTGAAATTATTTTACTGATTGAATTATCAAATAAATTATTTTAAAAGTATTATAATAAATATTATATGAACTATTTAATGTGATACACTAATTCTATAAATAAATATTACATGTTATGTATCTATTAAATTTTTTAGTTTGAACATATATTCTGTGAATATTTAATTTAAATTCATATAAATGAATAGTGTCAAAATAGACACTATTGTTATTTTAAAAAAATTACATATTATTAAATTATTTAAAATTCAAAAAAATATTTAAAAATTATAAATAAAAATTTATATGGTATACAATGTAATATAGTATACAATTATGGTCAATTAAAAAAATATAAATAATTATTTAAAATGATTTAAAATTTAGAATATTATTACCACAAATAAAATTAAATAGATTATATAACGATAAATCTAGTTGATAATGTTTAAAATAAATTCCCAACATGTATAAATCTTATGGGTTGATGAGATTAAAATTCAATATATTCTAATCTTCATATTTGAGTCGTTTTTGGATTTTTTTTAAGAGTGGTCGAAATTTATTATAAATTAATATTTCTTATAATTCTATAGATGCCCCTCTGTTCCCTTATAAAAGGGCACCTCCTACCTCTCCTCCTCACAGAACTTTCTGCCTCCAAGCTCGGCCAACCGTTGAAAATTTCTCTTCTCCATTTCCCTAGAAACATTTTAGAGGTCCCGGTCTTCTTTTAAGACCAAATTTATTGCCCTTAGTAGTGCTTAAGAAGAGGCGCGACAAAGCAGAGGTAATATCCTTTACCAATTCTTTCCATTTTATTTCTTCTTCTACATTATCTTATTTATTAGTTTCATCATAAATTAATAACATAATTATCACTCATATACTGATATGTTATCATCAATATGAAGCAACCCTATTTCACCTTATATACATCCTATTAAAAATGAAATCACCGCATTTGCGTACGTACGGAATACTGTCTCCACACCGTGGTGTAATCTGTTTTCCACCACAACCATAAACGGATGGGTTTAATGGAGTAATGAATAACTATATATGATTATTATAACATGATAAAAATTCTGATACATTCCATCTTCCACGCCAATAAATTTCAATAGTTATGGGAATGATATCATCACTTGTGCGTATGTATGGTCTACCATCTCCACAATGTGATGCGACTCATTCTACATAATCTTCCTTGAATACTGATTATATAAATGAATTGAATGAATAAATATGATATATATTACACTAATACCATTCAGTAAATAAGTTATCTATAACCTAAAAAGATGAATATGAATTTATTCGACAAGACATGCGTAAGAACATAAAGAAATGAACACTCGAATAACAAGTAGCAATGAAATATTACTAATAAGAAGATAAGAATATGAGCATGTATGATATCATAAGAGTGAACATGATTTTTTAATAAGTAAATTACATTATTTAAATCATTATACAAGAGGTTTGGATATGTACGAAGCATATTGGACCTAAGGTAATGGAAAATCTCGCAATCTCATTTTTATCCGAGATTGTTTATACTTAAGAATTTACTAGGGAATATTTATCATCCACATCCATGTTTCCTCAATATGTAATATTATTTTTATCCTCCTAAAATTATTTAAATACAGTTTTACCTATTGGTGAATTTTTAGTAAAATATATGAAAGTAATCTTTTGTCATTTTTAGTACGAGATACTTTTTTACTTTTTCGGCCAAAGTACGTGAAGAATTTTTTTAACTTATATAACATTAATGGATTTTTATGATTCCATAGAACATTATTTCCATGAATCTTCCTTTACAAATTTTCAAGTTTATTTTTAATTAACTTATTTATGTTTAAAATGTTATGACATGTTATGAAAGGAAAAAATGTTTTTGAAGTAGAAGTGATATTTTCCTCAAGAATGGAGTTCATGTGTTTTATCAAAATTATTTTCCATATAATATAATATAGTGTTTTGTTTTTATCCCTATTATTAAATTTATTTTATTATTTTGTGATGGAATTATTTTTTATGAATCCCTTTAACTAATATGAATTTTTTTATGATGTCACGATGTTTAAGAATCCCATTTTTTACATGGGTTATGCTATGATGTATGATTTATTATTTGGTGGCACACATAAGAATGGTTTCTTTATGAGATGGGTGTGACCTATATCTCCCTCCAATGTATTGGGAAATGATCTATATCTCATTAGATAGACATGGATGTAATGGAAAGTTAATCTGGTTCAGTGATACAGGACTGGAACGAGGAGTGAACTCTGCTCAGTAGTGGACTTTGTCCACTATGAATGTCTTGGCAATGAGTCTTGAATGAAATGAAATGATTTTCTATGATTATGTGTGTATTCAAAAAAATTTCATGTTTTAATTTATGATTATTGGGATTATATTCCACTACTATTATTTATCGCATGTTATGATATTATGATATCTTTTTCAGGTTAAGATATTCAAAATTCGATATTCTTATGAATATGATATGATTGATATTTCTTTTGTTTACCCTTACTGAGCATTTGAGCTCAACCTTTTGTATTTTTTCTTTTCCTCATGTCATGAAGGAGGGTATTAAGTAGGATATGCCAAAAAGGGACTGTTCATATGATGAAATAAGCGGGAGACAATGTAGATGATTTATGAACTAGTTGTTTATGTTTCCCCGTTTCTAAAGACACTATACCTATATGGCCTTACCATGGTTTTCTTATATGTTTTAATAATTATTCTTCTATTATGAAGTAATAACCATGTATCTAAAGTATGGGTCATTATATTTTATGTTATTTTTAACATTCACCTTTTATTTTTTTCCAAGTAAACCCATTTTTACCTCAACTATAGTAATTAATTTTTTAAACAATCAATATTCTATTTTTTGTAAAAATTATTTGTCATTATTATTTAATATATATTTATTGGATTCCAAATATAGAATCCATTTTTACAAATTCAAAACACATAAGATATATATTTAAATTTTAAATTAATCGCGTAAACATAATGAGAATGTACGTTTCTAATGAAAAAAATTCTGAATGTTTCCAGTGTTTTTCTATCTAAATTCAATATAAATTAGATTTTGGTAACATATATTAGATTAATGTAATTATTATTTAACTAATTATAATTTTAAAATAATTTATAATATAATTTATAATTATAAATAAATTTAAAAAAATGTTAAATTTCAATTAAAATTAAAAAAAATCACTATTCATCAAAAAATTAATTATTTCAGAAATGTATTGAAATAAACCGTAACATAATTTTTATAATCTGAATTAATATTTATTTTTATCACATAAATTTACTTATCTAATATTTTCAATAATTAATTTGTGTATTTCTAAACAAAATACATAATTTTCTTTAAGAAATATATTTTTTTTTGTATCTTATAATGACATTACAAGAAATTATTTATTTAATTATCAATAATATTTTATTATATAAAAAAGTATTATTAAAATTAAAAAGTACGTATTTTTATTAATAGCACTAAATTTTCCAGATTGGTTTTAAAGGCTGCATTTAAATAGTAATATTAATAATATACCATTTTTAGTTTAAACTCAGGTTTGCAAGTGAAAAAGTCCATGCCAGTGTTGTGGGTACCACAAGCCTATCGTGGTGTTTCATATAAAAAAACTAATCAAAAAAATATAATTTATTTTTAAAAAATAAATTCATAAAATTTCATGGTGTTACATTCTACCCTATTATGATAAATAGCATAATGAAAATTATTTACTATAATATAATCAAATGAGGGTACATAACCGATAATTTGTTTTTTCAAGTTACAACATATATCCCTCAAACTAGTTATAAAAAAAATATTGACCTGGTGAGTGGTCTTGTATCATATAACTCTCTGTATATGATACAAAATATCCACTTGTTATTCCTCAAAAGAATAACCTATCTAAAATAGTATGACCTATTATTTATGTATATGTGTTGGCCCAAGTATGTAAATTCTCTATATAGATACATAGAACACATAGTGGACATGAGATTTTTTTGGTGGAATCTCCATGAGATAGGATATCGTCTTAGTATGATCAATAATTTCCAAGGGACCAATATACATATGCCTTTATTTCCGTTCATTTTTTAATCTCATGACCTTCTTCCAAAGATAAAATATTATAAACAACTTATAGTACCTATATCATGTCCAAAAAAATCATCCACCAAAATGATCCAAATTTGTATTTTTTCATATTATTTTATAAGTCAAAATACCAAATATATTTTTTATTATTTTAATAGAAAAATAAATTTAAATTATTTCACTGGGATATGGGACTATGTACATTAACATTCTCTCCCATAAATGATTACTACATATGAAATAAAAAACATACATGAAAAAATAACATCATGATTTTCTAATATAAATATATGAAATAAATATAATTAGGTCTCCACGATTTTATAATTTTTTTATAAACAATATTGATCAAAGATAATTCCAATGTTCATGATATTAAAAAATATGAAATTAAGGGAAACCATAATTATTAAACAAGGTAGGTGATACAATATAAGACTACAATGTACATGGATAAATTTTCCAAATCATTTCAAAATAATACATTTAATTTCATAGAAAACTTAAAAATATTACTTTTGAATCATAATATTAAAATAATTTTTTTCAAAATAATAATAATAATAATAATGAATAATGAATAAGAGGATATGTATCGATAAAGAGATTGATGTAATAGTTGAGAAATGGATGACCTATATATATTTTATTATAATAATAATGTTATCAAATAATCTATTCTATCATTGCATAAACAAATTTCATTATTATATCAAAATCATGTAAAAATAATGATATATTTTTAGTGAAAGAGATTATAAATGTTTGTCTAGTTATATAAAAAATAAATTATTTTATTTTAAAAAAATAATGATTTATTTAAAAGTAATGAATTATATATTTTAATGGGTAATGTGACCATTAATACTCTCATCCATTAATAATGAAATTACTAATGAAATAAAACTCAATATTTTGTTAAAAATAATTTAGAATAGTATTATTACAACCGCATACTACTCATGATAGTGTTTGATAAACTATAATTTATGTATTGGTTTATATTAAAATAGAACATCGAACCACAATGATCTATTTTTAATTACTGCGAGAATATATTTCATCTTAAAATAGAATTAATTTTTTTGAAGAAATTTTTTGAAACATTTTTAGAAAAAATAATTTAATATATAAGTACAACAAAAATTAATGATTTATAAAATAAATTAAATATATTTCCAATATATTTCACTATTTTACTTATTTTTCATTAGACTAACATTTTTTAAATTTTTTCACAGTAAATTTAAATATATATAAACATCATTATAAATAATTTCCCAAATTCCACATAAATATTTTCAATATGTGTTAATAAACCATTGAGTCTAACTTTCTAATGAAATTTTTTTCAATAATTTTGAAAATTTATCCATTAATAATAATTTATGGATATATGTTTAAAACTAATTTTTATTGATGTATGATTATATCATTATTAGAGATATATCATTAATTAGATTTGATAAGTAATGTCTTTATTTTATAAAAACAATTATTTATTAAATTTTTGGACTCTCGTGGATGTGTAGTCATCATCTGTTGATCAATAAACTACAATGGTTATGTGTTCTCTCTAAATAAAAAACCCTAGTGTCCATAAAAATATTTATTTTATATTTATTCACAATTATATATTTTTTAGACTATATATATTGTGAACGGATAAACATATATATTGATCCTATTAATGATTGGGAAATTTTTATGTTATTTTTTATATTTTTGATTTGAAGGGTGATATTTATTTTTTATTTTATTATAATTATATTTTGGGTGAATCATTGAACTCTATGATGGTTTATAAATTGTTTATGGAGTATTACAATAATAATATTTTCATTAAAATTTTAAAAATATAAAAATCAATAAAATTTAGTTTTTGAAATAATTATTTTTAAAATATGTAATATTTTATAGAGATTTTTTCTTTTAATGGTAGACTAATAACATAGATGATAGTTCCCAAATTAAATTATTATTAATCAATTTGTTTTTAAATTATTACGGAATTTAAATTTAATGGTTATAAATATCAATTTTGGATAATATAATATTTAGAACATTATATTTAAAAAAGTTATGATACATGTAGATTTAATATCTACAAAATGGGTCAATATACCCCATTTGATTTACAAAAATTTTAAATTTTATTCTCATCAACAATGTATTAGAAGGTTTAATTGGGTCCTTTCATATATATTGATTGATTTGAAGTGATTGGTGACTAAATAATGATAATCTGGGATTCTCCAATTAATTAGGGGAGGGGAATGGAGGATTTTATACATTTTAAAATTTGTGGATTATGAATAATTTTCGGCAATGATTGTTAAATAATAATAAAAATTATATTTGATTATATCCAAAAATATTTATTGTAATTTAATGAAGTAATATATATATATATGTATGTGTGCGCGTGTTATTGTTTTTATAAAATATGAATTGCAATTAATTAAATTATTGTAATATTCATATATTTGATAGAAAATAAATTACAATGAGGATATGATTATGATATGTTATATCACAAATTTAAATCATTGGTATTAATGATTAATGATGGAATCTGATATTCTTAGGGTGTTATGAATGTTTTTATAACCATTATTTTTTCTTCACATTATAAAGTGTTGTTTATGACATCTTTTAAATGGTAAAAACATTATTATGTTAATTAGAATAATATTATAATGATACATTCTCTTATGTATTGGTATGATTACCAAAATATTACTGTTCTATATTTAATGTTCAAGTAATAAAACAAAATACTTATACTAAACATGATTATATAATGTTCAAAACATTCTAGGTAAAATCATTGCAGAACTATATGAAAAATGTGTATGATCTGTATAACAAAATATTATCATATATATTTGTACCCCATTTTAAATAGGGGATTAATAGAAAATATTTGGAATTAAAATTTTTATAAATAAATCAAATTAAAAATAATATATTACAAAAAATACTATTTAATAACATATGTATGTTTAGATATATAAATAGTGTTAATGATATATTTTTTAATAGATATTAATTTAAAACAATTATGATGTAAATGGTGATTACAAAGTGATGATAAATCTGATATTAGGATTTATAACTCCAAATGAATAATATATGAATTATATAAGATGACAGGGTAGTGTTGCTACAATAAATCGGTTGATATTTATGACCCATATGAACACTATTATTGTGATAGAAAATTCTTTGTTTGTTTAAATAAAATCAAATTAGTACCAATGATTCATTATTTTGTAAATGATGATTAAGTATAAGATTAAGGAGAAACTGAGAGAGATATATATTATTAGTACATGATAATAATTTAATATAACATGAAAAATGACTAAAAACATTATATGATAATTAATCTTCACATGACATATAAATAAATTAATTTATATGAATAATTATCAATGATGAGATTATCATCATTTAGATTTATTTTAGATCGAATAAAGGGTGTCAATTATATGCTATCACATAGAAATATTTGGTGAAAGAGAATATTATTTTTATTTCATTAAATACAAAGTTGTTTTGGTCCAATATAACACTGGTGATTGAAATATTTGATTTTATACTTCGATTTCATAGTCAAACATTTAATTTTTCTTTTAGATGAATGAAGAATGGAATATGATAGAGTTATTTTCATCTTTACACCCTTACTAAGTTCTATTCGATTGAATGGAATCTCTTATAAATATTTTATTAATAAATTATTATTGATTTGGTTTTTGAAAATAAAATAACTTATTATTATTTTATTTCTATATATATTTATGTAATTAGTGTGACTCATATCATAGTTTTCATGATGGATAAAATATTCATAAAATACATAGACGGTGGTTGTATGTTCTATTTTATTATAATGATTATTTAATATAAATATTTTATTATAATATCTAATTTTCATATAAGGTTGTTTAATTACTGGGTGATTGATATTACATTGGTTTAGATGATTAAATATTTCAATTTCCAATAATATGGATAGTATTTATTATCTAGTATTTTGATCAACATATTATTATAATACTAAAATAAATATCGAATATTGGTATCTCATAAAGAAAGAAGTGGATGGAAATGTTGTATTTAGAAAAATGCAACACTCTAATAATGAGGATGCCTATTTAATATAATTTATCAAAATTTATCATGTCATTAGATGAAAATTATGAATATGAAAATATATAGGAATATGATTGAAATATTTTTATTATCAGAAATTATTAATGAAATTTTATAAAGTTTTATTCTAAATGATATTATTAATAATTAATCTTTATTAGAAAATATGATTGTTTAAAATTATTTTTTATATGTGAATATGTCAGTATGTTGACAATATATGACAAATAATAATATGTATAGATAATTTATTATTATTTTACGTACAATAATATTATCATTTCACATTATTATGATTTTACTACAACCAATATTTAAATCGTATACCTTTAAAAATTATAATTATTATTTATAATAGTTACTAAAAAATTCATTATCATTACCCATTATAAATAATAACTATTTAAATTTGATGAATATGTTGCATATGAAAACATAATATATAATTTAATTTCAAATATTTCTTGCACCAACATAACTATTTAAAAATCAGTTATTTGAATAATGATTGACATTCAATATAGGTGTATGATTTCAGTAGTAACGTGTAGTTAATATTTTGATCATTAACAAAAATTTGTGTAGATTAATTTTTCTACATAAATGGGGATATTCTAGAAATTATTGAAGGTTATTTATAGGGAAAATGTTTTTTTCAAAAATAATAAAATAAAAAATGTGATTTTGTTTGTGAAGAATGTATATTATTGGTTTAAATTTGAATTCATCATAGTTTCATAATGATATAAAAAAGTGGTTAGAGAACAGGACTAATAATCTATGATAAAACCTAAGAGTACTATTTTGACAAACAACTATTATATTTTATATGGTGTATTAATTGGTTTATATTAAATATATATTATAATACATAAGTTCATTACAAAAATCAGAAATATATTAATAATATTAAATGAGAGTTATTGAAATTATTATTTTATATATTAAATCACCTAAATTTTTGAGAGAATATTAGGATGAATACCCCCCTATATGTGTTATAATATAACTGTCCATTCATCAAGATTATGGAATAGAAATTTTTTTCTATTACACTATATGGAGAGTTTAATTTTCATTGACCTATGGTGTTCGAAAAAAACATTTAAAAAGATTTTTAATTATTGAATATTGATTTTTATTAAAAAAAATTATATTCATGTATTATTATAAGTATATAAATATGAAAATAAAAACATCTTATTATTTACTATATTAATCAGGTTGATATCTAATTCATGGAATTTATTCTATACATATATATTTTATTTTTATTTTAAATGGGGAGATAATACTTTTAAAAAATGAATGGATATATTTGATTCTTATAATTACTATATAATGTTTTATTTTGAGTTAATAATCCTAGAAGTGATCTAGTATATCTATTAAGTTAAATGATTATATATTATATAAATAGGTAAATAAATCAATAATAATTAAATTCCCATATCCAATTTAATTCATTCATTCATCCTATGGTAATTTTTATTGATATCAAGTTTTGTTGTATTAAATTATTAATTTTTCTATCTCAGTATGATATTGAACTAAATTTAACAATATATAGTGAAACCAATTACTATAAAAATTTGATATTATAATAAATTATTTTTTTTTCATTTTTTTAAACACATTAATTTTATGTACATATCATAATAAATATTTTATAATCATAATTATTTCAAATATTAATGAATTACATTCTTATATGATGAAAATTTTCCTTCACTGAGTAAATGAATATTGTAATAATATTTTAACATATTATATTAATTATTAGTTATAAATGTTTTAGCATTCCTCCATGTGGTAGAAAATCAATGAAATTATCTATATAAAAAAGAAGGTTGTGTAAGATTTCAAGGTCTGGAATAGTTTCTAAAAGATAGTCTCCTAGAATGAACTCATCTAGGAGATATTTACAAATACTATTAATCATGTTTTTGAGAAACATGTGAGATATTTTATGAATAAATTAGAATTACTGAAAATAAAATATTATAAAATAATATAAATTATTCAACATACTATGTTAATGATTACTGAATGTCTTTAAAAAATTTATTTCGATTAAATTATGTTTTCTGAAATATTATAGGCCTTATGAAACTTACAGTTCGATCTTCCAAATTCATAATAGCTATTTATCATAAATCTAAAAGTTATAATTCTAATATATTCTCCACTGATGAAAAATATTTGAATCAACTTGTTTTTTATAATTTTTTCATTTTTTTTAAAAAATGTGTCAAATAGAAATGTATTTATTTATAATAGATAAATTTAAATGAAAAAAATTGTTTAAATTTATATATATATATATATATATAATATTGTGATAATGGATTATAAAATTTCAACTAAACTACAAAAAATATTATAATGAAAATAATGGGAATAAAATTTAAGTATTATTTTCTGTTGGAATGAAATTTAGAAATGGTATAAAAAATAAAATGATAAAAAAATCTTATATATACAGTTTATGTAAATTTAGTAAACTATTAACTATTTAAAATAATTTTTTTGGATATTAAATATATAATTATGTTTGATTATAAAATGTGGTTCCTGATGAGTTCTACTCTAATAGATATTTTTTAAAATCTAACCATCGAAAAATGTATATTGAATAAACTATGGACTAGATTATAGTTTCATGGATATATAGAAAACAAATCAATATAATTTATTAATATAATATTATTGTTTAATCCAACTATGAATTAAAATATGTAGCTACAATCAATAGATCATTGATTTAAAATTTAAAAAATCTTGAATCCTAAGCTTAGGATATAGTTCCACGTGACCTCACTCTTTCCTTCTAAAATTCCAGAGGTTTTTTTATTAGAATTTAGGATCTAATATTGAACAAGGGGAGACTATACTCCCAAAACATGTTCACAATAGTATGCAATAAACAAAATTATAACAAAAAATTAATGTATATTACTACCAATTACATTAAATTTTTATGAATGGAGAATACAATGTACTAAATACTCAATATATTACATTTATTTCTCTCAATAATTTTAATGTATATAAGATATAAAAATTATAAAATTGCAATAGTATCTATAACAACCAACCTAAACTACTCTTGGAATATATAAACATAGCATGATATCATTTTAATAGATCAATATCGATGCTGAACAAACAATGTAACTGAAACAATTGATACATACTTGACTTCCCTAGTTGCATGGACACATGATCAAGGTGGGAGTACAACATAAATGGGAACCAACAATTAATTCCATTTCAAAACTAGTAAATTATTTATACATTCATTTCATAATGAAAATATATATAATATATTTAACACATGAACAAAAAATTGAATAAATAATAAAAATAATCAAATAACTAGTATGAAATAATCCGCTATAGATCGATATGTTATGTTGTAACTAGTAATCATGAAACCAAAAACCAAAACGTTTTTAGCTCCATGATGAAAGATTATTATAAAGGTTATAGGTAATTAATAATTCAAGACTCCATCTAGAAGGATTCGTATAAGTACTATAGGCACGCAACTAAGAGAAATGCTACATAAGGCTATCATTTCCCATATTTTGAACCTATGACACTTATCTGGACACCTTATGATGTCCTTAACATTATCCACTACAAATATAATAGTTTTTAATTTCCTAATAACTTCTATTCTCATTATTGGTTTTTTGGTAGTACATGGTTAGATTTCAAAAATTACCGAAGATTTCTTAAACATAATTTTTAATTTATAAAGTGTTTTAAAATTTCCATGAAAATTATTAATGTAATTTGAAATAATAATAGTTTATTTGAAAATTTAATTTGGATGTTTTGGGAGTGATTATAATATTTTGAATGTGGTTTGGAATTTTTTATTTTATAGAAATGAAATTTCATATATGTATATGCAAGTGTATCTATGCTCTTGTCAATGGAAAATAAATAATTCCATGCTATTCTTACATTTATATATGTTATATAATTTCAATAATAATATCTATATTATTTAAAATGTTGTTTTGGGGTTAGGAACTATTTAATAGGCTTTTATTAATGTAATCCACTAATCATATGTTCTTATAAAGGAAAATATGTACCAACATAGGGATATATTGAGACCTGAAAAAAGAAAACTCAGTGTTTCCAAATATTGAACATTGGGGGCATTGATGATGATGTTTGATGTTGGAATATGTGTTTGATAAAATAAATATTAATGGCATTTGAAATATTCATGATGTTTCCTTATAATTGTGGATTTTAGGAAATTTTGTGATTTCTATATAAATTATCTTCTATTGGGATAATTCCAATGGGGATATAAATAAAATAATATTAAATTTTAAGATTATGTTTATTTGAGAAATTTAAATATTATTGAAGAAATAGAAATAGGTTGGTTCATAATGTGGGTGATTGAGAAATATGGATTTGAACTATTTTCATTGGATTAGATTATTTGAAATAGAATTGAATGAGTTATATCAATTGGATTGTTTTTTTAATTTGTAGTTAGTGAAAAGTCAATTATTATATACATTATGGAACTCATAATTTATATGTTTTTTCTGCCTTATGTGTGGTGCATGTGTATTCTGATAAATTAGGGGTTGGAGTGATGGTTATTTGTAATTTTTGAGACTTTATTGTTGTGGTGATTGGGTGGTTTTAGTTCTATAAAATCATTGGATGGCCTAGGGTGTAAGTATTACATATATAATTTTGAATGTGATTTATAAACACACTACATCTATATTGATAAATATGGGAATACACCCAAATGTTTTGGATATTTTTTCCAAAATATTTTGATATTAAGGAAAAATGGATGGCTACCCCTTACTTATATATTTCTATTATAGGTTGGTATGATAAGTGTAGGATCTTAATGAGTTATGAAAAAAGTGCACTAGGTGTGATGTTTTATGAGTTAATTTGGTTTTTCATATTGGAATCATGCATGGTAGGAGTTGGGAATGAGGTTTATTATGTTCATATGCATGATAATAAACTATTTCACTTATGGATTTAGTTAAGATGAGATCTGGTGGACCATCTGTCTTCCAGAGATATTTTATATAGTGACCCATGTGTCATAGGTCGATTTTTGATAATACTACCCCAGAGTATTCATGTAATATTACTCTATAGAAGATATTGGAGTATTAAGATGTAAAATGTTTGTGTGCGAGAATGTAAAATCAATGGTAAAGTAGTGTGGGGTACCATTTTATATATATTCTTCATATTATGTTCAATAAGTGGATACCTTATATAAATAGTGTGTCTTGTTGAGTCCAAAATCTAGTTTACCACATATGTCCTTATTAATTATTCTATTTGACCAGTATAGAATGATTGTGATATTATCTAAAATTCATGATATTATAAGGGTATGATAAAATTGAGTATTTCTTTTATGCTCAACCTATATATATAAAATAACAACTTTAGTTACTAAAGATACTTCAAGTAATTATTTAGATATTACTAGCCTGGTCATTTGTGCAGACATTGAGTTGATGTTGTAGTATTTTAATCAAGGTTTTACTTGGAGGCTTATATTATATTCATATAATATTACATACATGATAATATATAGTAGAAATTTCCCATTAAAATTATATATAGTTAGTTTTTGGTTGATATCCAACATGTATATGCATTTTTTAATTTTTGAGGTAAATTGTTCTCATATTACTGACCTTCATTATTCCATCTATTTTTTGTCAACTTATGAGAAACTAGTGGTAGAAAAGGGGTGAAATTATATCTCCTTCTCCTTCTCCAACATAATAGGGGTACCAATTGAGGCTGTGGTTAGTGAATATTTGATTCTAAAGGGTATGGATGAGAGATATCATTTTGTTTCTTGGCAGTCACTATGAGGATTTAATTTCTATGTAGTGGAATGGTTTTAGTAATCATTAGTTCAGTAAATAGGTCATGTTGATCAGATAGGATATATCATTTTTGTTCCCTCATCGTCTTCTGCATGGACTCTGAGAAAACAAAAACACAAAGTGATGTGTTTATAATTGTAGGTTAGTGTCATATGAGAGTTACATAAATGGTTTTTTATCATACTTTTCAATGAATGTATTGGTTCAGGTAAATTATGTCATTAATTAATTCCTAAAAAATAAATGAGTTTTTTTGTATATATTAATGGTATTCTTCCAAATGGGAAATTATTTTTTACAAAAAAATTCATATTATCATAATATAGATAGAAAATTTTTGATTAACATGCTTTTGTTGTTTCATTGAACCCTTGATGAAACCAAAAATGCATTCTTTCCTTTATAGTTGTAACAAGATTATGTAAGAGTTAAATTTGTTTCCATTATTAAAACACTTTATTACACTTTCATGTTTTCCTAATGTTTAAAATTGTTATGGAACCTTGTGTAGTGTTTTTTATAGATTTGATGTTTATATTTTTCGATCCCTTATAAACCATGTTCCTATCAGTGGATTACATAAATCCATTCTACTGTGATTATTTTCAAAAAAAAAATCACAGGAGTATTCTAATATCCGTTTGTGGTAATATTTCATGAATTTTTATTTCTTCGTATATTTTCCTTATCATAAGATATAGATATATTTTAAAAACATGTTTTGAAATAAAAATCCTACAATTTTATAAAAAATAAAATCATTATTAATGATTTTAAATATTACATTTAATAATAATGACATGAATAACATGATCCTTGATTTGTTTTATAAATTCAGTTCTATAGTGTTAGTAGTTTCATATGTTTTATGTATGTGATGGGATTTTATTGTAAGGATTTATTTTTATTTTTATATTTAAATTCAATGAAAATGACATGAAATTTATGTGATAGCATATTTATACTTTAAATTAATTACATGATTGGTAAAATTTAGGATAATACAGAAAACATTATTGTAGTACTAAGAGATAAGAAATATTATTTTCATTCTTATGAAATATAAAGTATGAATATTTTTATCATATACATTATTTTGTATATTATAATTATAATATGAATTCATGTTGTGTTCTAATCATATTATATTTAAATATATTTGAAATATCATGTTAACTAAACTGTAGAATATAAGATGATATGCAAGAAAATAATTTACTATGACAAATTATTATTTCATGTGTGATAGATATTAAACATAGTAATTCAAAATATTTAATTTTATTTAATTTTTTTGATATGACATCATGAATTATTTAAAGACTTATGAATGGATATTTAATATATAACATCATATTTTAATTTCTCATAAGAATATATCATGTATGAATTATAATATGAATTAGTATTATTATTTTCATGGAATCAAAATAATCCCCTAGTTTTTTTAAGATAGCTTATCAATATACATGAGATCATGCAGGTATAGTTTTTGAAATTAATATTGCCTCGATATGGAGATTTTTAAATATGTGGAATGATGTTTTCCTAAAAATGATATAGAATAATTGTGTTTCATAGTGGTATTTTTATTTTTTCATTAATATTTGGATATTGTATATTGATAACATATTTCTAGATTAAAAATTCTATTCTGATGGTTATTTAAAAATATGTTATATGAATAAGTTTAATCCATAAACTATATATGTTTCCAAACACAGTAAACTATATAGTATATGAAATCATAAATTCAAATTATCAGGCCCCATAATCTTAGTGTTGGTGCATTATTTTATAACATTGGCTTGATTACTTTGAGTGAATCCCAATAGACCAATCAATTAAGGTGTTTTAGAAATCCATATTACATGAATTATATCCAATATACATTGGGAAATAAATAATAAAAAAATGATACATAATAATATTAAATTAACAGCATCCTTGAAACAAATTTAAAGGATTCCATGTAATATAATATGGAAAGAATACATAATAAGGTTGAACTGAAATTATTAGAATGCGTTTTTAAAGAGGAAGAAATAATGAATCATTGAGAATAAATCAACATGGAAAATAAAATAACAAATAACAAATTCTATTAAAATAACTAGATAATGAAATATAAATATAGATAATTATCCAAGTAAACCACATTCCATTTAATAAAAAAATTGATATAAATAATGATTCTATATATATGTTTTTGAAAAATTTCATGGATATTTAATCACATTATCAAAATAAAAAAAGCCTAATTATTGGACATTATATATGAGGCACATGAAATAATATCCTATCACAGCCTCTTATAAGATTTTTTTAAACAAAAATAGATACCCATTTAATTTTTCCAACTTATTCATCTCAAAAGAACATGTCAATGAATCTAGTGGCTATATAAAGTTCACTCCTCACCTTTCATTATGAGTCTAAATCATTTCCCTTATCAAGTAATATATTCAATTAATAATTATTATGCATTTGAAAATATCTTTATTAAATATAGATTATATAATTTATCAATAATTTCATAGTATAGAATAGTTAACAAAAATGGGGTTTTTCACTGATGAATGAAAATATTGCGGAATTTTCATCAAATACAATATTATGGGTAATATTCATTAAACATTCCAATGTGTCTCATACCACATTGAAACATTTGATTCATAATTACCCTGAAAAAATAATTTTAAATGAAATGTATAATATCATGAAAATAAGGATATTCATTATATAACATGTATAATGGGTATTATATACACCATGTAAAAGAAAAAATTTTAATAACACTAAAATATACCTTAATGAAATGAAATTGAGATGAACTTCGTTAGGGTACACTTCCTTTTGTCGAGCATTCTATAACCTACTGTATAATTTTTTTGGAATTTTATTAACATATATAAGAATATTATAAATATTTATGATATCATAAATGACCTTTTTTATATTACTTTACAACCATTATGTTGATAAAATGTTTTTTATTACCCTTGTTTTTGGTGTTAACTACTTCATTTTTCTATGAATGTTTCGTCATGAATATTATATTTTTTTTCATTAGATATAAACAAAATATTTAATGAACTTAATAATGTTATATATGTCATATTTTATCATTAAATACAATTTCAAAACTATTTTTATTGATTAATAATGAAAAATTAACCACAACACATCATGTAGATGGTAGGTCATTGTATGCCTGAGCAGCTACATCATACCCTTAATAGTGATAGAGTAAGGAAGTCAATGGTATTATAATTATTAAAGAATTAATATAATTTCATTATAATAATATAAATGCTTTATTACAATCATTATACTCATACATTAAAAGTGTAAATGAATAATATATTAAATAATTACATAGATATGGTAATTTGTATGCAGACACACCCGGCGTTTTGCATCTTTTAGGATTGATAAATCATGGAATATGGTTTTCCAATAATAATAATACCATATTAGAATAAAAATTAAAATTCATTCATTACTTTATTAAGGATAAAATATCCATATAGGATGGAGAAGTAGAAATGTAGTAGAATGAGTTGGTAAAACAATCACCTCTTCTTTAGTGGACTGCATTTAGATGTCATCTAAAGGGATCTAGATTTGGTCTTTTTGTAAGACCATGTCCTCTAAAAATGGGATAATGAATTTTCAAGTAGAAATTATCATGGTTTGGTCGATCTAGAATGATCAATGTTATCTTCGTTTGAGAGTGATGAGTTTTCCTGTTATAATTGTGTTGAGGATCACATTTATAAACATTGATTATATGACATTAATATAAATTAATTTCAATTCAAAATGGATCTAAAATAATTTATTTTGAATAAAATAAGTGTAATGATATAAATCCTCTATCACAATAATTTTTATACAAGTGTAGGTCATAGTCTTAAACATATCTTTTAGATTTAACCCTTAGTTAACCCATTTAACTATTACTATGTCATTGTGTGATTAAAAGTTGACAGTTAATATAATTAAGAAAAATTCCAAAAAAATTTAATGATTAACAGATAACATTTTCAGACTTATAGAAATCATTAGGGTGAAATTTAGATTTTTATAATTTTTAAAAAATTTAATAAAATATTATATATGTTAAAATATCAATAATGTCAATTTTAAAACTCTTCATTTCATTTATACAAATAAATCACATAACAATATGAAAAATCTGAGAAAATACTTTTCAAAAACCACTAGAATGTTTAATTATTCCAAAAATATCACCGTTGATATTAATCAGCTCATATTTTATTTATTTTAGTATTTGTAATTTAATTTATTTGATATATAAATTAATTAAATATTTAATAAATGGAAATTTTTCAAGCCTTAAATTTATTAATTTGTTCTCCGAAAAAAATATCCTTATAAATAGGAACATTTTATATTTTATAACACTATTTATAGTCGAACATATCCCATATATAACCCCATATTAAAAAATTATTTCTTTAAAATAAATGTGTCACCAAGATTACTTATCATTGAATTCTATATTATAAATATCATAATTTCATTCATGTGGCCCAAAAAGGATATAATTAAATACCAAGGATTATTTTGGTGGACACACACTAATAAAAAGATACAAGGATACGTGTTAGGGAAATGTTATTATTTTAATAATATTATTTTAACTCTTAATTACATTATTTACCCTTAATCATTGTAACTAAAATATTCCAAATTTTACTATTCTAATGCCCACTAATAGAAGAAACCTATTTACATAAATTAATTCCATTGATTAAAAAAATTTAATTTATTTTTCATAATTAATAACACAGAAGTTTCATTAATTAATTTAAAATAAATCTCGTTGTCATAATGAGAATATAAGTTCTTAAAGTGAAAACATACAAATTGTTATAAATTTTTAATATTCATATTCAATGTAAAATTGATTAAAATGAACTAAAAAGTATTAAAAGATATAAAATTAATATAATTATTATTTAAATACAATTATAATTATAATTTTACATTATAAATTATTTATATAAAAAATCTATTTTCAATTAAAATACAATATTTTATCACAATTAATCAAAACATGATAATTATCAGAAAATTGAAAACTATTCAACCAAAGTAAATTTTTATATTCCAATATAATATAATAATTTTATTTTTTCTTATACAATATTTTAAATGTTCAAAAATTGGAATTCAAATTAGTTCTCTCTAAAATGGCCGTAAAAATGCATTTATGAAAATATTGGTTTTTTATGTTTAATAGTTGGATTGATATTATATAATATCTGTTAAATATATTGTGTGAATGAAAAAAAATTATTGAATATATAATATATATTAATTTATTATCTGGAAACTAATTTCATTAATTTCATTTATTAGTTTAAAATGATTATATTAACCTAAAAATATTTTGCTATCAGAACACTTCAAATATATTCAGTTGGTTTCTATAGTCATTTATAAATCTTTCTTAGCCAATGAATTTAAAACTTATATTTTTATAATTTATTTAATATTATTCATAACCTCCATCATAATCTCTAGGTTATGTCATATTCTGTTAAATAATAATTTTTTCATGTTATATTGTTGTTTTTAAAAACTCGTCCTCATTTGTGACACTAGAAAAATCATTATTGTGTATATCATAAGAATAACTAGGTTTTGCATATAATGTAATATACAATAAATATTAAATTTATTAAAAAATGAATATATTGAAAGGAATTGGGGTATTACATTCTCACCACCTTTATTAAATTGTCTCCTCCTAATTTAAACCTCATTTATGTAATCAATTGTTTGATTTTGGAAAGTAATCAATTATTGAAGCACCCACACCATTAAAGGAGATAAAAATTATTAGTATTATGGAAATGTAAAAGTGAATGTTACCACAAAACTATTCTTTTAAATAATAGAATGTTAGTGAAAATGTGGACGTAGAAGAAAAACCAAACACTATTTAGTACTGATATAGAGTAATATAATAGTTGTTCCACTAAAACTTGAAGACTTAAAATCCATAAACCAAAGATATAATTTGTTTTTCATATCATCACTATTTATTATAATAGGTCAACATGTTTATTAAGAATAATTTTTCAAGAGTTCATATATTCTTCCATTCTCTATGAATATAAAAAAATAATGGTTTTTCAAAAAAATTCATACACTTCCATTGTCCCATGAACTATTTATACATTACTTATTTTTTTGTGAAGTAATATTATGATATCTAAAACCCCATATCATGATAAACATAAACTATTTCATAAATTGTTAACTTTTCCAAAGTATTATGGTCTATGACTTTAGAAGGAATTGAAATGAGTATAAAAAATTAACATATCAAACAACATCCAGTGGACATTTTTCATCACATACCAAACATATTAATTTGGTAATATTATTAATTAACATAAACCCTTATTTAAAACATTCATTCTTACTTATTCATCCAATAGAAAATGTACTATTTGATTTAATCCTTAAATTCTGCATACTCCATTAATGATAGCATAAATCACAATGTCAAAAAAACATTAATCAGTTCTATGGTATTAAGTAATACCAAATTTAATTTTTCCATATCAGTCATATGTTAATAAAACAATAATTATGCAAACATTATGGACATTTTAAAAGGATTAATATTCCTTAATAATATGATATACTAAATGTTAAACTTGTTAAATATTTATTTTTTATGGTACCATTCAACATGTGATCTGAAATCCTTTACAAAATTATTTCCCAGTACAATCCATGTATAATTTATGAATCATATAATGATAAAATCATATATAATATACCTTACAACATATTTCATATATCTAAATTGATAAGTACATTAATCATTCCACTTTTGTGGTGTAAATATCATAAGCTCCACATTGATCCCTAAGCATCGTATGGGGTATTTTCTATTGATGCATGGTGGTTTTGATTTTCATATTTCCCCATATCCTTTATGTTGTAACTTGTAATAATTTCCTCATTATTCTTCCTTTTCATTATAATTCTTTTTGAAACTTGTCTCCACACATATATCAATCTCTAATTCACTACAATCATTTACTTGGCTATTTATGTCTATAGTTATCGCATGTGGGAAAATACTTGTTTCCCTTATTCCATGTATCCCAATATTTCATATTTTTCCTCTTTTTATCATTATTCCTTTCAAATAAAAAATTCTTAAAAAAATTATTTCTCTTTCTTCATAACATATTATATTATTTCCTCATGCGATTAGAATGTTTGGAAGACTAGTTCCCTCAAAATATTGGATTAAGACCGTAAAACAAATTATTATTTTTACTCTTTGTATATTGTGCATTGGTGATGCTAAAATTTATACTTCTATGTGGAATTTATAAATGATGAAATAAAATGAATTATATCATATCATATATTATCCCAAAACTATTGAAATATAATAGAAACCCAAAAAAAATTTGTACCTAATCTCATAATCAATAACATGGTTTCTTTGGGTATATATTTACATTCTAAAACATTATAATGGTTTTAAAATAAAATGTGAATTATCCTAAGTGTATAACCTATGAGTTTTATACCAGGAATGTATTAAATCTCTTTGACATGAATTAGGATTAGATTGAGTGAGGACTGATACACCTTTTCAATGTTGTTACCCCTAGGTTCATCTTTTCTAGAACCACATCTATTTTTAGTATGAAGATATGGATGTATTTCTCGTAAGACCTAAACACTATCTATACAACCAAAATTCATGGATGTGAGTATGTACATATCCAAAATTTATACCTCAGTGTCATGTTATGTAATCAATTATTTATAAATCTACATTAAATGTTTCTTCTAAAACTCCCTTTAATACCAACTATTATTTATTAACCCCTGAATCTTGTATCCAATACATTATTTTAAAAAAATGGAATTATTATAAGAAATCAATTCCCAAAGGACTGATCAATTTAATTGTTTTGGAATGCTAGATTACATTTATTTTACCCATAATACATTGGGAAATAGAAATTATAATCCTAATAAAAAATAAAATAAAACAAATAGAATCATTGAAACTCAATCAAAGGAATATACATCATAACATGGTTAATGAAAACATAATGAGGGTGATAAAAATCTCTTAGTAAAGGTATATAATGTGGACGTAATAAATAATAAATTAGAATAAATAAAATTGGAATGATAAATAAGAAGATAATACATTCTATTCATATAATTAGATAGTCCAATATCAATATTGAATGTATGAAGTTGAAACACATGAAATTTAATCTGAAAATTGAGTATATAATGTATCCATGGTATTCTTGACACAAAATCATAAGGATAAGTTAAAATTGAATCAAAATTATCAATATTCATAATAATTGGACATCATGTTAGAGGAACATGAAAAACTATATTATCAGGACCCTTCAAAAGTTGATTTAAAATTATAGATTGAAACCCATTTAATTTCGATGAGTTATCTCTCTCATGATAACTTATCAACACATCTAGGGGCTCTATAATTTCCGATGCTTCATTTCCAGTCTGAATCCTTTCTCATGTCATGTAATCTATTTAGTTAATAATTATTATTCCATTTAAAATATCGATATTGAATAAAAATAAAGAATTTATCAATAATTACCTAGTGGATATTAAGTAACAACACGAGTTATTGATATTGATGAATATAATTATTATATTATTATCCATAAAATCATTCTTAAGGAAAATAATCCTTAAACCTTATAGACTATCTCATACTACTCCAAAAAATTTGAATCATAAGTACCATGAAAGAATAATTTTATATTAAACATATAATATAATGAAAATATGTAAATTTATGATATAACATGTTAAAATGGAACTATGAACACCGTATAAAAGACACTAGATGAATAACATTAAAATATGTTGTCATGATATTAAACTGAGAAGAAATCCATTACCTTACTACTCCATTAGTTGAACTGGATTTAACCTCCTATATAATGGATTTTAGAACATTATTAACATTTATAGTAATCTCATTCATATTTGTATTATCATATATGAACTTATTATGTTATTTTCTCATCTATCTGTTGATAACTTTTTATTATGACCCATGTTTCGTGACTAAATTGCTTCATTTTCTTATTCAGGTTTTATCATGAAATTTTTGGTTAATTTTTTTATTATACAGATAAAAAAACATAAACATATATTAATAATATAAATATCATACTTATCCATTAAATAAATTTTTAGAGACATTATTTATTGTTTATCATGAAAATTAATCACATCGCATCATGGAAATGGTAGGTCGTACGTACACACAAGCGATGATATTATTAATTTAATTGTGAAAGAGTTAAGATGTGGATGGTATATTAATTTTAAAAGAATCAATTTAATTTCATAATTATTATGTAGATAAATTGTATCCATCATTATTCTCATCCATGGAATGTAGTAATGAAAAATATATTGCACCATAGAGTAGAGATGTTATGTCGTACAAACGCACATGGAGTGTTTTTTACATAGGGTGGATATATCATGCAATATGGTTGTTATATAACAATAATAACATATCATCATGTATATATGATACTGGATTTGTTAATTTAGTATGTAATAAATACATTAAGTGTATGTATTGGTATAAATGAACATTAATTAGTTGGAAAAACAATTACATCTGATTCAGTGGATATACTTTAGATCTCTTCTTATGGGATATAGTGTTTTAATTTTGGGAAGAAAAAGACCTTTATAACATGGGTATGGTTGTTTGGAGGATAAATTTTTTGGTTTTTTTCAACCTATAATTCTCAAATTAGTGTTTGTAATTGAGGGATGACGTTCCCTTTTATAATTGATGTGAGGGTAACATTTAGAAACTCTTAGAATATTGAAATAAAATAATGACATTTATAGTAAAAATTGCCCCAAAGTCAGTTATTAAGGATCTATGATGATTATTTTTCTAAATCCCATCAAATTGATATTTTTATACATTATTAGGTTTCATTATTATGCTTATCTTTTGGAATTTTCCCTTAGTTAACCCCTTTAACTCCTATCATGACATCATATAATATACACTTCGAGGGTTAATATAATTAATATAAACTGAAAATCACCCAATTAATGATTCACTGATGAATCTTTTAAGGTTATCTCAATCGGTTGAACAAAATTATAAAATTTAAAATAATTATATCTTTCAATAATATATTATTTATTTTAAAATATTAAAAATGTAATATTTTACATTATTCATTAATTAACATTTTTTAAAAATCACTACAATAAGTACATTATAACCAATACTTCTAAAACACCACTACAATGTTAAATTAATCTAAAACAACTCTGGTAAGACATTTTATGGTCTCATATTATATTAATTTTATTATTCTTAATATCATAAATGGATATTTTATTTATTTTAAAATTACGACACACTCATTGTGAAAGCTGTTTATTTATTTATTTATTATCTAAAAACAAATAGAATTATTTTGGTAAATATAAATATTTATGACTTCAAAATAGTATTTATAGAAAAAATATCTCCTATATAATTCCATCATATAAATATTTTACTTCTTGAAAACATAAGGCTAACAAAATTTACTTTTATTTGAATATAATAATATAATTGTCATACTATCATCCAATTGGATTCAAAATGTTATAGTTATGGACTAAATAATATTGTTTTTTTAAAACACACCCATCCAATAATATTAGGAAAAATTATAAATAATTTATATAGTCTTTATAATATTATTTTTACCTACAAATACATGATTTATCCATAACCATATTTACAAAAATATTGCAAAATGTACAATTCATGTGACCAAAAATAAAATAAAACTATTTTAAAATTTTGGACATAATGATTTGAAATATTCAATATGTTTTTCATATTCCAAACATAGGTGTTTCTGTAATATATTTTGCATTAATCCTATTGATGAGATGAAAAAAATGTAATTGAAATGAAAATGTACAGAAGATTATAATGTTTTTATATTTATATTCAATGTAAAATTGATCCCAATGACCCAAATTGTATTAAATGATATAAATTAATATAATTATACATTAAAACTAATAAAAATATAATTTAACACTATAAATTATTTAGATGAAATTTTTTTTTCAATTAAGATGCGATATTTTATCATTATTCACCAAAACATGATACATATAATAAATATACCTAAAATGAAACCAAAATACATTTTTGTAATAAAATTTAAAATAAGTATTTTATTTGGTCAAATATAATTTATAATTCTGTCATCAATTTGATTTAGAATAGGTCCTCAATTTAAAGGCGCCAAAATTTCTTTAATGAAAATATAGGTTTTTATGTGTAATATTGGATTTTTTGTTAATTTATTCCTATTAAATCTAATTGATTAATGTCAAAAATATTTTTATTGAATATATTATAAATATATTTCCTTATTATAATTCAATAATTATATGTAATTAAATTAATTAGGATAAAATGATTATTTGAGTATAAAAATAATTATTTATAAAAATATTACAAATATATTCAGTTGTGTAATATATTAATTTATTATTATTTAGTAACAAATTAATATAAACCATATATTTTACTAATATAATTTAATATTATTAAAAACCTCAAATTTAAAATCTAGTTTTTTACTCATACTTATAAATAATAATAATTCAATAATATGTCATGGAATGGTAAAACTCGGCCATGAGTGTAATGTAAGACAACTCATTAGTGTGTTTTATATAATATGAACATGTTATTTTGTATAATTAATTCTTGAAAAATATTTAAATTTATTCGAAAATGGAAATATTGTTAATTTTAGGGTGTTACATTCCCTATAATATAATTAAACTGTGTCCTCTCAATTTAACGTTGATTTCAATAATCCAGGGTTTGATATTAGAAAATAAACTATTTTTGAGAAACCCACATCATAAAAAGTGATAATAAAGCATATTCATAAAATTTTTTAAATTTAAATGAAATTTTGACCATAAGACTATGCTTTAAAATAAGATAACATTATTGAAAATATGTTCATGAAAGAAAAATTGAACTATTATGTTCGGATGGAGAGGGATTGAGAACATGTTTAATTGAAATTTGATGACCATAAGTCCTTAAACAACTGTTATTGAAAATATCAATGATATTTTAAAAAATTATTATAATTGAACATCATTTTTTATGTTCATTTTTCATTTAGTTGATGAATAAATGAATTCATTGTGAATGTAAAATAGATTTTTTTTAAACAATATTTTCATTATGTTGCCCCATTAACTATATCTACATTTCTTCTTGTATGGTTAAATAATACCATGATATGTAAAAACTCATCCGATGAATAACATAAAAAAAATTCATAAATGGTTAAATTTTCCAAAATAATATTATCTGAAACTATAGAAGGAAGGTAACTAAATTTGAAAAATTAACATATAAAAGAACATGCATTGGATCTTAATCTTCACATAAAAAATGTGAATATGGTAATAATAATATATATAATAAAAGTTTCTTGAAATCATTCATTCATATGTATTTCTTAAATAGAACACTTATTATATGATATAATTCATAAATTCTGAAAACTCAAATAACTAAAGCATTAACCACATTTTCCAAATAATGTTTCTCAGTTCAAATTTATTCACTAATATCCAATTTAATTATTCCTTATCAATCATCTATTTTTAATAAATCATTACCACAATATCAAGAAAGTATTAAGGGTTGTATTTACCACAATGAATTGTTTTCCAAAAAATGTATAGCTTTATACCGAATCAATTTTCTTTTTGCAATTCCACATGTGATCTCAAATTCTTAACAAAATATCATTGTATAAATAATACATAAATCATGTATTATGAAAAAAAAATATTAATTATGAAAAATATTTATAATATTTAAATATAGAACCAAATTAAATATTCCATTCTATTTCTGTCAATATCATAAGCTGAACCTTAATCGTGTATATTTTTCTATGTTATATTCTCTTGACACTCAGGGGATTAGTTTTCATGGTACCTTATCTACATACATTTGTTACACTGAATAGAATTATTTTTACTGTTCATTTTTCGTTATTTATCATTGTTATATCCAATCTTATAACAAACTATCATTACTATCGATCATTTACTAGAGATATTCTATCCATATCTATCAGGTGTGGGAAAGTCCTTCTTTCCCTTCTTCACTTTATCCATATTTTCAATTTAATTTTTTCATGTTCTCATGGATAATTAATAAATATAACATAATGAAGTAAATGATCAATTATTTCACGCGATTCCTGGGTTATATGAAAATCTATACATTTAAGACCATTCCCAAGACAACTTAAAACAATGGATAAGAAATTATTTAATTTGAACATCACATTCATATCATGGGAACGCCTCAATGTATAGAGGGTATGTATAATGTGTGGGCCCCAACCATCATTTGAAGCCCAAATCATTCCTCATATAGAGTAATTGATTTTCTTAATGATTAATATTCCCTAGAAAATATCCATATTTCAAACAAAAGTAATGAAATTATAAATAATTCCCCAGTAGAGAATAATTATAAAAATTTATTGTTGACGTGGATCAATGGAAATATTACTGATTATCATTAAAAACAAATTCAAGTAATATAAACATTAAATATTTCAATGTGTTCCATAACATTTATAAACATTTTAATCATAATTAACAAGAAGGAATAAAATTAATTGAAAATTATAATATCATAAAATTAAAGATAATCCCGATATAACATGTCGAATTGTATGTATATAAATCATATAAATTAAACATGGAGGATTACATTAATATATGACTCAATGATATGAAATTGAGATGAAATCATTTTCCAAACACTTCCTTCAATAGAATGTTCATCAACCTCTTGAATATTGGTTTTATGAATTTCATTAACCTATATTATATTCTTATTCATATTTACGATACCATATATGACCTTATTATATTATATTATAATCTGTTGTTTGGAAATCTATCGCTATTACCTTTATTTCAAGTTTTAACTACTTCACTTTCCTATTAAAATTTTAACATAAATGTTTCAGTTGTTTTTTATATGATATCAATTCAATAACCAAATACTTATTTTAATATTATAAATATCATATATATTCATTAAATAAATTTTTCAATCCTTTTTTGAAATTTTTTATTATGGAAAATGAATCACATAATGTTATGAAGATAGTTGGTTGTACATACGCACGAGCGGCGCTATCATTCCCTTGATGGTGAATGATTAATGGATTGAATTGTATATTAATTTTTAGAAAATAAATATCATTTCATTATTATCATATATATCTATTATATCAATAATTATACCCATAAAATTATTGTGGTGATGAAAAACATATTACACCACAATGTGGAGACTTTAAGTTGTACATACACACATGGTGTGTTTTTTCATTGGATGGACAAATTAAGGAATATGGTTACCACATAATCTGAACAACTTCTAAAACCATATATTATATACATGTCATTAATTTATTATTGATAAAACACATAAATAATAAGTATAAGTAGAAATGAACTTGGATATGTTGTTAAAACAATTACCACGTCTTTAGTGGACTTCTTTTAGATCACCTACTAAAATATATAGATTTCTTGTTTTTTGAAGACCATGATCTTTATTACATGGTTATGGAAGGTGGTAGGACTATGCTTTTAGGGTTGTAAAAGATGTAATTCTCAATGTGTTTTATAGAAGACAGGGAGTATCATCTATTTTTTAATTAATGTCTGTGTCACATTTAGAAACACTCAATATAATAACATAATAAAAATTAATTTCTATTTAAAAATTCATTGAAAGTGGGTTATTTATAATATTATATTACTATGTATGTAAATCATCTCAACAAATAATTTTTTAACATGTAAGTTCAAATTATTACCTTAATTTTTTTTCATTAACCCTTAGTTGAAAATTTTAACTCTTACATCGACATCATGTAATTTATACATTAAGGGTTATTATAATAACAAAAAAAAATACCAATAAATGAGTCATAGAATAAATTTTCAGACTTCTACAAATCATTTTTCTTAAATTGTGAATTTTAGAAATGTTATATATTTTAATAAATATTTGTTATTTTAAAATAACAATAATGTAAATTTTGATAGTAATAATTAGATGATTTTTTTAAATACAACAACAACAATAAATATTAGAAAAAATACTTATTAAAATAGACTACAATTTGAATTACATATTAAATTTTTTGAATGACATTAATAATCTCAAATAATATAAATTTTAGACTTTTTAATATCATTCATTTTATATATACATTAATTAAATAATTACTACATCGTCATTATGAAATCCATTAATTTATTTAATTATTCAATAAAAAATTAAAATAAATTATCAAGTTAAATATAACCATTTTTTATTTGAAAATATTATTTATAGTTAAATAATTACCCACAATTACCCTATATTAAATATATTTGACTTGTGTTAAGCAATTTTATGACAACATTTACTTTTCCTTGAATATAATATTATGAATAGAATACTCTCATCTAGGTGTCTTATAAAGGCTATCATTTATTCTCAAGGATGATTTATGTCAAAACACACACATAAAATTATATTAAGACAAGTGTTATGGTTATTTTATAGTCATTATAATAATTTTTCTACCCACAATAAACTCACCTACCTACTGATGTGGTAACTGAAATATTACTAAAATTACTATTCATATTCCCATAAATAATAGAAATTGTTTACTTGATATTTACTCACTGATTATAAATATGGAATTTTTTTTAATGATTAAGAAAATATAATTTTTTGTAATTATTTTAAAATTAATCATGATGACAGAATGGGAAAATGAGTTACTGAAGAGAAAACATACAAAAGATAGTAATGTTTAAATATATTCATATTCAATGAAAATTTTATTACAATGACATTGATTTTTTTAAATGATTTAAAAATAATCTAAAAATAATTCAAAGAAAATAAAAATATAGTATAACACTATATATTATTTAGATGAAAATGTTATTTTCAATTAAAATGAATTATTTTATTACTATTAATAAAAAACTAGAATCATATTAGAAAAATATTATAAATTAAACTAATGTAAATTTTTATATTCCTATAAAAAATGTTTCTAATTTTTTAAAATATAATATATAATAATGCCAAAAAATGGATTTAATATAAGTTCAGCATTAAAAGAATGTAAATCTAGTTTTATAAAACGATAGATTATAATGTGTAATATATTGTTTGTTCTCATCATAGGCATATTAGATCTATTGGATGAATGTGAAATATATTTTATTGAATATATACTACATTTTTTACATTATGTTCATTTAATAATTTAATTTAATTTAATTTATATGTTTAAAATGATTTTAGAATAGAAATATTTTGTTATGAAAGTATTTTATATATATTCAGTTGGTTCCTATATTAATTTATAATTATTTCCTAACCAAATAATTTAAACCATATATTTTCATATGTTAGTTAATACTTTTCATAGCTTTTAACATTACTTATATGTTAATTTTTATTTTATTAAATAGTATTTTTTTAATAAAATATTGATGTTCTGTAAAATTCGTCCATGAAGGTAATGAAAAAATACTCATTGTTATATGTAATGTAATATTAAAATGATGTTTCATATATAAAAATCTAGAAACAAAAATAAATAAATTAATGAATGAAAATATTTTAATTTCTTGGGGGGTAACATATCACCTTCTACAAAGAAAATTTTCCCCTTATTTGACGATATATTTTGTTAATAGAATCCAATATCTCTCAAAAAATGTTATCCATATAGTGTTTTGAATAAAAAAATAGGGTTTTTGGATTAAATTTAAAACGATGAAGATGATCTTTCATTACACACATCAATAACTATGAATTGATTGGATGAAGTGTTTCACTATTATATAATTTGTTAGATTTATCTATTTATTTATTGTTTGAATCAATTTCTATGGCATCAATAATATGAATTGATATACAATCATACCACTTAAGAACATATTAAATTATTACTTGTTTAGAACCATGTTTCAATTTCAATGACATGAAAAGAAAAAAATTCCATATTGTGGTGGATATGTTCCTATGATTCTTATAATTATAGAAGCCTTGTTTATATTGATTAAATTGAATGTGTTCGTTGAGAAATGTTTTATTGGCCATTTTATGTGATGAAGTACACCAATAAAAAATTAAAATTCAAACAATAAATCAGAATAAAGTTTTAGGAGGATTCTCCAGGTAATGGTGTTCTGTTGGAAAACTAGAAAACATTTATCCGGATAAATTGGATTTTCCATGTCATAGTAAATTTTGTTGATCTTTGAAAAATGTTAAAGTAGATTCCATAATTATTAATTATTATTTATTAATATTTAGTTATTGAATATCATGGAAGATTTTTGTTAGTTAAATAAATAAATTTTGATGAAATCATGAGAAATCAATTTATATTTATAAAAGCTTGTAGAATTTGAAATATCATATATCATGATTGAAGTGTATTATATATTTTTGAATATCAATGTATTAAATATGGAAAATATTAATTTTTTAAATTAAAATACTTTTCAGATTAATTAAATTCTTTGATGATAAATAAATTATGTTTATTAATTTATTAACTTATTTGATTGGATTAACAATTGAAAAATAATTTTTGAAATGGAATATATCTTTAGAATGATTTCATTACATATTTTAATTATAATATTTTTATAGTATTAATTTTGATCCATTTTTAAATAAGAATATAGATTTTGTGGAAACATATTGAATTAAATATACTACACAAAAATTTTTCTATGTTATTAACTTATTTAAAAAATAATTATTTGATAATGTGTTGAATGATCTTTCTCAAATAATATTGTTATAAATTCCCTGTTATAGGAAGGATTAAGAAGTTTCTTTTTTCAAAATTGGTTTGGATAACCTACTAATTTTTTTTACAAGATACTTAATGAAGTGTTTTGTCATCATGCATTGATTATAACATGAATTATTTTAAAATGTTGTGAGATATTTAATGAATGTAAAGAATAATTGGAAAATAATTTTTTTTAAACATTATCATATTTCTAACATAGTTAAAATATTATAATTTTACTTATAATTAAATAATTTTTTAAGTAATCATGTTAATATATTTTTTTAATTTCTTCTTTAGTGTGATATGATTGAAATGTTCTGAATTTAAAATTGATGGCATGATAAATAAGGATAAATAACGAAAAATATTATATTTAAAATAATGAGTATGTATGTTATTAAATAGTTATTTATATTAAATTTTTCCTCTATGCGGCATTATATGCATTCTATTTAATTCAACCTGATGATATTTTTTCTGAAGGTGTTATATTCAATTTTGTTGTATTTTTTTGATTGTTTTATATTGATGTCGGGGATTGATATGTACATATATGAGACCATGTTCTTGTTTGAGAGGTTATACAATTGATATTAATTTTATAATGTATGTTTGTTAAAAATATTATACAATACATGATATTTATATATTATTGATATTAAATGGGGTTTTTCCCATTCTCATCCTCCTTGTATGGATATAATTCTTAATCACTATTGTTTATATATATATATCTAATTAAAGTTTATTTTATATAAATTAATCCTATATCATTTTTGGTTGTTTTTTGATATGCGGGATATTTAATAAATTATATAAGTTTCTTTAAGATTATATTACAATTTTTAAAATAGTATTAATTTTTTTTCTCAATTATAGAAGTATTTTGATGTTTAATAATATTTCTAGGCTAATTAACATGGATTTTTTTAACATGATTCCAATATTTCATAAGTATTAATGGGAATTTGGAATTGATAATGAATCCTTTTCATAATTATCAATAATTTATTATAAATGAAAAATATATGTTTTGAAGTGTCTCAAACCATAATACATGATCACTCTTCAGTGTGACGGTAACTAATTATTTTAAAAGGCAACATAAGGGTAAGTATATTTTTAAAGTATTTTGTATAGGAAATATGATAATAGTATGATTTTGATAAAATCCCCTTCATATTTATATATGGGCTATTTGATCATTTCATGTGTTTTTGTATATGTTTCTGAAGGATTGGTAAGGCTATATTTCCGACTATGATATGTTATAAAGATTATCTCGTACCCATGAAATGGTTTTCCACAGTTTCCAATTCCCACATAATGGTAATATTATATTTTTGAAATATTATTCCATTATTTCAATAGATCAATGAATTTTTATTTGAATCATGCATATCTATAACAAACTATACATGGGTGAAACCATGTTACCCATACAGAATGCATGGATCAAACATTTGGTTCACTATTATTCAGTATAATTGCATATTTCATTTCCCTCTTCATTTTGTAACAATGTAAAGTCCTTTTACCATTTTCATAAAATCCAAAAATAATTTATTTAATTTCATTTGATTCAATTAAATTAAATTAAAATATTTTGGGAACATTTAAAAATTCATCATTGGGTTTTTATTTAAAATAAATTTTAATTGTTATTTTAGTTGATGATTAGATGTTTTACATTTTCATTAGAAATTAAAATATCTAATCCTTTCAAAATTCATAATCCATTCATTTCCTCCATTTTAGATGAATAAATTTATATACTAATGATTTATGAAATATTTTTTTAGTCAAATGAACCCTTCTTACCGAGGATTAAAAATCAAACTATATTATCTCTCCATTTCTTCTAGACATCAAGCTACAACATTTTTAAATGGAATTATATATACATGTTATGAGATATGAGATCCCTCTTATTTCTATGAATATTATATATTATCAAGATTATACATCTTTTGGGGTGGAAGTTATGATATTTTCTTAAAGAGATGATTAATTAATGATAATGAAATAAATGGTGTAGTTGATATATCACATGTCTGTTTTGAGGTATATCATTATAATATTCATTCATGCTTGTGTATTAGATATTATTGATTTTGAGATTAGTTTTATACAATATTTATAATTTTAGTTACTATAATATAGTTTTGGAATCACTTCTCATGAAAATCTTAACCCACATAATGAAGGTAATTGACAAAATTGTGTGTTAATATTATTATTTTTGTTTCTAATTATAATATGAATTTTATTTATTTAATGTTATGGTAATTGATGATATTAGGGGAGTGGTTGATTAATATTATTGAATTATGTTGATATGTTGGGGATGTGTGGGGTAGGAAAACTAAGCTGATATGGGAATGGTTTATGAAATTGTGTAATGGCATAGTTTTTTCTTTATAATTATGGAATTAAAGAAAATTGTTGAGCTATAATTAAAATAATATGGGTTTGTCAAAAAATTTTGGTACATGAAATAATTGAAATATAAATGAAATGATGATGCTTAATTTAAATATTCAAAGGATTCCTAACAAATGGGAAAATGATCAATATTGTTATTTATATATGGACATTGAAATTTTCATTTGTAGGTTTGTTTAAATAAATTGAAAGAAAAAAATTAGTTTTATGAAATAGAATTGATAGGTAAGTTAGAGTTTTATTGTAATAAAACATTTTATAAAATGAAGAACTCATAATTGAAGTATATTTTGTGTGTATTTATTTGGTAGTTGTGTCGTTTTAAGGATTAGTTGTGGTAGAGATATTGATGTGATACAATGGATATGTGTTGGTTTAGGTAGATGTGTGATTTCCTATTTTTAGAACCTTATGTTTTTATAATATGGTACTTTTTATATAGAATATTCATTTCAATTTATAATTACACATCACCAATGTAGAGAACTATGTGATAATAACCAAATTTTTTGGTGATTTTTTAAGAAATCTAGCTTGTAGAGACCCAGAAATCCAATGGATTTTTTTAAATACATGGGAAATTTTGGAGTCTGTGAATTTTAACGGTGCATGATTTCGAGGCCTAGTGTGCACAGAATCAATTTATGATGTTTTTTATAGGTACCTTCAGTAAACGTACAACCAGGATTTTATAACATTTATATCAGTTCTTAGAATTGAAATATGAAGGCAACATTGAACTCACAACACCGATATTCGCTTAAGGTGACTTTCACCATGACGACAGCTGGTCGAGAATAAATGTTAGTTGATGGGTTTTCATAAAATAAATAATAAAATAAAGTGAGCTATATATTATTTTATTTGAGCCGTCATGTGGGTGACTGGTACGTGAAACCTCCTATTGGAAGTTGGATGTGATAACACCAAACCTTAACCTCCCATGAGAGGTTATGGTGGTGGGGGCCACCCTAACATAACCTCCCGTGAGAGGTTACGATGTGGGGACCACTCGAACATAACCTCATGTCAGAGGTTATGCCATAGAGCCCACATGAGGGATTAAACCCCTATTTATTGAAGTGAGTAAAACATCTCAACTCTCCCTCATTAATAAGGGAGAGTCTCATGACCTTCCTTTAACTCAATTGTGCCAATCTCCCCAAATTAATTCGTTCCAACTGTCGTTAATTAATTACGGGGAGCAAATTAATTTAATTCTTCTTTTTGAATTTCTATGCCTACAAAATATTATATCACTCAATCTAATATTATTTCACTTGGCATTTTGGTGGAAGATGGGAATGAGGAGTTCTTGGGTGGATTAAAATTATCCTAAAAAAGAATGAAAAATGTGTTCTTCCAATGAAGAACACCGGCGATGATCCTTCTTCGACTTCTTCCTCGGACACCCTACCGACATGGAGTGTCTTCCACAGCCGACACAGCTCGGGTTAGGAAGCGTGCGGCCGATGTGACGAACGAAAATTATCATCGTCTACATTCCGCAACTCCATCATCAAATGAAGAACAAAAAATTTGTAAGGGGGTTTACGTTGAGTAATATTTCTTTTCTGTTTCACATCTTCATTTGAAAGGAATCGATGTGAAGTATTGAAAATAATTTATGTTCATCGTACTCCATTGATGAACCAACTGTTATCACCCCTAAACATAGAGGATGAGGGAAAAACTAACATTTTCTGACTCCATCTGCAGATATCGTTGTGATTTTTCTACTACATGGTGATGAGGCGATAGAACGATGAAGGCGGAAATGTCAAAGGCTATGATACCCACGCTACCTCCGGCATCCCCGAACCGCACTGCCCCCACTAAGCTTCGCTGCTCCGGGCCAAACTGAGGCCCTTCGGCCGAGCCACCCTGGTCGCGCCAGCCACCGACAAACTGGCTGAGCTACCCCGGCCCGCACCACTGCCAGCTTCCCCAGCCGATCCATGTGCCTCGCATGCACCCCAGCCTACTAGACCACCTTCCTGGCCAGGCCCAAACCGACCGCCCGGCATCCCGCATGGTCACGCCCTACAGGGCCGCACTACGCCTGACCGTGCCCCGCCTGGCCCTGGTCCGCCAATCTGCACTCCGCCGTGATGGGCCACGCCTGGTCATGCCCCACTTGGCCACGCCTCGTCGGGCCGAGCCACTCCCGACCTCTAGGCCGACCTCCACACGTGTGCCCCGAACCGGCCGCCTGTTGGCCCCCGCGCGCGCCCCGCGCTCCTCCAGATAACCGACTCCCTTATGGCCTCCTGGCCAAGCCGGCATGTCAGCACCCTTCATGGCGCCCTGTCCAAACTGGCAAGACCACACCCTCTAGGCCAAGCCGCACCGGGCCGCACCCTCGTGACGATCTGGGCCAAACTGTCCCCAAGGCCCGGAAAAATTGGCCTCGCCACCCACTGGGCTGGGCCCAGCATGCCGGCCAAACATAACAGGTCGTCCCGTCCAATGGGCCAGGCAAAACCCAATAGTTCAGACATGGTTCACCCAGACCGGGTTGGCCTAGACTGGGTCGGGCCGGGTCGGTCTGACGGGGTCGCCCCAGACCCTGGTCCACTACTAAACCCTTACTTATTTGGCCATATCAATGCCTTGAGACGACCATTTAACGAACCGTTAGTGTCACTGGTTTTCTAATAGCATGAACATCCCTTTGATTATACCCCACTGGAGTTTTGGGTAATGTTGAGATACAGTCAGGTAGGTTCGTACACGAAACCATCCGGGCCCCTGGGACTAAAAAACTTATAACTCACAGACCTTACATCCGACTGACGCGTCGTCTATGGCGTTGAGGCCCCTATGAAGAGACAAACCTTTGAAATAATTCTACAAGGGACTTCAGGATAGTTGTGGTATCGACCTATATCTCATGGAGAGGATCCTCTCGGAGACAAGCGAGAAGAGTACAGAGACCTAGTAGTTGATTGAGACCCGATGACTACTGACCAATTTGACTTCAAGTGATTAGACTAGCCTAGTGGGGAGTTCATAGTTGTGGCAGAAGAACCACAGTGGAGGAGCACTTGGTTGTGTTAGCAGACTCACGGTAATCGACAAGAGGATTACATCTACATGCTATTAGGGGAAGGACCTGATTGTAGCGGCAGACCCATAGAGGGGAGTGCATTGGTGACGCAGGAGACCCACGGTACTCGACAAGAGGATTAAATATGCAGTCCAAGATTAATGGGAAGTGCCTTGGTGTCGTGGCAGGCCCACTGTATTCAACAGAGGAGGAGCTATACAGCAGCCATTGTTTCGATATTGTGAATAAAAATCGTGGATGAGCTGAGTTAGTAACTATTGTGTTTACCTCCTGATTGTGATGGATTACATGATGACTAAGGTATATGTATTTTTATATACCTATGTAATGTTATTTGTTTAATCCATACGTTGTGGTTTATCCTTGTTGGATTTTTTGAGACCTTGAGGGTCTCAGGTTCCCTACTGACTATAGTTATACAAACCCCTATATGGATTATTCCCACACCTCATTGTGTTCGTTGTAGACGATGGACAGCGCTGACCGAGGCTAAGTGAATAACGACTGGATAGTATCTGGAGGTGGACCACATGGAGTGACAGTACACAGAGGAGAGGGACGGACATGGAGTGTTTTGGAGGAATTCTGTACCTACCATTCAGGTAGGATTTCCTGGTGGATGATCTATGAGCTATTTTCCCTTTTTTCCAGTAATTTTTTTTCTGTTTCCTTGTACTTTATAGTTGGGATAGTATTTCTGGCCCCCTTTTACTTTCTATCACTCCTTTTTACATAGTTTTACTTAGTGATTTTCTTCCATCTTGTACTCTATTTTTTTGTGCTTACAATTTATAAAGGCAATGCCTTCCTAGCTTAGAGATCTATGTCTTTGGTGCAAGTCACCAGCCCCTGACCTTTGGATAGCAGGCTTGGGGTAGTCACAACATGGGTCTTGAGGATGGGTTATGACTAATTTGTATCATAGGTGTCGGTTCTACCATAGAACATAGGACTCAGGTATTTCATTTATGTGAATAAATAGAGTTAAGGTTACCAAGTTTGTTATTTAGTTCATGGAGTCCAGTAATGGTGCGGTGGCCAACATATCCATACATCAAGACCATGACTTCTGATTTTTGACTCATTGAATGACACACTGATTAGGTGTGTGTTTTCAAAAGTTTCATTTAAGTTAGCTCATCCAGGTCAGCTCACAAAGTATTGTCTTTTGACCGTGTCACATTTGTCTCTTTTAGGATGCCTCACCATGGATGACCAGATAGAGCCCCGAGAGTTGTATGTAAAAATAGCCTACTGAGCGACAAGGCCTCAGAGTATGGACCTCTTCCAGTGAAGGAACCAGTGGTACCACTTCCCGTTGGGACATTGAAGGCACTAGCCCCAGCAGCAGACGATTCACACCGCTTGAGCGCGGTGCACGAGTTCCAGCGCTATAGGCCACCCAGATTCAGTGGAGATAAGGACCCACAGGTAGTTGAGGGTTGGCTGGAGGCTGTGGTGAGTGTCTTCAGACTAGTAGAGACACCAGCCGACTTCATGATAAACCTTGTCATGAGTCTCCTTCCGGAAGCAGTAGGCCAATGGTGGAGCCTAATGCTCCAAGTGCATGACGAGGCGACACTCATCTAGGGAGACATCAAGAGCCTGTTTCATGCGGAGTTTATCCCAGACAGTCTCTGTGCAATGCGTATATAGGTGAAACATCATATGCAGTAGGGAATAATGATTGTAGATCAGTACTGGGAGAGGTTCACATACCTCTCACACTACTCCAATGATATGGTACAAGACCCATTCTTCGGGACCCAAACCTTCGAGCAATGACTCAGGAGAGAGATCAGGGCTTTGATGATCTCCCTCAAAATCCCGATGCAGGAAGGGTTGTTGGTGCGAGCCCTCTTAGAGGATTGTTTCTTTGTTGATCAGTCTCTAGCAGTGAGACCCACCACTAGTCGAAAAACAGTGGAGTTTTCTACAGCAAGAAATAGACAAATGTCGTAGAGGTCCAAGAGGACCAGACCTATAGGTGGACGAACAAATGACTCGGGATTAGTTGTGCGGGACACCCAGAGTAGAGACAGAGCTATACATACTAGGAGCGAGTAGTGTTACGCATTCGGTGGTTAGGGTCACATGGCTCGTGACTATTTGACCCGTCATTCTAATGATTATCATATGGCCAAAAGACTACCCAGAAATAGATAGAAATTAGATCTCGTCAGTCCGTAGGGAGTATTCGGATGTGGCATAGGATCTGGTTGTGCAGCTGGAGGTGAGTGATGTTTCGAGGTGTTACCGTCACCACCACCAGGAGGTCCACCCAGACCATTGAGAGAAGGTGGACAGGGTAGAGCTCAGCTCCTGGCAGCTGAGGTTTATGATCACGGAACTGCGGGGAATATTCGAGATATGATCGGTGTCTACTCCACCTTAGCAGCAGTTTTTAAAGACACAGGTGCCATCCACTCATTCATTGACACTGAACTCGTTCGGATCTAGGAGACTCTAATTGATCTGTTTGCTTGATCCTTAATGATAGATACTCTTATGGGAGCGGACTCGATGATTACGAACTGGTGTCGGTAGTGTGACCTTACTCTATGAGGAGAGATCTTCAGCTGGGATCTCCTAGCAGCGACGTCGAGGCCTTACGACGTCATCTTGGGTACGGATTGGTTATATACAGTCCATGCTCAGATTGACTATATTAGGTGCAAATTGCGATGTGTCCAAATGGATGGGACCGGGTACACCTTCAATAGAAAGAAAGGAGCCTCTGCATCATAGGATGGACTTACTCGAAGGAGGGTGCAGACAATCAGTCATTAGTTGGCCTGCCTTACCCTCGGAGCAGTTGAGGTGGAGAGTCTGAGCCCTCCTGTAGTGTTGGAATAGTATGCGGATGATTTCCCCGATGATCTTCTAGGACCAGCTCCTCGTAGAGAGGTGCACTTCTACATTGACATGTACCCCAGTATTGCACTAATATCTACACCAGCATATCAGATAGCTCCCTGGGAGCATCGCGAGCTGCAGGTACAACTAGAGTACATATAGGGGAAGAGATTCATTTAAACTAGTGTTTCACCCCATGCAACCCCGATTCTATTCACCATGAAGGTGGATGAAATCTTGAGGCATTGTGTTGACTATCGTCGGCCAAACTAGGTGACCGTGAAAAACAAGTACCCACTCCCAAGGATTGATGATCTCATTGATCAGCAGAAGTGAGCACAGTTGCTCTCGAAGATATACCTCAGGCCAGGCTATCACTAGCACAGAGTTCGAGATGAGGATGTGCAGAAGATGGCCTTCAGGTGACGGTATGTCCCTTACGAGTTCTTGGTTATGCCTTTCGGTGGAACCAATACTCCAGTAGTGGTCATGGGACTCATGAACAAGATCTTCCAACCATACAACGATCGCTTTGTCTTAGTCTTCATCGACGATATTCTGATCTACTCGATTACTAATATATGACCCCGACCTTAAACCTTACTTAATATTGAATTAAATAAATAATTCACATTGAGGAACTTTTCAAGTTTAGAGTTTTAGTGAATTAGGACATAACTATTACATCTCAAATGATTACAAAGTAGACACTTCTACTATGTTTCCATAGAATAAAAACTCTTAAAAAGAAACATGCCTAGTTCCATGTTTTATATAGCATTACTTTCCCTTGATCCCATCCTTGAACATATTCCAAATTAAGTCCTGTGAAAAACATTTAAAAAAAACTTGGGGTGAGCATAAAAAGCTCAGTAAGGGATACACAATGAATGAAAAATATTAGTTTATCAAAACAACAAATAAACCATGTATACTTTATCAAAGTAATACTTTTCAACTTTATGAAGTAGTAAAAACTCTTCACTGAATAAAAGATCATTACTTACCCTTTTTTAACCAAAATATTACCATAAAACCCATATAAAGATCACATAACATATAAAGGTAACTTGGGACATAAACATACTTAAATGGAATAACCATACTGTCGAATTCCACACATATCACTTAATGGAATAGCCATACGGCTAACTTCCATACCCAATGCATTAGAGGTTATAACGTAACCACCCGTCCTGGTATTCGCGGCACCACCCGTCATATGCTTTATCACATAACCACCCATAAAATGTCCAAGTACCATTATAAATTCATAAGACATAAAACAATTATAATGTAAAGAAAACATTTCCACACTTTGATAACAATATATCACTTAAATATATTGACATAAAAAATCAATTATAAATACCATTTTCAATACTAAAATAAAAAAACAGTATATGGTATTTTTTTCCTTTTTTAAAACATTAAGGCTTGTTGAGTAAGGAAAAGACTAAATAATACTCACGGCAGTGGAAAAGGACGTTGTCACCACGAATGTTTAAAGAAGAATTCCTTTTTTTCATTTAGTAAAACGCTTCATTGTAAAAGATACCTTTTGTATAAAAGTAAAATTCAAAGGGGTTTATACACCGAATAAAAGAATGTTGTGTATAAAACGAAATATGCCTCAATTAAAGGAGATTGAGACAAAGTCCCTTACAAATATAATTTTTTTAAATAAATTTGATCTATTATTTGTGTTCACTATAATTACACATAAAGAAAGTAAAAATACAAGATTGGAAATAATAATTTCATGATATAATTTGAATGTATGAGATTAACCCAAAGAATAGAAATTGGGTTAAGAAGTTCCCTTACCTCGTGTATGACTTGACTCGATCATTCTTTAATGTCCTGAATAATAAACTTGAGTAAATTTCTACTTTATTAAGAACCTTTTTCAAGTTCATTATTACTTTTATATCACTTATTAGAGTGTTATGAACACTGTAATTATTTATGTTAATAATGGTCATTTTTTCGATCATTGGTACTTGAGTCAAAAATAAACTCTTTATAATTACAAGTTGTTCATGGGGTAAAATATCCATTATATCCAGAATTATATTCATGATGTAGATATCATATATATAATATATATCCAGTATATACATTCATTTGTAATATTACATAATCATTTATAGGTAAGAAATGAAATGCACCATTCATGGAGACGATAAGTCGTATGTACGCATGAACGCTACATTCATTTCAATGTTATATTAATGGAATTAAAACTCAATGAGAGATATGTATATATTAATTCCATAATTATATTAATCATTTATATATAACATACATCATTTATATCAATTATATATATGTACTTATAATATTACATTACATTTGGGGATAAGAAATGAAATGCACCGTTCGTGGAGAGGGTAAGCCGTACGTACGCTTGAACGCTACTTTCATTTCTATTTCATATTTAATAGAGTGAAAACATAATTATATAAGGGTATATTATAATTCAATTATAACATCATATATAATATCTTTATATCCATCCTTTATACGTCCCACATATGGAATTAACGAATCAAATCACTTTTAGGGGGTGGTAGTCCGCACTTCCTAAAATGAAGTTATCGCGTATACCCATAATGGAAGCCATAAAGGTATACCAAAAATGAAAAAAAAAATATGCATAAGGAAACCATAAACATAATGTTTATCATATATAAATACAGTGACAAATTAATGGCCACCATTAAAGGTGTTAAAAGAAGATTGAACAAACATCATTTCGTGATGCAGAAATTCGCCAACCACAGAAACAGTATATTCTTTAACCATTAGACATAGGTGTGTGTAGCTGTAGCTCGAATTCGTCTTATAAAAACATATTAGTATATTGAAGATACTGTATTTTCTACAAAAGAAATGATTAAAAATAGTTTAGAGGGTTGGAGAAGCAAAATAATACAAATGATCACAAGAGGAAACACTACCTTTAAAACGGGTAACTCTTTTGATTTGAGATCAAAGTCTTCCTTGGGAAGACTTTTGCCTAATGTGAGGCTTCTAAGTGTAATATAGGGATGTGGAAGGGCAAAATGGGATGATCTTGGACGAACCAAAGGCATGAGAGGTGTGGGTAAGGTGGTAGAGGTGGGTTCCTTTTATAAGACGAGAGGAGTGGCACTCTTGGAATGTTATAAAGGTTTACTTTATTATAAAATGATTTTCGGATTTTAAAGGTCCCACATTGATATAATTCAAGATTAAGTTGATAAGGGTTCGATAAATACTCATAAATTAGTTCTTTTACAAGATTAAGTTTTATATTTTACATTATATTTTCATTTTATTTAAATCATTAATAACGAGGTAATAGATGCATCATCATGATGTCATAAATAATTTTATTTATGTAATGTCTAAAAATTATAAAAAATATCGTGGTGTAGGAAATCTTCTTAGATTTCTAATGGATATTTGGAGTGAAAAATATGTCTTGTATTACCCCATTTAAAAATTGTTTTTGTAAAACATTTCATGTTTGTGACATTTTAATTTTAACATTAAATAAAAAGTTTTTAATGACATTTTCCTACCAAAGTGGCTCCATGGGGTCCCCAAGTTGACCCATGGATTTTCTTGGTCGGTCATGAAACATAAAATAAGGGTAGGACATGTGTCAAGTTTATTTCATATTATTAAAACATTATTCTTACATTAGACTACACTAATTACCTCTAATCGTGATTAATAAACTTAAAAGTTACTATTCACCAAAAAATTATTTTAATCCCATTGAACCACATCTTACTTCTTAATTACAACCATTTTTATTGGATTTTTGAAATTCAAAACAAAAAGGAGGTAAAATTTCATTTGAATGAAAAATCAGTTTTTTAAGTACCACTTAGTGGTTTCACTATTCATCCAAAATTTAAGATTTTCAGAAAAATACCAAAACTTCACCCTAAGATGTATTTGATATTACGAATTAAAAAACGAATTCTATATTACAGAATTCAAAACATATTAGTTTCATTAATTAATTTAATAACTAATTCCCGTTGTCGGAGAAAATAGTGTGTTATTATGAAACAATAGGTATCAAAAGATTGACACTAGTTTAAGTCTGATTTCGAAGTGAAATTAATTTCAATGACCCCTATTGGATTAAATGGTAAAAATATATTCTAATTTCACATTAAATCCAATTCAAACGATAATATTATCATATAAATAAATTATATAAAAAAGAGGTTTTGAATTAAAATACAACATTTTTCACTATTCATTAAAAAATGATCTTTATCGGAAAAATACCAAAAATTTACACAAAGTAAATTTTGATGTCCTGATTCTAAAGAAGAGTTTTAATTGGTCCAATAGAATGTATAAGAGTGACCAAAACTATATTTAAGGAGGGCTCTCCATCAAAAGGCAATAAGTGGACCTTTAGTGAAAATTAGAGTATATATGCCTAAAATTTAATTCTTTTCGTATTTTAATCCATTATCCATTATTGGATAAATGTAAAAACATTTAACAAACATATATTATCATATAATAGTTATTTCTATTCATTCATGAAAATACAATGGCTCTGGGTTGACTACCATTTAAAATAATAATATTTTATTACTAGTGTGCAATGTAAGATTTGAATGAAACTCTTTGTTGCGTATCGGGTACGAAATCGAACATAGAAACCCCTTTAAATTAATATTAATATATAATTCATAAATATTAATAAATATGAAAATGTATTATTCTTTATTTAACTAGGATGTTACATCGTTCCCCCCTTTTGAAATTGCGTCCTTGAAATTTTATTCACTTATTAAAGTAAGTGGGGTATTTATGCCTCATAGCATTTTCGATGCCCATGTTTTCTCTTCAACCATATGGTTTTTCCACAACACCTTTACCTTGTGAATTACCTTATTTCACAACACTTGCTCTCTTCGGTCAAGAATCTGGACTGGTTGTTCTTCATAAGAGAGATTCTCTTCAAACTGAACTACCTCTGGGCTCAAAAAATGAGATGGATCTGGCATATACTTTATCAACATAGAAACATGAAAAACATTGTGTACCAGAGATAAACTCATAGGTAATTCCACTCGTTATTCAACTGATCCAACTCTCTCCAAAATATCAATTGGTCTAATGAACCTTGGACTCAGCTTTCTTTTCTTACCAAATTGCATCACAGTTTTACATGGTGAAACATTGAGAAAAACATGATCACCTACCTCAAAAGATAGATCATTCCTCTGGTTATCCGCATAACTTTTCTGTCTGCTCTGAGCTGTTTTCATGTGTTTCTGAATCAGTTGAACTTCTTCTGCCATCTCTTCTACCAATTCTGGTCCCATTAGCTTACTTTCACCAACTTCATCCCAAAAATATGGAGTTCGACACCGTTTCCCATATAATGCCTCAAATGGTGCCATCTGTATACTGGAATGAAAACAGTTATTATATGAAAATTAAACCAATGAATGATGTTGGACCCAACATCCCTGATAATCCATAGAACAAGCACGTAGCATATCCTACAATGTCTGAATTGTTCATTCTGACTGGCCATCTAATTGCGGATGAAAAGTTGTACTAAAATTTAATTCAGTACCCAACGACTTCTAAAGGTCGTTCCTAAAGTTAGAAGTAAAACTGGGATCATGATCAGCTACAATGGATAGGGGAACTCCATGCAACCTCACTGTCTCATTATGATACAATATAGAAAGTTGATCTAGAAATAATTTGTCTCGAACAGTAAGGAAATGAGCAGATTTAGTCAATTGATCAACAATAACACAGATTGCATTATTACCTCAAGATGTCCTCGGTAATCCCACAACAAAGTCCATAGATATATTTTCCCATTTTCACTATGGCACTGGTAATGGATGAAGCATCCCTTTCGGTAACTGTCGCTCTGCTTTAACCTGCTGACAAGTCAAACACTTCACAGTAAAATCAACAATATCTCTTTTCATTCCATCCCACCAGTAATACTCCCGCGGATCTCTGTACACCTTAGTACTGCCAGGATGAACTGAAAACGGAGAACTATGAGCTTCAGATAACAACTGTCTCTTAAACTTTGAATCACAAGGCACACAAATTCTCTTCCCAATACTCAAAACACAATCATTATCATTTTTGAATTCAAGAAACTTACCTTTTTGAACTAGCTATACCTTTTTCTGCAACTCACTATCTTGTATCTGTGCTTGCTTGATTCTGTCTGATAGAGAATATTTCACTGATACCTGAAACAAAACATAAGGATATCCTGCACCAACATCTTCTATTCCAATTTTAATCAATTCCTTAACGAAATGATCACGTTTCAAACATAACATTGTTAATGAAGCATTACTTTTTCGACTCGAAGAATCGGCCACATTATTTGCTTTTCCCGGATGGTAATGAATTGTACAATCACAATCCTTGATTATTTCCAGCCATCTTCTATGTCTCATGTTCAATTATTTCTAAGTGAATATATACATTAAACTTTTTTGATCAGTATATATTTCACACTTTTCTCCATACAAATGATGCCTCCAAATTTTTAAAGAGAAAACAACAGCAGATAATTCCAAATCATGTGTTGGGTAATTTACCTCATGAGTTTTCAACTGACATGAAGAATATGCAATTACCTGATCATTCTTCCTAAGAACACAACCATGTCCCTTCAAAGAAGCATCACTGTATATAACAAACTCACCATTCCTAGAAGTAAGTGCCAAAACCGGAGCATTCACCAATATTCATTTCATCTCCTGAAAACAATCATCACATTGTTTTGTCTAGATAAACTTAACACCATTCTGAGTTATCTTAGTAATTGGACTCGATAACCATGAAGAATTTTCAACAAACCTTCAGTAGTAACCTTACAAACCAAGAAAACTATGGATCTCAGTTACATTTGTGGGTCTTGGCCATTCTTCAACAACTTTTTTTTATCAAGATCAACAGTTATGAGATTTTTTTAAACAATGGGACCAAGGAAAGAACTTTGTTGTAGCCAAAACTCACACTAGCTAAATTTTCCATACAATTACTTTTCTTTTAAGGTTTGCATGATAACCATTAAATTACATTCATGCTCCTCGTTACTTTTAGAAAACACCAAAATATCATCAATAAAAACAACCAACATTTTTCACCTGAGTCAACTGAGCCATCACTACAACATACTGTTTAGATCTGATTCTAACCATCATAGGATACTGATTTGAACAGTCATTTCCCTCTGTATGACTTGCTAGAAAAGATGATCTATTTCCTCTATGAAAAACCATTCTTAACACATAAATTTATTAGGAGAAGAAACATGGTAATATTCAAATGCTCTATCATTTCAGTCATACCATAAATTAATTTATAATTTAACACTTTTCTAAATCCTAATGTTCTCTAAACTGACCTCTTATACCAACTATAAGGACCCAGCATTAATCCTTACTTAATATTGAATTAATTGAATAATTCACAATGAGGATCTTCTCAGGTTTAGAGTTATATAGAATTAGGACATAAATATTACATCTCAAAATATTACAAAGTAGACACTTCTACTATGTTTCCATAGAATAAAATCTCTTAAAAAGAAACATTTTTAGTTCCATGTTTTATATAGAATGACTTTCCCTTGATCCCATCCTTGAACCTATTCCACCTTAAGTCCTATGAAAAACATTTCAAAAAAACTGTGGGTGAGAATAAAAAGCTCAGTAAGGGATATACAAAGAATGAAAACTATTAGTTTATCAAAACAACAAGTAAACCATGTATACTTTATCAAAGTAATACTTTTCACCTTTATGAAGTAGTAAAAACTCTTCACTGAATAAAAGATCATTACTTGCCCTTTTGAAACCAAATGATTACCATAAAACCCATATAAAGATCACATAACATATAAAGGTAACTTGGGACATAAACATACTTAAATGGAATAACCATACGGTCGGCTTACACACATATCACTTAATAGAATAGCCATACGACCGACTTCCATACCCAATGCATTGGAGGATATATTGTAACCACCCATCCTGGTGTTCACGGTACCACCCATCATATGGTTTATCATGTAACCACCCGTCTAATGTCCAAGTACCATTATAAAATCATAAGACATAAAACAATTATAATGTAAAGAAAACATTTCCACACTTTGATCACAATATATCACATAAATATATTGACATGACAAATCCATTATAAAAACCATTTTCAATACCACACTACATAAAAGATTATATGGTATTTATTTCATTTTAAAAACATTACGGCTTGTTCTGTAAGACAAATACCAAATAATACTCAGGTCGGCGGAAAAGATCGTTTTCACCGCGTATGTTAAAAGAAAAATTCCTTTTTGTCGTTTAGTAAAATGCTTCATAGAAAAATATTCCTTTTGAATAAAAGTAATATTCAAAGGGGTTTATACACCATATAAAAGAAAGTTGTGTATAAAACGAAATATGACTCAATGAAAGGAGATTGAGACGAAGTCCCTTACAAAGAACATTTTTTAAAATAAATTAGATCTATTATGTGTACTCACTATAAGTACACATAATGAAAGTAAAAATACAATATTGGACATAATAATATCATGACATAATTTTAATGTAGGAGATTAACCCAATGAATAGAAATTGGGTTAAGAAGTTCCCTTCCATCATGTCCGACTTGACTGGATCGATTTTTAATGTCCTGAATAATAAACATGAGTTAATTTCTACTTGCATAAGAACCTTTTTCAAGTTCATTATTACTTTTATATCACAGATTACCATGTTATGAAAATTATGTAATTATTTATGTTAATAATGGTCATTTTGTCGATCATTGGTACTTGAGTCAAAAATAAACTCTTCGTAATTACCAGTTGTTCATGAGGTAAAATATCCATTATATCCGGAATTATATTCATGATGTAGATATTATATATATAATATATATCCAGTATATACATGAATTTATAATATTACATAATCATTTAGAGGTAAGAAATAAAATGCACCGTTCATGGAGACGGTAAGCCGTACGTACGCATGAACGTTATTTTCATTTCTATGTCATATTAATGGAATTAAAACTAAATGAGAGATATGTATATTTAAATTACGAAATTATATTAATCATTTATATGTAAAATACATCATATATATCCATTATATATATGTACTTATAATAGTACATTACATTTGGGGATAAGAAATGAAATTCATCCTTCATGGAGACGGTAAGCCGTACGTACACATGAACGCTACTTTCATTTCTATTTCATATTTAATGGGGTGAAATCATATCGATATAATGGTCTATTATAATTCCAGTATAAAATAATATATAATAACTTTAAATCCATCATTTATACATCCCGCATATGGCATTAACGAATCAAATCACTTTGAGGGGGCGGTAGTTCGCACTTCCTAAAATGAAGATATCACGTATACCCATAATGGAATCCATAAAGGTATAACACAAATGAAAAATAAATTATCATAAAGAAACCATAAAAATAACATATATCATATATAAATACAGTGAAATCTTAATGGCCACGATTAAAGGTGTTAAAAGAAGATTGAACAATCATCGTTTCGTGAGGCAGAAATTCACCAACCACAGAAATAGTATGTTCTTTAACCATTAGACGGAGGTGTGTGTAGGTTTAGCACAAATTATTCTTATAAAAACATACTAGTATATTTAATATGCTTTATTTGTTACAAAATAAATGAATAAAAATAGTTTAGAGGGTTGGAGAAGCAAAATAAAACAAAAGAACACAAGAGAAAACACTGCCTTTAAAACGGGTAACTCTTTTTTATTTGAGTTCAAAGGCTTCCTTGGGATAACTTCTGCCCAAAGTGAGGCTTCTAAGAGTAATATAGGGATGTGGAGAGACAAAATGGGCAGAGCGTGGCCAAACCAAAGGCATGAGAGGTGTGCGTAAGGTGGTATAGTTGGGGGCCTTTTATAAGAGGAGAGGAGGGGCACTCTTGGAAAGTTATAAAAGTTTACTTTATTATAAAATGATTTTCGGATTTTAAAGGTCCCATATTGATATAATTCGAGGATAAGGTGATAGGGGTTCTAACTATACTGATAAAATATGTCTTTGTCAAGTGTAAGTCTTATATTTGACAATATCTTTTCATTTTATTTAAATCATTCATTAATGAGGTAATCGCTGTATCATCATGATGTCATAAATAATTTAATTTATTTAGTGTCTAAAAATTATAAAAAAACTCATGATGTAGGAAATCTTTTTAGATTTATAATGAATATTAATAGTCAAAAATATGTCCTGTATAACCCCATATTAAAATAGTTTTAGTAAAACAACTCATGTTTGTGACATTTTAATTTAAACATTAAATAAAAGGTTTTTAATGTCATTTTCCTACCAAAGTGGTTCCATGGGGTCCCCAAGTTAACCCATGTAGTGTCTTGGTCGTCCATGACACAAACAATAAGGTTATTACATGTGTAAAGTTCATTTTATATTATTAAAACATTATTTTTACCTTAAACTACACTAATTACCTCTAATCGCGATTAATAAACATAAAAGTTACTATTCACCAAAAAATTATTTTAATATCATTAAACAAAATTTTACTTCCTAAAGAAAACCATGTATGTCAGATTTTTCAAATTCATAACACAAAGGTGGTAAATTTTCATTTAAATGAAAAATCAGTTTTTTACGTACCACTTAGTGGTTTCACTATTCATCAAAAATTGATGCATTTCAGAAAAATACCAAAACATTACCCTAAGCTATATTGGATATTCTGAATTCAAAAATGAAGTCTATTTTACAAAATTCAAAACATAAGAGTTTCATTAATTAATTTAATAATTAATTTCTGCTGTCAGAAAAAATATCATGTTTTTATGAAACAATAAGTATCAAAAGATTGACACTAGTTTAAGTCCGATTTCAAAGTGAAATTAATTTCGACGACCAGAACACACAACCCAAGTAGATCTATAGGTCTATGATGGGTCCACTAGTCCCATTGATTCAGTGCATAAATTAATAAAAATATTTAATATACAATATTCAACACTAGTAACTAGTTTTATCACTCATTTTGGAATAATCATGGGATATTGATCTTGATTATAATTATCCACATACAAAAATATGTGATCAAACAAAAATCAGGGTATTGTGGTCTAAAAAAATCACACATATGTTCTAGAATTAAACAATATATCACATTAGAAATTGGTATTCACATTTGATGATGAATCAAACATAGTCATATATAACAAAGTTCCACGTAGAATCACCACACAACTAAGGGGGTATTTTTAATAAAATTAACTCAGTATTGATCATGCCTCAACCATAAGTGGGAAGCATCAAGCTGGTATATAATGATCCATTTGGGCCATTGACCATTTCTATAGAAACATTATTCATTTTTCCTTATAATATTTATTACATGAGGATAAATTATAAATTATGTAATAAATTTAATTCATAACATAAATTTTAATTAATGATTGTTCATCCAATGTGGAGGAACACCTACCACATTTAAAAACTATGGATATTACAATATGGTTGAATACATCAGTCAACTAAACGAAACCTGGATCGAAATACCTTCCATGGTAATCATATAAACATTTTCTATTCATTCCTTTCCCATTCGGAGTAATATCCTGAATTTTTAATGGTAAATAAACCACATTGGAAAATTATTTATATATATTTTTATGTGGAAATTTTTTTTTATCAAAAAAAACACATAATAAATTTTTAAATGGATCTTAATTATGGTAATATTCAATATATCATCATAAAATATTATATGGAATTTTTTTGGAGTTTAGAACTATGTTGTTATGATATTTTGAGGCCTATAGAGACTCGTCATAGTAAATATAAAAACATTAAATAAATTATATTATGTGCCATTATTTATTCAAAATAATTGTTATCTCAAAAATTATATATAATATTTGAAATATAAGACCATATTTATTTCTAGGACCCGTGGTCTACCATATGTGGGGAATAAATTTTTTGGGTGTTCGTCATTTGGTCACTTCCCACATGATGATGTTTAATTTAAAATTTTAATTATTTTTTAAGAAAATAAATGAATATCTCCAAAATGGGGAATCTTATTTGAAACATATTTCCATTGTTAGGTCTTGGATGTGGGTTTTTCCTTATGAATAGAAAGAAATTTGTGTGTTCTATATGTAAACATATTTCCATTGCTGATAATAATTTCATGAATAGGTGTTATCATTTATTGAGGTTCCCAATCCACCTATCGAAACATATATGGTGGGTTCGTTTTTCCCTAGACCTCAATGAAATTTGATTTTGGATGTTTCATACCTTCTTTGCCTTTTATTTACATTTTCCCCTTCATAAATATTTATTGTTTATTTTTTTTATCATTCTTGATTTTGAACGCATGTTAGAATTCGTCTGTACTTTAAATAAGACATGTTATGATTCCATGAGTGATATTTTAGTATCATTGATATATTTTTTATTTTAATAACATGTTTTTGTGTAAGATTATATATACTCATGTTGTTATACTATTCCAAATAGTGTCTTATAAGTATATATGTGATGCCATTGTTATTGGGTTATAGTAGTATTTATGTATAATAGATAATATGGAAACATTATTCCATTAGTGGGGGAGAATACTTGATTATGATATTTACAATGAGGGACTTGAATATAAGACTGAGGTATGAGGTAATCCTCTTGTAGTGTCTAATGTGTTCTTAAGGTTTCTGTGATTTTCCATGTACCCTTCATCACATGATATCCATATTGATGTGCATTCTAGTTATTATCATCCTAAGGATCATATTAAAATTCTTCTATTTATGGTTTAAGATAATTAGTATCACCTCCATGAATCCTTGAGGTCATCATACATGGGATTTTTTTTTTGATTAATTCAATTATCACCTGACATGTAGAAATAATATGTGTGATAGTGTGTTATGGAAGCATGGATATTATACTAAAACTCAGTTTTAGATTTTATGTTTATGTTCTTCTTTAGTTTATTATCACATTTCTATAAACTAGTATACATGGACAAATCATGTTAATGAAAAATTGCTAGTGTCATACTAAATATTGTACACACAAACTACAAGAAAATATAAAAGCTCTTATATATTTCATGAGAGACATATTAAAGGGTTGAGAGCCTATGGTGGATGGATAAGAATGTGGAGAATAGAGATAATGTGTACATGGAAATACCCCAAACAACCACTCCATAGTTTAATTTATCATATATTCTATACTACATAGGATTTCCACAATGGGAGATTTTGTAATTTTCATGACATGTGTTCCATTTAATTTTTTTATTGATTAACCTAATTATTAATTATATTTATTTTATTATAATTAATATAATGACATGATAATAGGTGTATAGTTTCTCCATTAATGAACATAGACCCCCACTTCTAGTTGAAAGCCACATTCATATGGGGAAGCTTGCATGAGGTCATGTTGCATTTCATCTCGGACCTGATGGTTTGGGTTTGGATAGTAAAAAATTGTATCAAAGCAAGGATATTAACATAATTTTTCATATCTTTTGTCTTGGGATTTTATATTTTATATAGTAGATAGGATACTTTGGACTCCTATAGGGAAAAAATGCCACTTATTGGACAACACGTTATTGTGGACCCCAATGTTTCCCTAAATTAGAAATTATGTTGTTCTACTATTGTTGATTGAAATCACATTAGGAGATGCTTATGATTTCGATATTTTTTTTTTTGAAATCATTAACTCATCCAGAATAGGAATGTAGGTTCGCGTCTAATATACATATTTTTTTTAGTGATTTATTAAAGTTATTAACTAAATTCCATGATATGTGCTATCTATTGAGTATAATTTCACTTTTTTTGATATATATATATATATATTTCCATGTAGTTTTTATATATATTTATTATAATTTATTAATGTAACTGAGCATATAGTTTTGTTAGTAAAAATATGATGAAAATGATTAATATGTTGGAAATGATACCTGTGAAAATGCTTAGATGGGTATACCATGGGATATAGATAGACTATTATTAAAACCTTCTGTGATCCCATAGAATGGTTTGAAATTTTCATGTTCCAAATTCGTTATATAAAAAAATATTCTATTATGATGATTTTTGGATAGAATTAATTCAGAGAATGATTCTCTAGAGTAAATCATTATAATAGATATGGTGGTGTTGGAAGTGGTTCATTATCAGTATCTACCATCACCCATGTATAACTACACCCGATATTTCAATATATATCATCCTTATACTTCCGAGACACAAATATACCCCAGGATATAATGTATTGGGTAGGTATTATAGTGGGAATCATTGAAAATGTAGATAATCAAATGGATATGAAGGAGGATTTTGCAAAATTCAAGATTATAAGACGTACTAGGTATTAGTGGGGAGTAATTAGATAAGATGGATGACCTGAGGGTCTCACCTGGGAGGCCATCAAGGCCCTTTTTTCCAAGAGTTTTTTCAATTATAGATGAAAAAAGTTTAAGGAAAATAGTTCATGGAGATGAATTTGAGATTCGATGATAGTATTATCTTATTTCACACAATAAACTAAGCTCCTCTATTTCTAACTATTTATCGATGTAAATGAGGCCAAACATTCTAGGATGTTTGAAATTGAACTTCAAAAAATCATGAGGTATCATTTCTCGATATTTTACCAGGATTCATAAAAAGTGGTTTTTTGGAGGGACCTATACATTGATAGGATTATGGTGGATTGAAATGTAGCTGTTATTATCCTAACTTTCAATACAAATATTGGTGTGCCTCCATATTTTATTTTGAGCACCTATTCTGATAGAAGGAAGAGGAAGGATAGGAACATTAGGTAGAGAAGCGGCATTCATGTAAATCAGGAATAAACCTCTTAAGTTACTACAGGATGTGAAACTATGTAATGTAACTATCAGATTTTTGGAAGCCACAATCTTGGAATTATTGTTCCCCAATTCCAATTATGACACTGGGGACTAACAGGTCACCTCAGGTAGTTTTAGGCTATTTCTTGAACTTGGAGAGGGTGACTGACATAAGAAGAGGACCAATAGACTAGTAAGGGACCTCCACAATGGATTTAGATCTCTCAGATAGTATAGAAACAAGGAAATGTCTATAAGGATGATTAATGTATTGTAAATATGGTGGAAGAGATTATGACACATGGCGGGGAGGGACATTGAAGACCCAACCATTCTCATTGGCTTGAGAATACAATGATTCATTATATTACATGAGGTGATATCCCCAAGATGCCAAAGGTAGGAAAAGAATACTGATTCATTTCAAGGCATGTGGGGGAAAATTTATGCTTTTTGAAATAAATCACTAACTTGGAGAATAATAACCAAACAACCACAATACAATTCATGATAAAACTAGGATAACAGAACCACATAATTTATATAAAAAATAAACCAACGTCTGTAACAATGGAAGAAAAATAAACTATTAATGTAAAGAGAAAAAATACATCAAAGGAATCCAAGATGACCAAAGAACTCTATCCTTTAAAATCCCAATTCTCCAGGATCACCAAAAATATGATGTATCATGAGGTGGTGCAAAATATGTGTTCCAAATCTCATTTTCCAATGTCCTGGTATATGTAATCTACAAAAAGAACCAATGTGATAAAGGAAGGGTGAGTATAAAACTTATTAGGCTTTCCCCAATGACTATCCGACTCATTCCACTAGGTTATAATGATATCAACATTTATATAAAATATTTTTTAAATATAGTTTTTATAGAAATGAAATCGTAAGTCATATTAAACAGTATTCCAATCAAAGAACATAAATAATCATTTAAATCATTTAACAATCTATCTAGTGTAATCAGTCCTCATAGCCTCACAACTGACCAAGTATGAAACTAGGATGTGGGGGAATGCCTTGTCCCTTATCCAAACAAACATTGGTGGGGGAGACTTCTTACCCTTCTCTAACCCAAATGTACATGAATGATTGATGGGGGATAAACCTGATCTCATTCTATCCTAGAAATGAGGGGTGAGACTCTTTATCATTATCCGTCCTGATTTCAATATGAATACGCAAAATCATATATCCATTTCACATTTGGCACTGATCACAAAGTCATATTTCCTCCAATCCATGATATTAGAATATTAACACGCACACCCATTTCAATAAAACCATTCATTTGTTGAAAAAAATTAAACAATCCACTTCCATATACCCAATAAATTTATTTAAAATCTTCCGAAATTTATTAAGAACACATTTAACAAATCCATTTAGAAAAATTCAAAAAAATACCTTTTAAAAATATTCATTTATAAAAAAATAATTAGAAACATTATTCAAATCAGAAATTTTCTAGTTTTTCCATAATTCGCAAGAACAATCACTAAATATTTTATCAAAAAATTAAAAAAATACATTTAAAAACCAATTTAAAACAAATAAATCAATTTCAAATCATTCCAATCAATTCAAATAACAATATTTGAGAGTGAATTGGAAAAGTTGATGTGGTGGTTTATAATTAGTTTGAAATTTTGTCACACTGTTAGACAAAATATGTTTTATTCATGAATTATATGTTACCTCAATAATATACTTGAATGGACTCGATACATCGTATCCCAAACCAGGTGCCAACTGTGCCGAAGTTAATACCTCAAACCTGCTACTGCACATGGTTTCTCCTAGGATTTCAACATAGTTTGGACAACTTGTGCGCAACATGTGTTCCTTTCCATTATCTCTAGAAATCTAATTAATGATTCATCAAACCCTCCCATACCTCACCCATAAAAATTATATACATGAATGATATATTTAATGGGTTACATACTAGAATCTGAGTTTAAAACATTCTCCCCACCATTGTACTTTCTTTACTGGAAAAGTAGAAAATCATCCTTTCCTTAAAAGAGTTATGACCATTTCTCATTCATCTCCAATAGTTTTACCCAAGTATATTATGGAATATAAACATGTTTCCATTAAACCCACACTGGACTGATGCATTTTCCATGAAATACATTCTATTTTCTATAAACAATTTGAGACAAGATATGTACCAATGAAGCATCTGACTCATGGTCGAAATGATCCGATTTGATGACATTGTCATGATCAGGCTGATAATTTTTCATCTAAGTTACATGGAACACATTATTTACTAAACTATAAACTTGTAGAAATTTCAACTAATATTTCACCTCTCTTACTCATTCCAGTATCTTGACGGTGTTGTTGGTTACAAGAGATAACATTCCCTACTTCCCAACATGATGATGTCGAGGCCTTCAAGATATCATTATGAACACGTGATCTCTAACCACAAATGACAATAGTCCTCGATGATAATCCATATATGATTTCTGATGAATCTTATCTTTCTAAAATTATTTCATAATCAAAAGAATATTATCCATTGTTTCATTGATATGGCTTAACCCAACTAAGGAATTCATACATTTTTCTACCCAAAAAAGTGCAGAACAACACAGAATCTAAAAAAATTCCTTCCAAAGGAACCATGTGTATTGGTGAATGGTATTATTTATTATAAGATGAATCCACTAATTTTATATGCTGTTCCTATGAGCCACCAAAATCCATTACACAATCCCATAGCATGTCTTCCAGTGTTTGTATCATCCATTCAGACTGGTCGTATGCCAGATGATGATACATTGTACTCATAGTGAACTGAGTTCCAAAGGGTTTATCTATATATTTCCAAAAAATGAGATATGAATTTAAGGTCTCTATTTGAGACTATTAAACCTGGTATGCTATTTCATTTTACAATGTCTTGTGTATATATTCTGGTAAGATCCCCAACCATATGAGGTTCACAAATTGGGTTGAAATGAGATGACTTCCTAAGCTGATCCACTATCAACCATATTGAATTGTGCTTCTAAACCATTATTGGGAGACCTGTAACAAAATCCAAGTCAATCTTCTCTAATTTAAACATAGCAATAAGTAAATACTACAATAGTCATAGTAGTCGTTGTTGTTCTACCGTAACATGTTGACAAGTTATGCCCTGTGAAACAAACTCAGCCACATTCTGTTTCATACCCATCCACCAAAAATGTACTTTAAATTCCTTATACATATTTTGTATTTATTTATGTATAGACCATATGCAATGTTGGAGAGAATGAATATGTTGTTCCTAATAAGCCTTATGTACATCCCTACAATATCTGAGCCACAAAACTAAACTCTCATCATTTTTCCTTCCCTCAATGGAATCCCCACCATTGAGTCTTCACCTCATAAAAAGAAAATCATCATCAGATTCTTTTGATTCTTGGAAAATCATTAACAAATCAAAAACCATAGAGAGTGAAAAGAAAACTATAACAGCACCTTTCTCATCACATTTCACATGAATTTCATCTAGTACTAACATTAACCTCCACTCATCAAAATCTCCATTCCCCATCTTTGAATTAGACATTATACATAATGCATCAACATCTTAATTACCTTTTCAATATGTATACATCATGTCATGGTCAAGCATCTAATGATACTCCATTCATTTCCTTTGACTCAAATTTAAATTCATTTGTGATAAAATGATTTTCAAGCTCTTATGATCTATAAACATTGTAAATTATTCACGTAATAGATAATGACACAAAGTCTTCAAATCATCGAAAACCCGAACTAACTCCAAATCAAGGATTGGGTAATTTTTCTAATGAACTCTAAATTAACCTAAACCATATGTAACCAAACGATCTCATTTTAAAAGAAAATATCATATCCCATATCTAGAATCATCACAATACACCATGTACCTCTGTCCTGATTCTAGAAATATTGAAAAGGTAATGATGTAAGATGAAATTTCAACACTTGGAATGACTTCTATAATTCCTTAGTACATCAATATGGAATGTTCTTCATTTTCATAGTTTTAATTGGTGATGAAATTCATTTGAATTCACCCAAAAATCATCATTAATTAACATCTATACTAATAAAACATCATATCTCAAAGACATTATATGGGGGTTTCCATGAGATAACAGCTTATATCTTTTCATGATCCACTGAAAATCCTTTTTCAAAAATTACATGTGTATGAAAGTGTACCTATTGTATCCCAATAAACAAACTATGAGAGTTTGTCATAAAAACTATTTTCCCCCAATTTTTATAACACTATCTATAAGTTTTCTTCATGCTCTGCCTTTATCCTCAAATAAACCAATATATCATCCACAAACATCACAACAAAAGAATCCAGATATAACTAAAATATATTATTAATTAATTCCATAAAGCAAATTGGTGCATTTTTTATCCTGAAATTCATAACTACATATTCATAGTATACATATTTGATTCTAAATGATATCTTTTGAATATATTCCTTCCAAACATTCAATTGGTGATATCCTAATTGAAATTCAAATTTAGAGAACCATTAATATCCACTCAATTGATCAAACAAATAATCAATCCATAGAAGTAGAAGCCTATTCTTGATCATAATTTGGATAATTTTATGAAAATTCACAAACAACCATATATTTCCATCTTCTTTCTTCACGAATGAGATAAGTGATTTCCAGGGGGATTTAAAAAGTCAATTGATACATTTTCATTCATAACCTCTATCTAAACTTTTAATTCCATTAGTTCTATTGGTACCATCCTATTAGATGAAATAGAAATAAGTATTTTTCCTACAAGGAGTTCCATCATAGTATGCAATTACCTTAAAGGTGGTAACCTTGGGATTTTATTGGGAATAAAAACTATAAATTGATCCGATATTGATGTAAAAATACAATACTCAATCACTTCTATCAATACCAAAGTCAACACAACCAATTGGAAAGTGATCGTCCCCACTATTAGTGAAAAAACATCCATTTCCCCTTTCATTACTACCTTTTTCCCTCTAAAGAGATCATGTAGTCAATCTCAGTTTTTAAACTAACAATTCAATTATAACAATCTATGTGGTCCTTGAAAATTTTCAACAAATCCATACCTAAGATTATATCAAAGTCATCCACCTCCAACACTGAGAATTCTCACTCCATCCCAGTTCCATCATCCATTAATAGATATACTCTACACAAAAAAATCTATACATTCTATTTCATTGATATGTGTTTGATTTTTTATCTTGGATGTAATCATATCATTTTTTAAAAATAGAAAATTATAAGAATGATAAGCAATGATAGAATGTGGTGTAACAATATCCAAAAACACTTACATAAGTGTAGAATTCAGAATAATGAAACCTCTCACCATATATGATCTTTCATGAGCTTCTACAATCACATGATCATATCTATAAAAATACTTCATTCCTACAATATTATCCTTGTTTCTTTTCTAATATTTCCCTCGCTGAGGAGTCATGGTGTTCCTAGAACCATAGTTATCCTTGTTATACTGATGAGTCTAATTTTTCTATCCTCAACATATCGAAGAATATGATTATTGTGACATTTGAGAGGTGTCTCGTGAACCTAAACTCATTGAACTATGATTATATCACTAATTAATACCCATTTAATTTATGTTATATAATTCCCTATTTTGTGCGGTATACTCTCACTTAATGAGATCAAACAAAAATCATTGAAAATAGGCATCATTGCTATTAGGTTGTGGAAAAAGGTTCACTGATCCAACCATTACATTCTGATTCCATCTTCCACCTTAGAAATATATGTCCCTCTTTATATTTATCCCAACATTCTAGTTCCCAATATTTCACATTGGTATCATCATACATACATCTACCATAGATCCCTATATATCATGTTCATCCACTATCTCTTTGTTCACCATCTCTGTATAATCTAAAATACATAGCACAATAATCATTGATTGAATCTATTATCTTAGACCCAAATCAATGATATGTTCCTTCAAGGAAAAACTCTCCGCAAAGTATTCTGTAATGTTCACAATATTCATGAATTTTTCCTCATACTCTTTGACAGATAATCTTACCTCCTTCATGATGAATGATTTATTCATTAATTGGATCCTGAACAAATGACAATAGAATTGTTTATTATAAAATTCTTCAAAATCCTCACAACTAAAGCCTTGATCCTGTTTATTTTGAACAACTAGATCCCACCATTGGCGTGCAAGATCATAGAGCATATATGTTTCTAGTGAAACCTTTAACTCCATTGGTGTGCTGATGAAATTGAAGATACAATTAATCCCCTTCAGCCACACCTCTACCTTTTCTGGTATGGAATCACACCCAAATATGGTTGGATTCTTCTTCATGAACTAGATGTACTGATCCACATGACTTGGATCATCCCTATGATTCATAATGTACATAGATTGAAATGAGTATATGACAAATTGGATAATATCTTTGTTCACCTATGACTCATGTGCACCACATTCTCCACTGCATCATCTGGTTGGTTTCAATGACACATTTATGTTACCAATTTCTAAAGTAACAACACACTATGTACGTCTCACTCTCAATAAATTAATGGATTTTAATTTAAAATTATAACACATCAACAATAAAAATATTTCTTTCCAAAATCATCATTTTCCCCATTCAGTAAATTTCTAAAAATACACTCCTTTTGAAAATCTACCCATATTAAAAATTCATGAACTAGGTTTTTTTTGAAGTCATTCATTTGAAAACAATATCACTGTTTTAAAAAAAATAAACCTTTTCCCACAATAATTAATCATTAATCCAAATGAAATATGAAATCCTAGTGGGAAGTAATTCTTTTACAGTGCATGTCATGCTCATCTCAATGTCTAAACCAATGAAAAGGATATTTCCAAAATCCAATAACTATCTCCAAGACACTTATTTAACCAAATCCATGGTAACAAGAAGTTGAAAATGTAATTTTTAGGCATCTATTTTTCTTATCTACATTTCTAGTCCCAAAAATCTAACATATTTTAAATATCAAAAACTAGGGAATAGAAAAGAAAAAATTTCAACTGCGAGATCAAGAGATTGAAGTCCCCTTATTTGGAATGGATTGAATAAGATGATTCCATTAGTAATTACCCACCTATTCTCATTGGATTGAGAATAAAATGATTCGTTACATGGCCTTAAGTGACATCCTGATGATTCCAAAGGATAGAAATTAATTGCCTATGTGTTTCAATGCATGTGGTGGAGGATTTACCCATTAAAAAATAATCCTCTATTATGAAAAACCATAACCAAATAAACTCTATATGATGCATGAAAAAAACAAGATTACTCAGCCACTTAATTTATATAAAAACCACACCATAGTGTACAAAAAAAGATAATGAAACAATAAATTTAAAAAGTAGAACGACATATAAAGACTCGAAGATGACCCCAACACTCTATACTCCATAGGCACCATGGTCCATCTTCACCGAAAAACCTATGAGTCATGAGGTGGTGCTAAATACATGTGATACATTACCTTTTCTCTTGCCTTGGAAGGTAGCTTCTAGAAAAGAACCAATGTTCCAATGCTGGGGTGAGTATAAAACATAGTATTCTACCACAAATGACTTCCCAACCCACTTCACAAAGATATAATGGTTATCCACATTTTTATAAAACATTTTATAAATATAGTTTATATCAAAATATAATGTATTACCATAGTAAATAGTTTTCAAAGAATAAAACATAAAAAATAATTTGAATCATTTAACAACATATATTGTTTAACCCGTACTCATAAGCACAGAAATGAACATGCACAAAACCTTGAATAGGTTTAAATACCAAAACCTTATCCATACGAACAATGAGGGGGATACTTTTTACACTTATTCGGTCTAAATGAACATAACTGTTTGACAGGAGATATATTTGACCCTTATCCATCCCCTAAATGATAGGGGATACTCCTAACACCTATCTGTCATGACTTCCATATGACTACACACAACTATTGTTCCATTACACATTTTTCATCGAGCACAAGCTCATATTTTTATTGTTCCTCACTCATAAATTATGATCCCACAGATCCAGTTCAATCCTTTTAAATAAAACGATTTAATTATTTTAAACCCTTAAATAAACAAATTACAGTCACCCATGATATTATAATAAAATCATCCTTTAAAAAAAACTAAAACCAAATCCATTTACAACAATTCAATAAAAACCCAAATTTAAAATCTTTTTTCTATGAACATGTATTAAACACCTAATTCAAAAGCACCATTTTTTCTGATTTTCCCCAATTCACCAAAATCATCACTATATAAGTTTTCCAAAAATTAAAAACACCCATTGCAAAATAAACATGACCCAAGGAATTCATTTAAAACGAAATAAAATTAGTTGTACTAAGATGATTCAATAGTGAATCCACCTACCTCGATCATTTCGGTAAAAATTGGAAAAAGATGAAGAATGGTCAAGAAATCAGGTCGATTCTACCTGAAACAAGCTTATATATCTTCTCCTATCAACAACATGACAAACTATCAAAATATTTGTCAAAAAAAATTATATCTACCCATAACGAGTGGAGAAATTAGAATATGAAAAGCGATGAGATGTAGATCTTAGTAGATCTAAAGAAACATGACATGAATGTTGAAGAACGATGACATGCATTAAGAATATAGCATCAAATCACTAAGGGATTCCTTTAGAGTGCATTTAGAAATATGTTATAACGTTATTTGTCCTTGGGATAAGAAAAATCCAAAGTAAGAGTCATTTTGTGAATAATGAGTCGATTAAAGGCATGTCTAACCAAGATCCACTATTTTTGGGAGGTGGTTTTTAACACACAAATGGTTTAGTCCTACAATTAGACAAACTGTGAGGTAACTGTATTATAGATACTACCTCAATAACAACCTTTAATGGCCTCCTTGAAAGGTCTCCAAAACAATTAACCATGTATTCCGAAGGGACTTCCTCAAACCTGCGACTATCCTCAGATTATCCTTGGATTTCTGCATGGTTTGGTCAACTCTTGCACAGCCTGTGTGCCATTACATAATCTCAGAAAAACATATTTAATTATCACATAACTCTCCCAATATTCAAACATAAAAATTATATCCATGAAAAATACATGGAAATGGTTACATTCTTGAAATTGGTGGTATTATAGAGACCATCCACAATTTTAGGTACAATTATTATCACTTCCACTTTATCAACCAACTTATTCGATACTAGTGCTTCCTATTGTTGTTATGTATCTAAAAAATTATTTATTAGACATGAGAATGTATTCTAGTTACCATATGTGTTATTCTTATTGGAAAAACAATTGGTCACTAGATTATATCATCGTCATCGATTCACATTACTTCCAAATAGACATTTCTTGATATAGACATGTGAGGGAATTCTTGATTCTTTAAATGATGACATTTTTTGTGATTATCACATTGGACTGGATGAGTATATTTAGAGAAAACATTTATTTCTATTATAGATTTTTATCTTTTAACACATTAATTTTATAGATGTTCATGAAGAGTATATATTTTGAAATGTGAGGTAATACAGTTGGACCATACATGACTCAACTTGGGAAAATTTTAGCATAGAGTGAAGGCATGGTTATTTTATAGGATTAGTTGTAACCACATAATATTATATTCCATTCCTAGATATCTATCAGGATTTCAATCTAGGTGACATCATTAAACTCCCTCATAATATATGATATAACTCTGAGTTAGAGATCATACATAGTTCATAACACATTTTGATACCCATATATCGTATGCATCGAAATGAGTTGTAGGATATCAATGTGTTGTAAAAGAATTTGAGTGGAAGGTATTAATTATACATATTACATCACCATGGGTTGAAAATGATTTTTTCTTCATAAAAGAGGATTTCAGGCATCATTAATGCATTTATTATAGGAAGCAGAACAATTTGATGGTGAAGAACTGATATCTGTTTCCCGGGATCACTAATCTTATTGATCAACTACTTGAGTCTTGTTTGTTCTCCAAGATTGAGTATTTGTCTGGATATAAATTTTTTTGAGATATATGGTATTAAAATCTGAAGATGGTATTTCAGAAAAGGTACAGACAATCTGAGTAACTAGTGATGGTATTCAATAAAAAGAATTCACTAATAATATTTATGGACCTCAAGAACAAGTTTTAACTTCTATATCTCGATTAATTTTTCATAGTCTTCGTTGATTATTTCTTTATCTTCTTTCTAACTCAAGAGAAAGATGATATGAACCTTAAGATAATCTTGAGTACACTTATAGAACAAAATATTTATGCCAAACTATCAGAGTGTAAAATCAGGATATGAGAGGTGATGTTTCTAGGTTATGTGGTGTGTGAGACTAGAGTATCAGAAAACCAATATAATGTGGAGTTAGTTATGTCCTTGAAACATTCAAGGAACATGTTTGAGATTAGTATCTACAGTTTTTAATACCAAATAACCAATTATTTATCTAGTAATTCGCCCAACTATTATAACCCATGAATGTATTGTACAAGAAGGGAGTGGAGTTCCAGTGGTGATAATAGTGTGAACATTCATTCCATGAGGTAAAGAGATGATTGATGATAAATCTAGTATAACAAGTCCATAATCTAGGGATTGGTTATGAAGTTTAATATAATGAATTATGAATTTGATTGGGGGATGTTCTAATAAAAATAAATCAGGTATTATCCATTGTATATCGTTAGCTATATCATTGTAAGAGGAAGTACCCTACACTAGTCTTATATCTTGTAGTTTTTGTCCATGATCTTATATTATAGATGCTATCTATTTTGTGAGAGACTTATTGTTTACATGAACCATATCAGATTAATTATATATTAAAACTAAGATACATGAACCAAATATAGATTCACTGGGATTAAAATCTGTAGAATTATAGCATTAAGATGGAGTATTAAAATAGAAAGGTTGTTGCCTTTATGAATGCTTTATCTATAAGAAATAGGTTGAGTAAGAGATTGGTGAGAGGACTCTAATGTTGTAATAGTTCATTATGATATTATTGTATCAAATACGGGTTGATGCTTTTTAGAATTTGGGATTTATGGCATTTTACACTTTTGTGATTATTTATTCTCTTGTGGATATGGTGAATACTATTTAGGAGTTAGACCCAGAATGTTTTGTTAAGATGGAGGAGGTGGTTGGGGTGACTCATGACCCAAATGGAATTCAGATTACAATGACGTGAAAAGGGAACATAAGAGTGTGTTATTTCTAGAATCGATCAGAGTGGAGATGATGAGGGATTAACATACTTTTTTAGGGGCGATACATCTTATTGTGATAAAGATTTTCCATGAATTCATGTTGCAGTTTTAATGGATATGGATAAATAACGAAACTATAGGTATTGTGTTCTAATGACTTACCTATTATAGGTTAATGGGTGATCCCATGCATACTGGTGGATTTTTATGTCCTTTTATATATTTCCCTGAATCCAGAATCCTGAATCTGGTGCATCGTTTTATTATATTGGCATAATTATAAGGAAAAAAATCATTAAGGACCTCGTAGTTTAGCTTGTATTGAAAACCATACTATATAAATGTTACCCATAATACATTAGGAAATATAAAATACAGACCTGATATATACAAAAAAATAATCTGCATCCTAGAGAGAATTATCAAGTGTTTCATCTTCATCACCTAGAGAAAAGAAACATAATAAGAGTGAGATCAAATGCTAAGTAAGGGTGAGTAAAGTGGAGTAAATATTGAATCAATGAGGAAAAATCAACAAGGAATGGTAAATAACATAAAAAAACTTCCATTAAAATAACTATATTCAGAAAATTCAATATGGAAATGTAAAAAACCGAAACACATTATATTTAATCAAGGAACTGAAAACTAAATATATCCATAGATATGTAGAAAAAAAAATATCAATGACGAATTATGAATAATATTCAATTTTTTTACTACATATATATTGTATTACATGTTTCCTTTGAATATGGAAATTTTACTATAATGACCATTCATAATACGGTTTACCTATCACCTAAAAACACATCCATTTGGCTAACAAGATCATCTCATTAGACTATTGATTCATCAAGGGGCTATCTACAACCAGGCCCACCTATGCCATACCTATCCAATAAATTCCATATATCTAATAATAAATTTTAATGGTAAATAATTTCACTTACCAAATATGCATATTGACTGAAGTATACAAATGTATAAATTATTCCCCAATTAAAGAAATAGTTGTCAAAGTAAGCATTGTAAGAAAAATGATATATGGTTTAGGAACATAATAATATGCATCATATTAAAAATAGATATAATAAGATATTTATCAGTAAAAATAATTTACAATAAACTATTCATTTTATGAGAGATTTTAAAATCACTATAGAAGTGAGATTGAAAAGATAATCATTTATAACATTCTAGAGAAGACCAATCAATAAACATTCCAAAGGGTGTCATAACACTTGGAAAAATTTAAATCATAATCCCCATGTAGAAATAAAATTAAAATAAGCATATAACATCATGAGAATAAAGTGATTCATTACATGAAATTTCATGGGATGTATATACACCATTCAAAACAAACTAGGTGCATACCTACAAATAACTCTTAATAGAATGTAAATTAAGACGAAATACCATAAAATAACCTCACTTTTTTGTTATGTGGTCGTTATCATTCAGAAAAGTGGTTTTAAATACGTTAATTACTTTTTACACAAACACATTAATTTTTATAATATCATATAACATCTTTTTATAATATCTTATTACACATTTATTAACAATCAATCACTATTTTATCTATTTCGTGTGTTATTTTCCTAGTTTACCAATGTATATTTTGACTTTTTATTTGATTCCCCAAATGATTATATAATAATTTCACTATATACATAATTTCATCTTGAATTATCTCTCTTATATATTTAGTACATATGTATTTATAATAGTCCATAATATTTTGAGATAGAAAATGAAATGAACTATTCATATAGACGGTAGGTCGTAGGTACTCATGAATGATACATTCATATCATCGTCATATTAAACAACTGAAATGTAAATAATGAATATTTTAATTTTAATATTTTTATAATATATATTTTATATATGTTATATAATTTATTAAAATCATCCGTAATACATTCCATTTATGGGATGAATAATTCATATCACTTTGAGGGGGCGATAGTCCACACTTCCTCAAATATAATTATCATATTTACACCCGATGGAATGAATAATGGTATGATTAAATTAAGATTAAAGAATAATAAAGAAATTATAAATATAATATATGTCCTATATAAAAAAATCTTCCAAATGAATTCCACCATGAGTGTTGGTAATGGAAATGAAAATAATCACCATTTCGTGAGATAGTTCGCTGTACAAAGAAACTATATGTTTAATACCAATTATATAGATGTATGTGTAATTATAGTTATAAAGCATATCATACCATCATCCTATTATTCATAGGATAATTTTTTCTTATAGAATATAGGAATAATAAGAATTTATTGGGTGGATAATAGAAATGAAACTAAAAATCTTGAGAGAATATGTTACCTCTCAATTAGGTAACTTCTTTTTGATTATACCAAAAGGCTTCCATGATTCGATTTCTGCATAAAGGGATGATCCAAATATGTGGGGAGGCATTTTGGGAAGTTATTTTGGACAATAAGAGCCTAACCAATGTGTTCTAGTTGGTTTGGTAAGTAGAATATGTGGTGGCCTTTTATAAGGGAGTAAAATGATTCACCTAGTATTTTTGAAAAAATGTTATGTATACCCACGTTTTTTTTCTAACAGAAGTCTTTAAAACTAGATAAAATCAATATTGGGGGAAACATGGACGATTTATGGCTAAAAATGGGTTTTGGTAAAGTGGATTTGTCATTTTATCCAATAAGTTTATGGTTTAGTCCATTATTAAGAATAATATCCCCTTAATAATTGTAATTAGATTTAATTGATTTCCTTAATCCTTTTTGTAGAAAAAATAATTAAAAATTCATAGAAATTATAAATATATATTATTCCAAATTTATAATATCTTTTTTTTAAATTCCAATCACATTCCTCATAGAAATTAATTTAAAATTCACCTAATAGGGTGGACGACATTGTATATATTTAAAGTAAAAACATCCAAAAGATTGATAAGACATTATATTTAATTTCAATGTCTAATTGATCAAAATTACATTAAATGGATTGTCTGATAAAAATATTATTTATATAAACATTAAAACTGATCTAAAACAAGATTTATCATAATTATTAAATTAGATGAAAATGATGTTTTGAACTAAAATTTATTTTTCATTAATATTCATTAAAAACAAATCTTCATTGAAAAATTCCAAAAATTGAAACCATGAAATTTTTTATGCTTTCTGTCCAAATATGAAGTTTATTTTGGTATATTAGATTAATAAAACTGTTAAAAGTTGATTTAAAATCGGTTCTCCCATAAAAGGTGGTCGAAAAGATCTAATAAAAATATAATATTTTATGCATAAAATTGGGTTTGTTTTTTTGTTAATCCTATCAAATATATTGTTAGAATATCTAAAATATTTGATTATATATTTAATATATATATATATATAATTAATATCACTCAATTATTATAGTTAATTTAATTTATTGGGGTAAGAATTCTTTGTGTGAAAAATTATATTTTCCGTTATAGTCAATCGGTTCTTATATTATTTTATTATTAATTAGTGTCATATGAATTCATTTAATGTTTCTATAAACAATATATATTCGAACTAAAGTTAATTATATTCATGAAGACTAATTTAACATTTATATTAAATAATAATATTTTAATAATTTATTATTGTTTGTTTACAATATGGTTTAGTGAGGAATGTAGGATCTTGAAGGAAGTCTCTCTTACGTATAAAATAATCTAAATTGTTGTTTAATGAAATTAAAATTAAAAAATATATATATTTAATATATTTATAATAGTAAATATATTTTAATGTAGCATGTTATTATACCCCCTTATGATCTAGTTGTCACGTTTTATACACACTATCGAATATAAGGTTTTTACTTATGAATTTTGGGGTGTTACATTCTACCCAACTACAATAAATTGAAACCTCACAATTTTAATATAATCATGGTGATAGAGGGATTTAAATTATTCTATTATTGAGTGACTAAATAGTAAAAAAGGTTAATATCACATATTCTTAATAATAGTGCATTGAAAGTACGATGGTCACGTAACTAGGATCCCTGGTAGGAGAACATTGGTATGAAATTGTATAACAGATATGGAAGAAAAAATACAACATTAATGTTATGATGTAGAGTGATATAAAATGTGATCAGATGAATTTTTTTGACCAAAAAACCATAAATTATTGGTATGAATAATATTCATCGATATCTTCAAAAATATATATAATAGGACATCATTTTTTCTCAAGACACGTTTTTTCTATACTTGCATAATTATATAATCCTATATTAATAAAAGTAAATATATGTTTTTATAAATAAAATATTACCATTTTTTTGTGTCGTGGACTATTTCTATTTTTTTGTATATGGTGGAGTAATAAAAATATCTACAAAACCTTATCCAAATATCAACATATAACATTACACAAATGTTTAACATTTCAAAAATATTTTGATCCAACACATTAGGAAGAATGTCACTCAATTTAAAAAAAATATAAATTTTTGTATCCCTTAGTCACAAGAAGCAAAATTAAATGTTCTTATTCAAAAAATTTTATTGACATCATCATTTACCATCTAGAAGAATGATAATAACAAGAATTACCATAAAACCTTATTAGATACATGTGTTCTTCCTTATTCCTAATGTAAGTCACATGTTATTGGAGCTATTCCTTAAATATATTAGTTTTATAAACTCTAGTAATGATATCATTGACCACTTTTCAAAAATTCATTAAGTAAGAAATTAATAAAATTAGTCATCTATTCACCATTATCTCAACATCAGGTACATATTCAGGTTTTTCATTCCCTCATTCGTGTGTTTTCTAAAAAATTTAACTTTCCACTAATTAAATTTTCATGGTACTATTTTGTATATGTTCTAAAATATTTAACGGAAATGTATTTTAGTACAATCCATACATATTTAATAAATCATATGATGAGAATATTATAAAAAAATTACTTTTATAAAATATTTTAAAGATCCAAATACATAATTACATTAATAATCCCACATCAGATGTGTCAATAACAAATACATAACCATGACCCCTTATGTTATTTAAGGGTATATTCTATTGATGTTTTGGGCATTCGTTTTTATAGTGACCCTTCTCCTTTTAGTTGTATTATTTAACAGTATTTTATATTCTTCCATTTACATTCTTTTTCGAGGTTACACTTCTCAATAAACTTATACCAAACTCCAATTCTATACAATCATTTCATATGGTGATTATTTCATAGTTTTCACTGAATGGAAATTTCTCAACCAACTTCTTCTAATTTGATGCATTCCCTTATTTTTTCTCATAAAATCTCTTTTTATCCTGGGTTTTCTTTGAATACAATGGATTTTGAAATTTCCTTCTCTATCATGATGGAAAATAAACATATTTCATCATATGACGAAACATTATAAGAATATAGGGACCATGGAATATGTGGATTAAGGCCATCAAATAAGTGTATGATACGCTCATTGTTTCATATATAAATTACAACAAACCTGGATAACCTTGTAAAGGTAACTTCTAAATCCACAACACCCACTTATTCCTTTTTATTTTAGATAGTAAACATTCATTTCTTCTCAATTTTCTAATCATTAGGGATTTATTTATCAACTAATATTTCATTAAATTCTCTATATTCAATTTTTTATATTTTTATTCATCCCTTGTATTCTAGATAATGAATTTCCATTTATCATCATCACCTTAGAGACAATACGCTGCAAGTGTAACCAATTGTTTTCCCCACATCATAATTCCATCAATAATGTATATAAATGTTTAATCCTTTAATAGAATTCCATTGGACCAGTAGTTCCTCTAAATGATGGGGTACACTCTCACATAAAGATATCCAAAATCAAATAATCTTGTTGTATAATGGGTTTCTCCATCCGATCAAGGATGTTTTTCATAAACTGATTATGAAGTCCAAATATTTAAATGACATTATCATTCCCAATACCAGATATATTTGTTTTCTTTATTAGGGAAATATATATATTTTTCATGAGTACAGATACCATTCGTACTTCTAGGATCCATTTGACTGATATTTCATATACAATATTATCTTATAAAAATTTTATTTTTTATAACTCAAAATTTGGAATAACATAAATTATGAAATTTATGCCTTGAAAATTTCGTAATTATTATCATTGATTCATTGAGGATTTAATTACTTCTAAATGCTTCATAATGATAATTAAATTTGAAAAATCCTAAGCATATCCCCCAAGAGTGTCAAACCAGGTATACAATAAGGATAATCATTTTGTACTCAGTTACCCCAAGTCGAGCCAAGAGAACCTTGATGTCATTATTACTCCTAAGTAAATCTATTCCAGAACCATGTGAACATGTAGTATCTAGATAGGGATGTATTTCTTGGAATACCCACAAAATATCAATTTTACTATGATTCTATTATGTTATTATAGAATCATCCTAAAATCCTATATTAGAGTTATGTTCACTAATATATTTTTTCTAAATATAGTTTCCATGATTGTTGCAAAACATCATTAGATAACTACTATAACTCCAAAACTATAGAAGCCCAGATGTGGTCCATTATTTTATTACATTGACATGCTTACGAGGAATAAAATATCAGAGGATCATTTAGTCATACAGTTTAGGAAATCCCAAATTCATAAATTATATCCATAATACACTAGGAAATAGGAAATAAAAACATGACTCCTAAAAATAAAATAATCCATGTCCTTGAAAGATTATTTGAATATATCTACTTCTTTACCTGGGGAGAAGAAACACAATAAGGGTGATCTCAAATTCAATATATGGGTAAGTAAAGTGGAATCAATAATGTATTAAGGAGAATAAATTGACATTGAAATGTAAATAGAAAAAACCACATTCAATTCAAATAACTAGATAAGAAAAATTCAATTTGGAAATGAGATAATCCGAAAAACATTTCATTTAATCAATAAACATAAAAATAAATGTATCCAATGATATGTCAATGAAAAATCTAATATATGAAAAAAAACTGAAACTAAATGAGATAAATTCTTAATTATTGGATTCTATTATTTCTAGGTATATGGAATTAGTACTATCAGTACCATTCACAGGATGGTTTAGCAATTGGGTAAAACTACATATATTTGAAAAACTATTTCATCTCATGATACTAATAATGCATCAATGGGATATCTATTACTATGACCCACCATTTTAAAACCAATACAATGATTTACAAAGATATAATAATAATAATAAATAATATTTATTATTCTTTAATAAATACATGTACTGAATGAAGGATACAAATTTATAAATTATTCCCCACATAATCAAATATCTGTCAAAAAACACACTATATGAAAAATGAAATACGTCTTATGAAAACTGTAATTTTAATTAAATATAAATAGGGATATTAAGGGAAATTTATAAGGAAATTTATTTAAAATAATGTGTTGGATTGAAGAGATTGTTTAAAATCACTACGGAATTGAGTTATCCAAGATATCCATTAAAATCATTATTATGTATAATAATCATTAAACATTCCAAAGTGTCTCATACCACATTACAAAATTTAAATCGTAATTACCATGAATAAATAAAATTAACCAAAGATTAAAATTACATGATAAAAATTATATTCATGATATAACTTTTCAGTGTCTTGATATACATCATATAAAAAAACTACACGCACAATTGCAAATTTGTCTCAATGGAATGTAAATTGAGATGAAATCCCTTACTATAACATTCCATTTATATTGAGTGGTATTTTAATTCTATATATAGCATTGAAATATTTTACAAACTTATAATTGATCTATTGTCATGTTTATAATATAATTTATCATCTTATTATAATATCTTATTCCTTGTTCGTTAACAATATTTCAATATATTCACTACTTCAGTTGTTATTTTCCTAGAACACTTATGTATGTTTTTATATGTTAATTGTTTATAATATTAATTAGATAATTATTTAGTCTTATCTATAATGTAATCCATGATAAAAATAAAATATTTATTCATTTAATGTTTATTTATAATAGTCTATAAATTTTGTGGAAATAAAAAATGAAATGCAATGATCATGGAGTCGATAGATCATATGTACTTATACACACTAATTTCATTTCTTTTTCATGTTAGACGAAGGAAAATTAAATGATTTATATTCATATTAAAATTATAGTATCTTATATATATATATATCCATTTTTTTATTAAAACCATCCTTAATACATTCCATGTATGGCATGTATGAGTCATATTGCATGGAGGGGGAAGTAGACCACATTTCCCCAAATGAAATTATCATATCTACACAAGATGTAAATAATAAAGTTATGTTTTAAATAAAACTAATTGAATTTAAAATACCATGTAGATATAATATATATCATCTATAAATATATTTTCTATCATAATCTCTACTATGAGAGGTGGTAACATAAAATTGAATTATTGTCGTTTTGTGATATAGTAGTTTTATATACACAGAAATATTATGTTCGTTACCCATTAAGATGGATGTTTGTTTAAATGTATGTAAAAAACAAATAATATCATCATCCGAGTATATTTATGATACTTTTGATGTTATAAAACCATAAAATAAGAAAAATATACGTGGTGGATAATAGAAATCTAACTAAAATGCTTCAGAGAATACATTTCCCCTTAATTAGGTACCTTGTTTTGGTTTATACGAAATCTTTTACATGGAATGTAGTCATCAAAAATAGAGTATTTATGATTTATGGGAGGGATTTTTTTATTCTATTTTGGAAAAAAATATCAGAGCCTAAGTGTATTGGTATGTGTGACAATGTGGGAGTGGTAGTGGCCTATTATATGTGATGAAAATGACTCATAAAGTATTTTTGTAAAAGAAGATAGATGGACCCACATTTTTATATAAAAAAAGTCTTTAAAAAAATAAATCAAATAATTTAAGGTAAATGGATGATTTATGGATAGAAAATGGGGTTTGGAGAAGTTCATTTATCATTTATACACATAAGATAATGGTTTTGTCCTTTATTAAGCTTAATATATCCTTAATAAATGTAATTTTTTTAATTATAGTAACTAATATTTTTGGTCAGAAAATAATTTAAACTCATTAGACAATAAAAATAATTTTTATTCCAAATATTAAATACATAATTCCTAATTATAATCATATAATTTGAAAAAAAATCAAATTCATCCTATAGGATGTTAGAAAATGCAGGGTTTCAAAGTCAATACATCGAAATGGTTGATAGGTTTTTACATTTAATTTCAATTTAAAATTGATCCCAATTAACTATATTAGAATCATAGATAAAAAATTGTTCATTTAATCATTAAAAACATTATCAAACATGATTTATCCTTATAATTAAATTTGATTAAAATACTATTTCAAACTATAATTTAGTATTTTTCACTATTTGTTAAAAATTGAATCCTCAGAGAAAAATAAAAAAAATTCACCATTAACCAATTTTTATATTTTATTCCAATGGTGACAATTATTTTTTCATATTTGATTTATAAATGTGTCATAATGGGATTTAAAGTCAGTTATCCATTAAACAGCGGTAACAGTTCTTCAATAATAATATAGTATTTTATGTATAAAATTGGGTATGTTTTTAAAATAAGACTACCAAATATATTGGTTGAATATAAAATATATTTTATCATATATATATATATATTGTATATTGTATTAATATCACACACTAATTTTAAATAATTTAATTTATTAGGGTAAAATATTTTTGTCAGCATAATATTATTTTCCTTTATATTCAATCGGTTATTATATTAAATTATAATTAATTTGTAACCTACGATTTAATTTTACATTAATTTAAACTATATATTTTCATATTATAGATAATTATATTAATATCCTATATTTTATGGTTACAGTTATGTATTAATAAATTAAATAATACTACTTTAATAATATATTATTGTTTTGTTAATACAAGGTCTTGTGTGTAACACATTCTTTCAAATAAAGTCACATTAGAATATAATACAATCATACCCAATGATTCATGCAATGAAAAACTAAAAAATATCATGAATTGATTTTAAAAAATAAATATATGTAAATTTATTTGGGTATTATTTCCCCTAATGCATTTGGTGTGGTGTTTAATACACGTTATTGGATATTAGGTCTTGCATGGGAATTTTGGGGTGTTGCAACATCCAAAACCATTTTTGAATCACAATGTTGTATTGATTGGACTTTTATTGGGGTTTCCGAAGGCACCAATGTATATAACATTGACTGGATGATTTTTTATATGCTAATGATGTCTTCTTTCCTCATATTGATTAGAGAGGCTCACTCAATGGAGGGACTGGGAAAGCCCTATGATTGAGAGATCTTATTTTTTACAAGGAGTTACCTTAATAATTGTGTAAGATAAATATGTGTGTTTTATTTCTCCCTTCTACCCAATCATGCCCAAATCCCTATAGACTCACAAAATATTGAGCATTTTTTAGCATCCTTAGATCAATAGACAATCTGAGGACACTACTACAAAAACGGGCAAGCAAAGCGCCACATTTATCAGCACTAATAAAAAAGTGCTGATAATGGATAATCTTTATCACTGCTATTTAAAAGCGCTAATAAAGTGCATATTTATCAGTGCTAAAATTTTAGTGCTGATAAAGGATGGCTTTATTAGCTCTTTTCTAGAGCTATTAAAATATGTCTCTGATTTTATTAAAAGGAGGCAGACAGTCTCCTCTTTTTTATCGTGCCCTAAGCTCTCATGGTATAGTACCCTTGCGACTGCTTCCCTCCCCCTGATCTTCCCTTTGTCGGACCTCCGCTGTACTCTTTCTCCTTAACCTCGACCCTCTTCCACGGATCATCCTCCCTTCCAAACCCTACTCCTCCTCTTCAACGGTTGGTGGATGCTCCCGCGCACCCCCTCTCCAGCGGTCGCGTCTTCCGGGCTGCGCAGAAGGCTCCCTCACCTTGAGTTTCCCTTGGATTTCAAATTTCTTCACCCAAGGTCTGTGGATGACCTAAATATTGTTTTGCAGTGTAGGATGATCTTTAGGTTTTTCATGCGGTTGTCATTTATTGGAATTTCTTGTTCATAGTGAGTTGGAAAACCTTCTTTGAGGTTTGGAATTCCTTCATTTCTCACTTTTTTGTTTCATGCAGGAGGGGTTTACTCCTGTCTATCATTGGGGATGGTTTTCACTAGCCTAATTAAAATAAATTAATAAGTTAATTTAAATTCTAGGGGAAGGGTTAATGATTCTTGTACTTTTACAGCTTTTTTATTATTGTGATGTTGTGTTTGTACGGACTGAATACCCCGCTAAAAATCATGGATATTGGGAGCCCTTTATTTCACTGTTTTTGTTGTCATATGGAAGCCTTTTTTCATGTTGTTTTGATATCACCCCAAAATGGAAATTGGATAACCACTTATATTTGGATAATGAAATGATTTCCCCTATATTTATGGAATGTGTGATAACACTCTTAATGTAAAGTGAAATGTGCTAAAAGTCCCTTTGTTAAATCTATAAAATGTACTTTGATGTGTTGTGATGTGTGGTGAAGGTAGTAGGGGTCACGATAATTGGTTTTGATGTGGTGTGGGATGATGTATGTTTTGTTTTTCTATGCTTTTGGTTTGGAGAGGTGATGGTTTGTTTTGCCATGCTTTTTGGTTAGTGAGGGGATGATACATTTGGTTTTTCTTTTTGGGTGGCAAGGTGATGGATTGTTTGGACATGCTTTTGGGGTGGTGAGGTAATGATTTGTGTGGTCATTCTTTTCGGGCAGTGAGGCGATGATTCGATGGGAATGATGAGCTACGTTTTATATATGGTTTCTTTGTGCTAGAATCCTAGGTAGTGAAGTAATAATTATACAATAATTATAGAAATGGTTGGATTTTGATTTGGATAATGGGATTGGTTGGAAATTATAAATGTGAATTGTGGATTTATGCCCTTTCCAAGATCCACCAAGAACCATCGATAATCAAGAATATGACATTATATTATAGGGAACATATATCTTAAACATAGATTTTACCCCTGTCCAAGATCCACCAAGACTCATACAAGATGTTTAATGTTTATTATGAATGTGGTGACTAGTATGAGTGGTTAAAAGGATGTTTAATGTTTTTTTGCAGGGTGGTGGGTGCTAGAAATAGTTGTAAGGGGGATGGAAAGTGTGTTCATTTTGATGGGGGTTTATCCTTGTTCTGTTGATTTCCAAATCATTATTGAAAATGGTTAGGCTATATTAGTATCTATTTTTATAAGGAAGTGGTTCTCTGCCACATTGTATTTGGAAGTCTTGTTTTGTGTATTTTAATAAAAAATAATAATATTTCAGATTCAAATAGGATAGAGATGAATAAATATAGGATGTATGATAATCCTTTGACAATAGAGTATGAGAACGAAGTGAACGAGTTCATCATGTTTGTAAAGTATCAGACAAAGTATCCTTCTCAAATCATTTTTCCATGTTTACGTTGTTGTTATTCTAAACTAATTACTCCAGAGGAGTTATAAGAACATTTTATATGTCACAGAATAGATCAGAGTTATAAATGTTGGAATAAACACGGGGAAAAAGCAAATGTAGCTACTGGCTGGAGTAATACTGTATTTTATGGATCATCAGATATGATTACAAATATGGATAATGAAGAAGACCGTATAGAGGATGTGATTACAGATGTCAATGATGATTAAGATCGTATTGAGGAAATGACAAGGACAGTTGAACATGAACTCCGTGATTGCCCAAAATTGTTTGAGAAGTTAAAGAGTTGTGCAAAGATTCCATTGTTTGATGGTTTCACTAAATATACTGCATTATCAGCTGTACTGAAGTTGTATAAATTGAATGTAGGCAACTGATTGAGTGATGTCTGTTTCACGGAACTACTTGCTCTTTTGAATGAAATGCTTCCAGAAGATAATGAGCTCCCAAGCCGGACATATGAAGCTAAACAAATGCTATGCTCGATGGGTATGATTTCTAAAAGAATACATGCCTGCCCGAAAGATTGTATATTGTTTCTCAAGGAGAAAAAATAACTTATATAATTCCCAATGTGTCGTGCTTCTCGATACATGAAAGATGAACGCAGTCCTGTGAAAGTTGTTTGGTACTGTCCAATAATTCAAACGTTTAGGCGTCTATATGGAAGTGAAGAAACTGCAAGACAATTGTCGTGGCATGCAGATTAAAGAAATAAATATGGAAAATTACATCACTTGACCGACTCTCCTTAATGGAAGAGAATTGATCATGAGTATCCTGAATTTGGAAATGAGCCGAGAAACCTGTGTCTTGCGTTATCTACCGATGGAGTGAATCCTTTTGGTTTTCCTACTAGCACTCACAGTACATGGCCTGTTATGTTGGTAAATTATAACTTTCCACCCTGGTTATGCATGAAACTGAAAATCATTATGTTATCTTTGCTTATATCCGGACCAAAACAACCAAGTAACGATATGGATGTATATTTGGCTCCCTTGATCGAGGATTTGAAGTTACTATGGGATTAAGGTGTTATGTTGTATGATGCTTATGAAAAAGAATAATTCACGTTGAGAGCGATGTTGTATGGGACCACCAATGATTTCCCTGCTTATGGAAATTTGTCACGATATATCATTAAAGGAACTCAAGGGTACCCTGTGTGCGAAGAAGATACAAAATCAATTAGGTTGAAACATTCATTGAAATCTGTGTTTCTAGGACATCGTAGATTTCTACCCCATCGACATAAGTACTAATCTTGGACGACATCATTCAATGGAAGTTCAGAACAACGTAAAACACCGTCTCCACTAACAGGTGATCAGTTGTTTGAGAATGTAAAAGACGTGAACACTATTTTTGGTAAACCATTATCAAAAAACCATACGAAACTCTATTGGAAAAAGAGATCATTTTTTTTTTGAATTTCCATACTAGAAATTTCTGTACGTCAGACATTTTCATGATGTGATGCATGTGGAAAAATATGTATGTGACAGTGTTATCGGAACGTTTCTAAATGCACCGGGAAAAACAAAGGATGGAATTAAGGCAAGGTTGGACATGGTTGACATGGGAATAAGAGAAGAGTTGGCTCCCGTGAAGGGTTAAAATCGAACGTTTCTTCCTCCAGCTGCGTACACTCTTTCCAGGGATGAGAGATATCAGTTTTGCAACTTCTTCAATGATGTAGAGGTTCCAGAGGGGTATTCATCAAATATAAAAAACATTGTTTCAATGAATTATATGAAGTCAAAAGTTTTTAAATCATATGACTTCCATGTTTTGATGCAAGATTTAATTCTTATAGCTTTACGTTGCAGTTTTTCCAAGAATTATTGACATACATTAACCAATATTTGTTTCATCTTCAAAGATATATGCAGCAATGTTTTAGACCCAGCAAAATTGCCATCTATGGAAAGAGAAATTGTCATCATATTATGTGAATTAGAAATGTTCTTCCCGCCATCATTCTTTGATATGATGGTCCATTTTATGGTTCATTTGGCGAGAGAGGTTCGAATTTGTGGTCCTGTGCATTATAGATGGATGTACCCCATTGAATTGTATATGATGATTTTGAAAGGGTATGTCAAAAATCAATGTCAGCTGGAGGGTTCTATTGTGGAGCGATATATTGTTGTGGAAGACATTGAATTCTGTACCGAATACCAATCTGATGTGGAAAGCATTGGTCTGACGAAATCTCGTCACACTGGACACATTGAGGGTGAGGGAATTTCTGGAAGAGATGTTGTGACAATCAATATTATAGACCGGGAGCAGGCCCACCTTTATGTTTTGCATAATAGTTGGGAGGTTGATCTATATATTGAAACCCAAATTTTTTTTGAGACAGTTGAATCCATCATGTGATGAAAAATGGATATCAAATACATAAAATCACTTGTTTATAGGATTGTTTCGAGACCATATTTTTAAGGACATAGATGAAAATCCTAATTCAATTTCATAACGACTTCTATGGATAGCTGTCAGACCAAGTGTGTATATATGATCTTACAATGGTTATGTAATTAATGGTTATACATTCTATACAGATAAACATGATGAAGATAATACCATGCAAAATAGGGGAGTAACACTTGTGGCTCATGTGATGCATGTTTCTGGTAGTAATGATAGAAATCCAATTTATGCGAATATGTCATACTTTGGCATTATAAAAAGAATATGGGAGTTGGATTATATGACATTCCAATTGCCGATTTTTCAATGCGGCTGGGTTGATAACAACAGTGCTATTAAAATAGATGAATTGGGATTTTTTAAAGTTGATTTCAGTAAATAAGGGTACAAAGGAAAACAATTTATTATGGCATCACAAGAGGTACAAGTATTTTATGTGCCAGACCCCGCAAACCGAAAGTGGTCGATTGTTCTGTTATCGTACAAAACTACTGAAGGGTTTGATGAAAATTCAATTGGGGACGATCCTTTCAGTGGGACGTCGCAATCATTTTACAGCGGTCCCAATGAAGATGAAGTTTTTTATTTTAGAGGATACCACAATGAAGGGATTTGGATTATCGATAGAGGTGTCAAATACCTTAAGCCTTTGAAAAAAAAGAAAGTTCAATAAACAGGTTATATTTTGTTTGTAATATAGATCTTGTTATCTCATGTTATTATCTTATCATTATTGAATTTATGTCATCCAACTTAGGTGTAAAACCTTTTTTGCAGATAATGACTTCTGCATGTTCTGGTGCTCCTAACCTCGAGTCTGAACAAGCCTCTCAAGATGCTGCTGCTGCTTCTGCTGGTGCTGCTTCTGAACAAGCTTCTCAAGCCTCTCAAGCCTCTCAACCTCAACATATTGTTGTTGGTGCTGCTTCTGCTACTATTGGTGCTCTTCTTGTTGAGGTCCAACAACCATCCGAACATGCTGATTCTAGAATTTTAGATGAAAACAATGATGATGGTGACATTGATGAAATGGTTGGGGATAAAGGAGCGACATCGCAGAAAAAACAGGTGCGTCGTAGTTTAACAGTGTTGGATAACGTTCTGAAGGCAAAGAGCAAAGGAATAAAATTTGATGTTGGGTGGAATGCACGGGGCCAACACGTTAACCCCAACAAGGCAATGTTTAGCAGTTACATTGGAATTGTCACTCGGCAACACGTGTCGATTGACATAGCTTCATGGAACCATGATGCGTCCGGCCTGAAGGATATGATGTGGGATGAAATTACAGTAAAATTTTGATTTCATTTAATTAATTTACTAGAAAATAAAATAAGGGAACAATGTCTTACTCTTCAGAATCCATTACAGAGTGCATTTATAGTTGATGATTCACATAAGACTTATGTGATAAGTCTTTCAAGAAGGTGTCATCGAGGTTTTCACACTCTTTTTACAAAATGTCATCTGAATGATTCCAAGGGTAAAATAAACCCGCACCCACCCATTGTCTACACTCACTTGATATCCCAAGAATCATGGGATTCATTTGTTGGTCATCGTGGGGATTATAAGTTTCAGGTACATTGTGACTGATAATATGTTGTTTGAGGATATACATGTATTCATCACTATGATTGTCAATATTTCATTTATGAAACATCAACTCAGTACTGAAAACAAGGAACACACATCAAAACCGACGTACCCCTATTGTAAAGCAAGGATGGGGTACGCCTCACTAGAATAGAAAATGGTGCATATTTTAAATTTAGGGTGATATTGTTATGTGTCAAGAAACAACATTATAAAAATATTTCTCTCTTTATATGTATATTGATGCTTCTGAAACCAATAAAACATCCATCCCTCGTCATGTTCTATGGAAGGAGGCACGTATGGATAAGGAAGGGAATCTAGTTGATGAAAAAACACAAAAAGTGTGGGAAATATTTGTAAATATGACACGATAAAATGTTTTGTTTTAAATTGCTAGTACATAATAATTACTTATTTTCTTATATCCGACAGTCACAGGAGTCATGTACTCCTTCAGATGGTGCAGACATATTAGCGACAACTTTGATGTGACCAGAACAATACGATCATGTCAGAGCTGGGGGGTTTGGGGTGACACCCCAAGTTAATTATGAGAAAAAAAACAAGAGGATGAAAAAAATGAAGAAATGACAGCAATGAAAAATTGACTAGAAACTCTTGAAGAACAATTTCAAAGGCAGAGAGAGTTTCTAGAAAATTTAATCAGTGAGAAGACAAGGGAAGAGCCAACTCAGGATCAACCAGCACATGATGATCCTGCCCCACACCCCACCAGCTTTGAGGTGAGCCATTCCCATCAAAGAGTTGTCTTAGTCGTGGTAATAAATATTATATTAATTGTTCTAATGAAATGTGAATCAGGCAAACACTGATTTATTCCTATACTGATCTTTTGTAGGGTGATAATTATTGTGATTTATATCTTTCAACACCCACCTATTGCCTTGTAGCGAGGGATATAGTATTCAACATCTCAGAAGACACGGTTCACAATAGACCACTTCCAAAAGATCATCTAAAAGTGAAGATTACGGTAGCTCCTGATCCAACAACACAACTACCTGTTCCAATTTATTATGATGATATTTGTACAGTCGAACAGGCTATTGGGACATTCATTGCATGGACATCACAACGTGTGAGACTACATGCCGAAAAAGAGGTATTAATTTAAAGTTTTTTAAGAAAAACCTTTAACAAAAAAAGGTCTGAACCAATGAATTTTATTGTAGATGAAGAAAGAGGATGAGGTGAAAGGAAACATGGGAGCATCGAAATGATCGACCAGCCGATCCAAAAGATCTACTGAAAGTTGAATTCCACCGCCTATTCTCGATCCACATTTAATTTCATTGAAGACACATGTGGATATGGAGTTGAGAAATGGTAGTATCCATGTAGTTGTTTTTTAAGAGAATATGTATGGAGAGTAAATACATGATTTTGTTGCTGCTGAGAATGTAAATGAGATCCTTGAGTATGGGTGGCTCGACATCACAAGTGTAAATGTGTATATGAGGTAAATTTTCAACCCCGTCACTTTTCCAAAAGCTGAAATATTGTGCTAATTATGATTAAATACATTTTATATTATTAGCAGACGTATATAAGAAAAGAAGATGAAGAGTTTTCCTCATGAGCCAAAATTCGGACTCGTCAGTCCTCATATCACATCAACATAAGAAATACAATTATCTGAATCATAAAATAAGGAAAGAGTGACTTCATTGATGAAAGCATTTGACAACAAGATAACGGATGACAAAATCTTCCTCATACCAACCTGGAGGGGTAAAACTCTACGATTAATGAATATCAATTATATTTTCATTTCATTCATTACTTAGTCCTATTTGTGTATTTAGGCATCATTGGATACTAATTTTGGTGATTTTGGATACTCCCAAGATTTATTTTCTGGATTCAAAGCACGAATATCCAACAAACCGACTGCATGTCATGTAGTTTGTCAATCTATAAGACACTACATCCTACTTTTTAGGTATAAACATCAAGTTACAATATATATATTATCTTTTACTGAGAATTCTCTTATGATAGGGCGGTGTACCAATATCGTCTAAATCACTGTATGAGGATAGGGGCTAAGTATAAGGAGCCGGGAAAGTACTTCATGTGGACAAATATCAGGGTATATATAAAAAAATTGCACTATCCAAACATATATCAAAACAAGATACTTACTCGCCTCATGATCAATGTTTCTACAGTTTCCAAAACTAACAAACGACAAAGATTGCGGTTATCATGTTTGTAGATTCACGAGAGAGATCGTTGTCAATGGACAAACTAGCATCCCTAAAGAGTTATTTTCAAAAACAAGTTCTATTTCATTTAATTTATTTATAAATTTTTTATTTTTATCTTTTTCAGTACTATTATTAATGCCAAAAAGCATCATATTCACAAGACGATGTAGATATGTTCAGAAATGAGTGGCCCGCATACCTAATGCAAGATTGTCCAGAAATAGCATGATGATCTGACTTATATTGCAAGAGTTGCAGACACGTATAATTGGCGGAAATTTTTGAGAGGGGTTCATGGGGATAAAAATATAAAACATTCTTGTATTTACATGTTTGTAGAAAGATTGTAATTATTATTAAATAAAACATTCTTTCTCTAATGATTCATTTGTCCATTTTAATAGATGAAATGCATTAGCAACATGCAAGAATGATGAACCACATTTCTTTGGCCTTTGGACAAAAAAAACAGTAAAATATCCAAAATACCTTCATATAATGCCTGAACCAATACAATCTCCAATAATTAGTTGCATGTATGTGGAAAATTCCATGATAGATTGGATGTTCACCAATCCATTTGATGAACAAGATGGGATGTTAAATCTGGCATTTAGAACATCCAATGCAGGAAATTGCTCCAATGATTTTCAAATCGACGCTACATTTAATGATATTTCCTCTATTTCATCATGTCATTGAAAATTCTCTTGGCGAACTGGAATGGCAACTCACACTTGTGATTTTGCATCTCTACTTGTCTCTTCATGTGTGCAGCTATTGCCATTCCTGTTTTCCAAGAGAATTTTCAGGGAAAAACATAATGTTGTCATGGTTTGGGCTTCAGATCATTATCAAAGGTGGGTAGTGAATTTCTCTATGTATCATGAGCGTTCTAATGCATATCTTGGTTGTCCTTAAGTTTCAACAGAATTTGAATGCGTTTGTTCGATTTCCCATATGTTAGTTGTTGATTTCACATAAAAATAAGTCCAATTTGAACAAAATACATACACATGGAGTGATACTGGTCACACCGCGCCTTGGATTGAGGTGAGGTTGACTCGTACAAATAACATTTGACCTGTGGATCATTTTCCTTATGTTTCAAAAGAATCCAAATGCGTTTGGTCGGTTTTCCGTATGTTAGTTGTTGATTTCACTTAATATTAAGTCCATTTTTAACAAAACATTGACACTGTGAGTGGTGTCGGCCACACCATGCCTTGGATTGATGCGGGGTTGACTCGTACATGTCACACATGAGTCATTGATCATTTTGAAAAAGTATCAACACTATTAGAGTTCATTATATCGGTTTGGCATATGTACGTAAAATATTGTCCATTTTAAACAAAATACATACACTTAGAGTAATACCGGTCACACCGCGCCTCGGATTGAGGCGGGGATGACTCGTACACGTCACATATGTCCCATGAATCGTTTTCCTAAAGTGTCAACACAATCCAAAGGCGTTTGGTCGGATTACCGTATGATAGTTGTTGATTTCTCACAAAAAATAAGTCCATTTTGAACAAAACAGGGGCACTTGGAGTGGTGTCAGCCACAACAAGCCTTAGATTGAGGCGGGGTTGACTCGTACACGTCACATTTGAAGGTGAGTATGCATACATGATAGTTTACCTTTTTAGAGAAGAGTTTCTGGAAGATTATAAGAGACATGAAGCAATGATGATCATTAGAGTGTTGAAGCAAATGTGGTTGCTACAAACAATGTGGCAATCGACTTGTGCAAGGCGGACTAAGTTACAACTTGCAGGTATTGTACTTTATTTTTTTCTGGAGGGTTTCAGTTTAAATGTATTTTGGAATGACCATTGATATCCATTGTCTTTTAGGTTTTTTTTGACAGTCGAGGGGAAAGGGTGGGGTCTGCAGACATTGGAGGATATGTCGAAGGGTGATTTTTTGTGTGAATATGTTTGAGAAATGTAAACCCACACAGTTCTGAAAAGAGTCACTATTTAAAAGAAAGTCACAAGTTTAGATACATCTCAATATGGTCAGTTTAAGGAAATTTTGAGGGACACTACTATAGACATGCTCAAATATGCACACATCCCCCACTTTTAGATTTTTTTCTACTACAATGATCTTCCAATCAAGATAGGCATTAGAACGCTCAAGATACATAGATCAATTCACTTCCCACCTTCAAGAATGATCTGAAGCCCAAACCATGACGACATTATGTTTTTCCTTGAAAATTATTTTGGTGAACTGGAATGGCAATAGTTGCACACATGAAGAGACAAGTAGAGACGCAAAATCACAAGAGTGAGTTTCCATTCCATTTTGCCAAGAGAATTTTCAAGGAAAAACATAATGTTGTCATGGTTTGGGCTTCAGATCATTCTCGAAGGTGGGAAGTGAATTGCTCTATGTATCATGAGTGTTCTAATGCATATCATGGATGGAATATCATTGTAGTAGACAATGATCTAAAAGATGGGGATGTGTGCATATTTGATCATGCCTTTAGTAGTGTCCTTAAAAATGTGTTTAAACTGACCATCTTGAGATGTATCTAAACTTGCGACTTTATTTTAAATAGTGACTCTTTTCAGAACTGCATGAGTTAACATTTCTCCAACATATTCACACACAGAATCACCCTTCGACATATCCTCCAATGTCTGTAGACCCCACCCTTTCCCCTCGGCTGTCAAAAAAACCTAAAAGACAATGGCTAGAAATGATCATTCCAAAATGCATTTAAACTGAAAACCTCCAGAAAAAAATAAAGTACAACACCAGCAAGTTGTAACTTAGGCCGCCTTGAACAATCTGATTGCCACATTGTTTGTAGCAACCACATTTTCTCCAACAATATAATGATATTCATTGCTTCATGTCTCTTATACTCTTCCAGAAACTCTACTCTATGAAGGTCAACTATCGTGTATGCATACTCACCTTCAAATGTGACGTGTACGAGTCAACCCCGCCTCAATTTGAGGCCTGGTGTGGCTGACACCACTCCAAGTGCCTCTGTTTTGTTCAAAATGGACTTATTGTTATGTGAGAAATCAAAAACTGACATACAGGAAACTGACCAAATGCCTTCGGATTGTGTTGACACATAGGAAAACGATTAATGGGTCATATTTGACATGTACGAGTCAACCCCGCCTCAATCTGAGGCGCGGAGTGATCGGTATCACTCCAAGTGTATGTATTTTGTTTAAAATGGTCAATATGTTACATACATATGCCAAACTAATCTAACTGCTTCTTATTATGTTGATACTTTTTTACAACGATCCATGACTCATGTGTGATGTGTTCGAATCAACCCCACATCAATCTGAGGCCCGGTGTAGCCGACACCACTCACAGTGTCCCTATTTTGTTAAAAATTGACTTAATTTTAATTGAAATCAACAACTAACATACGGAAAACTAAAAAAATGCATTTGGATTCTATTGAAACTTAAGGACAACGATCCATGGGTCAAATGTGATGTGTACAAGTCAACCCCGCCTCAATCCGAGGCACAGTGTGACTGGTATCACTCCAAGTTTATGTATTTTGTTCAAAATGGACAATATTTTACGTACATACACCAAACCGATCTAACGGCTTCTGATTGTGCTGATACATTTTCACAATGATCCATGACTCATTTGTAACGTGTAATAGTCAACCCCGCATCAATCTGATGCCCGGTTTGGCCGACACCACTCACAGTGTCTCTATTTTGTTAAAAATGGACATAATTTTATGTGAAATCAACAACTGACATACGACAAACTGACCAAACGAATTCGGATTCTGTTGAAACTTAAGGAAAATGATACATGGGTCAAATTCGACGTGTAAGAGTCAACCCAATCTAAATTCGAGACCCGGTGTGGATGAAACCACTCAAAGTGCCTCTATTTTGTTCAAAATGTATTTATTTTTAAGTAAAATCAACAACTGACATGCTGGAAACCCACCAAATGCCTTTGGTTGTTTTGAAACGTTAGTAAAACGATTCATGGGTCATATGTGACGTGTATGAGTCAACCCTGCTTCAGTAAGAGGTGCAGTGTAGCCGGTATCACTCCAAGTGTATGTATTTTTTTAAAATGGACAATATTTTACATACATACGCCAAACCGACCAAACACATTCGGTTTCTATTGAAACCTAATGACAATGATCCATGAGTCAAATGTGATGTGTATGAGTCGACCCCACCTCCCCCCCTCAATCCGAGTCTCGGTGTGGCCGACACCACTCAAAGTGCCTTTGTTTTTGTTAAAAATGGACTTAATTTTAAGTGAAATAAACAACTGACATACGGAAAACCAACCATACGCATTTGAATTCTGTTGAAACGTTAGAAAAACGATCCATGGGTCAAATGTGATGTGTACGAGTCATCCCCGGCTCAATCCGAGTCCTGGTGTGGCCAACACCACTCAAAGTGCCTCTATTTTGTTCAAAATGGAATTATTTTTAAGTGTAATCAACAACTGACATACCAGAAACTGACCAAACGCATTTGGATTCTATTGAAACATAAGTAAAATGATCCATTAGTCAAATGTGATGTGTACGAGTCAACCCCTCCTAAATCTGAGGCCTAGTGTGGCTGAAACCACTCCAAGTGCCTCCCTTATTTTCAAAATGGTTTCATTTTTAAGTGAGAAATCAACAACTGACATATGGTAAACAGACCAAATGCCATCGGATTGTTTTGATACTTTAGGAAAATGATCCATGGGTCATTTGTGACTTGTATGTGTCAACCCTACCTCAATATGAGGTGCGGTGTGGCCAGTATCACTCCAAGTGTATGTATTTTGTGTAAAATGGAAAATATTTTACATACATACGCCAAACCAACCAAACACATTCGGTTTCTATTGAAACTTAAATAAAACGATCCATGAGTCAAATGTGACGTGTAAGAGTCAACCCCGCCTCAATCCGGGTCCCGGTGTGGCCGACACGACTCAAAGTGCATCTATTTTGTTCAAAATAGACTTATTTTTAAGTGAGAAATCAACAACTGACATACGAGAAACTGACCAAACACATTCGGATTCTATTGAAACTTAAGTACAACGATCCATGGGTAAACTTTGATGTGTACGAGTCAAACCTGACTCAATCCGAGGCCCATTGTGGCCGAAACCACTCCAAGTGCCTCTGTTTTTGTTCAAAATGGACTTATTTTTAAGTGAAATCAACAACTGACATACAGGAAACTGACCAAACACCTTCAGATTGTGTTGAAACTTTATGACAACGATTCATGGGTCATATGTGACATGTACGAATCAACCCCGCCTCAACTATCATGTACGCATACTCAGCTTCAAATTCATGGGTGCAAGTATAAGGCACAGATGAAGATAAACAATTTCCAAAACAAGTTGACCAACATGCATCATCCTTGATGGAAGTAAGATAGAAATTCACATGGACGTTCTTAATGATATGATTTTGATGTATATAGTGAAAGGGTGGTGGATGTTCATTGTTGATGTTGTTGTTCTACGGGACTTTCACCTTCTCTTCTCCTCTCACTATGTTTGAACATCATGCAATAGCCTTATATCATGTGGGGTTCTAGTGGTTCTTTCCCAATGATGGATGTGTTAAACATCAGATGGTGGTGTTTGTGAGCCAAAGTGTATAGTGGGGAGCACCATAGAAATTATGTGGTCGGTTGATGACATGATCAGAGTTTTGAATTAGATAGTCTTGTGTAAAATCCATCTTAAGTGTTTAGATCGGTTGAGTACATTGAGATGACGGTTGTGGTTGTTGTTGGGTTGTGTTATGGGTGTTTGGGGAAATGCAAGTATTTAATGGTTGGTTTTTGATCGGTTGATGAAATGTTGGTGGTTGATATACTGGTTTTTCTGCAGGTCTGTTCGACTGGCTGTACTGATGCAGATTTTTTATTTGCAGTAGGCATGGATTTAACAGTGCTATGAGAGAGTTGTTAAAGCCCCCCCTTATCAGTGCTGAGATTTACAGCACTTTTATAGCGCTGTTAAAGCCCGATTTTAATGCTGATATTGCCCGTTTTTGTATTAGTGGGAGACTATATGAATACTAGAGAACATGGCTTCAGTTTGTGAGGTAGAATCTAGGGGATAATGGGATTACTGCCTAGACTTGTTTTTTTTATAAAATTACATTTACCATCCATCGATTGTGATTGGAACCTTATCAGGATCTCTGTGGGAGGTCATTCCACTCACTACTTTACTAGAAAGAGGTAGGTGAGACTGATGTTATTAGATCTTACATGGTTCATGATACCTATAATAGTGTTATGTTGAGATAGACGTGGTTGGACATATCTCAGATGTAAATCCCCATGTTTTTAACTGAGTGAAAATACGTTTTCTTCTACACTCATTCGTTTAATGCACAATTCATTTTTTCAAACCACGCTACGGAAAGAAGTTTCGCAAGTTGTGATCTTTTAATTTGTTGATAACAGTCATGGGTAATCGATCGAAGAGTATCTCGGATGCTCGGATAGGTTTTGGGTGAAACGGACCAAGCAATGGCGTTCACATGAGCTGCACACGGTGAATCAAACCTTGTCGGTCAGTCAAGCAAGCTAAAACAATGGTCCAATAGCGGATGCACCATCATCACACAGTCTGTCAGACAGTGCGAGTCAAACAATGTGGTCTACCTAGTTTTGAGTATGAGGTTAAATTTGATTTTATTAATTTCATGGTTGAAAGTAATTTAATTAAATAATTATTTTTGGGTTTCAATTAATTAAATTAATGTTTATAGAATTTAATTAAATGACATTGAGATGGATAATTTTTTTAAATTAAAATTATATAAACATATTTTTTTAAATGATGATTTTTTGTAGACATTATTTAATTTAATTAAGTTGAGTGAAATTTAATTAAATGACATGTAAATGAAATTATTGGGTTTATTAAAGTATGGAATTATTAAATTGTAATAATAAATGATCTGTAAATGTGTATTTGAGGATATATTAAATTAAATTAATGGTAAAGAGGAATTTGATTACTTATTGTGAAATGTTGGTTTTATTTAATTAAATTAATGGTTAATAAGAATATTATTATTCCTTGTCAAATGGGGGTTGTTATTTAATTAATCTAATGTTGAGAAAATTTTATTAAAAAATATTGATGATTTGGAGTGTTTGGTTTAATTAAATTGTGTTCAGAGAATATAATTAAATAAAATGAATGGGAGAAACTATTTAATTAAATACACTTGGGACAAATTTAATTAAATGATGATTAATGACGTGTCAGGGTTTTTTAATTAAAATATTTAGAGTGGATTTAATAAAATAATATTTAGTTGGATGATTTATTTAATTAAATTCAGATTGATTTGAATTGAATTAAATGTTATGTTAAATATGGAGTTTTGGGTTTATCAAATTAAATTCAAAGTTAAGATGAATTTAATTATTTGTTGAAAAATATTGGTATTATTTAATTAAATTGTGTTGAAATAATATAATAAAATAATGACATGTTAGATAATTTATTTAATTAAATTCGTTGGAGAATAATTTAATTAAATGATTTGTTAATTGTGGAGTTGGGGTTTTATGAAATTAAATTCATGTTTAGGTTGAATTTAATTATTTAATGGAAATGGTGGTTTATTTATTTAAATAATATTGATATAATTTAGTTAAAAAATTATGTGTTGGATAACTTATTTTATTAAATTCTTTAGAGAATAATTTAATTAAATGAGGTGTAAATGGGGAGTTTATCAAAGAAGAGTTTTAATTAATTGAAAATAATAATAATATGTGTTATATTATTATTATAATATTATTTATAAAAAAAATTAGATGGGAAATAAATAGTTAGAGGCACAAAGCATGGGAGAGGTGTGACCCCCCCTCTCTTATCTCCCATGGGTAGTGCACAACCAACCCCCCTGGCTCCCTCTCTGCGCGCCAGATATTGCTGGTCTCTTCCTTTAAGATGTCCATTATGGTGTTCTGAGTTCATATCCATGAAATTCACTCTTCACATTGACTTTTTCAGATGTCCATCAGTGGTGACACACCCATGGTGCACTACCCATTGGAGGTGCACCACCCATCCTCTCATCTCCTATTTAGGCGGCTATCTACTTATAGTTCCTATATGGAAGTTGTTCATCTATGTGATGTGAGTCCTTATCAATGTGTTTTGTTGTTCACATCAACTGTTTTGGCACCCCATCACCCATCCATCATAAGTCTGAAACCATATATTCATTTTTAATTCAGTTTTTTCTTTTCATCCTCTTCTAGGTGGTGCACAAGATGTCTTGGGGCCCATTGGCCCATATTCTGATAACAACCACCAAAGTCAATGTATATTGGATAGATTCGGTTTGCCTATGCCATTCCAGGGTAAGGAAATATACCTAGTAATTGTTCTCTCACCCAAATAATTAGATACTTGTGGTTTTTAGTGTTGCAGGTAGTGTTTTGGGTGTGTGTTGGTCCTCACCACACTAAATATGGGTTTCAGTTCATGGGGTTTAGGTGTGACTATAAATTCTTAGTGCGCTTGAGCTTTTTATGAGTTCCATGTATGTGATCTGGTTACCATTTGATTTAGGATGCTTTCGTGTGGCCAAATTTTTTTGTGGTGTGGTTCTTAACTTTTCATAATTGATAAAATTAGGTTTTGTTGATTTATTATTGTTGATAAACATCACATCAATGTTTGAATAAATATTTTATCAGTGGGATGAGATAATTAATTATTAAATAATAATATTCATTGAATTAATAATTATCTAGGGATTCATTATGAGTTTTTAAATTATTAAAAATGAGATAATTAATAATGAATTATTTAGGTTCCTTGGGATAATAATTATCGAGGGATTAATTATGAGATATTAAATTTGTTAATACGAGATATTTAATTATGAATTGATTATGTTCATTGATATAATAATTACCAGGGGATTAATTATCAGATGTTATATTGGTTATGATGTGATAATTAATTATGAGTTAATTATTTTCTTTGTGTTAATAATAATCGAGGGATTAATTATGATTAATAAATTTGATACGTTGGGATGATTAATTGTGAATTAATTATGTGCTTCGAGATGATAATTTATTCTTCAGGTTATGCTTTGTTGACTCCCTTACAGGGCTTTACAGATCATTGGATTCTTATATATGAACTCAGGTTGTCCAATGAAATGTTATGTAAGAAGGAATGAGTTGTTCATTTAAAAAAAATTGAATTAAGATGTTGTATTTATTGTTTTATGTTGTTATGTAATGTTCCTAATTTTCTATGACACTAGACCTCTCGATCCTCAGATTTTTCTTAAGTAAAATTTTATATAATAAATCATTTTTAATTGTGTAATAAATAGAATGGTTGTTATAGTAGGTATCAAATTATAGGATTAGGTATTTTGGGGATAAAGGTTATAAAACAATTTTAAATCCTTAGGGATAAATTTTAGTATAAGAAAATAATCCCTAAATTTTGGTCAGTATAGAGTAATTGGTTTTTCAAGAAAATACATCCCTATATTGATACAGACAAGTAGAGGTGGCTCTATCATTGATGTATCAAGGGGTAAATCCTGAAGACATTGCATGGAGGTAGACTCTAATGGGAACTAGTTCACGACAACATGCCTTACATCACTCTTTGTTTGGAACTCCCACGGGATAAGCTTTGGTAAATTCATATGGTTAGTATGAACCAATATTTAGGGAATAAAAAATACACCTATGAATATATAATGGGAAATAGATCATCGATAGCATAGATTGAATCCTATAAAATCATAAGTTATTGAATTTAATGTAATTTATAAGTTATCCATTTTTGTCATTGGATTCCCCATTATGTGTTTAATAAACATACACATGACATTCCATTTATTACAATCAATGGATGGTAATAGGAGGAGTCAAGATAAAAACCAATTCAAATATCAATGTTATTACTATTCTAATGAGATTCCCATTTCTTTGGGAGCGGGAATCAAAACAATTATCATGATACTCTCTCAGATAACTCATTTTATATGAGAAACATTGGTCAAGAAGAATGTTTATCCCCCATAAGAAAGAACAATCCACAATCGAGAGCTTCATGAGACAACAACATCTTACATTCAATGGAACATTTGATCCCTCAATCATCAAACAATGGATCATCTCCATTGAGATGATCTTATATATCCATCAATGTTCCAAACAAGAGAAGTTTCTCCTAGCAGTTTATCATTTGGGGGATGAAACAGGTCAATGATAGACATTGATAAAAAATAGGTAGCCTGAGAAAGAGATCAAGTTGTTGGAATGGAATGTTTTTTGGAAAATGTTTTTTGATAAATATTTTCCTTACACCCTTTGACCTTATATGGAAAGGGACTTCCATTACCTCTAGAATAAAATCATACGAATCCATCTGAGTGTATGATGAAAACAACACAAGACTATCACGATATGCCTCAGTCATGGTTGTTAACCCTAAAAGCATGGTTAATTTCTTCTTTGGTTGGAAAAAACCTAGCCTAAAGAAAGCCCTAGTGATCAGTGACTTTGTTAGCTATGAGTAAATTGTATGATGTTCCCTCGAAGAAAAAATAGAGATTGGAAAATCTCAGGGGTATCCTGTAGATAAGAAGTAGAAAGTGGACTTTAATTCTGGCAGTCCTATGGATAAATCCAATGATGCTAAAAAATTACAACACCCCTCTTTTGAATGGTTCGTAAAAAATCACCTAGAAAAATTCCTAAAGTAGAAAAGGAAAGCTTTAGGTGTGGATGGGAAGGGTAGCTAGCCATTCACTGTCATCATGAAAATCCTACTACAGTGACAGGGGAAAGGAACTCTCCATTCACCACTCAATGCATTGTTAATTGTGGAAACTGAAAACAACCAGGTCACTTTCTGAAGAAGTTCCCTAAGCCAAGTGTTTATTGAGAAAACCAACAACCTCCAAGGAAACAAGGGTGATATTTTTCCATCACAACTACTGAAGTGTATCCAGGAAAAAATTATGTGACACGGATAATATTTATTCATTCATGGATAGAACATTTAGTTATTTATTCTGGTTCTATGCATTATTTTTTGTCATGAATGTTTGGTAGAACAATCAAAACACCACCCCAAATACTAGAAGTAGAGGTCTCGGTGATAACGGAAAATTGGGAAACTATTTCATCCCATGAATATAACTCATACCATGTATCTATTTTTGGACTGAACATCCCGATAAAACACATAATACTCCCTATGGTGGGATTTTATTAAATTATTAGCTTGGATGGTGTTTCCCTACAATGATCCAACATAAATTACTATAAAAGGGAAATTCCTCTCCACATGGAAAATCAACCCATGATTCTGCAAAATTGTGAGGTGGATGATGAATTTTCTTTTAGAACCATCATCTAATTCATGGATATTAATCACCTATTAGAATGCATATCTTGCTCAGGTTATTGGGTATATGGAAGGAACTACCCTTGAAGACAAGCCTATTGTGAGGGAATTTTCTGATGTGTTTACCGAGGAATTGTTTGTTCTTACTCCTTGAAGAGATGTTGAATTCTTGATTTATCTCAAACATGCAGTATTTAATATTTGCAGTACTCCATATAGAATTGATTTTGTGGAGCTTGAGGAGATAAAGAAACAACTATAGGATAATATTGATAAAGGGTTTATATGCCTGTTGGAATCATGATGGGGTGAACTAGTCCTCTTCATCAAGAAGAAGGGTGAGTCAATGCACCTTTTTAATGATTATCATGAGCTCAAAAAATCCTAATAAAGAACAAATATACTTTTCCCTGAACTGATGAATTTTTTGATTAGCTACAAGAAGAAAAATACATCTCCATGTTGGATCTTTAGTTTGGATATTACTATGTAATGGTGAAGAAGGAGGATATCCCCAATAATAATTTTTGTACAAGGTATGGGCACAATGAATTAATAGTAATTCATTTAGGACTCACTAATTCCCCAAAAATATTCATTGACTTGATCAATATAGTCTTTAGAGATTACCATGAAAATTTTTTGGTTGACCTTATAGGCAATATTCTAATATATTACAAAACCAAAGAGGGACATGAGGAGCATCGATGCACTATATTAGAGACCTAGAGAAAAGAGTAGCTCTATGAATAGTAAATAATGTGTGAGTTCTAGTTGAATGTGGTATCATTATTGGGGAAAATCATCACAAGAAATATTATATCTATGGATCCCTCCAAGAAAAATGCAATTGAGGGATGGATGGGGCTAGCATCTGTGACGGATATCCATAGCTTTCTTAGGATAACTGGATATTATCTCCAATTTGTGAGAAATTACTTAAATTTTTAAAACACTCTTACCATGATACATGTACGAGAGTTGAGTTTTCATGTAATGATGAATGTGAATAGAGCTTCAAGGAGTTGAAAAGGAATATTATCACTGTTTATGTTCTCACAGTACCCACAAGTGAAAAACATTTCATGGTATTCAATGATTCTTCGAAGAAGGGTTTCGACAATGTGTTAACGAAAATTGAAAAATTCATTACCTATGATTCAAATAAATTTAATGTATATGAGGAGAACTATTCATCACATGATCTAGAGTGAGCCACAGAAATCTTCAATTTGAAAATTTGGGACGTTACCTATTTGAGGGAGAAGTGTGAAATATATATGAATCAAAAAATCCTCAGGTATGTATTAGCATAGAAAGCGTTGAATATTCTCCAATGAATAAAGATAGATCTGAACATATACTATGACTAGTCAATCCATTACCACACTGGGAAAGTGAGAAAGGTAGAAGATTCCCTATGTAGAAATGAACCAGTGATTCTGTCATTGATTTCAATTGAAAAGGATCTAATCATCATGGATTTGATGATGGTGGACACGGTAATCATAAAGAACGGAACATCATCAATCCTATCACAAATGACTGCTCAAACGTATATTTTAGAAATGCTAAAATATGCTCAAATGGATGATGTGGAAATTCAGAAGAAAGTGGAAACTATCAATAAAGGTAAATCCTCATAGTTTAATGTTAATGAATATGGAATTGTGTGATTTGGGTCAGGACTATGTGATAAAAAAATCATATTTAATGAAATAACTTTTTGATGAATCACATAGATTGAATTTCACCATTCCCCGAAGATACAAAAGAAGAATCAAGATCTCCAAGAGAATTATTGGTGGGTTGAAATGGAGAAAGAGATTTCTTAGTATACATCGATGTTCCTAGAATTTCATCAAGTGAAGTATGAGAGGTAGATGTCTAAGGGGATGATGCAACCATTACCCATACCAACATGTAAATTGGATAACATAACCATGGAATTTTTCATCAGACATCTAAAGACACAAAAAGGGAACAATTATATCTATGTTATTGTGGGTCATCTAACAATGACTGTTTACATCACTGTAATTTGAGGGGATTTATCATTAGATCAACTAGCACAACTATACATCAAAGTAGTGGTAAGGGAGAATGAAGTACCAATTTCAATTGTATCCCATCGACATCCAAGATTCAACTCCATGTTTATGAAGAATCAACAACTTTCTCTGAATAATGAGATGAACATTAGTTTGGAATGACATCCTTAAAATAATGGCCAATTAAAGAAGACTGTCCAAACATTTGAGGAAATTTTGAGAGAATTCACAATGTACATCAAAGGAGGATGGTATCAACAACTTCCGCAGGTTGAGTTTTAATACAAAAATAGTTTCCACTCAGGAATCCATAATTCCAATTATGAATACCTTTATTGTAAGAGGTGAAAAACATCGTCATGTTGGAATGAAGTTTGTAAGAGAAGACTTCATGGTCCATAAATGGTCTAATAAATTATAGATATGGTTAATACCATCCAGTAGCACATTAATGCTGCCTATAGTCGAAAAAATATCTATGCTAACAATCATCAACATGACAATGAGTTTGATGTTGTAGAAATGTTATTCTTGAGTATATCACCATGGGAGAGAGTTATGAGATTTGGGATAAAGGGAAATCCTAGACCAAGTTACATCCACCCTTCTGAGATCCTTAATCGCATTGGATCAGTGGCCTATAGAATATCACTCCCATTGAACCTGTGTCAAGTATACAATGCATTCCATGTATCACTCTTGAGAAAGTACATACCTGACCCGTCACATGTACTCAATCTTGAGGTGGTACAATTGTGGAATGACCTCTCCTATGAAGAGTGTCCAATGAATATCTTAGATCGTAGTAAAAAAGTTCGACAACATTAGATGATGTCCCACATCATGATGTTGTGGAGAAACCACAAGTTTAAAGAAGAATCATGGGAAATGGAGGTAGTGATGAGGTAGAGTTACCCTCAACTGTTTTAGTGTGAAAAAGGAAAATTTGAGGGTGAAATTTCATAAGGGTGAACATTGTAATTACATGATATTTTATGAATACAATTCCATTTCATTTAATATCTTATAAAAAACATGCCATCTTTTTTATTCTTTTTATTTTTATTGGGTTCAAATGACGGTTACGTATCATTAAAATAGATAACATAGACATTTAATTGTGATCTCATGAATGATATAAATATATGGTGTTTAAAAAGGTATCCTTTCAATACAGTCAAGGGAGAGGATGACCTTATCCTATAGATTCTGGTCATACAAAGATCTTTTTTTAGATCTATGAAATGATTCAGTATTACTAGACTTCACTCCTGACCAAGCCCAAGCTGAGATTCAAAAAATTATGCTTGAATAGAATCACCTATGGTATATGTTAATATTCATATAGATTACCACCCATGGAATTTTGTCCAAGCCACTCCAAGAATCTGTCACCGTCACCCACCTTACCCTTAGTTGTTACACTGGTGTTATAAGGGGTTATGTAATAAGTTATTAGTTACTTATAATGTAATTTCTTTTTATAAAGAATGTATTATTTCATCAATTCCTTTCTGAATATAATCTTTCTTAAAAAGTGTCGAATTTGATAAATTTTCTTTTTGGGAAATAATGGTATGTTTTAGAAATATATACATTATATTGAACTATGGATATTATTAAAAATATTATATAAACAGTTATTATAAATGATTATTATATCAGTTCATTATAAATAAATGATTAGCTAATCATTTTGATAAGAGTCATATTTTTTATATGATAAAACGGAAAATATACTTTTAATGTATTTAGTATAAATTATTACAAATTTTTTTTAAATTATTAATATTTTTATAAAATAATATTATTAAATTAATTTAATGAAAAGTAAATTATTATATAATTTTTAGGAATTCAATTGTTATTTTTATTACTGTTTGAAAAATGTTTCTATAAAAACATGATAATTTTCAATAAATGTTGGTTTCCATTTTAAATGTTAAAAGTCACATATTTAAAAAATTATTTCAATAATATTAATATTATTTTTTTAATCATATTGTTGTAATTCTCCAATGGTATATTTTTCATAATTTTTTGAGACAGTCGAGTTTTTTGTGTTAAAATTAAATTCCCTAAAAATAAAATATTTGATTTTGAAGACAAAACAACCACAAACTATTGTAATAAAAATAATAATGTGTATTCTAGTGAAAATATAATTATTCCTATTAAAAAATGTGACTTTAGATTTATTTTAATTATTTTTCAAATCCTTATTAAATACTCCAAAATAGAAAATATAATTTATGATTTTAAATTCATTTCTTTAAAAATGTGAATCACCTCCACATAAGAAAGGCTAATATTTTAATATTTTCATCCACTGGCCATTTAAAATAAAATTTTTCACTAATCATAGGAAAACCCCATTGGAAAAACCATGGGAAGGTTTTTGTTTTTTAATATTTAATTATATAGATTCTAAAACATATGTTTGTGGAATATTAAAGAATTCCTCCATCATTTCCTATATAAACACACCCAAGATCCCTCTTACCTTCACTTAAAAGCCTTATAGTGTTTATATACTCTTACCTAATCTCCCAATAATCCTCCAAAGAATCCCCAACCTCTAAATAATCCCTGATTGATGTTCTTGAAGTCACACACTCATGTAAGGGATCTTCCACCCTCCTCTTTTATCTATACTTCCATTAATGATATATTTTTAATTTATATTATTAATATGATGGTATATGTTACTAAATATCATCCTTGCTTCCCATTTGATTTTAAAATGATTAGATCCCCATTCTGCCCCATTTATCACTCTTATGAACCCTTCTGTACACTTGTTTCATTGTAGACTTTTCGTAAGCGGATCCTCTCCTTCCTGTCATCCATTCAATTCGAAATCCTTGTTTGAAATTATCCTTATTAATTTCTTATAGTTGTATTTTAATTATATTCTAACCACTTACCTATAATATATTTGATTTTATGAGAATGAGGCATCATTTATCCTCCCTCATTTGGATAATTATCTAAGACGTTACTCTACCGAAATTTCGAAATGAATTTCACTCCTCTCATTTCTATTCGAGAACCTATTTTGTATTATGCATATTTAGTTCCATATTTATATATTTGGTTATGATGTTCCATGTCCCACATATAGTCCATTTGAAGTATATATTAGTATAATTTCCTTTCTCTCTCATCAATCCACCCTATGATCCTTTAAGGACACCCATTAATATGGAAAAATTCTATAAGAGATCCTCAATTTCCTTCCTTTCTAATTTTAATCCAAGTTTAAATTTTTTTTGTATTCCTTTATTTTTAATTAAAAATGATAGGGTATGATTTTTCACCTTCCCTATAGTACCCTTCTTATTTTATAATGATGATAAACCCCTTTATCTCTCATTAATGACTTCTGTGTACAACAGTTTCCTTCCCACAATTCCATATGGGATATCTATCATATTATTTTCATTCTAACATATTTTCTATATTATGTATTTATATTCAATTTCATATATTATAATATTATATTTCATGATCTCCTTACTACCCATTTCATGTCTAAAGATGATAGACCTCTTTCTCTCCCATCAACCCATTTTATGAACCCCATGTGATGTTGTTATGCTGCCGAAATTGTACTCTGAGTTTCCATGCAAAAATAATCATTTATTGAACACCATTCCCATTTCTCTATCCATTTTATTCTTATTTACGCATGTATACATATTGATTGTAAACATTCACATTTTTTATTCCACATTAATTTATTATTAAATAAATGATGATGTTGAATTCATCCATGTTATATGATCTATGTTGAACACATAGGCATGATATTGAAATGTTTATAATGGGTTCACCCCAATAGCATGCCAATGCATTGGGTAGTATTTAGTATCATGATATACCATGTGAAATGAGGGTTTAGTCAGGATAATCAATGTGCAATTATAATTTACTCATGAAAATTCATTCACACTGAGGGTTTACTCACGAAACTCCATGTGAAATGATCATTGGATGGTGCTAATATCATGTTGAATGTCATTTCAACATTTCCATATTTTTATAATCATGATATATCATGACTTTTTTCATGTTTCTCTAATTCTCCATTGATATTCCTACTTCATAATATGTATTGTATTCTTCATGTTATACCTTGTTTACATCCTTAATTTGCATTATGGCTCACCCTTTTCTTATGCATGACCTCTGGTAGTCCTATGTAGTGTTAAGTACAAACGAATGAGTTTTTCATTGTAAAGACCCGTAAAATTCAAGGGAATTTTTTTCTTAATTTTCTTTAGAATTTTACAAGAGCGCGGTTTCAGAAGGCACCTGATTCCGAGGCCCGGAGTGCCCGGAATTAATTTCTGAAGTTTGGCTCGGGTACGTTCAGTGAACGAACGAGCGGGTTTTCCTAACTTTTGATCCGGTGCTCGGAATTGAAATCCGAGGGCACCGATGAACTCGCAGCGCCGATATTCTCTTAAAGAGACCTTTTCGGAAGTTGCGTTGGTTGCGGGTTGAAAGTTAGTTTTTGGGTTTTTAGTTTAAGTTAAATAAAATTTGTGAGGAACAAATTTTATTTTAACTAGTTAAATCCTACCAAAGGGAGTTGGGAGTGGGACCCACATCCACTTAACCTCCCTTGGGAGGATTAAGTGAGGTGGGGTCCACACGAACCCCCACTCCTCAAATTCTCTCAAAACCTCCCCTTTAACTCATTTCAATTAATGTTGTCAACTTGACTTAATTAATTGAAGAGGGTTATTTTAAATTTCAAACTTTTGAAATTCTAGTGAGTTGTTGTGTTAATAAAATAAGATAGAGTCTTATTTTATTTTGGGTTAATTGTTTGTCTTCTTGAGAGGTGGAGAGCTTTTCCTTCTTCTTCTTCAACTCTGACGAAGAACTCGAAGAACGCTGAACTTGACGAAGAACGCTCAAGTTCCGACGAAGAACGCCGCTTCGCTCTTCTTCGTCTTTCGTGTCAACGAGAGGGAACGCCGCTTCCTCCTCGGATTCCCTTCGTCGACATAAGAGGTTTCGCCAACGACGTATCACATCGGACGCATCTCTTCGTCAACGGAATTGACGAACGACGACCGCGACGCCCGCTCTCCGCGACGTTGACTTCCGCGGACGTTGGAAAATCCTCGAACTTATACCCAAGGTAGGGGTTGTTATTTTTTGTTAAATTATTTTATTCTTGATCGTGGATCTCGCATGTCTACGTGAGGCTTTTGAATATATTATATAAGTGTTATTGTTTAACGTGAGGGGGGCCGGACGGCACGAACACGGCCGAACCCCCCCTCCATCGTTCTTGTTGTTTATTCTTGCGGGTGGGAGCAAAGTGACGTGGTTCCGTCGCACCACGCGGATAATCGTGCAATTATTTTGCGCGGCGTCGTCGCGCCACGCCGAGGAAGAATCTTTAAGAAGGCGACGCCGTCGCGCCGCGTTGAAAGGAATCAAGGCACGGCGGAGGGGCGCGGTGCCGTCGCACCGCGCCGGACGACGAACACCGCGGCCGGTTCCGGGCCGCGGCGGAACGAGGAGACCGGCGGCCGGGCCGCCGCCGTCGGAAGCCGAAGAGGGGACCGGAATTTCCGGTCCCGTTGGAGAAAACCGGCCGGCCAGCTGGCCGGCCGGATGACGTTAAACCGGGGGAATTAATCCCCCGGCCAGTGCATAAAAACCCCCCTCTTTAAGAGGGGGCCGGTTTCCAAGTAAAGGGGGGGGGGGGCAGCAGCCCCCCGGTTTTCCTCCAAACCGGCCCCCACGTGGGGGCCGATTTCTTGCAAAGGGCGCGGCACAAAGGCCGCGCCGCCCTTCCCAGGAAGCGGGGGCTTAGCCCCCCGCGTGCCGCCCTCGTGCGGCGCCAGGCCGCCAGGCCGCCGCGGCCGCCGCGCCGCCCCATGGGGGGGTCGGGCCGGGTCGGCCCCGACCCGGACCCCCCCGTTTCGAACCAGTTCCGGTCTTTTGGCCATAACTTGAGCCTCAGACATCCGTTCGACGAACCGTCTGCGGCAACGCGATCCTTGGATCGAGACGGTCGTTTTGGAATATCGCACTCAAGGTTTAGGATCACTTTGAGTTCGGCCGGGTTGGTTCGTTCACGAAACCAACCGGGCCTTCGGAGCGGAAACGCTCATATCTTGAGCTACGGACGTCCTATTGACGTGCCGTCAGCCGTGTTGTGTTCCTCTTAGTGAGAAAAATCTTTTGGCATACTCCGCCCGAGGTTTGGACGCAGGTGGAGTACGGTCGGGTTGGTTTTGCCTTAAAAACCAACCGGGCCCCGGAGACGAAAATGCCAATAACTCTCATACCGGGCGCCCGATCGACGCGCCGTCTGTTGCGTTGAGTTCCTGTTGACGATACGGAACTTTTGGATACATCAACTCTGGTCTTCGTGACAGTTGATGTATCAGCCTCTCGGCTCGTGGAGCGGACCCTACGAACGAGCTTGCTGTGTGCGGGAACCCTAGTGCTGGCTGCGACTGTTACTGTGACTACTACTGCTACGACAACTACTGTGACTGCGACGACGACAGTACAGAGATCCTGTGTGGATTCGACGATGACGACTACAGCACTCAGCGATCCTACGTGGATCAGTGCTACAGGTCCTGTGTGGGCCCGATCCTGTGTGGGTCCGATCCTGTGTGGGTCCGCGCTCAGCGGTTCTCTGTGAGCCAGCGCCTACAGGTCCTGTGTGGGCCCGATCCTGTGTGGGTCTTTGCGGGGGTTAGTTACCTATCGATCCTTCGTGGGTCCGACGACTTAGATGGATCAGTGATCATATTTATCGTCCTTTGAAAAGTATACCTGTGTGAGCTGAATCCAATTGATTTCCTGTGTGGATTGTGTTGTGCAATCCTGTGTGGATTACGTTTTTCTTTCCTGTGTGGAATACGTTTACTTTCCTGTGTGGACTGAGTTGTACTTGGGCTCGGAGGTTGGAGCGTATTTGAATTGATGACTTAGGTATATGTATGGGCATATACCTAAGAAGTGTCGGTTGTTACTTCTTGATTATACCTTTCTTCGTGGTTTATCCTTTGTGGATTTGAGAAACCTTCAGGGGTCTCGGGGTCCCTACTGAGTAGCTTATACTCACCCCTGCACGGGCTTTGCCCGCACTACGTTGTGTTGGTTGCAGACGACGGACAGCGTTGACCTTAGCTGAGGCTTGCAGAGCGGGACGGTACCCGGAGGTGGACCACTGGGTGGGACGTGCTCGGAGCGGACGGCGGGACCCGTGGAGCAGAGGAGCTATCTGTACCCACCCTTCAGGTGGGATTTCTGGTGGACAGCTCGGAGTAGCGGCTTTTACCTTTCAGTTGTTGTTTTCCCCTTTTGATTTGTACTTTACTTTCAGTTTGGGTTTGTATTCTGGCCCATTTACTTTTCCGCACTTTCAGTTGTACTCTGCTTTTGTTTAGTGTTTACTTTCCGCTTGTTTACTCTGTGGTGTTTGTTTACTTTACAAAGGCAATGCCTTCCCTTTTTACCGGGATTTACGCCTTGGTGCTAGTCGCCAGCCCCTGGCCTATGGAAGGCGGGCTTGGGGTAGTCACGGCACGGAACCCGAGGGCGGGTCATGACAAATTGGTATCAGAGGAGTTCGGTTCTACCGCGAACTCTGATCTTTCTATGTGAAGCAATAATGTTTAGCGTATTGAGTGTGGTTATCAGTCCAGGGAGTCCAGTGTTGGTGCGACGGCCGACGTATCCGTACACCAGGACCCTGACTTCTGATTTTTGACTTAATGCACGAAAACATTGATTGCTTGTGTGTTTGAAAGTTTTCTTTGTGATTACTTATATCAGCTCACCAGGTATACTGTTCTGACCGTGGCGCACCTGTTTCCTTTTCAGGATGGCCCCACGACGGCAGCCAGCTAGGGTTCCGAGAGTCGAGCGTGACGACAGCCCACCGAGTGACGAGGCCTCGGTGCAGGGCCCTTTGCCAGTAGTGGCACCGGCGGTAGCTTTACCCGCCGAGCCCCTGATGCTTCCAGCAGCAGCCGCTGACGATGCACGTCGCCTCAGCGCACTGCATGAGTTTCAGCGCCAGCGACCGCCCAGGTTTCACGGGGAGACGGATCCCCAGGCAGCAGAGGACTGGCTGGAGGCAGTGGTTCGAGTGTTTAGGCTAGTGAGGACACCAGCAGACCTCATGGTGATCCTCGCTGCAAGCCTACTACACGCAGCAGCAGGACGATGGTGGAGCTTGATTCTCCAGGTGCACGTTGAGGCATCTCTACTTTGGACGGACTTTGAGAGCCTCTTCCACTCGGAGTTCGTCCCAGCCACCCTTCGTGCGGTACGTATCCAGGAGCTTCTTCAGCTGCGGCAGGGCAGCATGACGGTCGCTCAGTACTCGGCGAGATTTACCGATCTCTCGCGCTACTCGACCGACATGGTACGGGACCCATTCTTCCGGGCCCGGACCATCGAGCAGGGTTTGAGACACGAGATCAGGGCATCGCTGATCTCCCTCAGCATACCGACTCAGACAGGAGTACTGGAGCGGGCTCTTCTGATCGAGAGCTTCCTTGCTGAGTCTACACCAGCACAGAGACCCACCACAGGGCGGCACGTGGCAGAGTCATCTGTAGCAGGCAGTCGACGGATGACTCAGGGGTCCAGACAGACCAGACCTTCGGGAAGACGATCTCAGGGCACTGGCTCAGCAGTGCGGGGCACAAAGCGCGGAGCCAGTCTTACGAGAGGCAGAGAGTGCTACTCGTGCGGCGGGCAGGGCCACATGGCTCGTGACTGCCCCACCCGTCGTGCCGAGGAGCAGCAGACAGTTGATGGACCACCGAGGCAGAGGCAGAGGGTCGACCGTGGAGGTCCGCAGGGAGGAGGCGGACGAGGCAGAGGAGCTGGACGAGCAGCCGGTGGTGGCTGACGCTTTGAGGCTCTCCCACCACCACCACCAGGAGGTCCACCCCGACCACAGGGAGCTGGTGGGCAGCGATAGGCACAGCTCCAGGCAGTAGAGGCCTACGACCACGGCGCACCCGAGATGATTCGAGGTACTATCTATGTCTATTCCACCCTTCCTGCAGTTCTTATAGACACAGGAGCGAGTCACTCTTTCATAGCCGCTGCCCTTTTTCGGAGCTCGGAGATTCCGACAGAGCCGTTGGATCGATCCTTACGGCTAGAGACTCCTACTGGAGCAGACTCGACGATTACGCACTGGTGCCGGCAGTGTGAGCTTACTCTAGGAGGCGAGAGCTTCGGCTGGGATCTTCTTGTAACAGCGTCGAGGCCATACGACGTCATCTTGGGCATGGATTGTCTATCTACGGTCCATGCACAGATTGACTGTTTTAGGCGCAAGGTGCGATGTGTACGCACCGACGGGAGCAGGTTCACCTTCACCGGCGAGAAGGGAGCCTTAGCAGCACAGGATGGACTTCCGTAGAGGATAGGACAGCCCATCACCCATCAGTTGGCTAGCCTTATCCTTGGAGCAGTTGACGTGCGGAGTCCTGGTTTTCCTGCAGTGGTGGATCAGTTTGCGGACGTTTTTCCTGACGACGTCCCAGGGCTACCTCCTCGCAGAGAGGTAGACTTTTATATTGACTTGTACCCCGGGACAGCCCCGATATCCACTCCAGCATATCGGATGGCCCCCGCCGAGCTTCGAGAGCTACGGGTACAGTTGGAGGACTTGCAGGTCAAGGGGTTCATCCGACCCAGTGTTTCACCCTGGGCTTCCCCGATTTTGTTCGCCAAGAAGGCGGATGGGAGCTTGCGACTTTGTGTTGACTATCGTCGCCTGAACCAGGTGACAGTGAGGAACAATTATCCGCTACCGAGGATTGATGACCTCTTTGATCAGCTCAAGGGAGCACGATGGTTCTCGAAGATAGACCTCAGGTCAGGCTATCATCAGCTCAGAGTCAGAGACGAGGATGTGCAGAAGACGGCCTTCAAATGTCGGAATGGCCACTATGAGTTCTTGGTTATGCCTTTCGGTGTAACCAATGCTCCAGCAGTGTTCATGGCTCTCATGAACAGGATATTTCAGCCATACCTTGATCGGTTTGTCGTGGTCTTCATCGACGACATTCTGATTTACTCTACGACAGAGGAGGAGCACGCCTATCACTTGCGAGTTGTACTAGACACACTCCGAGAGCACCAGCTTTATGGTAAGCTCTCGAAGTGCCAGTTCTGGATACGTGAGGTCCACTTCTTGGGACACGTTATCTCTGAGGCGGGAGTTGCAGTGGATCCCGTGAAGATTGAGGCTGTGTTAGCATGGGAGCCACCCAGGAGCGTGACTGAGGTTCGGAGTTTCTTGGGACTAGATGGATACTATCGGAGATTCGTGCCAGACTTCTCTAGAGTTGCGGCATCACTCACAGCTTTGACGAAGAAGGGGAAACCCTTCGTGTGGTCAGACAGATGTCAGCAGAGCTTCCAGGAGCTGAGACAGAGATTGACTAGCGCACCTATCTTGAGGTTTCCTGAGGAGGGTTTAGGGTACGTAGTCTACTGCGATGCATCAGGGACCGGACTCAGATGTGTTCTGATGCAGTAGCGGGCCGTGTTCTCCTATGGATCACGTCAGTTGAGGCCACATGAGCAGAACTACGCTACCCATGACCTGGAGCTAGCAGCAGTGGTCTTCGCTCTGAAGACATGGCGACACTATCTGATGGGCGAGCGCTTTACAGTCTTTTCCGATCATCAGAGTCTCTGGTATATCTTCTCGCAGAAGGACCTGAACCTGAGACAGCGGCGATGGCTCGAGTTCCTCCAGGACTATGACTTTGAGATAGTCTATACTCCTGGAAAGGGGAACGTAGTAGCCGATGCCCTCAGCAGGAGGACGGGCATTCAGCTACTTGAGGAGGCGACGGAGCAGCTAGCCTCTTTGCAGATATCCTTCGTGGATAGAGATGGAGCAGCCTTCCTTCAGTCTCTCACAGTCACTCCTCCACTACTACAGCGAGTCAGGGAGGCACAGCGTGGGGACGCTGACTGTGAGACATGGCGTGCACAGATATCCTCGGGACAGGCACCTGATGGTTTCTCCCTTGGAGAAGAGCACGACATCCTTTTCAGAGGACGTACCATGGTACCAGTAGCTTTGAGAGAGGAAGTGCTGAGAGAGTTTCACACTTCTCCTTTGGCGGTACATCCTGGAGTGGCGAAGATGTACCAGGACCTCAGACGACAGCACTGGTGGCCGGGCATGAAGAAGGCTGTAGCAGAGTTCGTTTCTCGATGCCTCACCTGCCAGCAGGTGAAGGCAGAGCATCAGGTACCAGCAGTCTTGGTACAGCTCTTGGAGGTTCCGGAGTGGATGTGGGACGGCATATCTATGGATTTCGTGACTGGACTTCCACGCACTTCCAAAGGTCACAACTCCATCTGGGTGATTGTTGACCGACTCACCATGTCGGCACACTTCTTACCCATCAGAGAGTAGGGCTCAGTGGAGAGCTTGGGACGTCTCTACGTTCAGGAGATTGTGCGGCTCCACGGCGTGCCATCATCTATCGTCTCCGATCGGGATGCTCGCTTTACTTCCCGGCTTTGGAAGGGGTTACAGGAGGCGTTCGGGACGCAGCTACGTCTGAGCACAGCCTTTCATCCACAGACGGATGGTCAGACGGAGAGGACCATTCAGACACTCGAGGACATGCTCCGCTCATGTGTCCTAGACTTTGGTCGTAGCTGGGAGGACCACCTACCCTTGGTAGAGTTTGCGTACAACAACAGCTACCACTCCACCATCGGGATGGCACCGTACGAGGCGTTGTACAGCCGACCTTGTAGATCTCATTTGTGCTGGACAAACCCTGGAGAGTCAGCACTGGTGGGACCGGAGATGGTCCAGGCCACGACAGAGAAGGTCCAGGTCATCCAAGAGAGGATGAGGACAACTCAGAGCCGGCAGTAGTCATATGCTGACAGGAGGCGGAGGCCACTGGAGTTCGAGGATGGCGACCACGTCTTCTTGCGGGTCTCACCTCGACGTGGTATTCGGAGATTTGGCCGAGGCGGCAAGTTATCTCCGCGCTTCATCGGACCCTTCCAGATTCTCAGCAGGATTGGTGAGGTGGCTTATCGCCTGGCTCTACCACCTCAGTTGCACCGGGTGCACGACGTCTTCCACGTATCCCAGCTGAGGAGATACGTGTATGACCTGACGCACATCATTGACCATGGGGAGATTGACGTTGACGATGGGGCGACTTTTACGGAGGTCCCAGTGGAGATAGAGGATCGACAGGAGCGGGTCCTGCGTGGGTGATCGATACCTCTTGTGCGCATCAGATGGAAGCACGGGAATCTCCAGGAGAGCACATGGGAGCGGGAGGCTCAGATGCGTGCTCAGTACCCTCATTTGTTTCCCTAGTTTTTTATGTATCTTTACGGGGACGTAAATCCCTGAGGTGGGAGTAATGTAAAGACCCGTAAAATTCAAGGGAATTTTTTTCTTAATTTTCTTTAGAATTTTACAAGACCGCGGTTTCAGACGGCACCTGATTCCGAGGCCCGGAGTGCCCGGAATTAATTTCTGAAGTTTGGCTCGGGTACGTTCAGTGAACGAACGAGCGGGTTTTCCTAACTTTTGATCCGGTGCTCGGAATTGAAATCCGAGGGCACCGATGAACTCGCAGCGCCGATATTCGCTTAAAGAGACCTTCTCGGAAGTTGCGTTGGTTGCGGGTTGAAAGTTAGTTTTTGGGTTTTTAGTTTAAGTTAAATAAAATTTGTGACGAACAAATTTTATTTTAACTAGTTAAATCCTACCAAAGGGAGTTGGGAGTGGGACCCACATCCACTTAACCTCCCTTGGGAGGATTAAGTGAGGTGGGGTCCACACGAACCCCAACTCCTCAAATTCTCTCAAAACCTCCCCTTTAACTCATTTCAATTAATGTTGTCAACTTGACTTAATTAATTGAAGAGGGTTATTTTAAATTTCAAACTTTTGAAATTCTAGTGAGTTGTTGTGTTAATAAAATAAGATAGAGTCTTATTTTATTTTGGGTTAATTGTTTGTCTTCTTGAGAGGTGGAGAGATTTTCCTTCTTCTTCTTCAACTCTGACGAAGAACTCGAAGAACGCTCAACTTGACGAAGAACGCTCAAGTTCCGACGAAGAACGCCGCTCCGCTCTTCTTTGTCTTTCGTGTCAACGAGAGAGAACGCTGCTTCCTCCTCGGATTCCCTTCGTCGACATAAGAGGTTTCGCCAACGACGTATCACATCGGACGCATCTCTTCGTCAACGGAATTGACGAACGACGACCGCGACGCCCGCTCTCCGCGACGTTGACTTCCGCGGACGTTGGAAAATCCTCGAACTTATACCCAAGGTAGGGGTTGTTATTTATTGTTAAATTATTTTATTCTTGATCGTGGATCTCGCATGTCTACGTGAGGCTTTTGAATATATTATATAAGTGTTATTGTTTAACGTGAGGGGGTCTGGACCGCACGAACACGGCCGAACCCCCCCCCCCCCCCCCTCCATCGTTCTTGTTGTTTATTCTTGCGGGTGGGAGCAAAGTGACGTGGTGTCGTCGCACCACGCGGATAATCGTGCAATTATTTTGCGCGGCGCCGTCGCGCCACGCCGAGGAAGAATCTTCAAGAACGCGACGTCGTCGCGCCGCGTTGAAAGGAATCAAAGCACGGCGGAGGGGCGCGGTGCCGTCGCACCGCGCCGGACGACGAACACCGCGGCCGGTTCCGGGCCGCGGCGGAACGAGGAGACCGGCGGTCGGGCCGCCGGCGTCGGAAGCCGAAGAGGGGACCGGAATTTCCGGTCCCGTTGGAGAAAACCGGCCGGCCAGCTGGCCGGCCGGATGACGTTAAACCGGGGGAATTAATCCCCCGACCAGCGCATAAAAACCCCCCTCTTTAAGAGGGGGGCGGTTTCCAAGTAAAGGGGGGGGGGGGGGCAGCAGCCCCCCGGTTTGCCTCTACACCGGCCCCCACGTGGGGGCCGATTTCTTGCAAAGGGCGCGGCACAAAGGCCGCGCCGCCCTTCCCAGTAAGCGGGGGCTTAGCCCCCCGCGTGCCGCCCTCGTGCGGCGCCAGGCCGCCAGGCCGCCGCGCCGCCGCTCCGCCGCCGCGCCGCCGCCGCGCCGCCGCGCCGGGCCGCCCCAGGGGGGGGGGGTCGGGCCGGGCCGGGTCGGCCCGGACCCGGACCCCCCCGTTTCGAACCAGTTCCGGTCTTTTGGCCATAACTTGAGCCTCGGACATCCGTTCGACGAACCGTCTGCGGCAACGCGATCCTTGGATCGAGACGGTCATTATGGTATATCTCACTCAAGGTTTCGGATCACTTTGAGTTCGGCCGGGTTGGTTCGTTCACGAAACCAACCGGGCCTTCGGAGCGGAAACACTCATATCTTGAGCTACGGATGTCCGATTGACGTGCCGTCAGCCGTGTTGTGTTCCTCTTAGTGAGACGGATCTTTTGCCATACTCTGCCCGAGGTTTGGACGCAGGTGGAGTACGGTCGGGTTGGTTTGGCCTTAAAAACCAATCGGGCCCCGGAGATGAAAATGCCAATAACTCTCAGACCGGGCGCCCGATCGACGCGCCGTCTGTTGCGTTGAGTTCCGGTTGACGATACAGAACTTTTGGATACATCAACTCTGGTCTTCGTGACAGTTGATGTATCAGCCTCTCGGCTCGTGGAGCGGACCCTCCGAACGAGCTTGCTGTGTGCGGGAACCCTAGTGCTGGCTGCGACTATTACTGTGACTACTACTGCTACGACAGCTACTGTGACTGCGACGACGACAGTACAGAGATCCTGTGTGGATTCGACGACGACGACTACAGAACATAGCGATCCTACGTGGATCAGTGCTACAGGTCCTGTGTGGGCCCGATCCTGTGTGGGTCCGATCCTGTGTGGGTCCGCGCTCAGCGGTTCTGTGTGAGCCAGCGCCTACAGGTCCTGTGTGGGCCCGATCCTGTGTGGGTCTTTGCGGGGGTTAGTTACCTATCGATCCTTCATGGGTTCGACGACTTAGATGGATCAGTGATCATCTTTATCTTCCATTGAAGAAGTATACCTGTGTGAGCTGAATCCAATTGCTTTCCTATGTGGATTGTGTTGTGCAATCCTATGTGGATTACGTTTTGCTTTCCTGTGTGGAATACGTTTACTTTCCTGTGTGGACTGAGTTGTACTTGGGCTCGGAGGTTGGAGCGTATTTGAATTGATGACTTAGGTATATGTATGGGCATATATCTAAGCAGTGTCGGTTGTTACTTCGTGATTATACCTTTCTTCGTGGTTTATCCTTTGTGGATTTGAGAGACCTTCAGGGGTCTTGAGGTCCCTACTGAGTAGCTTATACTCACCCCTGCACGGGCTTTGCCCGCACTACGTTGTGTTGGTTGCAGACGACGGACATCGTTGACCTTAGCTGAGGCTTGCAGAGCGGGACGGTACCCGGAGGTGGACCACTGGGCGGGACGTGCTCGGAGCGGACGGCGGGACCCGTGGAGCAGAGGAGCTATCTGTACCCACCCTTCAGGTGGGATTTCCGGTGGACAGCTCGGAGTAGCGGCTTTTACCTTTCAGTTGCTGTTTTCCCCTTTTGGGTTGTACTTTACTTTCAGTTTGGGTTTGTATTCTGGCCCATTTACTTTTCCGCACTTTCATTTGTACTCTGCTTTTGTTTAGTGTTTACTTTCCGCTTGTTTACTCTGTGGTGTTTGTTTACTTTACAAAGGCAATGCCTTCCCTTTTTACCGGGATTTACGCCTTGGTGCTAGTCGCCAGCCCCTGGCCTATGGAAGGCGGGCTTGGGGTAGTCACGGCACGGACCCCGAGGGCGGGTCGTGACATTCATGTCAAATAATATTGAAATAAAGGTGATATATTTCATGTTTTAAGATGTTATGTAATGTTACTAAATTCCCATGACACTAGACCTCTCAATCCTCATAGATTCCTTAAGAATAAGATTATGTAAAAAATTATGATTAAGTGTTTTTTAAAGAGTATGGTATTTATACTCATGAGTTCATGTGGTGGAAGGATTGGCTATCGGTTCGAGGGTATTCTGAGCCATGACGTTACAATGTGTTATCAGAGGTTCATGTTTTCATTATTTTTTTCATTTGACCTTCTATTTTGGGTTGGTTGAAAGGAGACAAGGAAAGCATCAACACTTGGTTAATAGTCATGCTTGGAAATGACCACCCCAGATATGAAGATGAACATTTAGCCATGGATCGGAATTGATGCTTATACTGTTTGAGGTTACAATTGACATGATTTCACCTTGATTAAGTGGTGCATTTTCCACTACTTGTTAATTTTTAATTTTTTTTAAAATTTTCCTTATCCTTATATGGCGTGGAAATTGCGTTAAATGCATCATCATAGGCACTTAGGGATTAAAATGACATGAATATGATATTACATGTGGTCATATTAGTAGGATTCCTTCTAATTTTATTTATGTTACATAGGTAAAATGCCATGTTTTGATCTGATTTACCATGTATTCTTGTACAACATGTTTAAATTATTATATGTCATGCCTATGTGTTATGACATACTATTTTATTACTACTTATGATAACAAGATAGAGATTATTTGATGTGTAAATGGTTGCATTAGTAGAAATTTATTGATTATGTTTACAACAAGATCCAATTTCAGTTGAAAGGGGTATTAGAACCATATAACATTGAAGAGGATAACCAGTGTATTGGAATAATTGAAAAAGTGATGATAAATAAAAAAAAGTTAATTTCAAATTTAATATGATAATAGGATCCAAATTCCAATGGTAACATGTATAGGAACCTTATCGATTGGTATATGTACACCCATTTGAAAAAGCCTTTTATAATAATAATGTATTTGAAAATGGTTATAAATGTAAAACGATTGAGTTTTACTAAATGAACTGGGGTTTAGTTTAGAATAACATGGATGTTTTGAATAAATGGGACCATAGGTTGTCACCTTCTGACTAAAAGAAATTTAGATGCTACATTTCAGGATTAAAATTAAAAGATGCTAATAGTTAAATGATAAAGTGGATGATTTTTATAGATATCTCAATTTTTCCATGGATCAATGCATGAAAACTGAGTTCCTTGTTTCAGAATAACATTTGTGGGTTTGTTAAAATTCATTCAAATTTTGATAGGATGAAATGAATTAATTTAATGGAAAAAATAAAGAGGGTCTATTGATGTTAGTGTTCTTTTCTTTGTGTGACCAATGTATAGGGTCAGCACGTATACTTCAAAAGGGACTAGTAATGGTTGGTATCACCCTTCAATCATAAAATTCCTTATTTATTCTATAACCATTCTATGTAGGTATCTTTGAGTTTCGTTGTCCCTAGTACGACTTTTTGGTTTTAAAGAACGACACCCATATTTAGAGAGGTGATCAATGTATTATGAATCTTGTTATAGGAATAACCATTGATGAATAATTGGTTCAATAGGATAGTCATTCCTTAGGAATGGTCATCCATTTATGACGTTCTTTGGTAAACTCTGGAGTAGAGGGATTGGGACGTTAATGTAAGATAATCCCACTACTCAAGAGTACATTTTGGGACTCACATGTTTTCACAGGACATTCAGTTTAACATTTCTTCTTCCTTGTGAGATGTTGACATAATGATCTTGGTTCGTGCAACGTCACTTGGGTGTTTAAAGTGTTTCTGAATTATTGCACTTAGGAGCATTCATTATTTTCATTCCATGACATAGACACTCCTATCGTGGGTAGTGTCACATCTGTTTCTGTAAATATTCTGGTGCCTAGTTTGGAGCATGACTAGATAATGGTAGTGGTGTGTGAAATTTTTTTGGAATTTATGTTTGTGTACTGAAGATTTATAGTGGTATTGTATGAATGAACATTAATTACATGGGTGAAATAGGGATCAAATTTTAGTTAATGACACATCTATAGGTGATGATGATATTTTCATAAATATTTGACCCGTGATTGTTCGTTTGACCATATATATGACCTAAGTTAACACTTAGTGTGCTCTTCCAATTGAGATGAGTTGGTCCCCTATCATGACCTCATTCTGGAGGCTCTTAGAGTGCATTAGTATTGTGCTCTACAATAGTTAATGTTCATTGGGCTTGATAAGTATTGTCATCTAGGTGATACAGGGGATGTGTAGAAATTTGGGTTATGCCTTTGTTCATACAAGGGAATGATAGTTTTAAAGTATCCTAATGGTGGCTTGGCTTGGGAAGGTCACCATAAGTTGGGTAGGATCTTTTGTATACATGTGTTTGGTGTTGATATCATATTAATGGCATGTAGTCAATTTAACTATGGGTTTGGTTTTCACAGGTCAACAATGTCATTCAAAGAAAATGTTGTAGCTTGGGGTTCTAAAAAAGTTAAACGTGTGTTGGGCATTCAAGAATGCAATGCAATGATATAAATGAGAATTCATGACCTTCGGTATTTTTTTGGTGTTGTATTAGCTCTTGATGACTTCTCAGGGATGATAAATTTATAAGGTGGGTAGATTGTAATGTCCCATTTTTTTATACTAGTATAAAATAGGAATTTTATTGGAATTTTTCAATTTCTGAATTGTTCTATTTTTAAAACCATTATTTCCAAACAATTTTTGAGAGTTCGGTTTTTTAATGTGTTGATAACCAGCTTGGGCAAAGGCTCGAGTAGTTTCAAGGAAGGAAGGATGGGTTTTGGGAGAACTGGATCAGGTAGTGACATTTGCATGGGCTACATACGGTTAGACGAACCATGAAGGTTAGCTGTGTATGATAAAATAGGTGAGCAGTAGTGGACACATGGTTTGTGCATTGTCTGTTAGAATGCATGAGTCAAACCATGCAACCGACCTAGTTTTGAGTTTTAGGTAATATTTAATTTCAATAAATTCATGGATGAAAGGAATTTATTTAAATGGGCTAGTGCGGGTTTCAATTGTTTAAATTAAACATGAGATAATGAAATTAAATTATGTTTATATGGATTAGTGATTTTATTAAATAGAGATGAAAATAATTAATTTTTTTAAGTGTTTATTTTTTTTGGATTATTTATATAATTAAATTGGGATGAGGGGAATTTAATTATATGACATTTAAAAGAAGATTTTGGGGTTATCAAAGAAGGTTAATATTAATTGGAAATATTAACTGATGTGTAATTTAGGTGCTGAGGATTCATTTAATTGTTTTCAATTTAAAGAGAAATTTAATTAATTAATGTGAAATATATATTTTATTTAATTAAATTCAATTTTGAGAATAATTTCATTAGTCATTGCAAAATGTGGGTTATTATTTAATTAAATTGAGGTTGAAAGAATTTAATTAAATAATTATGATGACTATAATTTTTAAATTTAAATAAATATTGTTTAGAGAATCTAATTAAATAATAAGAATTGGAGAAATTATTTAATTAAATTCCATTAGGATGAATTTAATAAAATTATGATTAATTATGTGTATTGTTTTCTTAATTAAATTATGTTGAGATAAATTAATGAAATAATAATGATTTCGAAGAATAATTTTTTTAAATTCAGTTGGAAATAAATTTAATTAAATGGTATGTAAAATTTAGAGTTGGTTCTTTATCTACATAAATTCAATGTTACGATGAATTTCATTATTTGATGAAAATGGTGGATTTATATAATTAAATAATGTTGAGATAATTTAGGTCAATACTGATGTGTTGGATAATTTATTTAATTAAATTCATTGGAGAAGAATTTCATTAAATGATGTGTTAAAAGTCGGGCTGATGTTTTATCTATTTAAATTCATGATTAATATTAATTTAATTATTCGATGAAAAATTATGGTTTAATTTAATGAAATTATGTTGAATAAATTTAATAAAATAATAATGTGTTTGAGAATTTATTTAATTAAATTCTTATGAGAAGAATATAATTAAATGATGTGTAAATGGAGAGTTTATCAAAGAAGTGTTTCAGTTAATGGATAATAATAAAAATATGGTAGTTATTATTGTTATTATTATTATTATATTACATTAATTATTGAAATTATTTGAACGAAAATGGGGAGGGAGTGGCACACAAGCTAGGTGAGGTGTGACCCCCCCCCTGTCGGCTCTCCCATTGGTGGAGCACCACCCATCCCCCTCGGTTCCCTCTCCTCACTCCAGATCGTTGTAGTATCTTCATGGAAGCTCTATGTCTTAGTGAAGTGAGTCCTTCCTCATGCATTTAGTTGTTCACATTGGCTATTTCACCACTCTGTATCCCATGAAGAACACATAGTGAAGCACTCATGGGTGGAACACCACCCCTCCCCATATCTCCTCTTCTGGTGGTTATCTACTTCTGGTTCCTTTACTAATGTTGTCCATCTAAGTGATGTGAGTCCTTCTCCATGAATTTCGTTATTCAAATAGGCTATTCAGCTCTACGACACACAGTATCATTTAGGCCAACACCCTATATTCAGGTTTAATTCGGTTTCTTCTTTTCGTCCAGTTCAAGGTGGTGCGAAATATGAATAAGACCTATTGGTCTATATTTTGACAATAGTCACCGAAGACGATGCCTTTCAGCTCGATACTGTTCACCTCTATCATTCTTGATTTAGGAAATAAACATTATAAATGGTTTCACACCCCTTGAATTTGATCCTTGTGGCTGTTTAGTGTCATAGTTAATGTTTTGGGTGTGTGTTGGTCCTCACATCACTAATTATGAGTATTAGTTCATGGTTTTTAGGTGTGATGATAAATTCTGAGTACATTTGAGCTTTTATTGAGGTTTGTGTATGTGAGTGAGTTTCGGATTGACTTGTGATGCTTTGGCTCAACCAAATTTGTTGAGGTAGGGTTCTCAACATTTCCTAATTAATAAAATGTAGTTTTGTTAATTTTCATCATTTAACAAAGTTTACTACAATGTTTGAATACAAATTATATTGGTGGGATTTGATGATAAGTTATGAATTGAATATATGCATTGAGATAATCATTATTAATGGATTAATTATGATATATTAAATTGGTTAAGATGATATAATTAATTATGAATTAATTATTTTACTTGAGATAATAATTATTGGGGGATTAATTATAAGATTTAAAATTGGATAAGATGATATAATTAATTATTAATTAATTATATTAATTTATATTATAATTATTATGGTATAAATTATGAGATATTAAAATGGTTATGCTGAGATAATTAATTTTGAAATAATTATGTTCTTAAAATAATAATTATCGTGGTACTAATTATGATATACTAAATTGGTATATTTGAGATGATTAATTATGAATTAATTATGGGATTTGAGATGATAATTTATTGGAAGATTAATTGTAATATATTTAATATGTTATGTTGAGATAATTAAAAATGAATTAATTATGTGTTATGGGATAGTATTATTGATAATTAATCGGGGGATTAATTATTAGTTTTTTTGTGACTAATCATAGATAATTAATTTTTGAATTAATTACATCATAAAGTGAAGGTTTCCATATGATAATTAATTTAGTAATTAATTATGTTTTATTGACATGGTTTCCTAATAACTAGTTAATTTTCTAATTAACTATAGTAAATTTTGTTATCGAATAATTGTTGAGTTAACTGAATGACTTGTTCTATTCAGCTAAATGTTGAATCAGTAGTGTTATTGATCATGAAAATTATTTAATAAATTAATTATAGTAATAATTGGTGAATGGTAACATGAACATTAATTGGTGTGTGAGTACGGAATGGTAACGTAGACATTCGGGGGTGACTGAGAATTGAATGGTAACATGGAAAATCATGGATGGGTGAGTATGGAATGTTAACATGGACATTAATGGGAGGGTGAGTAAGGAATGGTAACACGGACATTCGTGGTGGTTGAGTATGGAATGGTAACATTGACATTCCTGGTGTGTGAGTATGGAATGGTAACATGGACATTCATGTGTGCATGAGTATGGATGGGTAACATGGACATTCAAGGGTGTTTGAGCATGGAATGATAACCTGTACATTCAAGTGTGTGTGAGTACGGAATGGTATCTTGGACATTCATGGGTGTGTGCGCAGGGTTTGATAACATGTACATACAGGTGTCTGAGAGTTATGGAATGATAACGTCATTCAAATGGAATAAATAGAAGAATGGTAAAAATGATAATTCTATTGTGTTCCTAAACAACAAATATTAAATGATGTGATAAACAGTTCAATATAGATTATATATATATACATTGTTCCTGTTCAGACTATTTGTAGCTATGATCCTAAGAAGGTATCTCTATCTTGTGTCCCTATAGAACCTGGATGGGTTTTTGGTTATTTATTCAATTTTGTTATTCCTTTGATATACATTCACACTATTTAATTTTATTACATTATCTAGATTGATCTAGACACCGGTGGTCGCAGACTGCTATGATTTATACCTCAAACTCTATTTGGGCCTCTATTGCACTGGAGTACCCGAGTAGACTCTACTTGTTTACATGAACTTGTTCATTTCAAATTTATGTTGCTTATATATGAGATTTAGGATAAAAGGACCAAGTGGTAGCTTGGGATGCATGTAGAGATCACACTTTCAAATTTTGGCCTTTGAATTTTTTATATTAAGATGTAAAGCATGCTGATTTTTGTAATTATTTCAGATATATATCACTATGACATGAAATCATTGTATAAACTGGACTTATCCATTTTTATTTTTCAGTTCATTATTGTTTTATATCTCCTTCCACTGATGTCATAGTTTGTCATATATTTCCATTGTGCACTCAGAATATAAGGGTATAGTCTCCCCCACTAACTATCCGTTGACCCTCACTGCTAGTCGGCTGCCTCTGGCATATAGGGATAACCACTCGAGGTCATGTGGTGACAGATCGAGATATCTATTTGAGGGTAAGCTAGTTCCGGAAGTTAGAATGTTTAATCAAAGGGTCAGGGTTTCATTAATTTTTTCCATTGTATTTCTATTTTGTGTTTGTAGACATGAGACCATGAAAGCGTCTATGCTTTGTTAATAATATTTTTTTTGGACTGATCACCCCTCACACATGAAATTACCTGGTGGTTAGGGATGGGAATTGTAGTTTAAATTGTTCGAGGATCAAGTTGATATGATTTGACCCTGAGTTACTGGTGTATTTTCTGCTTCTTATTGATTTTGAGAGTTTTGAAAATTTTCCTTGGCCTAATATAGAAAGGATATTTCATTACATGCATTATCTTAGGAACTGTTTGATTCACATTCTATGCATACGATATCCCATGTAGTTTCACTAATAGGACATCTGCTAATTTTGATTGTGTTACTTTGGTGGAATGTCTTGTTTTGATAAAATTCAACATGTCAACTTGTATAACATGTTTATTTGATTATATTCTATGATTCTATGTTATAACATGTTTCTTTTTTACCAATTATGATGACATTAGTGAAAATTCTTGATGTTTAATTGACTGCATGATTGGAAATTTATTGATTTAATTTACAATAGGATCCTATTTTAGATATAAGGTGTATGAGGGGCTTATAACTAGGAAAAGGGTAACCCATGTAATGGAATAATTGAAAAATTGATTCTAAAGCTAAGAAAATTATTAATGGAAATTTAATTTGATATTTGGGAGCCAAAAGCTATTGGTAAGAGGTATGGGAACCATATCGATTGGTAGATGGCCACCCATGTGATTGATCCTCGTATAACCATAATGCTTTTGATAATGGTTATAAATTTAAAACTGTAGAGTTTTATGTAATGAACTATTATGTGGTTTTTTAAGAACTTGTTTGTTGTGAATAAACGGGAATCTCAGAGTTTTCCTTTTGATTAAAAGGAATTTAGATGCTAAATTTATTATTTAAAATGAAATGACGCTACATGTTAAATGTTAAAGATGATGTTTGTAATATCTTGCCAGTTTTTTCAGTAGCGCATTGTTTGAAAACCAAGTTCTTTATTGTGGAATAATATATGTGGGTTTGTTAAATCTCTTTAAAATATTGAGAGGATGAAATTAATTAACTTATTGGAGAAAATAAACAGGGTCTTTTGATCCAAATGTTTCCTGTTTTGCGTGACCAATAGATAAGGTTGGCACATTTTCTTCATAAGGGACTTGCTTTAGTAGGTATCCCCCTTAGAGCATAAGATGCTTGTATCCGCTATGATATTTTCAAATTGGTAACTCTAAATGACGTTTTACCTAATATGTATTTAATGTTTAAATAATGACACCCAATTTTTAAGAGGTGATCATTGTATCTTAAATCATTATATGGGAATAAGCATTGAAAAATGATTGGATCAGTAGGACAGACATGCCTTGGTCATGGTCAGATATTTAATATTGTATCAAGTAAACTCTGGAGTATCGATATTTGGGAGTTATGATATGATCGTCCCACTACTTTAGAGGAATGTTTGGGACTTTGGTGTTTTGACACACTAATCGGTTTAAAATTTCATCTTCAATGCATGATGTTCACATTGTGATTGTGCTTCATGAAACATCACCCATTAATTTATAGTGTTTCTAAAATAGAACACTTAGAAGAAGCCAGTCATTTCATTCCAACACATGGACACTCCTAAGGTGGGTAGTGTCACTTCGGTTCCGGAAAATATGTTAGTGCTTTCTTGGAAGCATGACTTGATAAGGTAGGTGGTGTGATTTTTTTGGAAACTATGTATGTGTTTGGAAGAGTTATTAGAGGTGATGTTTTAATGAATATGAATACCTTGACTGAAAAAAGGCATCTGGTTTTGGTTTATGATGCATCAGTAGGTGAAGTTGTGCTTTTCGTAAATAGTTAGCGGGTGATAGTTCATTTGACCTTGTGGGTGACCTGTATTTACACATAGTGTGATCTTCTGATTGAGATGAGTAGGACCCCTATCATTACCTTTTCCTAGAGGCACTGAGATAGTGTCGGTCTTACATTGTGATAAATGTTTATAAGTCATTGGTCTTGACAAGGAGTAGTTATCTAGGTGGTAGGGAAGATGTGTAGATCATTTTTTCATGCCCTTGTGCGTGCTATGGAACGACTATTTTAGAGTAGTCTTATAAGGGATTTTCTTTGGAAGGTCACCAAATGTTTGGTATGGAATTTTGTATAAATGAGATTGGTGTTGAAATCAATTTAAAGGCGCGTCACCTGTTTAACGATGGGTATGGGATTCACAGGATGACAATGAAATTTAGGGAAAGAGTTGTGGATTGGGATTCAAAAATGGTTAAAGGTGCATTGGATTTTTATGAATGCAATGTAATCCTTAAAATAAGACTTCTGGAACATGGTGGGTTGGTTGTTGTTGTAGTAGTAACTGATGGATTTTTGGGGATGATAATTACTGTTGGTTTGTAGATTGTAATGTCTCGTGTTTTTGAACTGGGTTAAAATATGAGTTTTTTTTTTGAATTTTTTCATTTACATCATAATTATATTATTAAAACAATGCTTTGTAAAAAAAAATTCAAGGTGGGATCTTTTAAAGCACTGAAAAAGGGTTTTGGTTAACGTTCAATGAGTTTCCCGGATGGCAGGAAGGGTATTGAGAGAACTGAACTAGGATGTGACATTCACATTGGCTATGCTCAGTTAATCAAACTACGTGAGTCAGCCATGAATGAAAAAAGAATTTTCTAGTAGCAGACACATAGTATGCATATAGTTTGTTAAACTATGTGAGTCAATCCATGCGGTCTACCGAGTTTTGAGTTTCAGGTTAAATTTACTTTTATTTAATTCATGGATGAAAATAATTTAATTAAATGAGTTATTGGGAGTTTTATTTAATTAAATCAATGCTGAGAGAATTTAATTAAATAATGTTGAGATAGAGATGTTTTTTATTTAAATAGATATGTTATTTTTTAAATTATTTTAACTGATAATGTTTGGGAGTTTTTATTTAATTAAATAGAGATTAGGGAAATTTATTTAAATGACATGGAAATGATGAGTTGGGGTTTTTCGAAGATGTTTAATGATAAATGGTAATATTAAATGTTTTTTAAATGATTTCTCGGGGTATAATTGAATTTAAATCCTGGAAATGATTAATTAAATTAATTAATGAGATATGGAGGTTTTATTTAATTAAACTCAAGGATAAGAAGAATTTAATTAGTCATTGCAATATAGGGGTTATAATATAATTAATTTTTTGTTAATAGTATTTAATTAAATAATTTTTATGGGTTTAACTTTTATATTAAATTAAATTATGTTCCTAGAATTTAATAAAAACTCCTAAATTGGAGAAATTATTAAATTAAATTATGTTTTAATGAATTTAATTAAATGATAATTAATAAGGTGCCAGGTTTTTTATTTAAATTATGTTGAGAAAATTTAATCATATAATAATGATTGTGAAAATTTATTTTATTATATTCGGTTGAAAATGAATTTAATTAAATGATGTGTCAATTGCGGATTTCTGATTTAATGTTATTAAATTCAGTGATAAGATGAATTTAGTTATATAATGAAAGATGGTATTTTTATTTAACAAAATTTTTTTGAGAGAATTTAATTAAATAATAATTTGTTGGAGAATTTATTTAATAAAATTCGTTCGACAAGAATTTAATTAAATCATGTGTTAAATGTGGAGTTGTGGTTGTATATAAATAATTTATAGGTTAAGATAAATTTAACTAGTTTATAAAAAAATGGGTGGATTATTTAATTAAAATGTGTGGATACAATTTAATTAAATAATTATTTGTTAGAGAACTTATTTAATTAATTTTGTGGGAGAATAATTTCATTAAATGGGTGAAAATGACGAGTTTATCAAAGATTTATTTTAATTAAATGATAATAATAATATGGTTATTATTATTATTATTATATTTTTATTTTTTAAAATAATTAGAATGGACATAAATATGGAGAGGCACATGGCCTGGGGGAGGCACGACCCCCGTCCCCACCCCCACCCCAGCCCTCCTATAGGCGGCACACAACCTGCCCCACTACTCCCTCTCTACATGCTAGATCATGGTGGTCTCTTCAAGGATGCCGGACATCTTGGTGAGGTGAGTCCTTCTTCATGCATTTCATTGTTCACATCAGCTATTTCATCTCTCCTTCATGATCTTTTTTCATCCCAGTGAGGTGATTCCTTCTCCATGCATTTCATTGTTTACATCAGTTGTTTCAGCTCTCTGTCAACCGATCTCCATCAGGCTGAAAACCATTATTTTGATTTAATTTGGTTTATTCTATTCATCCAGTTATAGGTGGTGTGGAAGATGTTTTGGGACCCGTTGGTCCATATTCCGATGATCACTGCTGAAGGCGAAGCAGTTCATATCGATTTGGTTCACCATAATCATTATCATGAAAGGATATATACATGATAATTGGTTTATCTCCCATGGAATTAGATGCATGTGGTTGTTTAGTGTAACATTTAATGTTTTGGGTGTGTGTCAGTACTATCTGCACTAATTATGGGTGTCGGTTCATGTTTTTTATGTGATACGATATATTCTGAGAGCACATGTACTTTTCTTTGAGGTGTGTGAACCCATGTAGGTTTCGATTTTACTTAGGAAGCTTTGGATCTTCCAAATTCATTGAGGTAGGGTTGTCAACTATTATTAATTAGTAAAATGCAGTTTTGTCGATTTACAACTTTTTATAAAGGTGACTGTAATGTTTGAATAAATTGTTTATTGGTGGGATGAGATAATTTATTATAAATTAATTATGTGCTTTGTGATAAAAATATCAAGGTATTAATTATTATATATTAAATTGGATATGATGATATAATAAATTATGAATTAATTATGTTCCTCAAGATATTAATTATGAGGGTATTTATTATGAGATGTTAAATTGGATAATATTATATGATTAATTATGAATTAATTATCTTATTTGGGAGAATATTCTTTTGGGGAGTAATTATATGAGATATTAAATTGTTTAAGATGAGATAATTAATTATGAATTATTTATATGGATTATGATAATAAATATCGAGGGATTAATTATGATATATTAAATTAGTTATGTTGTGATGATAAATTTTGAATTAATGATGTTCATTGAGATGATAATTAATTGGATGATTAATTATGTGAGTTTAAATTGGTTAATTTGAGATAATTACTTATGTGTTTTGATATTGTAATGTAGAAAATTAATCGAGGGATTAATTATGATATTTTGATTGAGGGGTATACTAAGATAATAAATTTTTGAATTATTTATATGATATAGATATGGTTTCATAGATATAATTAATTTATGAATTAGTTATTTGTTATTAAAATAGTTTCCTTATGACTAGTTAATTATTAAAGTTACTATAGTAAATGTTGTGATATATTAATTGTTGAGTTAAATAAATGACTTGTGTTTAAATAATTTTCAAATTATTAATGATATTGATTATGATAATTAATTGATAAATTAATTATATTAAGAAGTGGTGAATGTTAACATGGATATTCATGGGCATGTTAGTATAGAATGGTAACATGGTAATTCATGTGTATGTGAGTATGGAATGGTAACATGAACATTCATGGGTGTGTGAGTATATAATAGTAACATTGAAATCCATGGTGCATGAGTATGGAATGGTATTAGAGACATTAATGGGTGCGTGAGTAAGGAATGGTAATATGCACATTCATGGGTGCGTGGTAATGGAATGGTAACTTGTACATTCTTGGTGCATGAGTATGGAATGGTAACATGGAAATTAATTGGTTCTTGTATATTTAATGGTAACATGGAAATTCATGGGTGTGTGAGTAAGGAATGGTAACAATGGACATTCATGGGTGCGTGATCATTGAATGATAACTTGGACATTAAAGTGTGTGTGAGTTATTGATTGATAACATCATTCAAATGGGTGAAATATAAGAATTGTAACATGGCCATTATTTTCTGTGATCAAAAAAATAAATTTAAATAATGTGATAAATAGTTCATTATAAATTATATATATATATATATATATATTTCCACTTCAAACTCTTTCCATATAGGATCTAATGGAAGTATTGTCTTCTTATGTCCCTTTGGAACATGGACTAGTTGTTGGATGTTTTTTCAATTCTCTTATTACATCAATATAATTTCATGTTGTTAAATTTTGTTTTATTTCCAAGATTAATCTAGAAACGAATGATCCCAAACTACTGAGATTTATATCTCACACCTTATTTAGGTAGTCATTTCATGGGGTACCCAAGTAGACACTATTTGTTTATAGGACCTTGGACGTTACCTATTTAGGTTTCTTGTACATGGGATTTAGATTAAGGGACCGAGCGGGAGCTCGAGATGCTCGTGGAGATCACCCTTGAGGATTTAGGATTTTAATTTCTTATAATGAGATGTAAATATGAGTGATTTGTTTACTACATTCTGATATACACCACTATGACATGTATGCATTGTATAAACCGGCATTGGCCATTTTCATTATTCAGTTTATTAGTGTTTTATATCTTCTTACGCAGTTGATTGTGTTTATTATCTATTTTCATTGTGCACTCTGAATATAAGGGTATAATATCCCCAATAACTATCAATAGACCCTCACTACTAGTTTTTATCCTCTAGCGTATGGGGATACACTTTTGGCATCATGTTGCGATAGGTCCAGCTACAGGTTCAAGGTAAAGCTACGTCGGGAAGTTACATAGGAATAGAGAGAGAACATATGCTCACCATGGGGGGAGACCATTGGAGCTTTCCTTGAGGAATTATCTTTCTTAATAGTGACTTCATTGTTAGGGTAAAAATTTCTAGGTAATAAATGAAATCAATCACATTATATTTTTCCTACATTTGATATTATTGGAAGTATAATGGAAGTGGCATACCACATAGACTTTAGTTCTCGCAATCTTTGTATACACGATATATTCTATGTGTCACAACATTGGATATATATACCTTACCATGTTCATTTTATTGAATATGAGGATATTGATCTAGAGACTAATTAATATAATGGCGAATATATGGTATTGGGCATTTGTTGATGCAATAATTATTCACAAGGAAATATTGTACCACATGTCTAGATTTGGTGAAATCATTGATGGAAACAAGAGGAGCCTTGGTTGCGTGAGTTGGATGTTCAAGATCCGTGGCATGTGTTGTTTTTTAATGAAAACAATAGATACTTCATGGGGATGAGTATGTATTATAGGGGGATAATTATCTTATCCTGGGTTTTTATGATAAAACCTCCTTATTAGTTAATTTTAAATAAGTAAAGGAATGTGAAAATGTAATTTTTTCAATATTAATTACATATCATATTTATTAAATTCATTTTGTAAAGGTAAAATACAAAATAAATATTGTAATGTTATATATAATATATTCAAAGTTAATAACTATGTTAGTGAGGGAATTTGAGTCCTGTAGACCCTCAGCATTGAAAAAAGAAAAGTATTTAATATATTATTTTAGTAATGCATTATTAATCCAAAATAGTTTAAGATCAATAAAATGGTGATTCATATGAGAAATATGATATAACATCTAGGTTTAAGATGTTGGGTTTATCCTAGGAAGGGGGCATACAATGTTTGCATTGGATGTTTGGTCAGATCACAAATTTGGATATTTTATTTAATATATTTATTATATTTTAATAAAAATAATTTAATATATCAGATATGGTGCATTGAATGAGAAATTTGAAAAAGTCATTAGGTCTAGGATATGTGTTTTACCATTTATGAGATATTAATATTGTGGGTTGTAATTTTAGTCAATTCACTATGGATATTTGTTATTTTATATTTTTAATATTTTATTTACAAAAAACAATTAATGAGGCAAACATGGTAAATCCTATGGGAAATCCAAGAACACCATTTGGTTTGGGATGTGGTGTTTACCCTGGGTGTGGAATATATTTTATACAAGTTGAGTGTTTGGTCATGTCACTCATTGATTTAATTTATTTAATATATATATATAAAATAATTGGTTTTACTAATTTAATTTAAATCCAATTTTACAATTCATTTTATGACACAAAACATTTGAACCACCATTAAAACACACCGAATGGTTATAATCTGTTATTTTTTCACACACATTATCCAAAATAAAATTTGAACACCATAATTAGGTGAAAATAAACCATAAAAATCATTTTTCTAAAACAATTGATTAAAAATGAGATTAAAATTATATTATTAAAATTAATTTTGTTGATAATAAAAAGATCGATTCATCAGTAGATTTTTTGGATTAATTTGTTCATGTTTAATAGAAATAAATTGGGTTGTAGGTGATTGGAAAAACAGGTTCGATCAATTCCTCTTGAAATATTTGTGCAATGTGTCATTCTTCATTGTTGTAGTGTGCCTCTATAATTAAGAAAACCATTTTATATTTCTATAATGGGTTTTTATTTTATTTTCCATTCTATTATACACCATAATTATTAATATAAAAAAGGTTAAAATACATAAAAAAGAAGAAGACTGATCAATAGTGTAAAATTATAACCCTAAAAATTATCAAATGATAATTTTAATTGGATTACTAAAATATAACTTATTTATATAATTTATGAAATTATATCTAAAAAACTATCAAAGGATAATATTAAAATTAATTAGAAGATAATTTCAATGATTTATTGCAAGATAAATTATCGAAATGATTATAGGGTCAAAATGTTTAATTATATTGGGTAATCTATAAAAGAATTTTAAAATGATTTTAATTTTTGAAATTAATAAAATAAAATTTTTAATGGATATTTTAAAACAGAAGTGTTATTATTAAATGATAATTTACAATTATCATAATGAGAAAAAAAAATTTATTTTTATAGTTAAAATTATAATTTTCAAATAATTGATTATAAATAATTTATAATCACATGTGATAATATAAACGAGAATTTGAAAATTTTCCTCGATGGTAAATTATCATCACAATTGATTATCTAAACGATGAAATGAAAATTTTATTGAAGAGATAAAATGTTATCTAATGTGATAATTTTAATTATAATTTAAAATTATACATTAATAAGAAATATAATCATATGTGACATAATAAATGATAATCTAGAAATAATCCAAGAGAGCTTAAATATTATTGAATGTGATATTGTATTCCTTTTAACTAGGAAATTTAAATTTAAGGATCTTTTGATGAATCTCAAGGATTTTATATGTCACCATTGATGATAGTAAACAAGATAAGAAATGTTCTTTACTATTGTGTACTTCACTCCTGATATTGAAAAACATAGGGTTGTATTTCCATTCTGGACCATCAATTCCTTTTGAGGTTGGAGTATTATACCTTCTTGGGTTTCCATTAACACATTTTCCATTGATTATTATATTTTTTTTGCATTTTGATTATGTAATCTTGATTTTGATCTCATGTGAGCATCTATGTGTTGCCTATAAGACCCATTTTGATTCCATGAGTGATATTAAGGTATATTTTATCAAGGTTTTATTTCAATAACTTCTGGTTTGGTATTTTTTTATAAACTAATATTGATATAATATTCCTACTAGTGTGATTTCTATATAATTTTGTTAACATGACTTGGTGGTTTTTAGAGGTATTTGAGATAGGTGGAACATAATGAGATATTCATCCCTTATTTGGGGAAAATAGTTGATTGTCATTATAGAGAAGACTAGCTTGAGAATAGTGTGGAGGTAGAAGGAATACATGGAGTCATGTCAAGGATTTTCCTAAGGATGCCTTTATTTTCAATATTCTATATGCCTCAAGATTTTCAAGTGAATGTGACTTCTAGTTATACTTTTAAAGATGATACATGTGACACAAATATATTAAGGGATAGATGAAATTGGATATCACCTCCATGACACCACGAAGACACCATAAAAGGGATTCTTTTCTTCTTCATATTCTATAAGGTATCATCTGGAATGGAGCCAAAGCTAGTACATTCAGGGGTTGTAGCAGCTTCATTAGCATACATGTTCTCATTATTATTATTTTTATGAACATCCTAAAAAAATTATTATTATGGAATAAAATTTAGACATGAGAACATCATGGTAAGTACATGTTTGGGGTTTCCTACTATTTTACATACTATCACCATACATGGTAGTTTTGATGGTCTTGTATATTCTAAAAGAGACCTAGTGAAGGGAGAGGGCTCTGTCGTTAATGGATGAGTTGGATTATAATAGTGGTGGAGTAGACTGAGATAGAATATGAAGGACCCCAAAAATGTTTTATTTATCATCTGTTTTATTCTGGAATGGCTTCAATCATTTGGAGATGCTTTTATTTTCATTAAATTTGTTCAACTAACCTTTTCTACATCATTACTCTATATATTTATTATATAATTATTATTTATTATTGATTTAATGAAGTGGTACAGAGGGTATAGTCACTCCATTGATGAAATCAGACCCTCAATTCTAGTTAGAATAATCTTGTAGAACAGGATTCACACATGAGTTCTTGTGTTAATTTGGCTCAGGAAGGGTGGTTCAGATTGGGATATTATAATTTGTCCCCCTTCGATGTCCTGAGGAAGTATCTCATGGATGATAATTCCAATTTAATTAATTATAAATAAATTATTATTATTTATATGATTATTGTAAAATATATTACCAAGGATAAATGGAAAAAATATAAAATTACATAACAACTACAATTTCCAAGAAGGATACATAGTCGATAACCAATGGAAGCTCTATAACACTCTTATGTTTGAATTAAATGAAATTTTAGTATCCCATGGAAATTAAACAGAGGTAAATTTATTATTTTTTAATTATAACCTTCATAATAACTCATCCAAGATCTGTACCTTTGCTACATATTTTCTAAATGATGTTTTCCCACTCCTTACATACTCCAAGTCTTAATTATTGCAAAATCCTCATTTGAAATCAATGGATAAATGTTATATCATTCTAAATTAATATAAATTTAATAAAAGTTAGACAATGGTGTATAAAGACAACTTAACACCAAATAAAAACTTATATTCAACATCATAGAACATCATCATGAAATGTTGATCCATTCCCCCAATGTTTGTGGAAAATTCCATAATTAGGTTGTGGAATTTTCATCTATTCATCAAACCAAAATAAATACAATGATAATTATTATAAAAATATGATTATTATAATGAGTATTTAATGATAATTTAGACATTATTGGATCATAGGGACTATGAAATTCTTATAAGAATCATCAAGGTTGAAAAAAATGAGCATCCAACACATGAAGGATAATGGAGACAAGATCAATGATGAATATAGGATATAACAAGTATTCTGCAACAATATGCTTTTAAATACCCCATAGATCTAGGGGAACACATATAAGGTGTAATTCATGAATCCTTGATGTGAGGCTATCCAATATTCTATATTATAAAAACTATCAAAAGGGAGATAAAATGTCCAAAAGGAAAAAAGAATACATCAATAGATTAATCACTATAAAAACCAACAAATAAAAATCTATGATTCAAAATATATCCTAGCAGTCACCAGCCACCTGTTGTTGGATCATCAGCTATCCCTTGAATCAAGATGAGCTTCTAGAACTCTGTGCCCCAATAGAGAGGTGGTTGCTTCTGAAATAGAAGTGAATTATTTAGAACATCCCCATTGATAACCCAGGCATCGACACAGTCACTAAGATTCCATTAGTTTCTAAAAAATCCCCTTCAATATATTTATAAATCTCCCATCAAGGATCCACTCCTATTTCTCTAAATGAGTCACCTAGTGGGTGAAATATTTAAATTCCATCCAAAATTCATAACATCAAATTGTATGGAATATAATATTCTCCCAAATATTGTTCTACATTCCCTCAAGTAACATTGGTTGTATTAAAATCATTCTTCCTGGTCTACATTGATCTTTATCAACAAGGATTATTCCAATTTAAATACTCAAATTCCATCACATCACTTCATGGAAATACTAATTCCAAAACGTGCTTCTAAATATTCTTGTTAAACACTATACATTGATAATATAATAATAGAATGAAATAAAAAATCAACATTCACCATGTTTTGGATCACCGCATGCTTTATTTTGGACACTCTACATTGTCATAAACTGATTCCGCATAAAGAATTAATGTTACCCACATTATAGGAATCACTATATAGAAAATGTTTTATATAGTCTGATGTCACATTCATTATGGATAAGTTCCATCATATTCAATTAGATGGAAACACGGGTTATGATTCATTACCATCAAATATTTTCTAGTTTCAAATCAGACCAACAATACTCAACCAACCAAATATTTCACAAAGATTCCAAACATTCTATAAAATTCATAGTTAATACATAAACTCCTCCATTGCACACATTATGGTGAAACCATTATTAATCCTTCGGAATGAATATTCTTCCACATGGATATAATGAAATAGTTCTTTCCCATAGCTTTCCTTTGTGAAAAACCAGTGATTTGGGTATTATGGGAGGCAGTGGTGGCTCCTTTCCAGAGTTTTCCAAATTTCTAATTTTCCATCAGTGAATCAACACATAAACATCATCAGATCTGTGCGTCGACATGTCAATGCATCAGCAATTCAGTGGGTCAGCATGTCAGTGTATCCGCATGTCAGTGAATCAGTATTGGTGAGTCGGGGGTGTCAACATCAGTGATTCAGGGGTGTCAGCAATGATGTGTCTGGGGAATCAGCATCAGTGAGTCAAGGGCATTAGTATTTTTATTTTAGGGCATCGGTAGTTCATTACGTCAGTTGGTCATGGCGTTAGTGGCTCAAAATCTGTAGGTCACATCTATAGCTCAACGGTCGGTGGATCCACATCAGTGACTCACCCATCAGTTACTCATATACTATTTTCCTAGATTTAGAGTTTTTCCCCTCAAAGGTCTTATTTGATGTAAACTGATATGAAATCATTCATTGAGACTTTTTAAGGGTGTTTCAAAGGTTTTTAATTATATCATTAAATATCCTATCATCTTAGAATATTTTAGATACTCAAACCATGTGATCTTGACCATAATTCGATGATTAATATATTATAAAACCATAATTACATTAAATGAGGATCTCACTTCTCAATGATGGGATATTCGCTTCTATTTGTGTTATTTATTCCCCCTTGGTGCATCTAGAGCCATCCTCCATATACTATTTTTGATTTAGTGAAATATCTCTCCTCAAAAGTTTTCCTAGAAGTTATTCCATGTTGTTCATGTGATCCTTTTTCTTGATGGAAGGAGGAACATCGATCCATTGATCATCTAGTAGGAATTTCATTTATACATCTTAAATTGTGCACCATGTGGGATGCGTGTACTATTGATTTTTCATGAGGAACAACTAAAACCATTTTTTAAAATTAAAAATGAAAAATAAGTAAATATGATCAAAGGATAGTGCAGTAATTAAATAACTAGTAGAGAGTACACTAATGTTTGATGATCGACATTATTTTGCTATCCTTATTGATATTATGATGTATTGTGGTTGTAAAAAATTCTAAAAATCATTGTTCTTTGTTTCCTTTTCATGTGCACTAGTGGTTTTCTATTTTTTTCTCATGCTTTGATAAACGACAGTAACATGAAAACAAAATTTAAGACACATACACTTGGTAAAATAAATGAATACCCTAGGATAAAACCTATAGTGTGATCACCCTAGATATAATTAAGTTGAGTTAAAGAACCATTACTCGTTAAATCTGAATTTATATATACACATCCGGCTAATAGGTGTGGCAGAGTGTTGTGTTCTTTTTAGTTTTTAGGATTTGTGTGAGTTGTGTGGTGCTATTGTTGGGAGCATGATTATGGGTAAATGGGTAGAAAAAAGAGATGGCTTTGTGAGAAGGTAGTGGTGTGGGTGTGTAGTGGTGATATGGTTAAAATGGTAGTTACTGCGATCTTTGTTCGTGAGGACGTTACATGTGGTGTGTTGGTATCCCAATCTGAGCGACTTATTGATTATGGATTGGATGAACTTATGGAATCCTGAACAAAAATTGTTTGAGTTGTGGTCATGGAGCGACATTGGGTTGTGGGACTGTAATGTTTTTATGAACTTGTTGTGTAGTGGGACTGCATTGCAAAATTTTCTGGGTAGCGAGGATGTGGGGATGGTTTATAAGAGAGGGATTGTGCGGTATAATTATGAATAATGATAGTAGGCAGTGGTTGAACATGAGTGTGTAGTGGGACTACAAGTCTGGTTCCTCTTTTTGTATTGATATTGTGGTGGTTGGTAGTTACCCAGTAGTGTTGGAGTTATTGAATTTAATTCATTAATAAATAAGTGGAAACTGGTTGAATGAAAAAGCAGTTGTGTTTTTCCTTTGTAGTGTTTTTTCTGTGGTTGTGCATATATGGGTTGTAACATTGTGGTTATGTATGGGTTTTTTGGATTTATAAGCAATCCATATGTTTTGGATGAGTATTTTCCTACATATATATATTATAGTTCCATTTAATTTCTATATGCACCATACCCTTTTTTATCACTATGTGTCGAACACATCCATTTAATGGGGGAGGGTGTCTTTCCCAGCAACCTAGTGGGAGGATGGAAGGTTGCTCACTAACATTATTCCTCACACCCTCTTCCAGGTTTTCACCACTCAAGAATATCTGGGAATGATATAATTATTTATGGATTACCATTGTCCAAGTTCTTTTGATCAAGGGTTTGTTATATAGGAGAATCCAAGGTGTCTGTAGGATAGGTTTATTTTCCCAATTATCATCGGGATGAGGCCCAAATGACACTGGATGAGAGGTGTGTTTCATGTGGCCTAGGTGTCTATGGATGGGGTTGTGTGAGGTTTGGGGACCAGATATGTGTATAAAGTCTGTGTAAGTGTGACTGCATATGGAATTTTGGTAGCATCAGGATGTTAGCTATCAGGGATGAGTAGTTAACTAGTGGGAAAGTAGTGTGGGTTACCCAAATGTTGAGGTGCACGTACTACTACATTACTTTTCTTCCGTTTTTTTATGGTTGTCTTAGTGAGGCTAGGATAGTTAGTATTCCTTGGGAGGTGATTTGAGGTTCTACTTATTACTCATAGGAACATTATTATGTTCCCTCACATGTTCATGGGTAGATGTAGTTCTCCCAATAGATTATACTTGTATACTCGCCCAATGTTTGTAACATTATTTTTCAAGATTCCAGGAGGACATTGAGGACAGTGTTGGAATTTAAAACCATTGGCATAAAGATTAGTTGTTGTTTCTATATAGTCTCATTTAATTAGGTACGTTACATTTGAAGATAATGTTTTACTTTGTCCAATCATTACATTTGAACATGCATGTGGGATTGGATTGCATATTTACTTTTAGTTATGGTATTTGGAGTTGTTTGTGATTAACCATCTTATCCCCTGATCATGTCCTTTAAAAAGGGAAACTACTTAAATTTTTGTGTGTGATTATATACCCTTGTTTCGAGTCACCAGTTCTGAGCTTATCAAATGCGGGACTCGGGGGGTCATTATATCTCTTTCATCTGGAAGATGTAAGGGTCTGATTGTTTGTTGTCCCTTCCATCATCTAAGAGAATTTGGGTCATGAAAATAAGGTATCAAAGGAATGTTGATAGAAAGGATGGAGTTTTGAGTTATGCACAATGATTACTCCATGGGATGGTAGTGAAACAGTGTTAGACAATCATGGTATGTGAAATTGGTTGTGGAAGATCTTAGGAAACATGATTTTAGGGACCCCTGTGTTACGACGCAAGTACTCTGGACCTATTTAATGGCCAAGTGAGGATACACTGAATGTAGGGTAGAGACCCTAGGAATGTTCAATTATTCATAATTACTTGTTCTCTCATGTTTCATTAGAGTTTAGGGAATTTAAAATAAATTAAAAGTAAAAACAAATTTTAAATAAATTTCCCACACAAATAGCGCTTAGGAGTTCCTTGTTTACCTTTTCAGCTATGGATCCTGAACGTCGCCCCCATGTTGTACGAGTAGTTGATGACCGATAGGATGAACTATATGATAATTAGAGGGATGGTCAAGAGGAGGAGGATGACAAGTGGAAGAAGAAACTTCATTCAATCCAACGACGATCTTTGGGGATGTACAAGGGTAGCGTCTCGTACATGGGGATGGAGAGTTGGATCAATGAGATGGTGAAAACTTTCATCTTGATCCAGGAACAAATATAATATTGGGTTCATCTAGAATTGAGAAAAATGTGGGGAGAAACATGTCATTGGTGGATGATATACCTCAGGGAGAGGAAGGAAACTGAGGTTTTGTGTGATGAATTTGAGAAAGAGTTCCATGTGGAATTACTTCTTTTCATGGTGAACGCAGAGAATAGGAATGATATATTCTCCATCCATTAAGTGAGCTTGTCTTCAAAAGAATTATGGATCAAGATACCGGATCACTAGTGCGTCCTACTAGATCTATTTTAGGATGAGGAGCCTCATGTCAGGTGCTTAGAGGAGGCACTTTGACCTTCCAATTAGTGTGTTGTAACCCCTTTCACTCAACCAACATACATAGAGGTTAATAAGATGGAGTAAGTAGTGGATAAGATGAAATCATTGGGAGGTTCACTGTGAGAGTGGATCCTGTTGACCAAGTCAAAAGGGAAAGCAATTAGCAGCAGGTCTATGCAGTTAGGGCCTTTCATGTTTTGGCCAGTGGGGAGTAGGCTTCAACAGTTCCTGTTTCAATCTCAAAGTCCTCACAATTTCCCCATGGGCTTAGGATTGAGGTTCCTTGTCTATGGAGTCCATGGAAACCTTCATAACTAGTGCTGTTTTTAAACTCAATATATTGGAGGTGAGATGGTTTAGCACCCACCTCAGTAGTAGCAGTTTTCAGTTAGGCCTTTCCAACAGCAGGGGCAGTAGGCTCCCACTCTGATAATGACTGATGGTGCTAGAGGAGTTCGACATCAGGGTTCTCCTCAAGGACCTTATCTAGGGTGTAGTTAGGGAGGTGTTTGATATCATAGTGTTAGAGGATCTGGCTTTGGGTAGCAGCGCGCCATTTTGGTAGTAGTTCCAATAAGTCCAGATGTTGTTCGAGATATGATCATTCTGTTTAGTACTCTTGTGTATGATTTTTTTGATCATGGGCTTAAAACTCCTTTGTTTCACATAGTTTATCCCATGCTCTGGGACTATACATAGAGTTACTTCCCATGACATTACTGTTGAGTACACCATTTGGAGGTCTGACCAATTTTCTAAATGTTTGATGGGAATGTAAACTGATGTATGGGCCATATCAATCCAGTAGGGATCTTATTCTTCTATAGATTCACCCATATTATCTCATAATGGGAATAAAATGGTTGTTTTCTTTGTTCTCCATTATCAATTTATTTCGAAAAAGAGTTGTATTCTCTGATATGATTGACCAACATGTCGCTTTCATTGGCGTGTAGAGTTTTCAAGAGGTAAGCCGATGAGTGTAGCCTATTCTTTCATTATTAGATGAGATATCATCCGAATAAATAGAAACAGAGATAGAGGATGTTCCAAGGGTTTTTAGTGAGTTACATGATGTCTTCCTCAAAGTGGTTATGACTCTACCCCCTCAACGTGATGTTGAGTTCAGAATAGACTTGAAAACTAGAGCATGTTCGATTTCGATGGATCCATATCAGATGGATTCACCTGGGTCACAGGAGTTGTGTATTCATGTTGATGACCTAATGAAGAAGTGTTTTATCTAGACAATTGTGTTATCGTGGGGGTCCCAGTCATGTTCACAGAGAAGGAAGATGATGGTCTGTGATTGTGCAAAGACTATTGGATTCTAAATTAGGTGATGATCAAGAACCACTACCCCCTTCTAAGGATCGATGATATTTTTGACCAGTTAAAGGGAGCATGTTGGTTTTCTAATATTGGTCTATGGTCTGGATATAACCATTTGAGGATAAATGTGGGTGACATCCCAAATAATTATTTTAGGTATACGTATCAGCACTTCATGTTCGTGGTCATTCCCTTCTGTGTCATGAATGCACTATCCATGTTCACGGGTCTCATGAACTCTGTTTTCCGTGAGTACATCGAAAAGTTTTTTTTCATTTTCATCGACAATATATTGATTTACTGATGGTCGTATGACGAGAATGTTGGGAATTTGAGGACTATCATGGAGGTCCCCCAACACCTCCATATCTATTGAAATTTCCCTAAGTGCAAGTTCTAGACGTCAGAGGTGAACATTATTAGACATGTGGTGTCTCAGAAAGAGTTAGTGGTGGAATCATCGATCGTAAAAGTCATTTTTTGATGGGAACCACCAAATAATGTAGCATAGTTTCGTAGCTTCCTGATTCGAGTTGGATATTACTGAGGGTTCGTACCCAACTTCTCTCAAGTTTCAGCTATATTAATAGAATTGATTATAAAGGAACATACCATCTAGTGGAGTGAGAAGTGTTAGGCAGATTTCATCTATCTAAATTGGAATCTAGTATGTTACCTAGTGCTCAAGTTTCCAGATTAAGGCGTGTTGTATGAGGTGTTTTTTGATTCTTTATGCCTAGTCTTAGGTTATGTACTGAGGTAATAGAAAGGAGGAATCTCTAATGGGTCTAGGTAGTTAAGTCTTCATGAATGTAATTATATCACCCATGATCTAGAGCATGGAGAAGTTGTGTTCGAACTTAATTTTTTGTGACATTACCTCATTTTGAGGACATTGTGGTCTTCACTTATCACAAGAGATTTAAGTATATCATTTCCCAAAAAGACGTTGAGTTGCATTATTGATGGTGGATGGAGTTTCTCTAGGACTACTACTTTGAGATCTCTTACTACCCAACGAAGGGGAACATGGTGGCCAATGTCTTGAGAAAGAAGTCATAAAAGGAGGTAGTTCGGGAATCGATGAATACTTGGAAGGCAATGGAGGATTTGGATGCTTTGCACCTAAATGCTGGGGAAGATAGTGGTAGAGGAAATCTATTTCAGATGACAGTAAAGTCATCATTAATTCAATTGGTAGAGGAGTCTTAGTAGGGAGACTCCGAGGATGAATTAATGCATGACGACATTGTCCTGGGTTATTCTCAAGAAGGACGGTCAAAGTGTAGCTAGAATCCAAAGTTGTTCTTTGAAAAGCTATTTGACCCAATAGAAATGCGTGAGGGAGTTCTCCTTGAGTTCTATAGCTTGACCCTAGCAGTGAATCCAGGTGTAACTATAATGTACCGAGCCTTAAGGGAGTAGTTTTGGTGGCATGGGGGGAAGCAGGATGTGATGGAGTTTATTTCATGGTGCATAGTCTGTCAACAGGTGATGACCGAGCATCATTTTTCCCAGGGTCCTTTTTTACCCTTGGATGGTGCTGAGTAGATGTGGGATGAAATCTCGATGGATTTCACCACGGGATTTCCCGAGATTCAGTATGAAATACAATATTGATGGGTAGTACTGTATTAGTTGATGAAATCAACTCCCTTCATAGAGATCAAGGATTCGAGCGCAATGGATGCATTAACAAAGAGGTATGTTGATGTTGTGGTGAGGCTACATGGAGTTCAAAGACACATTTTCAGAGATCAGGATATGAATTTTATTTCATCATTTTTGAAAGGATTGCATCATGTCTTTGGAACCTAGTTACAACTTAGCATTCCATTCCTCCCTCAGATGGATGGTCATATAGAGAGGACCATATTGTTGCAGGAGGATATTCTACGATCATGTATTTAGGTATTTAGAAGATCATGGGTATGACAGTTTCTCCTGGTATAGATTCCCTAAAATATTATCTTTTACTCTACTATCGGTATGGCTCCATTCGAAACCGTGTATGGACGACCATGTCACTCACCCGTATGGTAGAAAGAGGTTGGGGAAGTAGCGCTTCTTGGACATGAGGTAGTAAAAAGCACGATGGAGAAGGTTCAACTTGTGGGTGAGAGGATGAAGGCAGTGCAGGATTGGTAGAAGTTGTATGATGATCATATGCGGTGGTGTTGGGAGTTAGAGGTGGGGGATCTGGTTTTCTTATTTGTTCTCCCTTAGTGTGGGAAATAGAAGTTTGGTAAGGGAAGTAATCTTTCTCCCATGCTCATCAGGAATTTCTAAGTGTTGGGACGAGTTGGTGATGGTGCATATCAACTAGAATTTCCACCATGGTTGATGGAATCCAAGACATCATTCATGTATCTTATCTTTCTCAGTATCTACATGATGACTCACACTTCCTTGACTAGGGAGAGTTGGATGTCGAGGATTTCATGACATCCGAGGAGAAACCGGTAAGAATCGATGATCATGAGGAGAAGGTTCTACGTTGAAGGGAAATTCCTTTGGTCTTTGTGTTATGGAGGAACAGTGGCCATAGGGAGAGTACTTGATATTTGGAGACATATATGTGTGCCTAGTACCCAAAAATATGGGCAAGTGAGAACATGATCCCTAATCAAGATGCATTTATGTAGATTTGATTAAACCTGTGGGGGAGAGATAGTTCAACACCAAGTGGATAGTATCTGGACATCGAGGAATGAGATCCCTAATCAATGTGTCTGGGTGGTGTGATGTTTGGTGTTTCCATGGTTTTTTGGGTAACTATGGGGCCTTATTGTGTTTTCATAGTTATTCCGGAGATTGATGTCAATGAGGTGTTATAGGTTGTCGATGTTTTCACTCCTTCTATAGAATAACACAATGTAGTTTTCTATTAATTGGTATATTAAGTTGGGTGGTGGATTATTCTCATTATCATATACTTAGTTTTAAATTTAATAGTGAAATAATTGTGTGATAGGTATTTGATTTAATTAACTAGGTTTTCTTGCACCATCCTTTTGTGAAAAAAACTCGTGTTAAGGGTGTTCTGGGTGGCAACAGTGGTTTATTTGAAGAGTTTTCAAAATATCCATTTTTTACATCAGTGACTTTGGGTGTTGGTGTCTAAATGTCTGTGCATCAGCATGTATGTGTATTGGCATGTTAGTACATCAACATGTCATTGTGTTGACATAGGTGAGTCCGGGACATCAGCATTAGCGGTTGAGGTGCATCAGCATAAGCGAGACAAGGGCATCAACATCAATTACACGAGGGCATCGGTGGGGGTAGATATGGGTGTCAGTAGGTCATTTTTAGATAAGTCATGGATTTGGTGGCCCATAATTGGTAGGTTGCATCAGTATCCCACTCGTCAGTGGCTCCATGTCGGTGACTCAATATCAGTGACACACCCATCGATGACTCATTTACAGTTTTCCCAGTTTTTTTTCCCATTTTTCCATTTTCACCCCACTTACATCTTATTAGATGTAAATTGAATTTAATGCCTCATTTGGTCCTTTTTATGGACACATAATTGGTTATTATTTATATATTCAAAAATCCAAATGTCCTAGGAGATTTAAGATACCCAAACTACATGATATTGACCACGATTCCATAAATAATGTCATTAAAAACCATTATTCCTCTAAAATAAGATCTGGAACATCAAAGTTGGGATCTTCCTTCCTTGTGTGATTTCTATTTCCCCTGGGTGCGTCTAGAGACTTCTTCCCTAGAAGAGTTTTTCACCTATAATAGATTTATCCTACTCATTTTTATTAGAGTTTTTCCATGTTATTCATGCGAACCCTGTTCCTGATGCAATAAGGAACTTGATCTTTTGATCATTTGGTATGGATTTCATCTATCTCATTTAAATTGAGTTTCATGTGTGTCGGTGTAATAATTATTCATTGTGAGGAACATATGAATTATTTTCTTAAAATGAGAAATAAACAAGAAGTAAATATAAACAAAATATAACTGGGTAATGAAATAATGGTCCAAGAGTGGATTGATGTTTGATCGTCTGATATATTTTTTTATCAATGTTGATATTATGATTTGATGTTGCTGTAAATACTACTTAAAACATGGTTATTTGTAGTATTTTCTTGGTCTCTAGTGGTGTTTTATTTTGTATCATTACATTGATAAACCACCATAACATTAAAAAACTGTTAAACCACATATAGTTTGTTAAATTAACGGATTCCCCAGGATCAAACATATTGTGTGATCACCCCAGTTATAATTTATTGGAATTATAAAACCTATACTAGATAAATCATAACTTATATATTCATATCCTTCTGATATGCATGGATGAGTGTTATTTTCTATTTAGTTGTGTGACTTTCTGTGAGTTGTGTAGTGTTGTTGTTGGTAGCATGGTTATGAGTACTTGGTTGGACAGAGGAGTTGGGTTTGTGAGAAGGGATTAGTGTGGGGGTGAATTGGGTCCCCAGTTAAAATGGTAGTTACTATGATCTTTGTGTGTGGGGACGTTAAAGGTGGTGTGTTGGTATCCCAATGTGAGAGAATAATTCATTGAGGAATATATAAATTTTTATGCAGTAGAACTATCTTTGATTTTGTTGTAGCAACAGAGAAACATTGGGAAGTGGATATACGATGTGGTTATGAACGTGTTTTGTAGTGGGACTACATTGGGAAATTGTTTAGGATATGGGTTATCTGGGATAGGTTGTGAGAGATGAATTGTGCAGTATAGTTCTGAAAAATGATAGTTGGTAGTGGATGAAAGGGATCATGTAGTTGAACTGCAAGTCTAGGTTTGCTTTTTTTTTATATAGTGTGGGTTGGTAGTATCTCATTAGTGATGGAATAATTAGAGTGAATCCCTTAATAAATAAGATGAAATAGGTTGACTAGAAAATGGGATGGGTTATCCCTTCATAGTGGGTATTGTGTGGTTCTGATTATAGGGGTAATAGCAATGTGGTTTTGTATGTGTTGGTTGGAATTTTTGGGGATCCCTATGTCGAGGTTGGTCATGTTTTTAAAAATATATATATAGAGTAGTTCTTTGTGTAATCTATATTCACCACACCCTTTTTGAGAACTATGTGCCTAAAACATCCATTTCATGGGAGTGGGTGTCTTTCCCAACATCCCAGTTGGAGGATGGATTGTTCGTCACTGACATTCTTCACCTCACACTCTTCCCGGTTCTTACCGCTTGAACGTATCTGGACAAGCTATAATGACTTGAGGCTTATCGTAGTCCAAGGTCCTTTAAGAAAGGGTTTGTAGTAGATTAGAGACATAGGTGTCTGTAGTCTAGGATTTTATTCCCAAGTATCATTAGGATGATGCAGAGGTGTCTTCAAGCGAGAGATGTGTCTCACGTGTTTATGAGAGGGGTTGTGTGTGGTTTGAGGAATAGGTGTCTATAGGAAGGAAATGGTTGTGGGACTATATATAGAAGATTAGTAGTGTCAAGATGTTAGCTGTTAGGTATGGGCAGTTAACCAGTGGGAATGTGGTGCTGGGTACCCAACTGTCGATGTTCTTATACTACTATTTTACATTCCTTTCATTATTTTATGAGTGTGCCATGGTGAGGCGACACTGATAAGTATTTCATGGTAGGCGCATTGAGTTTCTAATTTTGACTCATAGTTACATTAGTATGTTACCCCACTTTTTCATGAGTATGTTTAGTTTTCCCTACTGAGTATACTTGTATACTCACCCAAAGTCAGAAACATTGTTTTCAGTTTTCCGGGAGGGCATAGTTGACCATGGTGGACTTTACTATCACGGGTGTTTGGATTTGAAATTATTTTTGTTTAGTCTCCAATTTTTTGGTACGTCACCTTTGGTGATTTTTTTAACTTTTTATTAGCATTACTTTTGAACATTCATGCGGAAATAAATTATGGTTTCAATTTTACGTTCGGTATTTGGAGTTTTTTGGGATTTACTATCTTTTCTCCCAATCATGTCCAATAAAAAGTTTAATTCCTTCTATTTTTGTGTGAGATTCTATACCCATGGTGGAATTCACCACTCCTGGGCCTATCGACGGCATGACTCAGGGGGTCATTAACACTATTTCAACTAGAAGAAGGATTGTTCTAGCAGTTTCTTGTCCCCTCTCATCATGGAGGAGGTTCATGATAATGGAAAGGCTATTTCCTACACTTCTAGTAGAATTAATAAAATGGTACCTCGTCAAAATATTGTCCCATGTTGAAGACATAAATTATGATTCCTTGGGCATTAGGGGTACCATTAAATCATATAGGAATGCTTACCGATGAGTGAACCATCTTTGATTAAATTTACCCAATTGGTGCATTGAGCACTCTTAGTTTCATTAAGGCTCTATATCGCCAGATAATTCAATATTGATCTGAATCACTATGTAATTTCACTGACAACACTTCTTTTCTTGTAGAGATATATTGTTTCCAAATAATTCAACAGTTTAATAAATAATACAATATTCATCATAGAATCAAATTCTCTAGGGTCCACTAAACACAGGTATTTTAATTAACGACAACCATCATATAGTAAGTCATATATACAGTGATGAACCGTTAAATAATAGGGGATATAACACTTTTAAGTTCAATTATAACCATCATATAATTATATTAATCATCTCGTTTATTCAATTAAAAAGGAATACCTATATTAGACTACTCAAATGTTGAACGTGAGGACATAATTTTATTTTCCATCTATACCAGATTATCAAAAAAAACCAGCCCAAGACAAACAATGATTTCCTAGAGTATACTTCATTTCATTCATATATCCATCCACAATAAATTATTTTATTTTTAGTATCCAGTACCTAACATACAACATATGGCCTAGATGGGTCTCTTATCCACATGAATTATTTGAATATGAATAATGACACATCCATAAAATATAATCACATTGTAAGAACCCAATGGAACCAAAATCTATCATTGATTGACTCTCCCACCATGGGTACATCTCTAGTCATAATATCCTCTTGGATGATAATCCCGACAAGCTTCCCACTAGACATGTAGGTTTCTAAATTTATGGTTAAATGTTAATTAATTTCATTAGTGACAAAATTTAATAACTCTTCCAGGTTCATTAAAAAACATTATAATTAGTCCACTAGAAACCCAGTTTTCCAAGAAACAACAGTCTTTGAGTATAGACATTGACAAATAATGCTACCATATTGTGGAGTCTCATGATGGAATGATTAAACTATTCTTTATCATCAAAAATATATTTCCCTTGAGTAATATACATTATAACCAAATTCAAACACATATTTAGTGATCCTCACTCAAAAAGGTGATAGATATTATGAATTATGCATCATTGGGGATTGTATTTAAAATCGATCATCTAATTAATTACATGATAAACAACATATTAGAACTCTATTATGAAATAATTCTATATCCACAAGGGGAAGGGGAAATCTCCAATATTATAATGGCATATGGGATGCATCATTCCAATCTATATCTCACCTATTAATTCTCAACGGAAGTGGTTTGGAGGGGGATACTTCTGTTGGAAATGAAAACCAAACCCATGTGTCAAGCATCATTTATTTTTTCCACATGTTTTATTTTTTCCATACACCTTGTATGAAATACCCACGTCCCCCCCCCCCCCCACATTTCCCCCCATATGTCTATTTAATGTGGCTAATTAATTATGTTAATGTGTCCATTTAATGAGGTTTTTTATTTCATTAATGTGTGAATTAAATTTGGCAGTAACATTTTTTTTCAAATGCCTATAAATTGTATGAAATTATAGTCTGAAAAATATATGAAATACAAATATTGAAATCTCCTTTGTGTTGTGTGATAATTTTATTCCTCTTCAATTTTATTCATCTCCAATTTTCTTCCTCTCATATTTCTCGGTTCGTATAACCAACAAACTAGTATCAGAGGCAGGTTACCAAAATACTCAAAATTTTTTAAGATGCCTGCAATCTAGCCGCCAGTTCTAAAGCTATCTATGAACAACTATAAATGATGGTGCATCCCAATGAAGGTGTTATTCAGGTCATAAGAATTATGGGAGATCATCACTATTGGGTATATTATTCTCTCTCTGGAGGATGAAGCTACCATCATGAATGATGAAAAGTCGAGCCTCCAAAATCCAAGAATGAAAGAGAATAAGGCGTTGTTCCTCTTATATCTAGGGTTGGATGAATCAACATTTGAAAATATTATCATAGAAAAATCTAGAAAGAGAGCCTGAGATACCCTTTCCACCATCTTCAAATGTGTTGATCGATTGAAGCGGGTTTGACTTCAAACATTATGAGCAGAGTTTGAAGTGGTACACCTGAATGAAGTTGAATGTATCTCTAATTTTCCGCATGATTAATTGATATTGTTAAAAATTTGAAAATGAATGTTGAAAAAGTGAAGGACGTTCGAGTTGTCGAAAATTTTCTTCAATCTCTCACAACCATGTTTGAGCATGTGGTTGTGGAAATAGAAGTGTCAAAGGATTTGGAGAAACTATCTATTGAAGAACTAACTACGTCATTGAAATTTCATGAGAAATGGATGCAAAAGTATATCAGTTCGACAATAGAGCATGCCTAAGAGTCCATGTTGACTCTACAAGAACAAAAGAATGGACACAAGCAATGAGGCCATCATTGTGGAAGAGGAAGATGGAATGTATATTATCCTATCCACCAAAAAAATCAACAATGTTCTACCAACTTTAGTGGAAAAGGGAATGGTGGAGTAAGAATCATTTGTGGTCATGGAAAGAAAAGAATATTCAACGGCACAAATACAAGAAATTTGGCCACCAAGCCCTTGATTTTTGGAGAAAAGTGGATCATGATGAACTATCTAACTCTCCTGAATCATCTATTAATGGAGAAGATGGTACCACACTCCTCCTCACACAAGAAAATGCATGTGAACACCCCGATGTGAGATATCTCGACACAGGTGCATGAAATCACATCAGGGGTAACAAAGAACTGTTTTTGGAACTCTCAGATGATGTTTGTGGTGACAAGAGCTTTGGATACTTATCAAAGGTACATGTGATTGAAAAAGGTAAAATTGAAATCAATCAAATGAATTGTGGGACAAATTAAATCTCTAATGTGTATTATGTACCAAAAAAACAATATCATTTGTCTCATCCATCACCATGATAATGAGTACATTATAAACATGGATAATTCTTCTTTTTCAATAAGGGATCCTCACATGAGACTTGTTTCTCAAGTCCAAATGGTGAGGAATCTCATGTTTCCACTGTGTATATACACAAAGGATGATGACTGTCTCTTTGGGTCTCATGAAGATTTACTCATGGAGATGACATCTTCACTTTTGACATATGAATTTTATCGGGCATAAACATTTATCCACATCAACCATTGTACGTGGATTTCTGGTGATTGAATACCAAGTCATGAGTGTGAGGCATGTACACTTGGCAAGACAAAATGGATCTCCTTCTCATGTGGAGTGTCCAGAAGTGAAAATAAATCACATCATTTGGTTCAAACTAATATTTGTGGACCACCAGAAAAACCCTCACATGGATGTAATAGGTACATTATTACCCTCATTGACGATTTAAGTAGGAAAATCTTTTTGAATTGCATAAATGAAAAATATTTTTCATTTGTGATATTTAAAATGTTCATAGATCGTGTTGAAGTTGAAAGTGGTTATATAATAAATGTTAATAGATCTAACAGGGGTGGAGAATACACTTCAAATGTATTTCAATATTTTTGTAGGGAATAAGTCATCATGTGGAAATATACTTCTTCCTGCATGGCATAGTAGAATGACATTTCCAAAAGGAAGAAGTACACCATCCTTGAAATGACTAGGACCATACAAAAGAAGAAAGGCCTTCTAAAAATCATCTGGGAAGAAGCAGTGACATGTACTTCCTATCTGGTCAATCGGTTCCCAACCAATAGTGTAAGAAACATGAGACAATAAGAGGCATGGAGTGGCTATAAACCGAGCATAGAGCACCTACAAATTTTCATGTGTGTTTTTATGCTCATGTTCCAGAAGCAAGAAGAAGGAAGCATGATGATAATGGTGAAAAGTGCATCATCATCGGCTACTGTGAAGAGTTTAATGCCTATAAGATCTTAAATCCAATAACCAATAAATGAGTGGTGAGTAGATATTTGGTATTTAGTGAAGAAATTTCTTGGAAATTGAATGATTAAGAACCAGAAAAAGATATTCCAGTCGAAACAGAAGATATATAATAAAGGTATGATCATCAAGAGAAAACGCTAGCAACACATTCATCATGAACATCATTAGTGCGCCAAAGTCCATGAGGACAATCCATTACTCCTAAAAGGACGGAATAAATTCAAAATTTTGCGAGATCATTCTTGTCCATGGCAACCAAAAAAATGAAAAACTTACAAAACATTTATGATCAAATCCAATAGGTAAATGTTTTTTCCGATATGCAGATCATGAGCATCTAACATTTTAGGAAACCATAAGGGAATAATGTTGTAGAAAGGATATGGAAGAAGAAATTTTATCCATAGAGAATAATGACCCATGGGAGATAACCTCAATTCCAAAAATCTATAAAAAATTTGTTTCAAATTTTTGTACAAGATCAAGAGAAATGCTGATGGTGAAATCGATCGCTACAAGGCTAGTCTTGTAAAAAATAGGTACAAACAAATTTAGGGGTGAACTATGAATAATTATTCACTCATGTTTCTCACATTGACATAGTGAGGAGGATTATATCCATTGTTTTTCATCACAGTTGGATGATCTACCAACTTGATGTGAAGTCTGCAATCCAAAAAGGAATTCATGAGGTTGTGGTCTATGTTGAGTAGACAGAAGGCTATGCTATGCATGGGAAGGAAGACAAATTGTATCAACGAAAGAAATAACTTAAACGGTTGAAGGAGGCTCCTAAATCTTGGAATTCGCACATTTATAACTATCTTACAAAGAATGAATTCACCCAATGTCAATATGAGCATGCATATTACATCATGAATAATGATCGTGGCGATATACTTATATCATGCTTATGTGTTGATGATTTGTTGTTTACATGGAATAGTTAAACAATGTTTGATGATTTCAAGGAGGCCATGTTCAAGGAGTTTGAGATGACTGACAGAGGTATCATGTCCTTCTATCTATGCATATAATTAAAGCAATAACATAGAGGCATCTATATTTCTTATAAGAGTTATGCTAAGGAGTTTCTTGAAAATTCAATATGGAAAACTGCAATGTTATAAACACACCTGTGGACATGAACTTAAAAATGGAAAAAGATATATAAGGAAGAAGTGTTGACTCGACTCTGTTCATGAGTCAAATTGGAAGCCAGAGGTATCACACAATTAGAAGGCATGATATTGTCTACATTGTTGGGAATCTAAGTAGTTATATGGAATCTCAAAAAGAGTCACACTATCTAGCAGAAAAATGTATCCTTGAGTACATTAAAGGAACGATGGATTTGCATCTTTTTTATCCGTACAATGATAATGAAAATATGCATGGATACTCAGATATTGACTGGGGAGGCGACCAAGATGAATGAAAAAGTAGTACTGGGTAAGAATTTTTTCTTGGATAGACTGGCTTCTCATGGAATTCAAGGATGAAAAGTGTGGACTCTTTGTCCACTTGTGAAGTATAGTACATAGCGGCATCATCTATTTCTTGTGATAAAATATGGTTGAAAATTATTCTAAAGGATATGAAGAATCTTTAGGATGTATCCATATTGATATATGTGGATAACAAGTTAGGAATTGAACATGCCAAAAATCCGGAATAGAATTAATGAAGAAAACCCATTGATACTCATTTTCATTTTCTCAGGATCATGTGAAACAGAAAACCATAAAATTGGAATATTTTCATACTATAGAAAATGATACTGATATTTTCACAAAGGCACTATGGATAGATTATTTCAAAATACTCAGAATGATTCTTGGGATGAAGTTGGTTTTTCTGAAGGGGTGTGTTGGAAATGAAAACAAAACCCACGCATCAAGAAGCATATAATTTTTCTCCATGTTTTATTTTTTCTATACTACTTCTATTAATAACAGGTGTTCACCCCCAATAATTTTTCTCCCCACATTTCTATTTAATGTGGCTGTTTTATTTTGTTTATGTGTCCATTTAATGTGGCTGTTGTATTTCATTAATGTGATCATTACATTTGGACGTTTCAATTTTTTAGATGCCTATATATTTTTGGGAATAGTAGTCTAAAAAATATACGAAATACAATGATTGAAGGATCATTTTTATTTCGTTCCAATTTTCATCCTCTTCAATTTTATTCCTCATGGACTTATCATCTAGAATAGCCAACAGCTTGAATTCCACCTCTCTAGAATCATCCCCTTTATTCCTTTTTATTATTCTTATTCCCTACTCAATTCCACCACGGTCTCTATAGTGGAATTGACCCAATATGATTCCTTGATATAGATTATCTCATCAGTTTCTCTCTTTGGAGCATTGTAGGTATGATTTTTGGATTTCGGATTTTCATTAGTTTCCTAAGCATGATTTTTCCCTTATATGATTTCTTGTCCAACAAACATCGCCTTCAGCTTCCGAGATCATACTCATATTTTTTATGATTCTAGAGTTATGGTACTATCGATGGTCCTGGTTTTTTTATTCAATTTGACTTTATATGGTGATAGATTCCATGAATATTTCTTTTCTTTTCACCGGTGTATGTGTATGACCTCAACAATGGCGATGATATTGGTTCCACCGCAGTACCGACTTTGAGATGAAACTTTTCTAGTGTGAGTGATTTTTTTTTGTGTGGTGCTTTGATATTATGGTTTTTGTTTTGTTTGATGATCGAATATGACTAGGTGGTCTTGGGTGGCATGTGTCCACGAGTGGTGTGCACAGACAGGTGGTCTTGTGCATTGTGAGGCCTTGAACAGTGTGAGGTCACAAAATCATTGTGTGATTTCTAATTTCAAAATTGGTTGTTGGATTGTGACAAAGGGTTACACGGCTCAAGGCGTCTTTTACATGCATCAAGGTTTTTTTAGAATCTATGGGATCAAGGTTAGCTGATAGTTTTTTTTGTATTGTGGGTGACCTAGTTTTTTCTATTTTCCACTTTTTAAATTTGAGTTTTGAACCAAATTAAAAATTTGAACTATTTTTTTGTAGTTTGATTTATGGAGTTTGGGGGGTTTGGATTTTTGATGTTTTTATTCTGGATTATATCTCCTATTTTTGGGATGGTTGCATTTTTTAATAGTTCCAATTTAACCCAAAAAATTGATCTTTTGAAAAATAAAATATTGAACTTGGATTCCATACCCACCAGTATACAATTTGGTCTTACTGTGCCTTCAATGGCTCAATATGAAATATTATTTTCTAGTTCCAAGATTTTCTTACATTTCAAATCAACCATCACATAATTAGTTTTATAACTGAAGTATCTCTATATTCCATGGATCCATTGAAACACTCATGATCTTTGACAGAGCCTTACAAGGAATATTCACATGTACCTATGATTTTTTTCTATGAAATCCATACATTAGAATCTAACCTTACTATTTAAACACACGAATCAATTGTATCTCAGGTTACACCAATATAGTACATGTAACCAACTCAGTAGTATCCATAGTCACTCCTCCGACGTCAAAATAAAATTCCAAATGACTCATAAAACAAAATCAATAAGTGTAAAAACACATAGAATATAACCAAGGATGATCTCTACAAAAATTTCATGTTGACTTCACCATTAGATAGTTCACAAAAAGGAAAATGATTCCATGTTCAATCTGAAAGAATGGAAATGTTTACTATATAGAAAAATCAATAAGAGTTATATTTAAGAGCTTATATAAACGGAGCCTATATAATATCTATTCTCAAAGGATTCCTCCTATATAAATAAATTATAAGAGATATCCCAAAATTGTTAAATTCATATTTCATGCTTGTGGTTCCTATTTTTGATATGAAAAAGAGTCAAATCACACTGAAATCAAAATCATTGAATTAATTTTGAATCATACTGGGAGATTTAATATTACTATGAAACCATAAAATAATATCATCAATCCCATAACCTTGTAAACTATAGATCCCTCATTAATTGTTGTTGAGACATAACTCATATATGATCATCACAAGAACTAAATGTTTCATTTTTCACTGATCTATTATCTTTTCAAATACAAAAAAGGAATCTGTTATACCATTTGGTATCATCCTGACCTGATTCTGTGATTCAAAGTCGATGTGTCACAATAACACAACATCACCCACCCATATTCTATATGCTACCAACGTGAAATGGGGGTCTGATGTTGAGTGTGAGGAGATTATCCCCTCCTCATAAATGCACAATTATAGATAAATTTATATAAATAAAGACACAATTAGGATACATATATACCAATCATATAAAATCTATATTAATTAAAGTGAAAACAATTTACTCAATCATAAATATAAATCACATATCTCAGTCATGTGAAATTACATATATATGATAGAAAATAAATAATACTACATTATGATAAACAAATCACATACTCAAATAGTCCATGTAAAAATACTTTTATAGATATATCCCAATAAATGTGTAAACCTAAGTCTTTTCCAATCATATACCTATGTTAATTGAGGCTACTGGGATAGCCATTTATCAAAGGAACTAATGTAGTGTGTTGGTAAAACATAATAAGGCACCATAAATACTATCTAGTACATAATGGGTATATATAGTTTTTATGCACATGATAATATTGTATGAAATTCCATAGGAAATAGGTGAAATGAAAAAAACTTAGCAATTAATCATCTAAGAATACCTAAGGATCAGTCAACCTTATATATAAGGATTTAGTAAGGTAACTAAGATACCAAAAACCTCTATTGTACCATCTTTATCATCGTCCCATATGAATATCATAATTGTAATGGACCGGACCTCTCCGGCCCATTCCATTGTCAAAAGGAAGGTCACGAAGTGTTCTGGAGGGTAAAATTGACTTTTTCCACACATTCCAGAATTTTATAAGTAGCACCAGTTGTCAATAAGGCCCTTCCAGCACTAGCAGGACCATGCTCCTCTGAGGGGTGACTTTGTGGGAGGAGGTCAACCTCAGGGTGCTCCTCAGGGACCTTGACTAGGTCGTGGTTAGGGAGATGGACGGCATCAGAGAGCCAGAGGATCTAGGCATGGATAGTTGCATGCAGCAGAGTTGACAGCTCCGGCAGGACCATAGGTGGTGCGAGGTATGATTTGTTTGTTCATCACTCTCGTTTATACCTTGATAGATTCAGGAGCTTCGCACTCCATTGTTGCACCTGGTCTAGCCCATGCTTTGGTACTATACATAGAGATAATTTCCATACCACTGGTACTGAATACACCAGTTGGAGGCCAGACCTGCATATCCTGTGTTTTCCAGGGATGTGGGATGATGTTTCGACCACATCGATCTAGTGGGGACCTTCTTTTTCTATAGATGCAGCCATAAGATGTCATCCTAGGCATCAACAAGTTGTTTTCTGTTAGTGTCGTTATCGACAAATTACAAAGAAGTGTCATGTTCTCCAATGTGGATGGGTAGAGCGTATCTTTTTTAGGCAAGAGGAGATATCAGGTTGGAAGCCGGCATGTGAAGCCTCTCATTTCCTTGTTAGGTGGGTTATCAGTGGTTCCAACTGATACAGAAATGATGGATGTTCCATATGTTGTTGGGGAGTACCTAGATGGTTTTCTCGATGAGGTTTCTGAATCTACCCACCCTCCCCCCCCCCTCGATGTGATGTTGAGTTCACGATAGACTTCTAGCCTAGTTCCCGTCCAATTTAGATGGCCCCTTATCGGATGACTCCTTCGGAGTTGCGGGAGTAACAGATTCAGATTGACGATCTGATGGAGAAGGGTTTTGTTCAACCAGGCATATCGACATGGGGTGCTCTAGTTTTGTTCATGATGAAGGAATATGGTGGTCTCAAGATATGCATAGTCTACTGAAGGTTGAACCAGGTAATAGTCAATAACTGTTACCCCATTACAATGATAGGTGATCTCTTTGACCAACAGAGGGGAGCAGGTTGGTTTTCTAAGATTGATCTACAATCTTGATATCATCAGCTTAGGTTAAAGGAAAATGACATCTTGAAGACATCTTTCAGGTGATGGAATGGCCACTTCGAGTTTGGAGTGATGCCGTTTGGAGTTACGAATGCACCGACTGTGTTCATGGGACTTATGAAATTTTTCTTCCGAGTGCTTCTGGACCAGTTCATCATTGTGTTTATCGATGAAAACCTGATCTACTCAAGATCAGAGTAGGAGCACGTTTAGCATCTTAGGTCAGTCTTGGAATTCCTTTGACTCCACTTTATGGGAAATTTTCGAAGTGTATGTTCTTGACGCACAAAGTACACTTCCTTGGGCACGTGGTGTCTCAGCATGGAGTGTCAGTAGACCCGTTGAAGGTGGAGGCAGTTGTTTCTTGGGGGGCAGCCAAGAGCATAGCGGATGTTCGTAATTTCATGGGGTTGGAAGGTTACTATTGGAGGTTCGATTCAGTATTATCTCGAGTTTCTCCTCCATTGACAGATTTGACTAGGAAGAACCAAGTATTCCTATAGAGCAAGCAGTGCCAGAAAGCTTTCGACTACCAGAAGGATAAGTTGGTCAGTGCCCCCGTACTCATGTTTCCAGAGGAAGGGTTGTTGTATGAGGTGATTTGTGATTCTTATGGACTTGGTCTGGGGTGCGTGTTAATGCAGAAGAAGGGAGTGATCTGTTATGGGTCTAGGATGTTGCGCCCTCACGAGCGAAACTATGCAACCCATGACATAGAGCTGGCAGCAGTAGTGTTCGCACTGAAGTTGTGGCGACATTACCTCTTTAGGGAGCGCTTTGTGGTCTTCTCAGATCACAAGAGCTTGCGTTATATCTTCTCCCAGCGTGACCTGATCTTACCGCATTGGTGATGGGTTGAGTTTCTCCTAGACTATGACTTTGATATCTCTTACACTGAAGGTAAGGTCAACGTTGTGGCTGATTCCCTGGGCAGGAAGTCGCATAAGGAAGTGGTTTAAGAATCCGCTGATGCTTGGAAAGCGATGGAAGAGTTGGCTTCCTTGAACTTAGATTCCAAGGTAGAAGGTGTTAGAGGCTGTTTGTTTCAAATGATGGTGCAGTCCACCTTGTTGCAATAGGTGGAAGATTCTCAGTGGGGGGACTCCGAGTCAGATGTAATGCGCGATTGTGTCGACCAAGGAAACACTTTAGATGGATGGTTAGAGGATAGCCAACCTTGGATTCTTTTCCATGTAAGGTTGTTTGTTCCAGAGGTGATGTGTGGGGGATATCTCCGTGAGTTCCATAGCTCAGCCTTGGCGGTACATCCAGGAGTTTCAAAAATGTACTGAGTCCTGATGGAATAATTTTGGTGGCCTGGTGTGAAGCGGGATGTGGCGGAGTTTGTGGGTAAATGCCTAGTGTGTCAGCAAGTGAATGTTGAACACCATGTTCCCAGTGGTTTGATGCATCCTTTAGATGTCCCCATGTGGAAGTGGGATGAAATCTCAATGGACATCGTCATAGGACTACCCAGAGCTCAGGGTGGTTATGATGCTATCTAGGTGGTGGTGGATTGAATGACGAAATCAGCTCACTTCTTAGAAATTAAGGAGTCAGGCCCAGTGAGTACCTTAGCACATATCTACATAGATGAGGTTGTGCAGTTGCATGGACTCCCAAAGACAATCATCTCATATCGGGGTACTCGTTTTACCTCACGAGTCTGTAATGGGTTACAACATGCTTTTGGCACCCAACTACACCTTAGCACTGCTTTCCACCACTAGACCGATGTGCAGATAGAGCGGAGTGTCCAGACGTTGGAGGACATGTTGAGAGCATGTATTTTGGATTTTGGAGGATCATGGGTATGCCACTTGACTTTAGTAGAGTTTGCCTAAAAAAACAGCTTCCACTCTACTATTGGAATGGCACCGTTTGAGGATTTTTATGGAAGACCATGTCGTTCACCCATTTGCTGGGTAGAGGTTGGTGAGATAGGTTCTCTTGGTCTAGAGGTAGTGCAGAGCACCAGAGAGAAAGTATAGCTTGTACGTGAGAGGATGAAAGAGACTCAGGACCGACAGAAGCCTTATGCTGATCTTCAGAGGAGGCCCTTGGAGTTCGAGCTGGGAGATCATGTGTCCTTGACGGTTTCCCCTCGACGTGGGCAACGAATGTTTGGGAAAGGGAGAAATATCTCACCTAGGTTAATCGGACCATTCAAGGTGCTGAGGCGAGTCGGCGAGGTAACATATCAGCTAGCCCTGCCACCTTAGTTAGACAAGGTTCATGACGTCTTGCACGTCTCCCTGCTTCGTCGGTACTTACATGACGACTCTCACGTTATCGAATGGGGAGAGTTAGGCATGGGAGATGATGCGACCTTCGAGGAATGACCAGTATGAATCGAGGATCGTAAGGAGAAGGTGCTCCATGAATGAACCATTCTGTTGGTTCGTGTGTTGTGGAGGCATGACAGCCTTGAGAAGAGCACTTGGGAGTGGGAGGCCCAGATGCATGCTCAGTACCCTTAGTTTTTATGACTAGTGTTTTCCCGTGTTCTTCTGAGCAATGTATTGATGTTGTACTTTGTACCTTTGATATATGGTATGCTTGGCTTGTCGGTTGTGAGATGTTTTTTCTTCCTTGTTCTCTGGAAGTGTGTAACATGTTCGGATATGTGGGGAAAAGGGGAGACCCAATCCTTAATCGAGACACATTAATGAGGATGTGATAGAACCTGTGCGGGCGAGTCAGTGCCGCCTAAAGCGGATAATTTCTCGACACGGGAGAAGGAATTCCCCAAGCCATGTGTTTGGGAAGTGTGTGGGTTGTGCAGTGTTGGGGGAAATGTAAGTTGGAAAATAATAATATATAGAAGTGGGAAGGCCCAATACTTAATTGAGACACAATAATATATATGCGATTAAAACTGTGGAGGCGAGTCAATGTCGCCTAAAGCTAATAATATCTCGACATAGGAGAAGGAATTCCTAACACCTATGATTAGGGTTGTTGGTTGGGTTCCTGTTATAATGAGAACCCTAAGAGGTATCTTGATTGGTTACCCTGGGTTGGTTTTGAATTCTCAGGGATGAGAATGTTTTAATAGGTATCTAATTTAATGGCCCGGTCCTCTCCGGCCCATTCCATTGTCATAAGGAAGGTCACGAAGTGTTCTAAAGGGTAAACTGGACTTTTCCCACACTTTCCATAATTTTGTATGTACACACCGTGTAGTGTGGGTACACGTCATGTATCACCTTGCCGGGTATACCCCGTGTTGAAGGCAGTGTCCTAGCAATGTGAAATAAATGAGTACATGCCGTGTATCCAATACTACATGCTGTGTAGTCCCTCCCAACGTACGTGTTACCCTAAAATCACTTGTTGACCAGTCAATGGTCGTGTGCCATGTTGGAGAAATGTCCTTTCCATGTGAAAAAAATGAGTACACACCGTGTATCCAATACTACACTCCGTGTAGTCCCTCCCCGCATAGGTGTTACCCTAAAACTGTGTGTTGACCAGTCAACGACCGTGTGCCATGTTGGAGTCGTGTCCTTTCCATGTGAAATACAAGAGTACACACCATGTATCCAATACTACATGCCATGTAGTCCCTCCCCGCGTACGCGTTACCATCATGTCGTGTGTTGACCAGTCCATGGTTGTGTTCTGCGTTGAAGGCCGTGTTGGAAGCCGCGTGGTGACCGCGTGAAATAGTCGAGTACACGCCGTGTACCATAATGTACACGCCGTGTACTTTTGTATATATCGCCTATAAAAGGAGGGGTCCCCTCCTCCTTTTCACCTCACCCCTCCCCTACCCATTCCTTTGAGCAGAGCTCTCCCAAGCGACTCAAAGGCTATTTTCCTTTCATAATATCTTCGTCTGAGCTCCGATTTACGATCCATCAGTGGGCACAGGAACGTAACGACGAGGAAAAAATTTGGAGCTTGGATCCTTTGTCTTCCATTCAGCCTTTCTTTTCCAACATACACTTGATGTGGTTTTTCTGGGACTAGATAGAAGTGACAGACGCCAACAGATATCTTCTAAAGATGATCCGGGGGAGCGTTGTGATCAGAACATGTTGACTTAGGGATCTTACCTTCATCTCTCTTAAAATTGTGCATCATATGGGATGTGTATCCACTTTTTTTCATGAGAAATGTTTGATCCAATAAATGAATATAATAACTGGTTAATGAACGGGGATAGGGAAGTTGTTTTGTTTATCTTTATATGTTGTGATATTATGTTGTGAATTGAATAGGCTTATTAATACTGAAAAATCACTGTCGTTGTGGGCCTTTGCTTATGCAATTAAATTTCACACTATCTTCTAGACCGTTTTTGTGAATGGAACCTTGTGGAATGTGGAATTTGGTTAATCACGTAATGTTGGCTGATTAAAATCTGGAACCCTTGTGTGATCACCCCGGTTAAACAAAATGGAATAATGAACGTGTGGGTTTTGGCTTGGTCATGTGGTGTGTGAAGGGGGGGGGGGGGTGAATCCTGGGTTGTTACGAATAGAATGAGCAGTGGGGATATGGTTGTCTTGGTTGTGGGTTGGTGTGAATTCTATGTTGGTGATGGGCAGCGGGGATGTGATAAATGGAATCAAGGGATGATGATGTACGTTATGGTTGTGGTTATGGCAGTTGGAAGTGGGGCTACAGGAATGGGTTGGAATGTGAACGAACTATGGGTTGTTAATAATAAATAAAAGTGGAAGAGTTAATGAATGGTGGGGCATGGTAATGAAACAGGAATAATAATCAATGGGGTTGGTTGGATAATAAGAAGGACTTGGTTGTGTTGCTTGTGTTTTCCTAACTTGATTTGTGGATGGAAGAGATATGTTTCATGAACGATTGATATGGTTGGTTGTGTATAGTTGCCCAGTAATTAAGGAACTAATTAAATAATTGTGCTGAAACGTGAAAACCTAAATGGGGTTGGGGTTGTTTGTTTTAAGCATGCTTCATGGTAGATGTGCTGAGGCACGTGCTCAGTTTCTCTATTTAGAATCCATATGTTGGAATGAGTGTTTGGTATATATATGTATCTGTATCTTTGTGATTTGTCGCACCTCACCCATTTTGATCACTTAGTTCTGAACACTCCCATTTCATGATAGAGGGTATTTTCCCCTTAGTTACTAGATCCTTCCTGCTCCATCTTTCATAGGATGTGATGGCTTGAGGTGAGCTTAAACCCATGATTTTTCGGGTAGGTTTTGATTGGGGTGGTTTTAGCCTAAGACTCTTCAGGAAGGTTTTACTATTTTCCGATGAACATTCAGGATGAGGCCTCGGTGTGTGCGGGTGGGATACGTGGTTGTGAGGCCCAGGTGTATGGGGGCGGGATACCTGGTTGTGAGGCCCAGGTGTGTGCGGGTGGGATACGTGGTTGTGAGGCCCATGTGTGTGCGGGTGGGATGTGTGGCTTGTGAGGCCCAGGTGTGTGCGGGTGGGGAGAGTGTGGCTGCCTCAGGACTTTCTCCATTAGGAATAGCAGCTAACTAATGGGAAATGGTGCGGGGTACCCAATACTCTTGTTCTTATATACTACTACTACCTATTATGATTGTGTTTTTGGTGAGTGTGGCTGGTGACGTTTGGTGGATAGAATTCCTTTCTAGGTTTCTTCTATTGTTCTCACAGGACATTACGATGTCTCCCCACTAGTACTTTGAGTTTTCTTGTACTTCCACCTTGTTATAAAATTGTTTAAACATGCATGTGGGATTGGATTGGGTTTGTTTTTTCCTTTAATTTTTCTTATTTTATGTGTTTGACTCATCCTATTTCCCGGTCATAATTAATAAAAAGGGTAATGCCTCCCATATTTTTGAAAACTCATACCCTTGGTGCTAGTCGCCACCCCGGGGCCTACTGGAGGCCGGACTTAGGGGTCGTTATATCTCTTTCGCCATCACCAGCTCAGGAAGGGAATCGTTGGTGGGAGGGGTTCGTGAAAAGAATGGTCATGGGAATGATATTAGTGTAGGAGCCATCTATAAGGTTACTAAATTTCATTATGGGCACATAGAGAAAGGTTCATCCAGATATGGCTAAAAAGACTTATCTCATAGGCAAAGGCCACATGTCATGACACATAGGGTAATCCTGCTCCATCTCCACTAATACCACAAGGGTAATATAAAATTCCTTGCTTCCAAACATGGATATTGCACAATTCTGGTGAAACTTTCATACATTACAAAAACATATTTCAAAAGACTGTATTAGTTTAATGCCATTGGAATAATCGAACATGATTGTCTAGTCTGGTGGATGATCATCAATGTTTCCCTCAAATATAATTCCCTTTAGTACTCCAACATAAATCCTTTCCTTATCTACATGGGAATGGAAACATAAAAATGGATGATCTTAGATTCATAGTAATGTTAAAAAGGGTGACATGTGAACATAATCATAAGCATAATATTGTGAGAACATGATTATGAAAATAGATGATCATACCCAATGTATCAATGATTAGAAAGAGAAATCATTGAATAATGATTGGAAGAACATAAGAAATGTATCCAAAAGAAATAAAGATCATAATCGAAGAAACAATTACATAGGAATAAGACATGGAATTTTTGGAAGACACGTAGGCATATAAAAATAATTTCAATATTAATTTAGGAATTTCATCCAATTCAATATTAGTAGAATGGGTTCACTCACCACACCATATCCATAGTTACGATTCTCTGCCATAACAATATTTAGTAGTTATTATTCACTCTTGTAACCATACAGGTAGTCATGGTTTACTCACATATCATTCTTAGTAGTCAGAGTTCTCTCTAAATACCATCATAGTGAAAAGAGTCTTTTTTTTTCAGTATCATGATATATAAATGATTACCCATTTTATTGGAGGGAGATATAGGTTCAATCCATCTCATAATGAAATTATACATACATGTTCAAAAAATTATAAATAATAATATCATAGCCCATGAAATTTAATGCGTATCATAAACACATGATCATATTAAAACCCTTGGAAAAATATACTTGACTCATAATCATTTGATCCAGAAAATCTATATAAATAAGTAGGTTTCAAAATCACATATCTAACAAAATAGAAACGGGTTTCATAATCAACATTCAGTGAAAAAGACCATTATAAGAAATAATATGAAATGAAACATTGATTCAATTCTCCATAAAATAATGATTAATGCAAATAGATTTCATCATAGATGTAATTTTTTGAAAGAGATTTTAAAATAATTTATTCGGGAAAATAAACTTTTTCCTTTGGAAAAATATTTTTATAACCTAATTTTTTTGGAAATCCTTTTTCTTTGAAAGAAACATTAAATTTAAAAATGTTCTAGAATATTTGGAAAATAATCTTCAATGAAAAAATGGTAATATTATAATACATTCATCAAGGGATTGATGGTCATTATGTCAGGTAAAAACATAAATGCCAAATATTTCAATTTTATCCTTCAACATTTAGAAAAGTGATTTGAACAAAAAATTACAAGACGATTCCATTTAGAAACCATTATGAAAAAAGATAAAACATGGTTTAAAAAAATTAAGTGATCATATGCGAATAATAAAAAATTTGACAATTTTTTTAGAAATATGGATATGGAACATAATTATTCAATACAAATGGTTTAGAACAGCGAAATCTCAAGTATTGATGAGATTGTGAAACGATATCTTATCACGTAATAATCAATAGAATCATACGACCCATGAAAATAAAAAATTTATATGGATGCGATGACATAATATTCTTCAAAATAATACACATAAATTAAATTCATGTGTATTTTATACACCATGTAGAAGAAATAAGAATTTTATAAGGCATCAGTCCCTTAGAAATAAAAGGGATACATAAATCCCTTACTACATGTGTAACATCAGAAATGTAGAACTCATAAAATTATTACATCAATTAATTATTTTAATATCATTAAATAAAGTAAATTAATCACATAACTTTTATTTATCAGTATATACACCAAAAAAGTGGGTGGTGAATATGGAATGTATCTCACGAAAATAAAAAGTAAGATGAAATTCCCATACCTTAAGTCTTGAAAAATTTATCCCACATTAAAAAAAGATTAATAAAGAAAATTTAAGTTTCTATACATATAATAATGAATCATATTCAACTATATCATACCACATATGATTCTATTTTTTTATTACCTGCATATTTAATCATCCATGGTAATGATACATTTCTGGAAAAAATGTCTTGGATTACCATAAATGTTTGGCCATTTAGTTGTTGGTATTTTTACATAGATAATTATTTACATACCCCATGAAGATGAAACATGATATATATATATATATATATATATATATACATCATTATGGAAATATATTACATTATTTTCTTTATTACACGTTCACATACTTAATAAGTGATAACTCCGTTTGTGGATGTGTGGAAATCTGTGTCCTTGGCATGATTTCATTTCTTTTACATAGAAATAATTATATATATAATTATATAAGATTAAAAAATATGTTATATATTATATAATTATCATTATATAACTATTATTGTTACATAACTTCATTCCACAATGATCAATGGTAAATTGGAATGTTACTCATGGGTACATACAACCTATTATCTTCATTATTGAAACATTGGTAAATTTTAATAACCATATTTAATGATAAATTTTAAATTATAATATATATATAAATATGACAATAATTTCATGGTAATTATTCTTAATATGTTATATATTGACCCCTTTTACGATAGTTGACCCACAATGTTATTTTTGATATATAAAATGAAAAAGGTCATAACACCCAACAAAAACCTAAATTGATTCAGAAATTGTATACAATAAGGTAATATATTATATAAATTAATGATAAACATGATATAGGATATAAATAATCTAAATATTTAATATAATTTTGTTATTTAGGAATATAATGAATCGTGAGACATATTAGATTCAAGGAAAGGGATTTTCATCTCACTTTTTACGCCTATGAGATAAATGAAATTTTTACACTTACTTCATTTGGGTGGTGCATATACTTCTAAATTTAATATTTCAATTAATGAATTTAATTACATTCATGGAAATTTGGGTATGAAAATTAATTCATTCATCTAATTGGATTTTAATTAATTGTTACAAGGTGGAATATAATTTCATAACCACATTTCATTTTATTTCTTTTTATCACATTCTCTTTGTCATTAATATTCTATGATAATGTGCATAATAATTTTTTAATAGTATTTTTTTTTATTTTCACTTTTTATGTGGATTTACATTTTTTACCCATGATGTTTTTATTGATTGATATTCACATAAATGTTCTAGTCATTTCAGGGGTTTACCTCACAATCTATTTTTGTTTAGGAATTTTAACACATGAACATACATTTGAGGAATTTTTTTATCATCGTCTAATAAAACCTTTAATTTTATTAACCTCAAATTGTTTATAACCCATTTATAGTAATATTACCAATTTTCTACTCCTTAATACTCAAAATTTTTTAGAAAATGTTTTGAACAAAACCCGAATTCATTTATCTCTTTTGTTGAATACTTGTTTTCTTTTATAAAAGATGTTTTATTAATATGTTTTAAAAAAAAATATTTTTATCAATTTAAAAATTATTTTTTGAGGGGGTTTTTTCCATTTTTTACATTTACAATGTTTTTCAATGGAATCATTTTATCTCTTTTTGAACGAGGTATTTCCTAACCTTTATATATAGAAAAAAGTAATATTCATATTATCTCGTATGACATGTATGGATTTCCTCATAGTCCTTTCATTGAAGAATCATTTTCATGTTTAAATGGTTAATTTTTAAATGGTTCATTTTATGATTATTATTTATTGGAATTTTAATTCATATGTAATGGATTGCATCTTAATTAATATTACATGGAGACATTGTAGTTATTATGCACCAATTCACTTTTATGTGGTGTATATACCTTCTTTTAACATCATATATAATTAATATACTTATAGTAAAGATATTATAAGTTACATTTGATGATATTAATTCAAAAAAAATTATTATTAAAAGGATTCAAATTGGTATGGGATACTTATTAATGTGAAATGATTATTTCCCATAAGAATTTTTTAATGAAATTTAAGTGTTATTTCTATTCATCAACATCAATAACCCTTATTTTTAGTTATCTGTCACATAGGAATTATTGATAAGACTGTATTCCTTATTCAATTCAAATATTTGATATGGAAAATTATTTATTTCAATTTTTTGATATGGGGAATGCCTTGGATTTGTAATGATGGGTGGGACCAATACATTGTACATCCCTTTGATTCATCAGTATGTTCTCATGAGAAAAAAAGATGGCCAAATTAAATATGTTTCTATCAATAGTTTTAACAATCAGGTGATATGTCTTTTTGGTATAGGTTTTCATGTTCTATAGACATGATGTCCAATAATTAAAAATTTCAGTCATTTATTTTCATTTATTATATATCCATGATATTTTTTTCGACATATATATATGTATACATTTAATTTAACATTTATAAATAAATAAAATGTGTTTTAGTTTCTTAATTTTCCCTAATGATTTTTCTGTATCTAGTTATTTGAAGGGAATATGTTTCTTGTTATTACCTAGTCATTCTGTTTATGCACTACATTCATTGTTTTTTGATTACATGATATTTTTGTTTAGTTATTAACATGTATTATTTATTACTCTCATTGATTAATTCTAGATTACACTATATTTTTACCTTACAGAGGATTTGATCTCACCCTTTATGTTTCCTTTCCCCATGAATCCAATAAGTGTTTTAAGAATTATATTAAATTATTCACATGAAGGAATAGAGTTATTATTCTCTATGTCATACATTTAGAAATATGGGAAAATTTATATTGTAATAATTGTATTAATTTGTAATAAAAGATTCATGTGTATATTAGGTTTACTAAGACTAATAAACTTTATGGACTTTTGGGATTTATTCCTTATAATCATACCAACATTATTATAGAAGACACCATTTCCAGGATACATAGGCTCGGGTCGCTAAAAAAACATTAAACTAATTTAAAAAATTATAATTCCAAAAATATTACATTGTTACATTCTATCAATATTGAAATGAATTTCACCCTCAAAAATTATCTGACTTAATAAATGATTAATTCATGAAAGTTCCTTCTAGATAAACCCACATCATACATTAAAATAATAAAAACCCAATTTAAAAATCATTGTTAAAAAATGGTTACCCAAATTAACTTATAACATGGCTTCCACATAAGATAACAGAGGTTTGAAGTAAAAATTTTTACATAGAAGTTAAATTCAACCATCTTATTCTGATGGATAGTGATAGATAATATGTTCAATATAATGTTAACAATCACATATCCATAAGTCCATGATGATCTAAGGGAACATTTGATTCACTGGAAAAGAAGCTACTAGGAAATTTTTTTGGTTTTCAAGATCCATTCCTTAGATTTGAAAAATGAAAAGAAATACATACTTGATTCAGAATAATCTAATCCGTTTTCTATGCATTGACAAATTTCCATGAAATCTATTATTCTGCAAAATGGAGGTGAATTTTCTATTCCATGATCATTATAAAATCATCAGAACCATAAATATAATTATATATCTTTCTAAAAAAAATTTCACATGTTATACAATATACATAAATCCTCAAATGGCTACATAATACATTAATGTTTAAAAAATCAAAAAAAATTATAAATAGACTCTTATATTATCCTTCAATAAGTTTTAAATAAAAAACATTCGAATTAAGGTCAATAAATTTACAAATTAATATTATCATTAATATTTCGAAAAATAGATACCTAGTTTAATTTTCACCCAAAAAAATGACAATTCCATAATCATATATTCTCTAGGAAAATGCTAAAAAACTAAATTACCATAAATAATTTTCTAATACAATAATTCTTACGGATTCCAAGGATTACTGGATATATTACATTAATGTATTATGTTTTTATCTTCATATATGATGACATAGAAAAACTTTTTCAATAAATACATAATTTTTTCTAAGGTCATAGATACAATCCAATTTACATTAACCAAATAAATAATCTATTTATCTAATCTAAACACAATTTTTGAAACATCGTGATGATGTTATCCATTACCTTCCATTAATAAAAATAATACTTTTCGAAGTATTCATCCCAATTCAACATATCCTTATTAACACATGATGAAAAACTTATACGGAAAATAATTATATATTTCATGATTCATATATCATAATCATTGAATTCTAAAATATATACACATCTATAAATGATATTTATTTTTTAAACCATTACATAGGATTTATTATATTTTTTCTAAATAAATAATTCCTGTAATTTGATATATAAATAATGAATTATCATTCCTCCTCCTTAATCAAATAATTCATCCAACAGTTAATGAAAATAATACTGGATAAACATCATACACCATTCATATGTCATTTCTGATCACATTATATTCAGCAGTGTAGCCTAAACTTGTGGACCTTCCAGATTATGATCGTGATATTTCACTTAGGAAATCAATTTTCATCAATCCCATACATTCCATATATTAAACATTAAATTTTAAAATAGTTACTTCTTATTCCTACTATTGAATAAAATCGTAAATCAAAAGGTGAGAGACACTTATCATATCCAAGCAAAACATAATCAGGAAAAATTACGTATAATATATATATATATATATATATATAAAATTAAACCTACTTCGATAATATGTAAAACCTTAGGATTAACCTAGGTTATTAAGAATCACATTCTATTTAACCCCATCATGATTGTTCGTAATATGTTTTGGAATATGGAATGAATATCCCCCAACAGTGACAAACAATGGGTGAAGAATGATCTGTTGTCATGTACCATGTTTTTCTCTAGTCAGACCTGATGCACCTGGTCGTTATTATTACCCATATGTTCTTTTGTGTTAGAGCCATCCACTTGTGGAATCCAGACAATGAATTATTTCATGTAAAACACTATCTCAATCATTTTACCAGAATCCATGTAATTTTCCTACACTTTTCATTATCCTTAGAGATATCCTTAGATACATCCCTTGAAATATCCTTATAAATGACCCTAGGGATACCACTAATGTTTTCTCATCCTAGTTTCAAAATGTTTACTAAACCTTTTATTGGATACCAACTATAACAAACCATGACTTTAATTCATCGATATTACATCATTTTTGTAGAATAATTCATACATTACATAATCACATTCCCAAAGGCCATATTAGTATAGTTCCATTGGATACTAAGAAAACAGTATTATAGTCATGTGGAAGATATAAAAAATTTCCCACAAAGACGATTCCCAATAATAATGTTATTCAAAACCATTCCTTACAACCTATGGAAAGGAAATATAAAAAATGAGTGAGTTAATATTCTCAATAATGGTAAATAAGGGAGAAATGTAAAAATAATCATGACAATAATAGAATGAGAACATGATCCAGAAAATAAATATCATACACTATATATCAATTTTCATAAATATGAATCTTAGAATATATACTAGATGTTTATAATACCAGAATCATAAGTAGATAACCAAGAATATACAACAAAACATTACGTAGTAATGAGAAATAAATTTTTTGGAACAAACATAAGTATATAAAATTTATTAAAATAGTAGTGAAGTAATTGATTCCAATGGCATCTTATTTGTATAACTTCTCTCCCCATACCATCTCAGTAGTCATTTTTCACTCCCATAAACCTATTTGTAGTCACAGTGTACTAACATATCAATCTTGGTAGTGATGGTTAACTCTTGTAACCATCTTAGTAATTAAGGTTCACTCCCAATACCATCATAGACGATAAGGACATTTATTTCTATGTCATGATATATAAATAATTAACCAATTAATTCAACCGAGATATATGTCCCAGGAATGTCATTATGAAGTCATTTTACAGGTTTTGAAACTTAAAACAAATATAATTTCAGTACCTATGAAATGAAATGGGTATCATAAACATGTAATAATATCGTAACCAATATAATAATATCGAGGTTCAATAATCATTTCCTCAAAATAATATCCCACAAAATGAAGTGGGTTTGAAAATCATATAACCCATGAAAGAGAAATGGGATTCAAAAACATCATTCTATAAAAACATATTCCATTCATAGAATTAATATGAATGGAAACCTTGAATCATTTCCCCATAAATTCATTAGTAAATCCAATGGATTTCATCTTAGAGGGAAAATAATTTTTAATGTTCCTATAAAACCATTTCATGATTAAAATATAATTTTCTCATTGAAAATTTATTTTTTAATCCTAAAATATTTTGAAAATAGTTTTATTTTAAAACAAAAATAAATTCAAAAAAATTATATAATTTTAGAAAAAAATCATCAAATATATCCTTATAAACATATAATGTAAGATTCATGGAATTGATGGACCTGACAGTGGGTAAGTCCATACAAGATAAAAATTCATTTTTTACTTTATAATTTTAAAAATGTACCTTAACCAAAAAAACAAGAGGATTATTTTTAAAAACATTTTGAATTTGGGTAAAAAAGGATAAAAATAAGTTTAAATATTAATAGAAGAATACAAAAAAATTTGAAAACATTTTTAGTAATCATGGACATGGAAGATTATTATTTCACATCGATGGTTTAAAACAAAACAATCCTAATTATTGATAAGATTGTGAAATAATAACATAACATTTCATAATCAGTAGAATCATATTCCATGTGAATGAAATAAAGTTATATGGATGTGAAAATAAAATAATATTACAAATAATACTCATGAAATATATTCATGGAAATTTTATACACCACTTAAAAGAACCAATAACGTATAAGGTATGTGTCCCATGAAAATAAAAGTAAAGAAAAATTCACATACTACATGAGTAAAATTAGAGTCATGAAAGAGATAATTAAATATAATAATTTAATTATTTTAATATCCCTATGTAATGGAAATTAATTAATTAAATTTTCATAGGTCAGTATATACATCACACAAAATAAGGGAGTTGTTTATATAGCATCTATCTCACAAAAATAAAATGGAAATTAATTAATTAAATTTTCATTGGTCTTATTACATATTTAATTATTTAATTATATAAAAAGATAAAAAATTATTTATATATATTATATATTTATTATATAAATATATATATATTACAGATATATGGAATGAAATATACAATTCATGGATACAGTCGGTCGTACGTATGGATGAACATTTTTTCCATTTTATTGTTGTATTGAAAGAAGTTATGAAAATATAATATATGAATGTATGTATATAATATAATTATAGTAGAATTATTATTTCATAATTTTTCATTTTATATATATTTATAATCATTTTTTAATGTTAAACTGTGTATATAAATATCATTATGTCGTGGGGATGGTAGGTCGTATGTATGCATGATCAAAAATATCATTCCCTTGATGGTAAAAGGGAAAGGAATTTTATTTTATATTTATTATAAAGTAATAATATAATTTATTATTTATTATTAATATCCACAATATCCATCATTATTCCAATCAAAATTATGTGGTGATGAAAAGATGGTTACACCCCTAGGTGGAAATGGTATTTGTTACGTACGCACATGCAATGATTTTGTTTTTAATTTGAAGGATAAAAGGTTGAATATGGTTGTTATATAATAATTATAACATATGAAGATTTATTTTATAATATATTTATTACTTTATAATTTAGTCAACAGATGAATAGTAATTAGAAGAAGAAATGAACGTTCAAGTGTTGGTAAAACAATTATTTATTCTTCGGTGGACTATAGATCACCACTAAGGGTCAAAAGGGTTAGAATTTTGGGAATAAAATTACCTCCAAAAATTGGACATGGAATGTTTTATCCGAAATGGGACAGGGTTGGTCTAGATATAATGCTCAAATTGGTGTGAGTATGTCAGTTCAGAGGTTCCTTTTTATAAGAGAGGAGAGGATAATTCATCCAATCCATTAAAATGTTAAATTAATATAAAATTTTAATTTATTTAAAATATCTTTAATGTGAGATATTTATATGATTAGTTGAATATGTGTCTGAATCCACTTAAATAATAATTTTTAGACAAAAATGGGTCTCATTATTACCCTTATCTTTTGGATTTAATCCTTAGTTAAACTATTTAACTCTTACAATGTCAACATGTGTTTTCACTACTTATGGGTTAATATAGTTACTCTAAAATTTCAAAATCACCAAAAATGAATTTTTGACTGAATATGTAACATTCATATTTTTATGTTTGTAAATTTTATATTTTTATGAATTTTATATCATTTATTAAAAATTATTTAATTTAATGTATTATTTATATCAATTTTGATAGTATTCATTATTTTCCATTTTCAGAATATCGTAAAAAAATTATAACATCAAACCAATAATTCAAATATATCACTAACATATATGTGGTATCTATAAAATTCTTGTTTTTAATTAATTATTTTAAATAATAATTATTTTAGTATTTTTTATATCATTTATATTAATTTTTCATTAAATTTACAATTATTTCATCATCATTGAGAAGGTTTATTAATTAAATTATTTTTTTCTAGAAAATATAAATAAATTATAATGATGAATATATATGATTTATCTTTAAAAATATTATTTATATTACAATTTATCAATATTATATACTTATATAATAAATTATTTAATTATTAAAAATATGTGAATGGATATTTTAATGTAGCTTTAAATAAAATATAAAAATTTCATATTCTTACCTAAGTGTCTTAAAAAGGTTATAGTTCATAAAAAAGGTATATTTTAGTCTAAAAAAATCATCCAATGAATTTGAAATAAGTATTTTGATAATTTTATAATATTATAACATCATATTTAAATTTAATTATCCTATTTACAATCAATTATGGTAAATATAAATTTAATATAGTTACTATTCTTAATTTCCAAAAATTATAACAATCTTATTGGACTCAAAATATCATACTTATTACAAACATGAATTTAAAAGTTTCAAATTTGAATTTCCTGAAATGGGAATGTTTTTTTAATTGGTAATTCCACATATGTAGAGAAAAGGTCGGTAAAAAGGACGTTAAAAAGTTCAATAATATTTTATATCTAATTTCAGTATAAAAATTATTCAAATGAACTAAATTGTATTAATATTTTTATAATTTTTATATTGTGATTATAATAAAAAAATTAAATTAATAGTTATTTAAATTTAAAGGATATTTTTTACTACATTACAATATTTATCACTATTCATAAAAAATGAAAATTCTCAGAAAAATACTAAAAATTCTTCCTAAGTTAATTTTTATATCCCAAATTCAAAAAAAATTGTTTGATTTATGAAAATAAATTTAATAATTAATATATTGGTATAAAAATAATTTCCTTGATGAAAATAATATTTATATAAATATAAGGATTTTAAAAAATTAATGCATTTCATTTTTAAATTGTTTTATTGACTTGAAAATTATATAAATATAATTTAAAAATTAATTATTAGTATTAATATTACTATATTTAATGGCTAGATTATAACAACCTCATTAAAAAAAATTGACAAATTTTTTTATCATAAAAACTCGTTGTTCTTTGTAACGTAATCTATTATGGAGTTATGTGTAGCACATGCCTAATTTAGGATTGGGTATTACATTATCCAAACATAGATATTTTATATAATAATAAATAAACATATAATAATTTGATAAATGATAAAATTCAAAATGATTAAACTAATTAAAATAATAATAATTTACAAATTCACGCGGTGTTACAAGAAAGGATCCTGGTGATCATAAAATCCTAATGGAAAGGCCATAGAATTCTATCATTCCTCTTCATCAAACTCCTCATTGTCATAATTTCACATGTCATTTCTAAACATGATCCACCTCTAGGTCCACCATGACACTTCTGGTCCTCTTATAACATTAGTACCATTTATAGAAGAAAAAATATACAAATTATATCAGATATATAATAAGGAATATGTTCCATAACACATATAGTAAAAATCATTTACAATAATGAATAAGTAAAAATATTCATTATAGAAAAATGTGATCAATAATAAAACCATATATTATTTTTATAATGACCTAGTCTTGATATACATTAACAGTACATAAGTTTTGTGGAATACATAAATAATAATAAAAATAGTTCCCAATAACTGTACTAGTCTATTTCCTTTAAAAAAATGGAATCATGAACATTGGAAATTAAGTGAGCTACATTAGCCCCCACTAGGATATTTCATGATAATAATCCTACTTAGAAACATTATATATAGTACATATCTTCATATCCTGGTGAAGGAAACATAAAATGAGGTGATCTCAGATGCTCAGTAATGGTCATCAAGAGAGTCATGTAAGCATGGACATGAGCATAGGAGAATGATAACATGATGAAAACATTGTGATATCACACCCTTCCTAGAAACAATCCAAAATAAGAATCATGGAATAATGTTTAATAGTTAATTATATAACAATCGTAAGGAAATAAAGAACAAATGAAAAAAATCATAACATTGGAATGAAACCTAGATTTGTGGAAAACACATAAGAATATAATATTTTTTCCACAGTAGAAAATAAGTCACTACCAATGCCATTTTAGTAGTATTGGTTCCATGACTATACCATCTTGGTAGACATGGTTCTGTCCCTTTTCCATCTTAGTATCATGAGATCACTCATCATACCATTTTTGTAATCGTGGTTCACTCTCATAGCCATCTTAGTAGTGAAGGCTCACCCCATGACCATCGTAGTCAATATCTTAAGATATAAATCACCAACTAGTTCCTTGAGGGAGATATAGGTCCCACACATGTCATAATTAAATCATACATTCATTTTCTAAAAAATCATTAACAGTAATATCAGAACCCATGAAATGAAATTAATGTTATAGACTTGAAATTATACATTAACATGTGAAAAAAATTGGTTTCATAACCATTTTATCAAACCATAACTCATGGATAAAAGTGGGTTTCATTGACATATAACGTGTGAAAGAGAAACCAATTCCTAATCATCATTCAAGAAAAACTAAACCATTCAATGAAATATTATGAATAGATACATTTAATAAATTCCCCATAAAGGCATGCGTAACACCACTTGATGTTATAATAGAAGGGAAATAATATTGAAATATATTTTAAAAACACATTATGATGAAATTATTCTTTCTCATTTAAAAAATTATTCTTAAAACGTCAATACTTATAAAAACATTTTCTAGAAAATAAATTTTAATATTAATGATGGAACCATTAAAAAAATTTAAAATCCTTTATCCTTAGAAAACATTTAGAGGAGCCTTAAAACCATTTCAAAACCATTTTCATTGAATACTTATACTAGAAGCTTAAAAATAATTTAGAAAACGTTTTCCATTGAAAAAATATTAATGAAGAAAAAAATCCTTTAGAAAACCATTCCTTTGATAATATATTTTAAAACAATTCTAAAAAATTTTATTTTTAAACATTAAAATAATGATTTACTGAAATGATATCATCTTAGTCCATACATGTCGTACGAGTTAAAAATAATATTCCATTTTCACATTAATAAGAAAAATGGATTATTCATAAAGAGACCAGAAGATTACATTTTAAAACATTAGTAATATAAAAATGAGTAAAAATGCCTTTTAATATTCATATGATATTAATAGAATTTTCTTGGAATCCCTTCTTGGAAAGCGTCGTTTTGAAAGAGAATTGATTTCCGAGTGAATAGAGAAATAAGGTGATATTTCATAAGAAAATTTTCTTGATTATATTAAGTACTATAGAGTGTAAATATTTTTCTAGTACCTGATTTCATAAATACTAAGCAGTGTATAAGAAAATACATGTGTTTTTACGAAATAAGGAACATATTATTTAATCAAAAAAATTATCATAAAAAATCTCGATAAACAATGATATTGTTTTAATATTGTTTTAACGTACGTTAACATTGAATTATACACCATATATGGAATAAAATTAAATTATATCGACCATAAAATAACAATAAAATAATAATATTTATGATATAACATTTAAATGGATTTTTGTACAACTCATATAAAAATATAGGTGTATAACATGGCATGTGTCTTAGGGAAGGCAATTTGAGACAAAATTACTTTACCGATTTGGTAACATTTTAAACTAAAATACAATGAAGAAAATATCATAAAATGGTTTTGTAAATACACATATGATTGTTTATAAGAAAAATATAACACATTCATGTAGATAATATACACCACACAAAATAATTGAGTAGTGAATAAGTCATGTATCTCATGTAAATAAGAGTGAGATGAAATTCCCTTAGTTTGGGTCATGAATATCGTCATACTCTTTCGATACTATTATATAATAAATATAAATTTCTTATAAATATATCAAATAATTATATTATTAATTATAATAAAATAAATTTTTGGATTATTTCATTATATTAAAAAATTGTTAATAAGAATACATTATGGTATCGCTTTAGGTAATATCTGCTTTGTTTTTTTACATGTGTCTAAATTTGTTATATATTTGGTCCTTATATTTATATCAACATTTCCCGAATGTAAAAAATAATTGAGATATAATTATTATTGATTACATGTGTATTATAATAACCTATATAATATTGAATTATGAAATGGAATACAATGTCTATGATGATGATAATCCATACGTACATGTGAACGCTATTTCCTTTTAATTATTAGGTGGATAGAAATAAAGGAGAAGACATATATGAATATATATTTTTATGTATCATTATTATAGTATCTTTATTATATCATATATATAATATATATTCCCTAAGGCCATACTTAATAAATTCCATGTAGTGTATGAACGAATCACATCACATTGAGGGTAGTAGTCTGCACTTTCCCAAAAGAAATTATCATATTAGACCAAAATGGAAAGTATAAAGATATGTGTTTTAAAAGAATTTCATAATTATAAATATATAATAAATATAATATAAAAATTATATAAACATAGTTCCCATCAAAATGTCCACCATGATAGGTGATCAAGGAAGAATGAACAATCATTGTTTAGTGAGGCTGTACTTTTCCATACATGCAAAGAGTAAGTTAATTACCTATTAGATGGAAGTTTGTGTAATTTTATGTCAAAAACGTATCATTAAAAAATACAAGTATATTTAAGATACATTTTTTTATAAAAACATGACATATAATGATTTAAGGGATTGGTGGAAGAAAACAAAAGATTGGAGCTTGTGGGAGGGAGTTAACTCTTAATAAGGTAACCCATTTTGGTTTTCCCTTGAGAGAATCCTTCAAGGATATATTACCAATATAGGATAAAATGATGAATTGTGGGATTTTATGGAGATATTTTGGTAAATTTTGGTCCATACAAAGTGTCTTGAGAGTTGTGGGATTGTGGGAGGAGAAGAGGTATTCTATAATAAAGGAGGATTGACACTCTTGTAATTTTCAATAAAGGGAATCCTCGTCAACAATTAATATTGAAATTAGATCCAATAGTGGTTAAAAGTATATCTAAGATATTATATGGTTTATATTTTTCCACGATATGGATTTTGGAAAATTTTATAGGTTATTTTGGGACTTATGTTTATGGTTTAGTTATTCATATTTTAACCACAATCGATATAATTTAATTTAATTACTTTTAGTAATATTTTTGTTGAAAAAAATACGATGGCTTAATTATAAAAAATAATTATTTTACTCCAAAAAATAAATCCATTTTTTCAAATTCCAAACAAATAGGTTGTAGAAATTAATTCAAATTTAATCACGCAGATGGGATGAAAATGCAGGTTTTTAAAATAAAAACGTTCAAATATTTCCTACATTTTTATTTATAATTTCAATGTAAAATGGGTTCTAATGAACTAAATTGGATTAATTAATAATAATTTTTTTTTCAAATTTATCTATTGAACCAATTTAAAATTTAATTTATCCATAAAATAAATTATATTTAATATATATTTTGGATTAAAATCTTGTATTTTTTACTATTCATTAAAAAAAGAAATGTTCTAGGAAAATTAAAAAATTATCATAATCTGTTTTTATGATTTTATTTCAATGATAAATATTATTTTTTAATAATTAACTCTATAAATGTTTCAAAAATGGGATTATAAATTGGTTATCGACTAAAAGTTTGTAAATCCATCTTTATAAAAATATAGCTTTTATGAATAAAACTGGGTGCGTTCTTATCTTATGTCTATAATATCTATTTTCTGAATAACAAAATAGATTTATTGATTATATAACATATATATTACATTAATATCAATTAATAATTATTATTAATTTTATTTATATAGGGAATATAGATTTTTGACCATAAATATATTAATAATTTCATTTATATTCAATCAGTTTTCATATTCATTTCAAATTAATTCGTAACATATAAATTAATATTATATTGTTTTAACCCATATAATTTCATAAATTATTTAATACTATTCATAACTACTAATTAAACTTCTATTTTATATCTTATTAAAATAAATAATAATATTATATTATTATATTATTGTTGGTAAATCTTTGCTTCATGGGTTATGAAATCCATCATGGAAAGTCATTATTTAATGTAATCAATGCTGAACTCAGTGTTCCATGCATGGAAATACAAAATTTATGTTCAATTTAGTGCATGAATAACATGGTGTATTATATAACATAAGACAATCATGGAACTCTAATTTATTGTGTGAATTGAAAAATATAAAAAAATATTAAATTTACTCAAAAAAACTCATAAAATCTCATGGTATTACATTCTTCCCCACTTAAAATGAATTTATCCCTCAAAATTAATCAGTGATAAAAATTTTTTAACACTTGAATGTTTCATACATTGAATCCCACATTGTAAAAAGTTATACTAAAATATCACTTAAAAAGGATAAGTTGGAATCGTAATGATTACCCCATATGACATATTATAGGGTTTAATCATAGGAGAAAATAGATTTGGATTGAATATTGTTAATGGTGGAAAAGAATAAATATTTAGAGGGAGTGATTGAGTTTATAAATCACAAATAAGTTAATGATCACTGAAAAATTTTAGGACCTCAAAGTCATAAATTAGTGATGACATCAAAGGCCATTTGTATTAACAAATTTTATTTATTAGGATAAAATTTTATTTTTGGATAACTTTCATAATGTTAAATAATTCTTGATATATATCTATAAACAAAATTTTATACACCGTATCTTATTTGATCAATTTTTAATACATCCATTATCTCAAGGATTGAATTTATAAAAATTGTCAATGATTCTTTACGCACAAAAATAAAATTTTAACATATCATAAGGCCTAGAAAAAATGTAATTTTTAACTTTTCACCTCTTGAACATAAATATTAATTAATATATATACATATAAACTAACACAACTAATTATTCATTAATATTTATTCATAGAATAATATTATACATTAACCAGGACATCACGTAGGCCAGTGGTAGTTGAGAAACCATAGTCATCCTTTGGACATCGGTTCAAGACACACATCCTTCAAAAAAATAATTGGTTGTCACCCAACATAAATGATATACGTTTATAAAACCACAATATTATAATATTAAACATATTATGGACATCGTTGAAATAATTTTAATCAGTAAATAGGGTTTTAAAAATATTTTTCAATAAAACCTTAATACATAAATACCACATCTAAAGTTTAACATAATAATTTCATCAATGGTTAACCTTATAACCCTTATGAAATATGGAAATAAAAAACAGAACAAATAAGGTCACAAAATCATTTTTACATTAATCACCCATATATATAAAAAAGCTCATGGTTGTCACATTCCAATAATGTGAATACCATAATCATATATTCTTTTGCAACAAGATAATAACTTTATTTAATATAAGTACATTTGGAAATAATGCATGATTTTTTATTCCATTGGTTACAAGATATATTACAAAAATCTAATAGGATTAAATCATCATCTATTTTGACATAGACGACTTTTTCAACCAATTAATATTTAGATTTGTGGTAATCAGTACCATCCATTTCACATATTTATATCCAACATGTCTCTAACCAAAAAATAATTACAATAACATTAGGAACACATTAAGGGATATAATTTCCATGATCATGGATTTACAATGAATATTACCTTGTAATTATGTAAATTTTATTGTTCATTATAACTATTTAACATATTTCTGAAAATCCTTATAAAAAAAAGAAACTGATTAATACATATATAATTCTCCATTTATAATTTTTCTATCCAAATACATAAATTCTTCAATACCTAATCTGTAATGGTTTTCCTAGAATATGTAATTTATTGGATTAGAATTAGATTATTATTTTTGAGAATTTATTTTGGAAACACCCCTCCTATCTATAAATAAGGAAATTATGTCCATGAAAATTATTCACTCTATGACCCTTTTTAACATACATATATCATCTTCCCCTCCATTTTAGGTTGTTATCAGGGTTATTATTCCCATATTATTCACATGTAGTAATACTATATTCTTTCCTTTTTTTCTCCTTATAATTTTTTCATTTATAAAAGTCCATATTCCTCTTTTACAATTTGTTATGAATATCACCAATGATAACATTTTTAATCATATATCGTGATAGGTGATTTGGAATAATCAAAATATTGTTCACTCCAGTCATTATACAATTTTATTATTCATGATCCCCAATTAATATTATTTTCATCCATTAACTAATACTAGAAATCATGGGTTTGTAAACACATATCAAATATGTAAAGCATATAATCATGATAAATTATAAAATGTATTTCAAAATAATAACACATATCTTTTAATCAATATCACCTTAGTATTATAATCTGTTATTCATAATATTTTTCTATTCAAATCCATTATAAGGTTTCATTAAGAGTATGCAAATTCCATAATAATATCCCTTTATAGTGTCAATCCATGTGTGAAACTAGGCACATAGTTGTTTACCATAATACCCCGACTCAGGGCCAAATCATCTTTTAGGATTATTCTTTCTTAGTTAAATCTATTCCAAAGCCACACCAACTTGTAGTATTTAGATATATATTTATTACTAGGAAACCACTTACTTTATCATTTACCATTATATCATTACATTTTCCTAATTATTATCTCATCCATATACTTATCTTTATAGACAACCCTATACACATCCTTAAAAATTTACTTTGTGATCTCACTAGTGATTTCTCATCCTTGTTTCAAAATTCCAACCAATCCTTCATGAAGATACCAACTAAAAATACCTAGACTTGACATAAATTAGAATAACATCACATTTTGAGAATACACAAAATAAAATACAAATAGATACCCAAACACCATACCAATCTAGTTCCATTGGAAACATGGAAACATTACCACTAGTATATAAAGATGAAACATTATATCCCACTAGGTTATTATTTACTAACAACCTTTTAAGACATGTCTTAAATAATATATATATTCATAAATTTGAGGAGAAAACATTAAATTGGGTGATATTAGATTCCCAGTAATGTTAAATAATAGAGACTTTTAAAAATACATGAGCATAAGAGTATGGGAATGGTTTGAAAATATTTGAATATCATAACCTGGATATCAATAATCATAAACCTGAGTCATGATATAAATATGGATAGTTAATAAGACATGAATTATTAGTAAATAAATAACATAACCCATGAAAACATAACATAGGAAAAAAACATGGAATTTTTGCAAACACATAATCATATAATACTGCTTCCATAGTATACACGGTATTACTTCCTAGACCATATTAGTAGTATGGTTTCACAACCCATACTATATTTTTAGTCATGGTTCATCCACACGTCAGTATTAGAATCCCTAGTTCACACCTAATATCATCTTGGTAGTCAGCTATCACTCCCATGACCAACATAGTGGTCACGATTCACTCCTAAGACCATCATATTGTATCTCATGAGATATAAATTTCTACCCCATGCATTGGAGGGAGATATAGGTCCCACTAATATCAAAATGAAATCATACATACATATTACACAAGATCATAAATAATCATAACTGAAACCATGTAATTAATTGGCTGTCATAAATATGAAATCATACATTTACCTGTGGAAAAAGAAACAGGTTTCATAAACATTACAACAAATAATAACCCATCAAAAGAATCACGCATATTAGACATATAACTCATGGAAAAGAAATAAATTTATTTAATATCATGAAATAAATTATAAACCATTCATAGAAATAATATTAATGGAAACATTGAAATATTGTCCCAAAAAGGAATGAGTATCACCAACGATTGAAATCTTAAATAGGGAAATAATATTAAAAAATCTTTTAAATAAATTTCAGGAAAAAATTATCATTTTTTATTTAAAATAATTATTCGTAAAATGTAAAACTTTTTGAAAACCACTTCTTGGATAAAAAACTAGAAATGTTATAAAAGAATCATTGAATTTTTTAAAGGACCTTATACTTTGAAAACATTTAGAGTAGCATTAAAAACATTTGAAAAACCATTATACTAAAATTCTTATAAAAGATTCCTGAAAAAAAATTGAAAAAAATTATTTTAAAATATTTTCTGAAATATTTTCATAAAATTAACCATTTAAACCTGGTATGTAAAATTATATTAAATAATCATAGGTAAATCTGTTAATGCTGTATGGGAAAAAATACAACATTCTTACAGCAAGGATAAAAGAATAGAAAAAGGAAATATTTTGAAAGAGAAAATTATATTCCTTTAAAAACTTTTAAATGAAAAAAATGATAAATATACACTTTAATGTACATATTATATTTTTATAGTATTCTTGGAATACTATTTTGGATAGCATGGTTATTAAGGAATACTAATTTCCGATGGAAGAGAGAGGTAAGGTCATATTTTATTAAAAACATTTATTAATTATCATAACTACCAAGGGGAGGAATATTATACAAATAAGTGAATACATCAAGACTAAACAATGAATATGAAAATTCATTATTGTACTTTAAATATTGAACATAATATTTCATTAATAAAAACATTATCTTAATCAATATCGATTAATAGAGAGATTTCTTCAATAGACCTTTACCACAAGGTAACATCGAATCATACTCCACATATATGGAAATTAAATTAAATGGAGGATAAAATATCATTAAAATAAAGATATTAATTATATAACATATAAATAAATTATTATACACATCATATAAAAATTTAGGTGTATAACATGGAATGTGTCTCAAAGAAGGCTAATTCAGATAAAATTACATTACCAATTTGGTAACTTTGGGAAATTAAACCCCGTGATAGAAATATCATAAAATTATTATTTAAATAATCATAAATTTATTTTTATGATCCATAGAATAAATTCATAGGTGGTATGCACATCATTCAGGATAAGTACACAGACTCAATCTTATTACAATACATAATCTAGACTTTTCGACAATAACTAACTTCCATTCATATTTAGGATCTATTCAAGTTTAGTGTTTTATAAAATTTAGATATAATTCGTATATAACATTCCACATTCCTATGGTGGGGTACCGTATAAATCGTATCCATTTTATCCAAAATATAAAATATATAAAATAAAACATGATTTCCTTGATAAATATTCAAACCATTTAACATGGACTACTTATATTTATTATAGAACCTTATTACCTCCGAAACACATATAAGGGCATTGTATGAGCACAAAATCTCCACATGCGATATAAAAAGATGTAAATAAAACATTAATCTATGAATACTTGTAAACACATTAAATAATTTAAAAAAACATACTTGTCCCCAATATATAAATACATTGTGAAAAATTGGATTACCATAAAACATTCTTAAGATAAATATAACTGTAAATGTATCTTAGGGAATCATGTACATAATTGTGTAACCCACTCAACTACCATATAATTTGTAACGCTCAAGGCTACCTTACAATTTGTATAACCATCACAGTTAAACTTGGAGTAACTATATGGGAGCCCTACAACTTAGACATACCCAATGAATTTGACGAAGATACGTGTCCCACACATCATCATTAGAAAAGTCCCATCAACCATATAACAAACATAAAACATCAAAAATAGAATAAAAACATTTCTTTTGAATTTTGTAATACAAAATTTTAGAAGATGATTTTAAAAGAAAATCCCCTTACTAATATCAGATATACGAAGTGATACATAATAGAGAATATGTAACAAGTATTTAAACCATACATAAATATAATTAAACATAATATATACATAATTCATCAAAAAATAAATTATGATGCCACATAAATATTGAATTAGAATGATTACCAAATGAATGAAAATTAGATAATGAATTCCCTTTCCTCAAATTTTTCTTACTTAAAACTTGTTTAGAAATCCTATGTTATGTTTAAAATATTGTTATTAATATCATACAGATACATATTCATCTTTATAATATCTTATATGATCATTTTATAACATCATTCCATCCTTTAATTTTTAGTATTTTGTACCATTTATTGTTTTGGGTGCGTTCTTTACAAGATTTCCATAGCCATTTTGTATTTGATTTTCTTATCGTATAGAAATGAAATACTAGAGTTATAATGAAATGGTATTAATATGATTATAGAATATATAATGATATGAAAAAACATTTGGTTATCATATATGATTATGGATCATTAGAAAAATCATTCATGATGTTTTTATGGTATCTTTTGGTGGTCCCTTGATAATCAGGTACTGGTTTCCTTATATAATTTTATTTCATGAATATAATTTCATTTCAAGAACATAAAATATGTTAAAAAATATGATTTACATTCTTTTTCAACCATTAAAATGGTTTTCTTTTCATCTATGATGGATGTAATGGGTATTTCAAACACATCATCTACGATTTTTTAAAATTGGCACACAATGAAGGGTGTTTTTAGTTTTAGAAAAAGAAGGGGAGGAAAGGAAGAATGATTATGATTTTTTTAAATGAACATGGTAACATATAGAATATATAGTATTATAGATATTTCAAAATTCCAAGAAATCTGGAGGGAAATATAGTATTTTTAATGAAAATAATTGGAAAGAAAACACATGAAAAGGGAAAAGGATTATCATCTCTTGATCTCTTTTCTGTGAGATACACCTTAATGACTTTGGTTTTGGCCATTTGGTGAGACCGTATGATCTAGGATATGGGGAAGAGGCTTGGGGAGGGTATTTGGTAGATCATAAACAATGCACAATGCTTACTAAATTTGAGAGGAAGAGGGGAATGAGGGTGGTACTTAGAGCGGAGGAGAGGATTGATTTTAATTTATTTTAATCATTATTTTCATATAATTTCTCAAGACAATGAATAGTGTTGATTAATGTAGCCAAAATAATAATAAATTACCTATATGTTCGTAAAAATTAAGCATACATCATCCTTTCATCAACAATGATGTAATAAAACAAGTATTTATTATTTATCATAATTTTTCAAATTTTAATATTCATAGAAAATTCATGAATTTTAGAAAAATCCAAAAAATTCACACAAACTATTTCCTAATGTGTATAATTATAAAATAAACTCCATTTTTAGAAAATAATTTTCTAAATAATATTAATTTAATTTTTATATAAAATCAAAATTTATTCAAAAATAAATATTTTTAAACTATAACCCATTTTTTACACCTTGATAAATTAACAAAGTGGTCATTATCTTAAAAACTTACGAAAATAAAATAATAATACAATTTAATAATCATTAGGGTCATATAACTCTTGATATAACTATTCAAAATGGTGTGTTACTGTTCACCAAAAATTCAAGTTGGTTCTATTAGATTCCAAATGACATTCTGATCACAATTGAAGACTACCATTTTTCGAAATTCAAAATATAGAAGGGAAAAATTATGAATAAATGATAGTATTAAAGTTATATTAAAAAAATTTCATTCATTTTAATTTATTTTTAAAAACATGTGTTTTGAAATTATCGTCACCTTCTATAAAATGCACCCTCCCAATTTTATTTACATATTAACCAAGTGAGGGTACCTTTACCTTATAGAAGTTTCAGATTACCTACGTTGCTTCTTCAACCGTGTGGTTTCTCCATAAATCCTATTACTGGTGGATTACCATATTGTGCAACACATGTTCCCTTTGATAAAGAATCTGAACTGGTTTAACTTCATAACAAAGGTTATCTTCTCGTTTAACTGTCTCTAGGCTCAAAACATGAGATTAATATGGCACATACATTCTCAACATCGAAACATGAAAAAAATTGTGTACCTGAGATAAACATGTAGGAAAAGCTACTTTTTAAGTGATTGGTCAAACATTATCTAGAATTTTATAAGGTTTAATGAACCATGGACATGTCTCTCCTTTCATACCAAAATGCATAACACTCTTCCATGGTGAGATTCTATGAAAAACAAGATCACCTACCTCGAACAAAATTTCGTTCCACCTATTGTCTTCAAAACTTCTCAATATGTTCTGATATATCCTCATGTGTTTTGGGATCATCATTACTTCTTCATCCAATTCCTCTACTAATTATTGTCCTTTTATCTTCTTTTCACTAACTTCATCCAAAAAAGATAGAGTTTGACCCTGCTTCCCATAAAATGCCACAAAAGGTTCCATCCGTTTACTAGAATCAAAACATTTATTAAATGAAAACTCAACTAAATAAAGTTGATGATCCCAACTTCTTCAGTAGTCCATTTACCAAGCTCGAATCATATCCTCCAAAGTATAAATCATAATAAATTCCCATCTGATTGAGGAAGAAAAGTTGAAATGAAATTTAATTCTATTACCAACTACACATGAAGGCCTTTTAGAAAGATAATAGATAACCTAGGAGCTTGTTCAGGTATAATGAAAAGAGGAACTCCACATAACCAAACAATCACATTAAGGTACAATTGAGAAAGTTGATCCAAAGAAATTGTATCTTGAATGGAATGAATATGTGCATATTTTATCAGCTAATCAACAAAAGCTAAAATCAAATTGTTACCTAGAAAATTCATAGGATGTCCCACCAAAAATTTTATAGATTATATCTCCCATTTCCAATATAGAACTGAAAAAGTTTGAAGCAGCCCATTAGGTAACTACCGCTCTCCTTCAACCTATAGACATGTCAAACATTTCATGGTAAAATCTACAATATCACTTTTCATTCCATCCCACCAATAATATTCCTCATTGTCTCTATAAATCATAGTAAGGTGAGGATAAACTAAAAATAGTGAACTATAAGCTTCACAAAACACATCATTCTTTAACTTGGAATCACAAGGCACACTCGTCCTTTCAATAAATCTTAATGCACAATATTTATCAAAGTTAAATTCTGGAATCATAACAATTTTAAACAATTATAAATTTTTTGTAGTTGACAGGCTTATATATTTTCTTTCACAATTCTGTCTGATAATAATGACTGCACAAAAACCCGAAACAAGACAAAAGTAGTTCCTGCACCAAAAACGTAAAATCCAAAATTCATCAATTCAAAAATCCAGGGATCATCTTCCAAATGTAACATGGTCAATGATACATGATGTTTTCGACTCATGGAATCCAACGCATTGTTTTATTTTCTCGGATGGTAATTTATTGTGCAATAAAAATCCTTTATCTGTCAAATCCATCTAATATGCCTCATTTTTAATTCCTTCTATGTAAATATATACATCATATTTTTATGATCAGAATATATTTTACATTTGGCACTGTATAAATGATGCCATAATATTTTCAATGAAAAACCCACAACATCTAATTTCAAATCAGGTGTGGGATAATATATCTCATGAGATATTTGTTGTCTTAAATCATTAGAAATTACCTAATCATTCTGAAATAGAACACAACCCAGCCCCTTCAATGAAGCGTTATTGAAGATGAAAAACTCACTATTTCAAGAAGGTAAGGCCGAAACAATAGAATTCCCCAATATCTTCTTTAGTTCCTAAAAATAAATATCACATTCATCTGTCGAAATAAATTAAACCCCTTTTCATGTTAACATAGTTAGCGGGAAACGTAACCATGAAATATTTTTAACAAACTGCCATTAATAACATGTTTATCTAGTAAAACTACGAGTATCGGTAACATTTGTATGTATTATTGAGTAATAAAACACTTTTATGGTAGGATAAATTTTTATTTCGTCATTTTATACAATGTTCCCTTGAAAATAAATCATTTTCCACCAAAAATAAATTTTCTGAATTTTCCATACAGTTTCATTTTCTTTAAGGATTGAAAAACAACCCTTGGATGTTTTTCATGCTTCTTTTTACTCTTATAAAATCCCAAAATGTCATCAATAAACACAACTAGAGGCTTATCCATGAACTCATGAAATATTATATTTATAAGTTTCTTTAATACAATAGGTTCATTAGTTAACCATAAAGGTATGACAACAAACTACTAATGATGATATCTAGTATGAAAATATATTTATGTGATTTCATAATCCTTTACCTTCAACTGATGGTATCCGGATCTCATGTTAATCTTTGAAAAATCATGAACTAACTAGAGCTGATTAAAAAAGTCATCGGGATGAGGAAAAATATAATTTTTTTAATTGTTATGATATTAAAATATCTATAATCAATGAGAAGTCTCATTGAACCATCATTATTTTTCACGAACAAAACTTGAGCACCCCATGGTGATGTTATAGGAGAAATGTAGCCTTCATGAAGAAAATACATTAACATATTTTTCAACTCTAAAATTTCCATTTGAGCGAATAGGTACGGGGTTTTGCAATTGTCTTAGCATTAGGAATTAAGTCAATCGTGAATTTGACTTCCCCATTATGTATGAAACTAGGTAACTCATCAGAAAAAACATCACGGTATTCATTTCCCACTTGTATATAATTAATATGAATAGTTCTATTTTTTTCAACAATAAGAACAAGATAACATTCATTTTCATATTTGGAATGTTTCTCAGAATCCTGATATGTTTTCAATTGTAAGGGTTCATTCTTTTATACAAATTGAAACTCTTTTTAAAGAAAATTCTTTATCTTTGTAGTCATTATTATCATGATAAAAAGAAATCCAATCCATTCCTAGAATGATATAATACTCTAATAAGGGATAACAACAAGGTTTATAGGAAATGAATCTCGACAGAACATAATTGAAATATTCTTATAATTCATCTTTGTTATAAAATTCCCCCTTAGGTGTTTTAACAATATGTTCTGGTCTCATTTGTTGCGGTGAAATTTACAAATTACAAGAAAATATCGAAGAATAAAGGAATGTGTAGACCCCGTATGAAAAAACATTAGGAAATTTTGAGAAATCAAAAAAGGTTCCTGAAACAACATCCTTGGATGGCCCGACATCTACTGGCGTTATTGAATAGAATCCCACTACATCTTTATGCATATATTATGGCTTCTTTTCATCATTCAAATATATCTTTGGGAAGACCTTTTCATAATGACCCATTTCACCACATTTATAAGACTTTACACTTTTATTATGAAGATTATCCTTAGGACCATTTTAATTACAATCTCAGAACTAATTTCCAAACTCACCACATCAAAAACACTTCTTTGTTTTGGTATGTAATTCCAAATGGTTCTTTGTTCCACACTTTTCACAAACTGGAAACTAGAATTTCTCACTATCATATTTCTTTGGTTGATTCTTACCAATTGCTTTCCATCCAGACCTCTTCTTCTCATTGTTTTCAAAATGGACATGATCACTAGAAAACTCCATCTCTACCCTCTCAACAAATCAAACAATTTCCACATAACTATTGAATTCATGGGGTGCCAATGCCCTTGGATACCTTGGATTGAATCTCGATTTAAAGCTGTTGATTTTTCAATCAACATCCAAAATAATATTTGGTTCATAACTCACCCATCAGGTGATGTTTTCATCATACAAATCCACTAATGCTTCATCCTTCTACTTCAATTCAAGGAATTTCTTCTCCATCCTAAGTCACACAACCTTAGGAAAATATTATTCCAGGAAAAGACTTTAAATTTTCATCCAACTCTAAGGCATCAATCTATTCTCTATCACTAATATTTTTTTACCATTAACCACCAGTGGTTAGCTTCTCCTTCAAAAGAATAAATGGAAAGAAATTATTTTTTATTATCTGAACAACCCATAACATTGATAATATTTTCAAGGACATTAATCCATCCTTTAGCCGCTACTCAATAAGAAGATCTGTTGAGAGTAGGATGGAGTTTTCTAGTAAAATGTTTCATTATTGTAATGTTCGTCATGGTAACTCTGGTTGTAATCATTCATGGATGACAACACCATTTATTGTATATGTATTCTAGTCAATTACTATCACATAAAACTCTTTTCTAGTCCCTAGCATTTTATGTTTCAGATTTGGAGGGATATAATTCTGTTGGTGCCTCTCCCCTTCTGATTCTCTATTTATTCTGTGGAAACCCATTCTAAAAAAACATATCATAACTGAATAAAAATGGTAATCATCAAATTAAATATCATTTTAAATTAAAAATATATTAAATATGATTTATATAATTCTATTAAAATCAATTTAACCCCTAATGTTTTCTAAACCATCCACATATAACTGTAATAAGGACCTGACCATATTACATTACATAATCAGGAATTTTAGTCAACAAATAACATACTTTAATATTAAGGATTATTTCATGTTAAAAGTATTAGAGATTTGGCATATAATACATACATAATATTTCACTTTCATATTGATAAGATTCCATATAAACATTATCCATTTCTTCCAAGATATAAATTTTTTCAAATAAAACATGATTTCCTTTAATAATCTTCATAACATTTAAATTTTATTATTTAATTTTCTTAAAAACATTATTTCCAATGGAAATAATTTAAAACATGGCATTACAATATAAATAATAGTAATTAATAAAAAATAAGTAAAGATAACATTAGGACATGAATACCTGTAAATGCGTGAAATAATTTTAAAAAACATACTTGTCACCAATATAAATTTAAATAATGAAACACAATATTGTTAAAAAACACAAAGAACAAAAATATTACCATAACAGTACATTGGGTAATTACTTACATAATCTTGTAACCCACTCAGGTACTTTATAATTTCTAACCCTCAAGGCTACCTTGCAATTTTTGAAACTATCAATGTTACACTTGGAGTAACCATACAACTCAACGTCTAAGTACACATACCTAATGAATTGGAGGGAGATAAAGGTAACAAAATTAATCATAAACAATTTCCATGAACTAGAACATAATTATAAAACATGAAAATTTTTATAAGAACACTTCTTCGGATTTTTGTAAAACAAAATTTTAAAAGAGGATTTTAAAAGAAATGCCCTGTGAAATATCATATAAATGAAGTGATCCATAATAGAGTGGATGGAAAATTAATGTACATTGTAAATAAACATAATTAAACATAATATAAGAATAATTATTCACACAAAAAATTTTAATACCACATAAATAATGAAGTAGAATGTTATCCATTTGAATGGAAATCAGGTAATGAATTCCCTTACCTCGGATTTGACTTAATTAAAACATGATTAAACCTCATGTATAATTGTTAAAAGAGTGTAATTAATATATTAATGAAACCTATTCAACATTATAATATCTTATATGATCATTTAATTTCATCATTTCTTCCTTTAATTATTTGTATTTTTTTACTTCAATTGTTTGGGGTATGTTCTATACATGATTTCCATGGCCAGTTTGTATTTGATTTTCATGTCACATGGAAACAAAAATCCATATGTGGGATGAAATTTTATTAATATGTTTCCTGAATATATAATTATATAATAAATCATGTTTTTATCATATAATAATATGTATCGTTTGATAAAACATTAATGACATTTTTTAGGTCACTTTTTGGTGGTTGGTTGATAATCATGAACTTGTTACATTTTATAATTTAATTTCATGCATATAAGTTCAATTAATGAACATAAAATTAGTTAAAAAACAATTTAAATTATGTTTAAACCATTAAAATGGTTTTGAGGTCATCTTTAATGGATGTAATGAATGTATCAAACACATCGTCCATGATTTGAGTAAATCAGCACATCGTGGACGATGTTTTTATTTTTAGAACAAGAGGGAGAGTTGAGGATGTAAGATGATGAATATTATACATGAACATGGATACATATAGAATATATAAGACTATAAGGATTTCATACCTCCTAGATAAGTGTAGGGTAAGAGAGTATAATAATAGAAAAAATTGGATAGAAAACACAGGAAAATAGAAGAGGATTCATACAACTAGATCTCTTCTCCTTGTGAACCTCCTTAAGGCCTCTTGTTTGGGACATTTGGTGGAACAAGAAGCTCTATGACTTGGGTAAGTTCCTTTTTGAGGTTATTTTACATAACATATACAATTATAAATTATTTATAGGTTTGAGAGGAAGAGGGGAATGAGTATGGTATTTAGAGTGGAGGAGAGGAGGGTTTCTACATTATATTAATCATTTTTTAATATTTTTTCTCAGGACAATAAATATTATTGATTCGTGTGACCTAAAATAGTAAAATGATCTTGTGATTTCGGAACAAGTGGGATAACATCAGTCATGCATCACCTATGATGTAGTAAAATAACTATTTAGCATTTACCATAATATATCATATTTTACAATTCATCAAAAAATTCAAGAATTTCCAAAAAATCCCAAAAATTCCCCCTACCATGTTTCTACATGTCGAATTAAAAAATGAACTCCGTTATTTGAATATAATTTTCTAAATATTGTTAATTTAATTTTTAAATAAAATCCTATTTTACTCAAAAATAACAATTTTAAATTTATAACCCATTTTTAAACACATTAACAAATTAATAATGTTGTCATTATCATAATACCATACGAAAAAAATAAAAATATTGACTATTCATTAGGGTCATATTACTATTCATACTACTATTCATAAATTTATGATACTATTCAGCAAAAATCAAGTTGGATCCATTAGACTCAAAATAACTCACTAATCGCAACTGATGATAACAATTTTTTGAAATTCCAAACTTTTAAATGTAAAAATTACTTTCAAATACTAGTTAAAAATATCTTACCAGTTTTTTTCAGGAATTTCATTTTATTTTAAAAAACATAGGGTGTTACATTTACTGATTGGTGAATAAGTCATGTATCTCACCCAACTAATGAGTGAGATGAAATTTCTTAACTCAGGTAGTGTCTCTTGTAGTACCCATTCAAAAATCATGTATAATGAATATAAATTTCATTTTAAAACAATAAAATAATAAAATTATTACATATAATACCCCATATGAATTAATTATTGATTTATATTACCCACATGTTAACAATTCTATGTCATGTTTTCACTTCAGTTAAGACCCTCTTTTTTCACTACTGTATTAATTTATTATATCACGGGTCGTTATTTTTATGTATTAATTTCTTGAATAAAAAACAAGATGTTAATATTGTTAATATTTAGTGTATGTGTATTATGATAATCTATAAAATATATATATATGAAAATAAATACATCTTATATGGAGACGATAAACTATATGTATGCATGAATGTTATTTCGATTTAAATAACATGTTGAAATAATGAATGTAAAAGAAATACATATATATATATATATATATGAATGGAATTTTAATATTACATATATATCATATATATTAAATAAACCAATCCTTAATCAACACAATTTAGTGTATGAATGAATCTCTTCTCTTTGAGGGGGCGGTAGTCCGCACTTCCAGGAAAAAAATTTATCATCTTAACAGAAAATGGATATTGTAAAGATATGTGTTGTAAAATAATTGATGAATTTTAATTACATAATAAATATTATTATAAAAAATATAAAAATATTTTCCATCATAATTTTCACCATGAGATGCAGTAATGGAAAATTGAACAACCCCCATTTACTGGGGCTTTGTTCGTCGTCCACATAAATAATATTTCCATTACCCATTAGTTGGATGTGTGTGTAATGGTAGAATGAAAACATAAAATTAAAACATACTATTATATTGTGGATAATTGTGTTTTTATACAATTATTTAATGAGGATATTTGAGGGAGTGGAGAATGAAAATAAAATAAAGGGGTTTGAGGGAGGGTGTTACCTTTTAATTTGGTAACACTTTTTGGTTTACAATAACGAAATACCTTGAAAGGATTCATTCCCAAAAGAGGATATATGGAAGAATTAATAGATCATAGGGAGATATTTTAGGAGTTTTATTCGACCCAAAGATTCTTGATATGTGTGAGGAAGTGGGATGGGAGGATGCCTTATAAATTAAAGGAGGAGTGGCACTCTTATAATACATAAGAAAAGGGAAACCCACCCACATTGTTTTATTGAAGGTGGTTCTAAAAATTATACAAATTATATAAAAGGTAGGATTGGTTTTAAATATGTCTATTTTTTAATTTTATAGATTGTTTGGAGTATTAAAGATATTGTTTAGTTCTTTATTAAGAATAATTTAACCTTAATCATTAAAATAATGTTTAATAACATTCACTAATATTTTTCTTCAAAAACAATGTTTAACTTAATATACATTCTAAATTATCTTCATTAAAAATACGAAATCCATTTTTTCAATCTCCAATGAAATAAGTGAAATAAATTAATTTATATATAATCATGTAGATGTGGAGACGGTGCGGGGTTTTTAAGAAAAATCGTTCTGATGATTTCTATGTTTTCATATCTAATTTCGATTTTTCAATGGGTTCCAATAACCTAAATTAGATTAATTGATAAAAATATTATCTGATTAATATTTTAATCCAATTTCAAATATAATTTATCTTTATTAATAAATTATATTAAAATGAATTTTTGAATAAAAATCCAGTTTTTTACTATTCATTAAAATGATAACCTTTCAGAAAAATACCAAAAATTGATTCCAACCTAATTTATATTTTTAAATTACAAATAAAAAGAATATTTTGAAATATTAAATCTGTATAAGTTCCAAAAATTGGATTTAATATGGTTTCTCCATTAAATAGACGTAAAAATACATTTATAAAAATATATATGTTTTTATGCATAAATTTGGGATTGTTCTTATCTTATGTCTGTTGAATCTATTTCATGAATATAATTTTTGATAATATATAAAAAATATATTAATTTAATATCACTCACTAATTTTAATTAATTTAAATTACAAGGGTAAAACATCTTTTTGATAATAAATATAGTAATATTTTCATTTCTAATCAATGTTTTTTCATATTAACTTATAATTAATTGGTAAGAAATTAATTCATGTTATAATTTTTTAAAACCATATATATTTTCATAAAATAGATAATACTATTAATAACCTCTAATTTAACTACTTTTTTATATCTTATTATATTAGTTATTAATATTCTAATAAAATATTATTTTTTTCTAAAACTCGGTCATCCTTGTTACGCAAGACATCGAAAAAAGTCATTTTCGTGTGTAATGAAATCTTACCTTGTTGTTCTGTGTAGAAGAAGATAAAATTTTGGTTATGTTTGGTAAATTATTTACTTAGCGTTGAGTATAAAATAAGACAAACATTGTGAGAAAATATAAAATAAACTATTTTCATTGACTCATTAACTGTCAAATTATATAAAGATTAAATTAATTTGAAATCCTATAATTCAACAAATCTCACCAGGTAACAATTAACATAAAACATTTTATCACCCCTTTATTCAATTTTTTTAAATCACTATTCAGGGTTATAACTTCCTCATTTTTAGGTATCATTTTTTTGGTTATTTCAGTCCTTGAACATTGATCATGTTTTACTCATTATAATCATGATTAAAATGATTTAAAATTAATATATTTTTTATATACATATTTACATACATTCATAAATTTCATATATTGAATGATGAATTGCACCATTCATGGAGATGGTAGTTCTAATGCACTCATGAATTTTATATTAATTTTTTATTGCATTGAATGAATGTATGTTAAAAATAATTCCCCATTATTGAATATATATTATACCCAAATAATCATATATGTTCTTTATATCTATCCTTTATAACATCCATGTAAAACAGAAATGACTATGAAATAACATCACTTCATGGAAGTGGTAGTCCACTTGTACTCCTAAGAGACATTATATTTTTTGTAGTGGTTTGGAAGGTAAGAATGTAAATATGATATAATCATTAATGATGAACAATTATGTTATTAATATCAAAATTATATATTAAATATATCATGTTACCCAACAATTAAATATGGTGATGAAAAATGATTTTTATCATTGTGAAGATATGGTTAGTCGTGCATTCACACAAGAGATACGTTCACATTCAATTAGATGAAAACATAATGGATAATGTGACAGAACAATATTTTATGAAATATTATTTTACCAAATATATTTTATTTTTTAGAAAGCTTGTGTTACATGCAACACACACTTTAAATAACATGTGAGATACAATAATAATACTATTATTGTATAGTTATTCTCTAATAGTTGGTTTGTTTGGTATGAATACATCGAAATAAATTATGAAAATCAAATTGTTATCATATGATAATAGTGAAATATTTATATTTTAAATAATTATAATTTAAAATAATAACCTTTGTAATATAAAAGGTATAAATTTTAAGAAAACTTTTTTAATGAATAATTAATTTTCATCTTTATAAATATAATTATTTGCCATTAGAGAATGAAATTAATAATATATATATTATAGTTTCTTAAATGATTATAAATTAATTTAATATTTTTTATACATGGGGTAATAATAATGAATGTCTTTTGCTTCAAAAATTATTTTTATAAAAAACTGTATTATGTAAATTATATTTATTACAAAAAATTATTATTATAAATATATATTACATGCATAAAAAAATTTCTTGAAAAAAATCCATTAATTTTTGAAACTATTATTATTTATTTCTAGTTAATTGAAAAAATATTAATTTATTTTCAATAAATGTAACCATATAATTTTCATAATTTAATAAATCTTATACATTCCATCTAATCTAATGGATAAGAAAACAATTCACATTGTCATGTTTTATTCATACATCATGGTTCATTTGAACACACCGATGAATGTACTGAAATGTATTGGAGAAATCAGACTATTTAATGGGATATATATGTGAATATGATTGGGTGTTCTAATTGAGATACATAATTTAAATATTCATATAAAAGTGGACCGTTGTTATTTCTATATTATTTTAAAACAATTATATTAATATAAATTTTAATAAATTTTGGTATTATTTATTTCTTAAAAAACAATTTTTATACTACATTTTAATCGACAACAACTTCATTAATTAATTTATATATTATTAGATATTCATAGAAAATATATTATATCTATTCAAATACCTGTAGATAGAATAAAATGATGTATTTTCCAATATTTAGGCTCTATTTAATGTACCAAATGTAATTTTAATTTGAACATTTACTTGAATAATAGTAAATTTTAAAAAACAACCATTCCATCTTAGCCTCTTTATAATAAGATTCTATTAAATAAGAGGGGAATTCATTTTTATTGAGTCATATTCCTTTACTGTTGAATAATATTATATTTATACAATTTATTTTTCTATTTTATTTTTGATAATGGTAAAATTCATATCCACACATAAAAAAATGAAATCACATAATACAGGCCAGAGGATGTTTCATCGCATAATTATTGAAAATTAGAAATACATTCATACATATTCTTCTAGATTTTTTATTCGATATATCTACCATTCACCCAAATCTCTACTTCCCTTCCATTAAATATATACGACTTGGTGGACCTTATATCATACATGATGTAAATTTTCAATATATTTTTATGTAATGAACTATTTTTAGAGACTAATTCTCGTATAACACATCAAATTTGTTCACTAAAGATATGTTGAACCATGATATTCATAATACATAAAAATACCAATTTGTATCTATTTAATTTAGTATACTTATCCATGTACTCAATAATAGTTTCTTCTTTCTGGAGTAAATTATGAATGTACATTTCAAAATCAAATTGTACTTCTCCTGGAAAACATTATTCATAGAATAATCATAAATGTGAATCTCTTTGAATTTTTTTAACAATTTATCAACATCATCATTTTTTATTAATGTCTAATATTTACTAGAAAAAAATTTTCCAATATATATTTATTTAAAAATTATATCCATTTCACTACATATTATTGAGAAAAAAATATTCGGTTGGCTCTTTATCATTTTTTCAGTTTAAATATACTAGTTATATAAGATAATGATAAGGGTTTAATCCCTTATAATATATCCAATATAGTTACAACTATTTGTGGTGAATTTTTTTGATCCATAATAACATTTTCATTTTTTAAAACATGTTTAATATACACTTATATAGAGATCAGTTAACATACCCCCTCATCAACAACACCAATTATCAATGTATGGAATTATCATCACTGATTATCGATGGTCAAATAGTTTTTTAATTATCTAGTTGGATCCATTTTTAATCACATTAATTTAATAATTCTTTCAATAAAAAACAATAAATTTATCATTCATAGTATATAATTAATAAAAATTAATTACAAATACTTAAATAACGTTGTATCATTTCTTGAAAAATTAATTGGATTTCCATGGGTTCACTATAAAAAAATGTTCAAAGGAAATGTCCTTCAAATTTTATCCACATATTCTAGTAAACATTCACTTCAAAAAAGTAAAAATATATTGTATAAAACTACCATGAGTTAGAGGAATTTTATTACATGGGATAAAAATGCAATTTACTAGTATAGAAGACCTGAATTTTCATTAATATCATGATACAAGATATTTTCATGATCTATATATTACAATGAAAAATATAGTAAATCCCAAAACAAAGAAATTATTATTATTATATCCATGAGTTTATTTATATTTCATGAATGATAATTCATGATTCTCTTGGGAAATATGTAATGTATAAATTATTGGGAACATCATTACATATGAAATGGTAGCATGATGCATAATTTAATATCGATTATGAATGGTCAACATAATATGGAATTAATAAACATTTATATAATATGAAATTTTGTTTAAGAAAAATTATTTTAGTAACTATGGTTGTAGATAATCATATAGATGACTGTAAAATTCCAATAATGATTAAATTTATAATAATATTTTTCATAACTATAATAAAAATTATTTTTTAACACATTATATACTAATTTACAACACTATTTGTTTTCATGTAATCTACCGATGCATTGAGGGTGTATATAATCTAGTAATCATGGGTTATATAATATGTCCAATTTATTCATCATTTGAATGAAATGAATAATAAAAATGTTTAAATTTATTAATTATATAATAAACAAATATAAAAATAGATATGTAAAAAATAATAATTCATATTTAAATAGTTGGAATATAATACTAATATTTACCATTCCAATAAATTGAAAAATATTCATTGCAATAAATATTACATATGTATTTTAAAAATAATAAATTCAAGTTTAATAATATCATTTGTGTATAAAGAATTCTATCTTAAAATTTTTTGAAATAAACTATATGTTATAAAATACATAAATTAAATATATATATGTATCATGGATTTTGATTAAAATGATACTATTATGATCAAGATGAAGATTGATATAGAACATATTCACAAAAATAAAAAATGATGGTTTAATCACCTTAAGGAAAAATCCAAAACGAAATTAATTTTAATCTAATTACATACGTAAATCAGTGGAAATTTTTTTTTGGAATTCATTAAATACTTTTGAGATGAGTGGTAGGGACAGGATTGTCTCAATGTGACATTAAATTAGAATAATGAGAAAAAGGAATCAAATACATAATAGAAAATAATTTCTTGATTATGATCCCTTATATTGTCTATTGTAGCTTTATAATTTCATTAAATTAAATTTTTATAATTTATTTTCATTTTTTAGATTAATTTTTCTTATAACTTTTCATTTAATACTTTTCAGTTCATAGTTACATAAAAACCATTAATTAATGTCAATAGACATTGGTCAGTATGAATTTTTTTTATAAATTGAAAAATTATATTTGTATAGGGTTTATATCATTATATAATGGATAGTGTTTATTACTAACCTTTATAGTAACAATTGGTTGATTTATACATGACAATATTTGTTTATTATGTTTGAATGGCTATGATTTGGTACAATAAATATCTTTAATACCATGGAAATTTTGAAATTATAGATTTTAGAAAATGAGATTTTTTTTTATTTTTATTAAAGGAAATATATAATCTAATTTTTGGAAAAGATATTTGATAAAAGAATATAAAAAACCATCATTTAATATGGTAGTATGAAACCATGACTATGAATTATGTTTTTACAAATATGTTAATGAACGAAAATACTAATCAATAAATGATTTTCATATAAACATTATAGATTATGTATACTATATTTAATATCCAATTTGGAATAATAGTAATGTTATTGAATATTTAAAGATGATTATTGAAATGGGAGGACATTTATTTTGAAATATATATTACAAAATAATAATAACATATAGAAAATAAATTAAATTTCCGGTTAGGGGTTAAATAATTAAATGATTTTTAAGAGTACTTCAATTTAAATAAATATTACTATAATCAACATGATTTTACCACAACAAAATATAATATAAACCTCATTATATGTTAGTAGATATAAAATAATATAATTCAACATTAAAATTACAAAAATATGATAATATATTAATTATTTTTGAAGAGATGTATATGGGTAAAAAAATAAACATTTAAATAAATTCAAAATGAAAAGGAAATCATTTTTATAATGGTTTTTCATGATTATAATACCCTTAATTATAACTATATAATGAATGAAAAACATTATAAATATAATAGATATATTTAGTGATATGAAAATATGATGGATGATTTAATATGTATTAGTAAGGGTATATAATTGAATAAAATATGACCATTATATATATTTTCATGGGATATATAGTATTTAGAAATATTGACATTGATTACAAATTTCTATGATATTCAATTTTCCAATAGGGATCCCGATGTTCTATAAATTATTGTAAAATGCAAAAAATTATATAACAAATACTATATATTATAAAATAAAAATATTGAAAAAAAAAACTAATTATAAAAATATATTACATTGAATTATAAATTATTATTATTATTAATTAATGATTCTTTTTATTTTAAAATTCTATTTCTATTTACAAAAAAATGATAGTCAAAAAATGGGTAAGAGATGGGTAATTATTTTTAATATGTTTTAATAAATATAATTTGATAAACAAAACAATTTTCATTGAAACATTTTATTTTTATTTTTATCAAAATAATTTATTCTTATATTAATAAATTATTCGTATAATTAAATTAGTTTATGTATATCATATATATTGACATTAATTTAATATTAATTGATATTTAATTAGACTAATACTCATTAATTTATAATATTTATTTTTAAAATTTATTTTTTCCCTAGATATATTATTTAAAATTTTAAGATATTTTGTTTAAAAAAGAAAATATTATTAAACCAATAAATATGTTGTAAACTTAATATAAATTCTCTAAAATGGACAGTCTCATATTTTCAAATAAAGGATACTTACAACTTTTAAAATTAATTTATTTATACAAAAGGAAAAATATTGTAAAAAAGTTCACAAAAAAGATTCAATGTCCTTTGGTGTCATGATGGATTATTTTTAAATAATTTATATTAGTGGATTCATGAAACATATGACTGATTTTTCAAATTATAATCAAAATATTATTTTAAATGAAAACATTAAACCATATGAAATGTGTATTTACATAATTGACTCTCCAGAAAATCAATAAAAGGACACCACTTATACCAAATTATAATAATTAAAACCATTTAATTCCCTTATTATTATATACTAATAGTTCATGTGTTTTATTCTACCGTTACATTTTGTAGCTTAACAGCTAATGCAGGAGGCATAAATCCTTTATTATGATTAAAACTATGTGGGGAATGATAAAATTATTCAAATTATCTTGACCACCACTAACATTTCCATTACAATGACTTTTACATTATTTCCCATTAACAATTACCTTTAAAATGATATTATATTTACAAGAATATTATTTTTATAATATTCTACTACTATTATATACATCAATATCCATACACATATAATTGTATAATATATGATTTTTTGGACGATTCGACCTCCTACCTAAAAAAAGATAATTTATCCTCATTTTTTCCAACATCAATGAGAATGATGACATCAATAATGGGAATATATGACATTTAAATAGTATTATAGACTATTAATATGTTTTTATAACTATGATAAATTAATATAATGACCATTATAATGTAACTCCTTACTATTGATAAATTAGTAAAATAATATACATCTTGTCTTCCATTCTCTTGAACCATACTAAATAAATCCACCAAGTCTATATTAGAAATAATATGTAATAGTAAAATAATTATTCTACTACAATGAATAATCTTGCAGAAATAATCATGATATCAAATATAGATTTTCTGCATTGATATTAAGAATCTTTTATGAAATAAAAATCATCAACATCATCTAACAATTAAAATGAAAAATGTCTATCATTAATAGGAGTAACAATTAATTAAAATTGGTGATAATAAAATAAAATTAAATGAATATGTTTCAAAAAAAATGATTAATATGGTTAATTTTATTATACTAAATGATATATATCATTTATAAAAAACATGTCTTAATTTATGGGGTTTTCTCCTATCTGACAATGACTGTAGTGTTAATATGATTAAACTAATAATCATGAAATTTAATTTTATGTACATAGAAAATAGTTTTTTAAATTTAAATTTCTTAATTATGGGTTTTATATTAATTATTTATATTTTAATCCCATTATTTAATAATTGAATAAAAATAATGCACATAAATATGAAAATAATTTAACTCATAATTTTGGATGGGAACCATTCACATTAGTGCCCATTATCATTATATTTTTATTTGAATGTCCATATTTTTGATGAAAATTTCATATTGATGGTTTTATGGTAATTTATAAAAATAATATTTTATTATAATACTTTTTATCATCTTTTCATGGGTCATTATATGATGATTTTGAATCTCTTTAAAAAAGTGTTAAATGTATCATAATTTTCAACAAATTCAACATCAATAAAATTTCCCACCAAAATATCAATTTCACATAATGAATCTTCAAATCCATTATTTTATGCTTCGTCAATAGTAAATATATATTCTCATTTTCTTCTAAAATATTTAATTTCAAATAAATTGTATCAACAACAGATGGACATACATTCTTCTCTGATGATATGACGTAATGATACTAACCATTACCTATATAAAAAGGGTAAAGCTTATGATTTTGGTAAATATGTGTAATTGTTTTCTCATAGTTTAATCCCATAATAATGGAATAATTAATTTTTTTCATCTTCTTAAGGAAAAATTATGTATGGTTATTAATTTGTGATATGTTTTTTTATCTATCCATCAATTTTATTTTCAAATGATTCTAATTTATTAGAATAAGGTTTAAAAAAGGGTGGTTATCCCTTCTCTAAAAAGGATATATGTAATATGTTGTTATCCCACAATAAGAATGATATAAGATTCTATTTAGCGATTTCAATTAGTATATATATATATATATCAGTTGTAGTATTTGTAATTTTTTATTTAGGTATAATAATTTTCATCCAAATTATTATGAAATTTAAAATTTTCTTAAATCATAGTTATCAACTCCTATTTTCACAATATAATTTACATGTCCATTTTTACATTGATACTTTATTAAATTCTTTTTATTCAAGTTATTTTTTTATTATTCTTGATTATATTATTTCCTGATAGTCAAACCTGATTATGTTATAACACAAACTATCTTAATATTAAACCCATTGATTAAAAATTGATGTAATTATGATTAACATTCCATTGAATCTTAGAAAACCCATTATAATGATTCATTTCAATTGTTTATGAGGAATATTATAATAAATTATATGTTATAAATAGTAAAATATATGATGATTAATTTTGGAAGATGTTAAAAATGGTGTAAAATATATTGTTTATGTGTGTATTAAAAAAATATTGTATTCCCTGACACTAAATTTTTATCTATCTCAATTGAATTCTTAACAGTCATTGGCACATTAAATATTACTACATGAAATGTGACAATCCTATGTGTTGAAAATCAGAAAATTGGGTTGTTTTGGAAGCCACCATTTTTGGTATCCAAAAATTAATTTTGGCATACTAGGTTTATAGTATTGTATATACAAGGGATTGCATATCAGTTTGGTTCGTTTTTTTCAAAGAGTGCATCATTTATTTTTTATTTTTTTACATAGAAAAGTTGCGATACATTTTATCCTATAACAAAAATACATCATAATCCTAATATTTTTTTGGTTTACTCATATCCATATTTACTTTTCAGTTCAATCATGAAAGTTAATTTTTGAACACCATGTAATGATAAAAGAATAACATTTTATTCAATAACATGTATGAAAAAAATCATAGATTTTTAATGGAATATTTCAACCTGAGAATGTACCACATATTTACTATTTTAAATATAATTAATTTTTTCTAAATCTCATGATTCACTCAACACTGAGTTATTTTCCAATACATAGAATAATGACTATCTTTGATGGCATGCATTACACGTGAGATAGAGTTTTACAAATTAAATTAATTTTATTATTGAATATAAAAATTATATCATTTCCCTTAAGTTATTGTTTTTAAATATTAGTAGTTAAATTTTTAAATTTCATATTTTAAACTTTTATAATATTAATTTAGTTTATTGAAATTCATTATAAACAATCCTAAAAACCAATTAAATAAAAAGTAAATATATTTATAAAAATAGGTGTATACACCATGAGGTGTTTATATTAGTAATATAAAGTAATTATTATTGGAAACTAACTTAATGAAATTTATATATTATATATTCAATAAAATATTTCTAAATAATCCATTATATTTTATAGTCAAAGGATAATAACAAATAGATTTTTAATCACAAAAAGAAGTATTTTCAAAAGGGTAGATTTTTCATGTTTTAATTGAACATTAATTTTGACACTAAATATTTATAAATTTTTAATTTTTAAATTAAAAAATAAATTTCATTCTTGAATGATAATTTTCAAAATTATTATATTTTAATTTTTTTGTTATTTTTTCTGATAATTTGCATTTTTTATGATGTTTGAAATATGCAAGATTTTAATTAGAAAATGAACGTTTAATATAATTAATTTATAATGTTAAAATATACTTTTAATTCATTCTGAAATCAAATGAAATTCAACATATGGTTATTAATAATTTTTATGCCATTTGGATAATTTTTATATTGACTTTAGATAATAAAACATTGTAAACCTTTGATCATTTTCACATTAAAAACACATTTTTTCGACATTGCAATGATATTATTGTGAATCTTATATATAAAAATTATTTCATTTTAATTTGGATAAATTTATTGAATGTTATGAATCAAAAAATGTTTAATTTATAATATATTAATCTTAATTTTTAATAAAAATGATTAGTTAAAGAATTTAAAATGAACAAGAAAAAATGTATTTATCAATGGATTAAAATTTTATCTTATATTGGAAAATGACATATTAATATTTAAAAACCTATTTTATTTAACAATTTTTATTATATACATTATATAATTTATTTTTTATAATTAGATTAGCAACATGACATGGAAAAACATTAGTGGAATTCCCAATTTCAAATAATTAAATGGTTTCTACTCACCACATTTATAAATAGCATCACCCTCCCTCACCCCCTTCTTCACACCTACATTATAACATTGTATTGGTAATTAACGGCCCAAAGAAATCCAAAAAATCTATCCCCTTATTAAATAAACATTATTTTGGGAATAAATCCCAATTAGTAATCCATTAGTGAATACCTAAGAAGGTTACTAGATTATGATGTCATGTATTTCTAAAAGGAATTATATTCGATTTACTTATACAACTTCTTCAATTAAAATTATATAATTAATATAAAATAAACTCATAATAATGAATATAATGAAGTTAGTTATTACGGTTAATAATTAAAATATCACACGCATCATCAAATTGAATACAAGATCTTCTTTCTTATTTACGATGAACTACCGCCGCACTAATTTATGTTGTTCATTTTTTCATTATCTCATTTTGAGGTTCGTAATAATGAAGGATATATTATTTATATATGATATATATAATATTAGAAAAAAATTAATTCCTATTAAATTATTTTATAACATATGACTTCATACATTACATTTTGTGGGAATACCATAACATCGTTCTTGCATATGATACACTACTGCCTCACAAAGAGATAAAATTCCTTCCGAAAATACATTAATGTAATTATGGATGATTTTAATTAAAATATTATATAGATATTAAATAATAATTTCAATTTATTGATATATATATTTCTTCGAATTTTATTTCTTTTAATACAAAAATAAAATTTAAATTTTTTTAATTCATACGTATATTCTACCATGCTAACAAACAATGGAATTTTTTTATATCAATAAATTTCACAGACTAACATAAATACATATTTTATGAATATTCATGATATCTTATCATATTTTAAATGATTGATATTATTTAATCACGATTTATGTAATCGAAACAAAAATAAAAATTTAAAACATACTTTAAAAAACAAGGCAATTAACACATGAAACAATTAAAATAGTGAAAAAAATTTAATGAAAAGATAATTAGATGTTAAAAAATAATCATATATGACATGTAAAAAAATATTATGGTTTTTTAATATGTTAATAACATGTATAATACAAGTATATATGAGTTTAAAGGGTTATTAACCAAAGTGGAGTGTGGGTTAATGGATTTTTTCTCAATTTATATACCATTGAGGATTATTTGCTATTAAGAACCAATTCATATTTATGTAGTTTAAATAATAACTTCTTAACATTTAATATCATTATTATTTTATTCATAATGGTATTTTAAGATTTAATTTTAATTTGATATATTTAGGGTATTAGACAGGAAAATTACTATATAGTAAAAGTTATTGTGTAATAAAACATTATTTAGTGGTTGTAAAATTTTTATTGAGAAAATAAAATTATGGTAATAATTTTAATTAGAAATTATATTTTTTATTAGTATTATAATTATAGTGTAATGGATATTATTTTATCAAAAACCATATTCTATTTTTATATACAGTATTCACTCTGAATGATATTTAATTATCGGGGGAAATATTGATAAATCTGTATCCCTTAATCAACATTGTTTTTTGATAAGAAATGTTCTTTATGAATAAAATTGATTACATGATATATCAGTAATGTTATGGACAAGTATGAAATATTTTTTGGATATTTTAATGTATTCACATCGATTAATCGATAGTATCGTAAGACACATCCATTATCCAAATAATATGGGTTTCTATCTAGTTTTCTTTAATAAGACTTGTGAAAATTCATGACAGAAAATATTCCACGTGATTTAGAAAAATGGAGTCAATTTTTTCAGAAAATATATCATTAATATTTTATTTATTATTATTATTATTTATCCATAATATTTTATTATTGAAATTATCAATAGATTCAATATATTCATTGTATTTTGATTAAAAAGAATGTGTTTTAGTAATATAACATCACATATTCGTTATGCATTATTATGTTATTTAAATCGGATTTGTGGTCATTTATCAACATTTCCCTATTTATTATGCTTATTTATTAATGATATCACCCACTATACTTATCCCTTACTAAATATTGGAGCTCAACCTTATTTGGATTCCATTAACTATGTTATGAAAATAAATATTTGAATTCATTTTCAATGATGATTTTTATTGTATTTTTTAAGGTATTATGTATTATGTTTCTATTACCAATGGAAAATAAAATCATTTATGTCACTAGTTCTCCAAAACTGCTAAATTGATCACTATTTCAACATATAATTCCACGTAATCATGAAAATATATTAATTAAAATCATCAACTCCAAGATTATAGGTTAGGGTTGTTACAGTTGATATCAAGGGATGCTTATTAAAAACCATTGAAATTATATTTTTATAAACATAGATTCTGATACCTTAGCCTAATGTAGACTGTGAAGATAAAAATAGAAGTATGTTTTATTTTTTTGGTAAGGTAGTGATTATGCCATTTTTCATCAAAATACATCCCTATCATTATAATATAAAAAGATGTGGTTGTTATTGATATTCACCTTGGGAAGATAAATCTATAAAGGGGACATATATCCAAACTTTAGCATAAACTAGTATATAAAAACAATCCATATTGTGAACACGGTTTGACACTCCTACATTATTTGATTAGGATAATTCACATTTTCTATGAAACCAATTAAGAAGGATGTGAATGTGATTATATTCCAAATAAACCCAATTTTTAATATTCCAGGAATAACAATTCCTATATTTTTTATTTATGTTTAGTGTTACACTATAATTTCAATTATAAAATGTTCATAATTCAAGGAGCTAATCCATTATATTATTATTTTTAGATGAGACAAAAATAGAGAAATTAATCAATACTTATGGCCAATATATAGGTATAAATTCTATATAGGATTATATATTTTGTATTGGAACTGATAAAGGTAAGGATATATTTGGGAATCCTAATCATGTTTTGAAAAATAACCCTTCCTAGATTGATAGACCTTTCACACAATGAGAATCACCGATTTTGGATCACATTTTGTGAAAAAATCCCCCTTCATTTGGGGAACTATTAATCCAATGGTAGAGGAGGAATGTATTATGTCATTGGAGGAGATATTTTTGGTAATGAGATATAGTGAAATGCAAAACTTTACACGTACCGTGTATTTTTTTAATGGTGATGATGACTAATGGTAGACATTGATCGAAATTACTAATGAGGAAGAAGAAATAGATATCATATAATAGAAATTTTTTAACAAGACATTATTTAAAAAATATTTCTCCCATGTGAAAAAAACTAATATTGTTATAATTTTACATAGATAAATCGAAGAGAGTAAGTTTTTTTTTGAGATTATGAGTGTAGCTTCCCACCCTGGATGGAACTCACCAGTGCCTTGAGATAGTTTGTCACAACACCTCAAGAACACATCCTTGAATACCAGAGGCTTATGACTAGTAGTGAGGGCCTTTGATGTGTCCATGGAAATACTATTACCTCCTTTATCAAAGTGTTGATAATCATATATATATATATATATGCATACAATGACAAATACTCAAAATAGAATCAACTATATATTGTTGTGTGAAAATAAATAAATATTCATTCATGACATGTAATATAATCAGTGGAATATTAATAAAAATTTAAAGAGGTGACGATTTTTGTAAGCCATATATCTAAAAAAATGAGAAATAATTGGAATGGGGTTACAAGCTTAAAAAATGAAGAAAAATACCCAAATAGAGAAAAAACTACATTGGAAATCATATAGAGCAATGGATCAGCCCTCTACTCCCAACTCTATCCTATAAATGCAGATTGGGAATAAGAAGCTCGATGATTACCTTTTTCAATACCTATTACTATGTAGTCTAATCTGGTTCTGATGGAATCTAAGAAGGGTGTGACCTACAATCATCGTATGTTGGTACCCATGGTGTCTAGACCAATCCATTTAATGAAATATAAAATATGTACTGTTACATAATTACTTAAATTAATCAAAAACGAAATAAATAAAAACATTGGACCATGTTCTAATGGGAGTCCCTCCCAAACAACATAATTCATCCTAAGCTGATGTGTCCGAACAAAGGTTCCTGAAATGGTAAGGTGAATAATAATATAAATGAAACTGGGTTTTCCCCAAACTTATACTTGGTCATGGAGGGAATTCCCCTACTCTTTCCAAACAAAACATCATTTGTTATTATTAAACAATTCAATTTTCTATTTAGTTCAATTTAAAACATCTTATTAAACTATAAATAGTTTCCCTTATCATGCACATTGAAATATTAAGAGGCATTCCATGTATCACTCGAGGGGATTAATTAATGTCAAATACTAAATATTTTGTCCAACGTGTCTCATGTATGTAGTTCCTAGCATCACAATAGCATAGTTTGAGACATCATGAACTGACCTCAGAGCCTGTACATAGTATCGCATGTAGGGGCCCAAGTCTCACTAATGGAATAATGCAAGAAATAGTTCCATCAAGGTCATCCAAGTGGTCTCCACTAGGGAATTGGTTTCACTCATCTAGATGAAAAATTTATAATTCATGGTGACCATATCATGGGCACCATAAATGTCCCCCTATATGATTAACAAACATTAGACAAATATCACTATGGCAATAGAGTCCATCCAAGGGGACATTAATTTGGAAACACTTATATCACACTTGTTACAATGGGAACAAAATTTTTAAAAGAAATGATATATATATATATATATATATATATATTCTAATGAAATATCATTTCACTTATTCAATCATTTATTACCATAATCACATTATTAATGGAATAACATTTATTAGATTTAACTCAAATCGTGAGGAATAAGGAATCAGAACTTTTCAATTCTTATTATGTTCAACAATTTATTTAGGAAATGTGTGTAGGGTTATAACTCATGGTGCCACATTCTATTTATTTATATTAATAAATAATTTAATTTTTTCAAGAGGAGATACCCCTCAAGGTGTATTGAGGACACTATGGAAAAAGGGAAATTTATCCATCTGATGTAGAACACACCCATTGGGGTGGTCCAATTCAAGGAAACCCATCTTAAATGATATTGATAGCTAATTAGGGTCACAATATACTTGATAATTAACAAGGAATAATTAGACCATCATTTTCAAGGAATCATAGGAGTTTTCTGACATGTGGAACAAGGACACAAGTTATAAAACACCTTGATATGAATGGAAAAATCCTTGAAAACCTATAATATTCTCATAGAGCTTCCCTAATCATATTTAAACCATTTATTTGAGATAGGACATAAAAAATTAAAAAACAATAAAATTCCATGAAAGTATGTCTAATGAACATAAACACAAATAGCGTAACAAATGGCATAATGAACATGAAATTGATTAGAAAGGGTTTGAGATCATAAATATTTATTCACATTAGATCAGATGGAAAACGAATCTGAGATTGGATTGTTGAGTTGCATGAATTCCTAATTTCATTAAGGTGAAGGGTTTCTATATAGAAAATTGGGAGCAGCCCTTGGAGAATGTTGATGGGAAATATAGAATGTGTTTAGATTCATAAAATATAGGTAGTTTTTTAATTTTTGCACCGAAAACTATGTATGGTATAAATGCATGACCTAGCCACACCATGTACCAAACATGCGCCATTCAGTTCAATGAGGGGCCACCTTGCACGGTTAGTTAGACTTTTGGACTATCCAGTTACAAACCAGGAAAAAGGGATCTACCCTAAGAGCCAAACTAAATGTTTGGCTATGCGCCCAAGGGTGAACTATTGAAAAACAATTGTACTCCCTAGACATTCCTTCAAATTTTGGGGCTTTAGGATCCAGAAAGTCCCCAGACACACCTGAATCCTCATTAAACCATTTAGAAATCATAAATAGGGATTTTGAATGGAACTAGAAATAAATAACAGTTTTTTACTTTTTAAAAATATGTGATGTTACAACCACCCCTCCTTAAGACCACTCATCCCCGGTTTTTCTTTTACGAGGGTAATAGAACATCATCACATAAGAGTTCCATCCACTGAGAATGTACATAAGCCTCCCACTCCTATGTATCATCCCATACACATATGTGCTACCACTTCTCCCTAAGAAGAGGAACTGACCTCCCTCTAAGAGCCTTCATGATCCAATCAATGATATATATCATATGCAACTCGATGGATGTATATGCTTCTAGCTCGACATAATCAAGGTTAAATGAATGAGAGAGGTTCTGATAATACATTTTAAGTTGAGATAAAATTAATATGTCTTTTATGGAATGATATATATAACGTACTAGAAAACAATAGGCTACAGGCCCAACTCATTCCAATATATTTAATGTCCTAACATATGGAGGTAATATAATTCCATATTTCCTAATTCATCTCTGACCTAATCTATGAGATACATGAAGAAGGAAATAATGTACCCCTAAAAAATATCGAGGACCATGGGGATAATTTTTATATGACTTATTCCTCAACTAAGATGTATCCAAATGATTCTAAATTATCTACACTTTCTCTAACATCTCCTGAATAAGACTAGGACCTAATAGATATTCCTCCCATTTCACAAGATTGTATATAGGTGAATGGATGATTCAACAATAATGGTCCTCATATTGTGCCATCTAAATCAGTTCAAGAATGTTTTTTTCAAAAAAGTCTACTAGATAAATATGCTACTACAAGGAAAATACAAAATCAATGATACAAGCCCATAGTGTATCCTCTATTACCCGAATCATCAGATCGGGTAGCCCATTGGTCTGAGGGATTTATGCCAAACTCAAGAGCACCTATGAAACCATTTCCTTTAGTAACACACACCAGAATGATGAAGTGAAGAGGGAGTATTAGTTCATAATGATAGAATGATGTACTCCATGAATTTTCACTATCTGTCAGGTGAAATCCTTCCTGACTCATCAAAATAGATGGATTCCAGGATTGGAAATTATTGTTACACCATGGAAAATATATCTAATATCACTCATACTATAGCATTTGTTTATTTATTCCATATTAATCCCATGACTAAATCCACAGTGACATCGATCCATTTCCAAATAAGAATAGATATAAATTATAGAACCCTTTTAGGTCGCTAGTGCACTGCCTTCAACTGCTAACAGGGTGACCACTAAGTGATGAGGCCTATTATATGCCTCCTCATTCATAGACACTACTACTGATGGAACATATATTTTTACATCATGTTGATCCCATGGTGGACTTCCTATAACGAGGCACATGATTCCCTCATCATCACAACCAATAAATCTGAAGGAAACCATACACGACCATAGAAGTGTATGGTTTCATTTCCATCATCAACAAATCCTGGAGGAGGGTTCTATAATTTGACATTGTACCTCAAAAATTGAATTTTGAAATGGATAACTATATCATCTAAACAAGGTATTAAGTGATAATTTCATTTCTATTGTAGTTATAACTAGCTTCCAATGTTGTTATTGAACGTCAATATGCATCTCATACAATAAATCCATCAATTATAACTGACGGATGGCCTCCATGATGAAATTTGTCTATGAATTATGGCTCAAGGAATCATCCACTACATTAAATTTTCCCAGGGAGTAAGATAGGTAATTATCTAATGATGGAAGGTATTCCGCCTACCTATGTTTCAATAGTTTCATGTCTCTATGTATGGAGATGTATTTTATTTATTTTATCCATGTAAATATATTTTCAATCACCCAAAAAGTAGTGTCTAAAAATCAAATAAATTGAACCATATCTTCTAGCTTGAGGCCATTTATAGGATTGTTTCACTATGGAGGCCTCAGTTAGTGTGATCCATATGCTACAAATCGATGACCATGCATCATAACAACACCATGTCAAATTCATGATGCATCATAATAAACTATATAACATCTTCCTAGCGTAGGAAGAATCATGATCAGCACCAAAGCGAGAAAATGGTTTAACACATAAAAATGTCCCTCATAAGATACAATACAATTGAATATGGTAACATTATTAGTCAGGCCAATAAGCAGAACTAAAATATATGATATGTCAAGTATGAGTCACCTATAATATATATCCATCCCTAAGAAGATGTGTATGTCAAACACATTCCGAGGAATCTCCCAAAAAATGATGCCACTAACCTTCCCTAGGCCAATATGCACACCTACCTATGATATGACATGACACATTATGTGAACCCTATTGATCCAAAAGTGGAATTTGATGAACACTGTACATAAAATGTCATCTCATTGTGTACTCATTGTGATAAAAATATCATTGTATGGGACGTTTCATATGTGAGAATGCACTAATATGTTGTTAATGTATAATAACACATGAAATATATATACAGATATAAAACCTGATTCATTAGAGACAGGAAGACTCTCATCATTTTTGTCAGACTGAAAGGCATAACCATATACTCATATAAGACATAAGATCTCTGGAATGATGTATGTGGTATATCTATTGGTCTCACATGCTCCTGATGGAATCTCAACCACAAATCAAACATGGAAAAATCATTTTTATCCTTAGAGTTGGTTAAAGAGGTCATCAATCATAGGTAAGGGATAATGTATCTTCATAGTGAGTTGGTTCATTCTATAGTAGTCGTCACATAATCTAAGAATACCATCCAACTTTTTGGATAATAGGATTTGTGAACCGCATAGAGATGTTCTTAGTCTGATAAAACCCTTATCCTTTAAGTCTTAAAAATGTTTAACCAATTACTAAAGCATCAAAAATTTCATATTATATGGTCAAAAGGACACCGCTACCCCAATTGTTACAAGATAAAAAGTGAAACTAGTCTCTCTATTAAGAGATAAGCTGACGAAATCCCCGAGGAAGACATCCCTGAAATGATCAACCAATGTATGATATTATACTAATGGCATTCCCTAACCACTCATAAAGGGACTATCCATTTGAGCAGTCATGTCACCCATCCCAAAACTCTTATGTACCTCTATACCATCTCGGACATCCTATTCACCCTTATGTAAATATATTTGACCTTCAAGTGAAGTAAAGGAATCCCATCAAAAGTAATGATCCAATTGTTCTCAATAAATCACATTCATGTCAACACCAAGAATGAAATTGAACCTAGTCATATATGGGATAAATAAAATCCATAAAAAATGATACCCACTTATTCAAATGGGGGAATTCCTTGCACTAGTTTATACCCTCTTCTCGAATTCATAACAGTGTGTCAGGTTTACAAAAAAAACTAGATTATTTGATTAGTAAGCCTCAACCTCACATAGATGATTCTGATTAAAAGGAGTGTGATGAAACTCTATCAAATAATGTAGATAATAATGTTTAGGCTACTATAATACACCTCTTACAATAGATGGCCATGGAATTTTATCCATAGGCATATGCTTCAATGTATAAATATGGCTTGAACCATGGCCCTAAGACACAACCGGACTAGACTAAACATGTAATCCATAATGAAAATTGAATCTTAAAGCCTAGAAACCTCATCCATGATAACCTTCTCAGTAGTAACAACATGTATATGACTAGATTCATACCTAAATAGGTGTCACTGATCCCACACCCAATGGAAGTTCTTGTACAAAAACTCCCTCTCATGGAAATGAAGGAAATTATTTATAGAAATTATAGAGGGGACCCATAATCCCTCAAGACCAACACTTGATTGGGATCATCAAACAATAGTTTTTTATACCCTCCCCTTACATACTAGTAAAACACCACAAATCTATCAGTGCAAGCCACATGGCTGGTACTGCCTCTTCATGTACCCATGAAACATTATTTCATTCCAGTGGATAAATCAATACTCTATATAGAATCTCAACTACCCTAATTCACATTGCTTTATTCCCATAGGTTCCGCTCAGTCATAATGGATTGGTTCACAATCTCAGAAACATTTTTCAACCTAAGGATGTTCACCTTTGATTGGATGGAATATTCAATGTAACACCCTAAAAAATACTTTGAATTTTTATTTTTTTAATTAATATACACATTTTGATATGTTTCATTTTATACAACACTAAAAATAGTTTATTTTATATTAACACAATATGATTTAATTAAATTACAATAAACATTCTATCAATCATGTTCTACACACATTTTTTTTACCTTTATTTACATGTAAAGACAATGTTTTATATCATTACAGATTACAACATCTTTCCTTGAGGGTTTTCATAACATGCACTATTGGAAACTTATGGTGTTCCAACGGTTGAAAACTATTTGTATAGGGTGGAGAAACGTTGGTATAAATTATACCAATAATTTCAGAAATAGTAGCCTTATAAGCTGTGACAATAGTCATATACCAACGGTTTGAGATATATCATTGTTATATGTGAAGAAATACAGTCTATACCAACAGTTTTATAAAACCATTGGCATTGAGTTCTTATACAACACATATGCCAACGGTTTGAAAAATGTTGGAAAAACTTTTTTAGTCTTCCAATCACTGATATACTAATGGTTTAAACCTTTGGTAATTTTTTTATACCAACGGTTTAGAACCATTGGTAAAAAATACATACAGAACCTATACCAACGGTTTAAAATTGTTCGTATAGGCTTTTCTATACAATTCTCGTAGCAGCCTGCTCTATGTGCTTCATTGTGAATTGTACAGAATACATAAAATAAAATACATAATAAGGATACATAATTAAAAACTGATAATTATAATGATAAATAATTTAATAATCAATTATGAATACAATACATTAAAAACATAATACGTAATTATTTGAGATAGAGAATTAAGAATATAGAAAAAGATTCATTTTTTATAACACATACACGATTGAATTCAGAAATTAGAAGCCACTAACCCAGTATAATGGAATGAATAAATGAATTCATCCAAAGAAAAATATAATTTCATGGTTTGGGGCAGGTGTCTTTGAGCATAGTGATGATGATTATGGGTGTATATCAATGAGCTTGTGTGACTTAGTGAATATAGTTGTCCTTATCATATTAAATTTCATATTTTTTATAATAGGGGTAGGAATTCCTCACATGAGAAGTGGATTGTTTGAGGCTAGACCATGGATCTTTGTGCAAATGTATCAACACAATCCCAATACGTTTGGCTGGTTTTCTATATGCCAGTTGATTTTACTTAAAATGATTTTCATTTTAAACAAAAGAGAGACAATTAGTGTTATACTGACCACAACATATCACTAATTGAGGTGGGGTTGACTTGTACACGTCACATTAGACCCATAGATTGTTGTCTTAATGTATCAATACCATATAAATTTTTTTGGTTGGTTTTCCATATGTCAGTTGTAGTTTTCACTTAAAATGTTGTCTATTTCAAATTATAGTGAGACACTTTGAGTGGAACTGGACACACCGGGCATCGGATTGAGGATCCGTTGACTCGTACATTTCATAAATGACCGATGGATTATTGTGAAAAATTATCAACAGAATCCAAATACAATTGGTTAGTTTTCCATATGTCAGTTTTTTTACCTAACACAGTGTCCGTTTTAAACAAAAGAGATACACATAGAGTTATACTGGCCACACCGTTCCTTAGATTGAGGCGGGGTAGACTCGTACACATCCCAAATGACCAATGGATCGTTATCATAATGTATCAACACAATCTGAAAACATTTGATTGGTGTTTCGTATGCCAATTTTTGTTTTCATTTAAAATATTGATAATTCCAAATAAAGGTGAGACACTTTTAGTGGTACTAGCCCCAACGTGCCTCGGATTGAGGCGGGGCTGACTCATACACATCACAAATGAATCATGGATCGTTTTCCAAAATTATAAATAGAAGAAAAATACTTTTGGTCCATTTTCCGTTTGTCTGTTGTTGTTTTCACTTAAAATGATGCCCATTTTAAACAAAAGAGAGACATTTAGAGTTGTACCAGCCGCACCGTGCATCAAATTGAGGTGGGGTTAACTCGTAAACATCCCAAATGTCCGATGGATCATTTTCCTAATGTATCGACACAATAAGAATTCTTTTGGCTGTTTTTCTGAATTCTAGTTGTTGTTTTCACTTAAAATGTTTTCCAATTCAATTAAAAGTTAGACACATTGAGTGTTATTAGCCACACCGCAACTCCGATTGATGAAGGTTTGTGTCTTTCACGTCACATATGACCAATGGATCATTTTTCTAAAGTTTCCACACAATCTAAAATTTTTTGGATTCCGTATTCTAGTTGTTTTTACTTAAAAGGTTATCCATTGTAAACAAAAGAGGGAAACATTAAGTGATAAAGTCCACACTGTGCCTCAGATTGAGGCGGGGATGACTCGTAACCATCAAAAATGATTCATGTATTATTTTCCTAAAGTATCAACTCAATCCGAATGTGTTTGGTCAGTTTTTAATTTTCCAATTGTTGATTTCACTAAAAATGAAGTCCATTTAATAAAAAGAGACACATTTAGTATGGTACCTTCCACACCATGCCTTTGATTGACACGAATTTGGATTTTACATTTCAAAAAAGTCTCATTGATCATTTTCCTAAATTATCAACACAATCTGAATGCGTTTGGTTGTTTTTCCTTATGCTAGATGTTGTATTCACTTAAAATGATGTCCATTTTAAAAAAAGAGAGACATTTTGACTAGTACCAGCCACACTACGCATCGTATTGATGCTGGGTGGACTTATAAATGTCATAAATGTCCCATGAATCGTTTTCATAAAGTATAAACACAATCAGAATATGTTGGGTTGGTTTTCCGTATGCCATTTGCTTTTACTTAAAACATTGTCCATTTTAAACAAAAGTTAGACACTTAGAGTGATAACGGCCACACCGTTCCTCAGAATGATGTGATGTTGACTCGTACACCTCACAAAAGTCCCATGGATCGTTTTCCTAAAGTATCTAAACAATACAAATGTGTTTGTTTGGTTTTCTATAGAGAAGTTGTTGTTTTCACTTAAAATGTTGATCATTTCAAATAAAGGTGAGACACATTGAGTGGTACCGGCCACACTAGGACTCATATTGATGAAGGGTTGACCCCTACACATCGAAAATATTCCATGATCCATTGTGATAATGTATCAATAGAATCTGAATACGTTTGGTCAATTTTCAGTACGTCAGTTATGGTTTTAACTTAAAATATTGTCCATTTCAAATAAAAGTGAGACACATTGAGTGGCACCAGCCACACAGTGCCTCATATTTGGGCGTGGTTGAGTCTTACACGTCCCATATGACCCATGGATCATTTTCCCAAAGTATCAACACAATCGAAATACATTGGGTCAGTTTTCCGTATGCCAGTTGTTTTTACATAAAAGGGTGTCCATTTTAAACAAAAGAGAGACACTTCGAGTGATATCAGCCACACCGTGCCTCAGATTGAGGTGGGGTTGACTTTTACATGTCACATATGACTCATGGATAGTTTTTCTAAAGTATCAACGCAATATTAATGCATTTGGTGAGTTTTCTATATGCCAATTTGGCAAATCGTGCAACAACACAGAGAATATCTTATACTAGATCTGTAGACAATGTGCATGATGTGCATACCCTGGTGCATGGTTAGGGATAATCAAGAACATTGATTCTAATATATAGCCCTATATGGTTGGTATATACATTTTGGGATGGACATAAATTTATAACAAATTGTGAGGAATAGTATTTTTCTACACCGACTAAGGTTCTGATCTCCGAACAAGCCCCAAAAGCCCCATAATCCATTATAACATCATTAGGATTATATATTTGGTACAAAATAAACAGTTATACTAAATTGAAAAATATCTATACCAGAGTGAAAAAAAGGGTCTTATAGTCTTCTAATTTAAAGGAACACATCCTGATGTTCACCTCTAATGGGTGGAAAAAATTATTTGAGAACTATTCTGTCTGGGGGTTGTCTGGGGTCCAGGGGCTGTCGGGGGGGGGGGGTTGTCTGGGTGGCTATCTGAGGGGTTGTATGGGGGGCTGTCTGGGGTCCAGGGAGGATGGTTGGGGATGTCTGGGGTCCTGGGAGGAGGGTGGGGGCTTTCCGGGGTCCAGGGCGGAGGGTAGGGGGACTGTCTGGGGGGCTGTCTAGGTGGCCATCCTAGGGGGTTGTCTGGGGTCAAGGGCAGACAGTGGGGGTTTTGTCTATGGAGCTCTCTGAGTGGTTGTATGGGGGCTGTCTAGGGTCCAGGAATAAAGGTTGGGGGTTGTGATGGGTGTGTGCAATGTGTTCTAGGCATTGAAGTAGAACGACACAACCATATTAAATCAAAAATCAAATGTCATAAATATCAGTCCAAAATGTAATGGTTCAATATTCCCCTAATCACCATCACCATCACCACTGTCATCATCTGCCTCATCCTCGTTGCCATCTCTGTCCTCGTCGTCATCCTCTTCATCGTCCCCATGCTCATCATTGTACCCATCCTTGCCTTAGGCCCCATCCTCACCCTCATCTTCATCCTCATCCTCTCCCTTGTCATCTTCAGCATCCTTGTCAACACCAGGAAAATCGTCATCTCAAATTCCACTAGAACTGCTGCTTGGTACATTGGATAATTCACCCATCAATGACATATATATGTGACAAGTCGCGCTATCCTCTGGTTGATGTGATGAAGAAAAATATTTGATCAGTTTCATAAATTATTTCTCCCTCATTTGAACCAGTTCTTCCAACTCTGTGACCCTTTTATCAGACTGTCATGCTTGCTCCTTGACTTGTTCGCACACGGCGGTACTAGAATAGATACCTAGAGAGGACCAATACCTCTTCAGGGACTATATTATTACCAGGTCGACATCGTACTCGACTAGAGTGCTCATCTCTGAAAACCAGATATAAATGATCATGTGGCCCTAAATTGTCAGGATCCTGGGAATCAAGGTCCTCTAAAGAAGCCTATTTAAAATATTAATATATTATTAAATTCCAAAATATACATTAAACGTTGAAATAAACTAATTAAAACTAACAATCATTTCTTGTGTCGGTTCATTAACCGCATTTCCATCTTTTTTCCTTCTACTCGAGCAAAACAATTTTGCTCAGGGGAGACGTCCTTCAATATTCAATTAGTGCTTCAGTAATGACATTGAAACAATATAATATGAAATTATAATCATATATTCAATATTCAATAAATTTAATAATTTATGTCGGAAACAAAAAAAGGGCATGTCCTAAAGACAAATTATAAACAACTATATCGTACCAGCTGCATCTCATGATCTGACATAGTAGTGCACCCCAACGCATGGAGGTATTTCTTTGAATCAATGATTTTTTTATTTTATTTTTCTGAAGATTCCAAAATAATGTAAAATGATAAATAATATAATATTAATGCAAAATATTGAAACTGTCATTTAAATACCTCATATGTGATTAATACATTAAATTTGGTAGTCGCCCAAAGGGCAAAAATTTGGAGATATTTCTCTATCAGGAAGTCATCCAGGTTAGGTACTGTCTACAACTCGGTTGCCACTCTATCACACCATCCATCATGTAGATCCGGCTTATAAGCATTCCAAATCTCTCTTAAATCCATTATATTTTCTGGTCGTACACATTTTACATCATTGAAGTTAAACCTAAGCTGACACAAAATAGATTAATTCATATAAATAAAAAAAATACTACATTAAATTCAATATATTTTTTACCCACATTTGTTCCCACGCATTATCAATGAATTCGTGTTGGAGATTTCTCCAAGAGAGACGGCTGACCAGAATGATGTCGGGGTATTTGGCTATCGTCTCCAAAAAACACCGACATTCATACTCAGGTTTATCAATCATTTGTCCATCATCATCGTATTCAACCATCAACTTTGACTGGCGGTTCCATACCACATGCAAGAGAGTACACCCCCCACCCCCACCTCACATCATTAGATGAATCTGTTATTTAATAAAAAATATCAATATCAGTTATCATAAAAATAAATTTTGGTATACAAATTTGTTAGATTTATATAAGTATACATGTGGTAGTCGGATCAATCGGTGTTAGTGGATGTGAAAAAGATAAAGGATTGTCCTGTACAGGTGGAGTGTCATACAGTGTAACCTCCATAGAGACATACTAGGTCGTAGCATGAGCCAAAGAAGGAGGACTATAATATCTCAGAGATGATGAACCATATGAAAAAGATGATGTCACAGACATCTAGCCAACTGGTAGTCTAAACATCAGAAGACTAAATATCTTGTTTGTACCTAAAGACATTCCAGGATCAAAACAAGGCATAGAAGATACATCTATGGTAGGGGAATAGTCCAATCAGGTATGACCAATGGATCATCTAACTCACGCACCACGAGCCCTCGTACCAACGGCCTCAGTACCAGGTCAAATAGATGATCATCTATCTCTAAAACCACCCCCCTCCTTCCACTAGCCTCTGTACTAGGAGAAATATTAGGCTCCTCGTCAGATATCTCTTATCTAGGGTGTAGATCCTGGAAAATATATTAACACAAAAGTAAACACTTGATATTATAAGTTATTGATGTTGAGTCAATAAGGTTTTCCATATGACTTTTCCATTCCTTCTTGTTTTGAAAATCAAAAACACCTTATCTTTAAGGAAAATTGATTTCTTAAGGAAAATCACTTTTATAAGGAAAATTGCTTTCTTAAGGAAAATTGTTATCTTAAGGAAAATTTCTTTCTTATGGAAAATCGCTTTTATAAGGAAAATTGCTTTCTTAAGGAAAATCGCTTTTATAAGAAAAATTGTCCTTATCTTGTTTTCATCCATATTTTTCTTAAGTATGAGATTCAGATTATTTTTCTCGGAATCATTGAAACTTTGATATAATGAATTCTTGTTTTAGGATTCGGATTCTGGATAAGAACTATAAGGATGTCTCATTCCAAATTCCGGATATGAACTCTGACTAAGTTCTATTCCAGATTCAGAATACGAATTCTGAAGAAGAATTCTCATTACGAATTCCAATGAATAATTCTCATTACGAATTTCAATGAAGAATTTTCATTACGAATTCTAATGAAGAAATCTCATTCCAAAATCTCATTACGAATTCCAATGAAGAATTATCATTACGAATTTCAATGAAGAATTTTCATTACGAATTTTAATGAAGAAATCTCATTCCGAATTCCCATTACGAATTCCAATGAAGAATTCTCATTACGAATTTCAATGAAGAATTCTAATTACGAATTCTAATGAAGAAATCTCATTCCGAATTCCCATTACGAATTCTAATGAAGAATTCTCATTACGAATTCTGATGATGTATTCTCATTACTAACTTTGATGATTAATTATCATTATGAATCTTGATGATGAATTCTCATTACGATTTCTGATAATGAATTCCTATTCCGAATTCGCATTCCGAATTCTCCTATTAAACAGAATTTGAGTATCTTTGTTTTATACACTCTGAATTAATTCAGACTCCGAAAAATATCTTTTTTAGACTCCGAAATTTTATATTGCTTACACTTCTAAAATTTGTCTACTCTTACTATTGTTCCTTACACTCTGAACCTTCACTCTGAAGTTTTCATTCCAAACTTTTATTTTAGAGTTTAAAACAATGTCGTATAATCTGTTACATTTGTTTTGTTATAAAACAATGTCGTCTGTTTTGTTATAAACTAACCATTGTCTAAGTGACACGTGTACAGGTCCCTCCGATCTTTAAGGAAAATATGACCGTTGGAGAAGGAGCCGACCTTAACTATAAATAGGAGCTCATTTGAAAGATCTGAGAGCTGATGGCTGATGAAAAAGTATTGAAAGGATGACTAATTTGTCTGAAGTGATTTTTAGAGAGAGAGACACTTATTAAATCTCAATGCTTCGTGCGACTCCGAATGTTGGTGATTACATTCAAGGGATTCCGGGGATAGGAAGACAGAGGTGCCGACTACCTTAAAGTTCGAGGGCTTTCTTGCTGAGGAAGACAGAGGTTGCCAACAACCTTGAAGTTGAGGGCTTGCGGGGATAGAAAGACAGAGACTTCGATCTTCGTATCGAGGTCTTACCCTGGTGTGGGTAAGACAGACTTTCTTGAAAGTATAAATCAAGGGACCTTTATCCAAGGTTGTTGGATACCCTTCTCTTTGGGTTAAAAGACTTATAACTTGTTACTTGTAGTTTAACTACTTTTTTTATTTCCGCTGCATTTTGTATTATAAGGAAAGTATAACTTTCTTAAACTTCCTTACTTGTACTCTGATTAATTTAGATTCTATACGCTTTAAGGTAGAATCTCATATTGTAATCTTTTGTTAAGTTTCAACTTCCGGAACCATATTTCCGGAACGCTCATTCGGAATCTCCTTCCTAGTTTGCATTCGGTGTTAAGAGGTGTTGTGAACTTTCATAGTTTAACTTTGATAAACATAGCCTTTTCCATTGCTTATGGAAAACATAGTTATGCTTGACTATCTTTAAAGGTTCCAAATGAATTTTTAATGTATACAATTCACCCCCCCCCTCTTGTATATTGAGCATCTACATTACTATTTCGATCCTACAATTGGTATCAGAGGTTGGAAACCTCTTACTCTATACCAATCTTACATTTGGTATCAGAGCAGGTCTCTGAAATACTTATACTCACGAATAAGTTTTTCTTGCTCACTTTATCATTCTGAATTTCCATTCCGAACTTTTCTCATTTCGAACATTGTTATTACTATTCTTTACTACTAACAAGTTTTTGTGCAAAGTTATTTTTAAGTATGGCAGGAATTAATGTTGGATCAATTGATAATCTGAATCCTACAAGACCACCCATATTTTATGGTAATGACTATAAATACTGGAGAGATCGTATGAAGACTTTTGTTATCAATACTGGAGTAGACAACTTTGTTATGCTTACTGGTGATTATAAAATTCCCGACAAGGAAGTCAGATCTTTTACTAACCAGGAAAAGCAAGAATATCAAGTAAACTATATGAAACGCAATACTTTACTATGTTCAATGACCAGAAATATATATATCCAAATTTCTTCTTGTGAAGCAGCTAATTATATATGGAAGAAGTTAGAAGTTACACACTTTGGGACTTCCAATGTGATTGAGACTAGAAGAGCTATGCTTAGAGATGAATATCATGGCTTCAATTTTCCTTATGGAGAACCTATCTGTAAAGTTCAACAAAGATTTATGACTATTGTCAACAGTCTACAATCTATGGGAGAAAAAGGTTTAGATGATGAAGCTCTTGTGGACAAGATAATTGACATTATGCCCAATGAGTGGGAATCCAAGAGAACAGCTATAGATGAGAACATGAAGGTCACTCAAATTACTCTTGATGAATTATTTGGAACTCTTCTACAACATGAAACCAGAATGAAGAGAGACGCTGACAACATCAAGAAGAAAAATGGAAATGGTACTGTTGCATGTACTACAACTTCAAATCAGATGAAATCTAAGAATCCTGAAAGAATAACCAGATCGAAGTCTAAGAATGTTGTTTTCCAATCCGAATCTAGTGAGAGTGAAGTCTCAGAAAATGAATTATCCAATATTGCTTGAAGGATGAACAAGATAGATGGACAGAGAAATTTTCAATCTATGTATAAGAAGAAGGACAGGAAAGATAAGAAAGATGGCGAAGTTACTTGTTATGAATGCAAAAGAGCTGGACATATTAGACCAGATTGCTCTATGCTCAAAAAGAATGAAAGGAAGGAAAGACATTCAGATAGGAACAGGAAGAAGTATTATAAAGCCAAAGCTGAGAAATTTATGAAAGCTAATGATACCTGGAGTGCCAGTGGTGGTGACTCTTCAGATGAATCTTCTGATTTGAATCTTCAGGGCAAAAGAATCGAGGTCATATAGCTAGATTACCTATTGATAATCATTTTCTTATGGCTAAGGTATGAAATGATGAATCTTTGACCAATGTTTCTTTAAATTCTAATGATAGTAAGTATTATAACTCTTCTGATGAAGAATCATCTTCTGATGAGGAAAATACTTTACCTACTTATGAAGAAGTCTCTAGGTTTGCTGAACTTCTTGAGATTGAGAATTCCAAACTCAATAAGAAACTTGATAAGGCAAACTCTAGGAATTCTATACTTACAAAAGAGATATCAGATCTTTTTAACGATCTTGATAAGAAAAATGCTGATTTTGAAAGTATTTCAAAAAATCTTGAGGAAATAAGTTCCGAGAAGAACAATCTTTCTAAAGAGTTAGAAAAAGTAATTTCTAAGAAAAATGTTTTCGAGCTTAACTCTAGTTCTAAAACTAATGATTTTGAGGATAAAAATTGGGTTGTAAAACTCAAGTCCGAAATTTTTTCCTTAATGAAGTGTTTATCAAACTTTACCCATGGTATAGAAAATTTTGATAAGATGTATTCCCAAATACGACCTGTATGAAATAAATCAGGATTTGGTTATACCCATGAAAAACCTATTTTCAGTAACAAATATTTTGTTCCTCAAAGTTCCCCATTCTGTACCAAGTGTCAATGTGGTGGTCACTGGGAAAAGAATTGTTCCTTAAATAAAACCCAATCTCTAGGATTTCACAAAGACTACTTTTCTATGAAAATGTGGGTTCCTAAAATTTTATTGTCTGGAAATCTAGGATCCAAACAAGTTTGGATCCTGAAAGTCTAATTTTCTTCTTGATTTCAGGAAAATAAAGAAAGTACCAACAACAATACATGGTACATGGATAGTGGATGTTCCCGGCACGTGACTGATAACAAATGCTTTTTTGAAAAGATTATCAAAACTAAAGGAGATATTATTCTTCAGTTTATCGGAACGCAAGATCAACATGCTGATATTTTAACAAAATCTTTGCCTTCTGATAGATTTGAATATATTAAACAGAAGTTAGGAATGATAACCGTAAGGTAATCTTTCTTAATTAACTTTTTGTTGAAAAAGTCTCCTTACAATAATAAACTCCTTTTCATAGGGGGAGTACATTTGATTGTTTGTTTAACAAAGTTTTTCAAAATTTGTTTTCAAACATTTCGGAACAACGATTTCCGGAATGGAACTTCCGGATCATAAATTTTCCAGAATGGACATATTCATACAGAATACTCCTGGAATTGAAGTGTTCGTATTGAAAATTTCAGGAATGGAAAATTATGTACTGGCAGTTTCATAAGCATATTTTTGTACCGATTAATTTCGTAATGTGTTTTTCGTACTAACTTTTTTATACTATGAATTTTGTTTTTTTTAGTTTCTTTTTCGTACTGAGTTTTTTTTAGTTTGTTTTTCGTACTGAGTTTTCCGTAATGAGTTTTTCGTACTAAGTTTATTTTTCATAGAATTTTTTTTGCGAAATCTGTCATTACGAATAATCCTCCTAAGCCAATCCGAAAGGTATGATTTCCCTACTTAAGTTTTTGTAGTCATATTTTACATGCTGGATTTTCTTATACTATGTTTTCGGATTATAGTTTTCTTAATTATTTGTCTTAATAAATACCTCAAAAAGATCGGATTCAAGTTTTCAACCGTCAGATCTGATCTCAGCTCATTCCAACCGTTATATAAACTGTGGAATGTGAACTGTCATCTCGTTGCCTATATAAAGGGGACACAAATACACATCCCACATCGATCTCAATCTCTCGCGTCCCGAATCTCTGCCTCTCTGATTTAAGGCCGTTCCGAACTTCAGTCTTCTCCGTTCCAAACTTCCTAGAGGACTTCAGATCCGAATGTCTACAGAGTTAGCATCTCAAGAAATGTCATCCACTAAGCCTATTTGGCAATGGTTAGTTTACAGAGAAAGGTTAGTCCATCCGAATTTCTTCAACAACTATGATTCCCTTATTTCAAAGAACATCAAGTTAAATGGTTGGGTAGATGTTGCAGTGTCAGAAACCGGGAACCAAGATGAAGTATATTCAGACATACTTGTCGAGTTTTATGAATCATTTTCCTTCTTTAAGGAAGATAATAGGGAGAAGTTTTCATTTATGTCTTATGGGAAGACTTACAAGCTTTCTCACACCAAGGCTGCAAGTTTGGTAGGACTGTCTTATGAAGGAGAAGCCGAATTTATTTCGCATGTGTTGCCGGATTCTAAGGGTAGCTTCGACAAGGAAAAATCCTTAGAAACTCTCGGACTGGATGATGACAAGGCTCCGAAGATTGAAAGTCTATCTACAAATTTCCAGATTCTGGAGTTATGGGTGCAAGGACTTATCATACCGAGGAAATGTGATAAAGATAGCTTGATGAAATGTGAGATCTATATCTTAGATTTACTGATAAATCTACGGAAGTTCAACTTGATGAAGCACATTCTTCATACTATTGAAAATTTGAAGAAAGGAAATCTGAGAGCTCAGATTATTATGTATCCAGCAATACTCTCCAAGTTAATTGTTCGGTTCCTTGAGTCTTTCAAGGAGGCTTGCAAATCTAAGCCAAGAGATTGCAAGATCATTCTGGTCAGCGATGGTACTCTTAAGAGGATGGATGTGGCTTTCCACAAGGAAACTGGTGAGTTCTTCGATTTTCCAAATCAAGAAGAAGTGGATCCGAAGGCTGCTGAACCGGAATCATCTAAGCCAGTAAGGAAAAGAAAGCTGAAAGAAGTGGAAGTACAGGTAGAGAATCCTATGTCTAAGGAATTCCATTCCGCACCTCCAAATCCTAAGAAGAAGAAAGCCTATCCTGATGAGGTTGTTATAAAGTGGAGAGCTGATAAAGAGAAAAGGAAAGAAGGGGATCCGCAGTTCGGATTGGACCCTGCGGAGGCTAAGGCCTTGAAGGAGAAAACTGCTGATGAGCTTGAAAAACAATCAAAGAAAAAGAATCTCAAAAAGAAGATGTCTAAGGCTAAGGTAGCTCAGGCTTTGTTAAAATTCAATGAAATTGTTTCAGCAACTATTCCAGTTCCGAGATCTTTCTCCTTGGAATCTCTACCTGAGACTCCAGGATGAAATTTTGTTGCTCCGGAAGAAGCTGCTGCTAAGAATACTGAGGAAGTAGAGCAAGTTGAGAAAGTGGAACAAGTAGGAGAGGGTGCTGAAGGAAGTGGTGAAACAGAAGAAGTGCTGAAACAAGTAGATGATTACAAGGGGACACCTTCGGAACACTTATCACTCCGAACTTCTGAAGCAGAATCTTCGAAGCTAGTTACTCCAGCAATAGAAGAAGAGAATAGAGAAGAAGAAGTTTCTTATCATGGAGAAGAAGAAAATATATTACTAGAAGTTGCTCAAAAGGAAATCATAGGGGTTTGTGCTCAGGAAGTCATTGATGAAGAAGATAATGTTGTTCATGTTTCAGATAGTGAGAAGAGAACTCCGGAACAAGATTCAATTCCAGAAAAAGACAAGGGAAATCAAATTCATACTGATACTCTGAGATCAGAAGTGAGGAAGAGGAAGGAAGTTGGTAGCTCTTCAAAGAGAAATCTTGGACTTGTTGAAGAAGAAATTTTTCCAAGCAAAGTTTCAGATTCGGAGTCATCTTCAGTGGGGCATGACTTTGTTGTTCAGTCTTTGAAGATGTTGGTGGGAACCATTCCGACCTTCTCAAATATTGATTCAAGATTCCAAATGCTCCAACATTCTTTAAATCAGAAAACTGACTCCGTATTTATGGTTATGGATAAGTGTGTTGAAATTGAGGCTCAGTTCAAAATGTTTTTCGTTGGCTACGAAGCTCATAGAAAATCTTGCAAGAGGATGACAAATTGGTCAAAGAAAACTGTGGAAGAGATGAGGCTGCTCGATGAGTATCAAGACAATGTTAAAGATGATTTTGAGACCGAGGACAAGAAGATAAATGTCGAGACCTGTATCATGACGTACATGGACATTACATTACATTTGCGGAAGACTTAGTACATAACACACAAACACCAACAAGGATCGTAATAGTTTAGTATCTTTGGAAACTCGGAATATAATCTTCTAATCCTGGTGAAAGATCTTCAATATCTCCCATAAAGATCTTCCTTTTTTTACCTAAAACCATTCTTTATATCCTGGGGAAAAGAAAACATAAAAGGGTGAGCTCAAATGCTCAGTAAGGGTAAAAAACAGAAATATCAATCACATCATATTCAAAATAACATAACATTTTGGAAATCTTAACCTACAAAAGAGAGAATAATATCATAACCTGGGGTAAATCAGGGCAGTGAAATGTAATCACCATAATCATAACATAAAACATTAAGCTTTGTGGCATTGACACATAATCATAGAGAATCATTTCTTGTTAGTCAAGACTCATTGCCAAGACTATCTTAGTGGACAAAGTCCCTTTCTGAATCGAGTAACCCTCGTTTCAGTCCTGTTTCACTGAACCAGTATAACCTACCGTTCCGGCCATGTCTATCTCATGAGATATAAAATCTTTACCCAATGAATTGGATGGAGATATAGGTCCCACCCATCTTATAATAAATCCTTTCTTATGTGTGCCACATAATCATAAACCATACATCATAGCGTAACCCACGTAATAAAAATGGGATTCTTAAACAACATGACATCATAAAACAATTCATATAAGATAAAGGAATTCATAAAAATATTTCCATCACAACATAATCAAATCCATGTAATAAAAGGGATAAAAAGATAACCCTTTTATTATCTTAGATGGAAAATAATTTTGATAAAATACTTGAACTCCATTTTTGAGGAAAATATCCTTTCTACTTCAAAAACATTTTTCGTTTCATAACATGTCATACGACTTTAAAATAAAAGAAGTTGATTAAAAATAAACTTGAAAACTTGTAAAGGAAGTTTCTTGGAAATAATTTTTTAAAAATCCATTCATGTCGTATATGTTAAAAAAACATTCTTCGTGGAAAAGTCAAAAAGTACCTCGTACGAAAAACGACAAAAGATTCCTTTCATATCCTTTACTAAAAACATACTAAAGGGTAAAATTGGAATTAAACAATTGTAGGTGGATGTAAATAATATTACATATTGAGTAAACATGGATGTGGATGATAAAATACACCCCAGTAAATACCAAAGTATAAACAATCTCGGATAAAAATGAGATTGTGATATTTCCCTTACCTTAGGTCCGACTTGCTTTGTAAGTGTCCAAAACTCTTGTATAATGATTTAAATCATGTTATTGACTTATTCCAGAATCATATTTATTGTTATTATATCATATATGGTCCACTTATGACTTTATATTACCCGTTCTATTGTAAATTCATGTTAAAGTAGCGTTTTGGGTAAAATCGTCTCATTTGTCGTTCGTGTTTTTAACTTGTAATTATTCATATGATTACTTAGATCATGATTACTTAATTACAGAATATTAAACATGACTTATATATATATATATTCATAATATATAATAAATCAGTAAATGGAAAGAAATACACCGTTCATGGAGACGGTAGTCCGTATGTACGCATGAACGCTGTTTTCGTTTCCTTATTGAATTGAATGGAATTAAGTAGATGACATACATATAAATATAAATAATTCTAGTATCATTATCAGGTAATATATTTCATTATCACTTATTATATATACTTTATAATCATTCATGAATGGTTAATCAATGATAATGAATCTCATCACGTCGTGGAGACGGTAGTCCGTACGTACACACGAGCGATGATATCGTTCCCATGGTCGTGGAATTGTGTTGAAGTGTATGTATACTATTTCAGTATCAATATCACTTTATAATAATAATATATAGTTACTCATTAAACCATTATACACATCCAATTAATGTGGTGGCGTAAAATAGATTACACCACGGCGTGGAGACGGTATTCCGTACGTACGCACGCGCGGTGACTTCCTTTTTCCATAGGATGGATAGAAGGTTAATTAGAGTTTTTTCATATTTATAATAACATATAAGTATGTAAGTAATACTGATGTTATTACTTTATAATGAAACAACTAAAGAAGAAGAAGTTGAAGAATAATGAAATTGAAAAGATCGGTAATGGATATTACCTCTTCTTTGGAACGCCTCTTTGAATCCTCCACTTAGGGAACTAAGATTGGTCTTTGAAGAAGACCAGGACCTCTAGGATTATTCTAGGGAAGTGGAGAAGAGATTTTGGCAGGGGTTGGCCGAGCTTTAAGGCTAAAAGATGTGTGAGGAAGAGAGGGAGGAGGTGCCCTTTTATAAGGGAGGAGAGGGGCACCTTTGAATTCTTAAAAATATTAATTTATTATAAATCTAACCCCACATAAAAACCTCCAAAAATAACTCATATTCGAATATTAGATAATATAAGGTTGTAATATCATCAACCAATAGAATTTAGACATGTTAGGAATTTATTTTAAACATTATCAACATGATTTATCCTTATTTAATCAATTTAATTTTATTTGTGGTAATAACATTCTAATTTTTAAATTATAAAAAATAATTACTTATTTGTTTTGAATTGTCCATAATTGGATTATCAATAACATTTTAGATCATATAAATTTAAATTTATAATTTTGAAATATTTTGTGATTTTTAATCAATTTTATAACAATAGTGTCATTTTTGACACTATTCATTTATTTGAATTTAAATAAAATAAATACAGAAGATATGTTCGAACTAAAAGTTTTAATAGATTCATAAAATGTCATATGTATCTTAAAAATTATTGGAGAACATTAAATAGTTCATATAATATTTATTTTATTATTTTTGAAACCATTTATTTGGTTTATCTCTTAATAAAATAAATACTACAACATTTTTGTATAATTATTTAATATACTTATTTGTTGCATAAAAATTAAAAATAAAATCCTATGATGAAAATAAATCTATTACCTTTCACAATAATACTTTTACTCGAATTTATCATCTTAAAATCACAATATTTAAATTGTTATATTTATTAAATTATGAATGTGACAACTTTGGCATCATTTAAAATAAAATAATATAAGTGTCATAATCGCTTTTATAAGGATCAAAATGGTCAAATATTCGACCATTGGATTTTTATGGTTTACATTTACATGGCCAATAAGTTTTGGTTAGGTATTTGTGCATTTTATGGTCACTATTAGTTTAATAAAAACAATATTCTTGATTTTTCACTAGATAAACAATTTCTGCATCACTATTGTGTCATAATTAATGATAATTATTTAATCCCTAAAAATTATAAATAAATTTATATGATGTAGATAATTTAATTAGATTTCTGGATACTATTCATTTTCAAAGCTTCATGAAGTTTATCACTAAATTAAAATTAATATACTTATAAGATTTAAGAGAGTGACATGTTGTCACTTTCTTTGGTTTTAATAATAATTAAGTTATTTTCATGGAAAAATGTCCATTAAATGATTCTAATCCGACCCTTAGGTGATATGGGTCGACTTGTAGTAATCCAATAAGATTTTGACATTTGTTAGGGTAATTTTAAAATATTATATTTACCCTTAATTACCCGATTTACCTTTAACTATGGTAAATAAAATTTACCGTAGTTACTATTCATAATTCCCAAATATTAAAAGTAGCTTATTAACATAATTTGGACCCACTAATTCCAAATATGGAATCCATTTTTTAAAATTCAAAACACAGAAGTTGCAAAAATTAAATTAAAATTAATCCTGTTGTCGAATAAAAATGGGTTTTTGTTTAAAACATTGCAAAAGATTGAATTGATTTAACCTACGAATTCAAGGTAAAATCAATGATAATGACATAAATTATATTAAATGGTAAAAATATATTCTATTTATACTTTAAAACCATTCAATATTATAATTTAACCACATAAGATATTACGATGAACAAAGTTGTTTTTAATTAAAATATAGCGTGTTTTTTACTATTCATTTAAATATGAAAGTTATCGGAAAAATATCAAAACTTTATCTAATGTAAATTTTTATATCCTGATTCAAAAGAGGAAGAATATTATTTTGTAAAATTGAACATATAAACATGTAAAAAACTATATTTAACGTGGGTGCGCCATCAAAAGGCGGTAAAACTGCATTTTTTGAAAAATACTTATTTTACGCGAAAAATTTATTTTGTTCTTATACCATGTTCTAGAAATGTGTAAGATGAATAATAATGTTATAAAATTCAAAATTTAGTTAATACTATTCATAACGGCTAGTTCATGACAATATTATAAAAAAATAACATTGTTTATTAAAACCCGGTATTGCGTACAACACACGCTATCGAAGAAGGCCGCGATTGCGTGTAATGCAAGCCAAGTCAGGGTTGCGTGTTGTGAAAGAATCCTTCGTTGTTTCGTATAACAGAATCCAACCATATTTCATTTATACATTTAATATATATATATATATACTCAATGTTGCGTAGAATAACTATTATCAAAATTATGTGTAACACGGTCCAAGAATAGTGTTGCGTATACTGCAAGCTAATACGGTGTTGCGTATAGAGCAGGGTAATCTTGGTGTAGAATACAACATAAGACATTAATGAAATTAAAATAATATTTTTCATAAAATCTCAGGGTGTTACAATAAATGAGTTAGCTGCATCCTTTGAAGAGAAGTTGATAGAAGAAAAGAACTTCCGGATTCAAGAATAAGAGATCTGAATGGGAAGTTGAATTCTGTTTCTCAGAATTGGAAATTTGATAGGGATCATCGGATCGATTTTGAAGAAAGGATGAAGGATCAGTAAGAGAAGATCAAAGCTCAGGAAGAAAATATGAAGGCTCAGGAAGAAAAAATTGAAGCTCAATCCGCAAAAATAGTTTTCTTAGAGAAGCAAGCTGAAGAAGATCATAAAGACCTGAAGAAGATCAAGACTATTCTAAAGGGACTCATGTCAAAGGAAAAAGATCCGAAATAATCAAATTCGATCTTTTTGTTGTAATTTTTTCTTTGTTGTCGAGATTTCAAATTTAATGAAAGTTGTGCTTCTTGTTTCTATTGTTTTCATTATTAATTTTTCAGGTACTTTGTTATTTTTTTTCCATTCTCTCCAATTCTTTTTGAAAATCACAAAGGTGGGGAAGGAAAATATCCTTAAGAAAAAGAAGGACTCTAATAAGAGTTTATCAAAGGGGGAGAAGAAAAAGATCATTAAGAAAAAGAAAAACTCTAATAAGAGTTTGTGTAAGGGGGAGCTTTTTCATTAAAGAAGACATTCTTATCTATCACTCCGGAAATCTGAATACAATCCTTAGAGTTTCAAAGCCTAAGGGGGAGTTAGTCGTATTCATCAATATCCTTAAAGCAAAGGGAGATAAGCCTTAAAGTTTTTCTTTCTTCTCAGAATTTCTTTTCCGTAAGGGTGTTTGTGCTTTCCAAAAAGGGGGAGATTGTTGAGTCAATAAGGTTTTCCTTATGACTTTTCCATTCCTTCTTGTTTTGAAAATAACAAACACCTTATCTTTAAGGAAAATTGATTTCTTAAGGAAAATCGCTTTTATAAGGAAAATTGATTTCTTAAGGAAAATTGTTATCTTAAGGAAAATTGCTTTCTTAAGGAAAATCGCTTTTATAAGGAAAATTACTTTCTTAAGGAAAATCGCTTTTATAAGAAAAATTATCCTTATCTTATTTTCATCCACATTTTTCTTAAGTATGAGATTCAGATTCATTTTCTCGGAATCATTGAAACATTGATATAAAGCATTCTATTTTATGATTCGGATTCTGGATAAGAACTATATGGAAGTCTCATTCCGAATTCTGGATATGAACTCTGACTATGTTCTATTCCAGATTCAGAATACGAATTCTGAATAAGAATTCTCATTATGAATTCCAATGAAGAATTCTCATTATGAATTTCAATGTTGAATTCTCATTACGAATTCTAATGAAGAAATCTCATTCCGAATTCTCATTATGAATTCCAATGAAGAATTCTCATTGCGAATTTCAATGAAGAATTCTCATTAAAAATTCTAATGAAGAAATCTCATTCCGAATTCCCATTATGAATTCCAATGAAGAATTATCATTACAAATTCTAATGAAGAATTCTCATTACGAATTTCAATGAAGAATTATCATTACGAATTCTAATGAAGAAATCTCATTCCGAATTCCCATTACGAATTCTGATGAAAAATTCTCATTACGAATTCTGATGACGAATTCTCATTACGAACTCTGATGATGAATTCTCATTACAAATCTTGATGATGAATTCTCATTACGATTTCTGATGATGAATTCCTATTCCAAATTCGCATTCTGAATTCCCCTATTAAACAGAATTTGAGTATCTTTGTTTTATACACTCTGAATTAATTCAGACTCCGAAAAATATCTTTGTTAGACTCCGAATATTTATATTTCTTACACTTCTAAAATTTTTCTACTCTTATTATTGTTCCTTACACTCCGAACCTTCACTCCGAAGTTTTCATTCTGAACATTTATATTAGAGTTTAAAACGATGTCGTACATTCTGTTACATTTGTTTTGTTATAAAATGATGTTGTCTGTTTTTTTATAAACTAACCGTTGTCTAAGTGACACGTGTACAGGTCCCTCCGATCTTTAAGGAAAATATGACCGTTGGAGAAGGATCCGACCTTACCTATAAATATGAGATCATTTGAAAGAGATGAGAGCTGATGGCTGATGAAAAAGTACTGAAAGGCTGACTAATTTTCTTGAAGTGATTTTTAGAGAGAGAGACTCTTATTAACTCTCAAAGCTTCGTGTGACTCTGAATTTTGGTGATTACATTCGAGGGATTCCGGGGATAGGAAGACAGAGGTGCCGACTACCTTAAAGTTCAAGGGCTTTCTTGCTGAGGAAGACAGAGGTTGCCAACTACCTTGAAGTTGAGGGCTTGCGGGGATAGCAAGACAGAGTCTCTGATCTTCATATCGAGGGCTTACCCTGGTGTGGGTAAGACAAACTTGCTTGAAAGTATAAATCAAGGGACCTTTATCCAAGGTTGTTGGATACCCTTCTCTTTGGGTTAAAAGACTTATATCTTGTTATTTGTAGTTTTACTACTTGTTTTATTTCCGCTGCATTTTGTATTATAAGGAATGTATAACTTTCTTATACTTCCTTACTTGTACTCTGATTAATTTAGATTCTATATGCTTTAAGGTAGAATCTCATATTGTAATATTTTGTTAAGTTTCAACTTCCAGAACCATATTTCAAGAACTCTCATTCAAAATCTCCTTCCTAGTTTGCATTCGGTGTTAAGAGGTGTTGTGAACTTGCTTAGTTTAACTTTGATAAACTTAGCCTTTTCCTTTTCTTAAGGAAAACATAGTTATTCTTAACTAACTTTAAAGGTTCCAAAGGAATTTTTAAAGTGTACAATTCACCCCCCTCTTGTATATTGAGCATCTACATTACTATTTCGATCCTACAATTGGTATCAGAGGTTGGAAACCTCTTACTCGATACCAATCTTACAATTGAAATATATATATTTGTAATAATATACTCATAACAGGGATGAGGGGAGTAATGATCATCTGTGTCATGCGTCGATTATTTGATGTCATCTTTTTACACCGCATGTCTTCGATGGATGTCATTTCCTGCGATGAAAACAAATATGGAAGTAATTAGAAATAGATAACTTATGTGAAACCCAAAAAATATATAAAAACCATTGTAATAAAGAAACATAAAGAAACAAAAGATTTTTGGTGGTTTGAGGGTAAATACTAGGATACATAATTGGAATGATGTAGGTGAAACATATAGGTGAGAAAATGATTGTATTATTCAATATATTTCCCATCTCATCTTCATGTTCATAATCAACTCCAAAAATTGAGCAATTGGAGTCATCATAAGTAATAAACAGATTTCTTCCAATTGCTGTATGGATAATGTCAACTTCATCATCCCCCTCATTAAAACCATGTCTGGTATTTACATCAATAATTACAATAAATATAGAATGACGATGATTTTTGAAAAAAATAACATGTTTCACCATTTAAGCCAATACATATGGTTCAAAATTTGAAATATTTCAAGTCAAGTCAACAACTTAGAATCCACAATCATTAATAAAGGTGTATTCCCTCATCATTTAATCAATCTATTGACATTTCATCATCGTGACTCACCTGAAATGTGCCACTTATGAGTCGGAAAAAAATGGTGAAACCAACATGTATCCTTAACCACAGTGGGGGTTCTACCCCAATGATAATGGAAAAAAATATATTACACATTGGACCATTTTTTTTGACCCAGTATGTGCGAAACATGCCACCTAAGAGGCAGAACAAAAATGGTGAACCAAACTTAAATCCTTTACCATGGTGGCAGTCTTACCCTACTCAAGCTCGTTCAACCTACATCAAACAAAAATGGAAGAGGGGAAGGGAAAATTTGAATAATAAATTATGAATGTGATTGAATGAATGATACTTTGATGATGTCTCATGGTCTGTATGTCATATGTGTATATGGCATGTTCCAGCAGAGTAACCTTTGACCCAAATAACATCCCGACGACCATTGAAAACATGAACATCAGTGATCCTGTAGGCGGTCAGGGCCCCAATGAAGAGTAGGACCCCCTTTCCTACCCATTGTCTTCAATGCTAGTTATCCAAAATATTGATCAGATAGTACCAGTGAAATTGTACTCCCTCAATGATGGAGGTTGTGATATAAGATCTCTAGTCTACAATGGATCACCAATCGTCTCCTTGGTTGTGGCCACCAACACAGCACAAGGTATCCCTGGTGGTTGTCCCAAACCATTATGTGAGACATTCCCCAAAACATGACAATGAGTATCTCCCATACCATTGGGAGACTGATGATGTCGATGCTGAAAACATCATCTCAACTGCATATGGGTCATACTCATAGGCCCCCGCCAAAGAGCGTCACTGCTGACACCGAACGACCAGACCTCCTCCCACTGAAGAGGACCCTATACCGAGAGAACCTTCTAATTTCCAGGAGATTTGGTCCCCTCTGGAATCCCACCAAGTGCAGGGTATATATAATTAGGAACACACAATAACCTTGGTACCTAAGGAGCAACTCCAGCATATTAACACGGAAACATTAAACATGTAGACATATGACTCTGACCCCTCCACTCAATCCCACCACAGAAATTGTAACACCTGAGACTTTTATATGAAATATTTTATTTGTATGTTATATAAATCCTCAAAGGAGTCTTTTACTACACACAACACTAACTTGGCTTGCTTTACATGCAACCGTGGCCTTCCTCGATAGCTTGCGTCGTACGCAATACCGAGTTTCACTAAACAATGATATGCTATTAAAATATTATTAAAACTAGCCATTATGAATAGTAATAACCAATTTTTAAAATTTTATAAATTTTATTTTTCAAAATGGAATTCATTTTTGCATTCGAAATATCGAAATTAGCCTAGGGTGAAATTTTAGTATTTTTGCAGAAAACATTCAATTTTTGATGAATAGTGAAACCACTAAGTGGTAGTTAAAAAACTGAATTTTTCATAAAACTTACTTTTACCGCTTCTGTGAGTGGAATTTCGAAAATCTAAGACACACGGATGATGTCAGTAAGTAAAATGTGGTTCAATTAGATGAAAATAATTTTTTGTGAATAGTAACTTTTTTCTTTTATTAACCACGTTTAAAAGTAAATATGGTAATTAAGGGTAAAATGATATTATTATTACCCTAAAACATGTAATAATTCTATTCTACAAGTGTAATTCGACCAAAAAAACCTTAGGAATAACATATGACCATTTAGGCCCACTTGGATTAGATTAGGACATTTATTATTAATTTATTTAATGAAGGGTTAAAATAGTTAAAATCAATGTTTAATAAAAAAATAATTTTTAATATATGGATATACATAAGATAAAATAGACTATAAATATTCATTAGAAATCTAAAAAGATTTCCTACATAATGATATTTTATTTGTAATTTTTAGACGTTATATATTTTAATTTAATTATGACACAAATATGATGCAGTAATTATCTTATTAATGAAATATTGACATAATTGATGTTATAAATACCCAAATAAATGTAATTTGACACTTTTAATGAATTACAATAATTTTCTAGGTTAATATGACATGTTATTATTGATTTAATTAACTTTTTTCGAACAAATCATTCAGTTATGATTTTCACAAAAAACAATTACTAAATAGTGTCAAAATTGACATAAAATTGTTTTTAAAACAAATATTATATTAGAAATTGTTATTTTATTTCTAAAAATCTATGGTTCGGCAAAATTACATAGATAAGGTTATATATATTAATAATAAACAACTTGGGGTTCGTTTGGATGCATATAGTATGTTTATTAACCTTATAGTGTAAGAACACAAGAAGGCACAGTAAAAGTAAAATTATTTATCTTAATGTTAAATCTAAATGATAAGGTTAAAATAGGAACCTAAACATGTCTAGATTCTATTGGATGATAGGATTTCGACCCATACCCACCATATCTTCTAAATAAATCAATTTGGAGCTATTTAAAACTGAATTTGACTTTATAATAAAATAATAGTTTTAGTTATTCCAAAGGTTCCCCTCTCCTCCCTTATAAAAGGGAACCTCCTCCCCCTCTTTCTCACTCCACATTGAACCATCAAGCTCCGCCAACACCTGCCAATTTCTCCTCTCCACTTTCCTAGAAACATCCTAGAGGTTCTGGTATTCTTCAATGACCTATTTTAGTTCCCTAAAAGGTGGCCTCAAAGAAGCACTTCAAGAAGAGGTAATGTCCATTAACGATTCCTTCATCTTTATTTCTTCTTCCACTTCTTCTTCATTAGTTGTGTCATTTTAAATTAATATAATCAGTATCAATCATATACTGATATGTTATTATATTTATGAAACAACCCTATTTCACCATCTATCAATCCTATGGAAAAAGAAATCACCGCGCGTGCGTACGTACGAAATACCGTCTCCACGGCATGGTGTAATCTATTTTCCATCACCACATTACTTGGATGGGTATAATGGTGTAAATAATGACTATATATGACTATTATAAAGTGATATTGATTCTGAAATAGTATAAATACACTCCAATACAATTCCACTATCATTGGAACGATATCATCACTCGTGCGTACGTAGAAAATACTGTCTCCATGATGTGATGTGACTCGTTCTACATGATCTTCATTGCTTAATGATTATATAAATGAATTGAATCAATTAATATTATATATATTACACTAATACCATTCTGTAAATGAGGTATCTATAACCTAAAGAGAAGAATATGAATTTATTCGACAAAACATGCATAAGAACAAAAAGTAATAAACACCCGAATAACAAGTAGTAATGAAATATTACTAATAAGAAGCTAAGAATATGACCATATATGATATCATAACAATAAGTATGATTCTGTAATAAGTCAATAACATTATTTAAATCATTATACAGGAGGTTTGGACACTTACGAAGCAAACTGGACCTAAGGTAAGGGAAATATCACAATCTCATTTTTATCTGAGATTGTTTATAAATTGGTATTTACTGGGGTTTATTTTATCATCCACATCCATGTTTCCTCAATATGTAACATTATTAGCATCAAAATGAAATTTTTTAAATCCAATTTTACCCAACGGTGAGTTTTTAGTAAAAGATATGAAAGGAATCTCTTTTCGTTTTTCATACGAGGTACTTTTTGGATTTTACGACAAAAGTACGAGAAGAATTTTTTTTAACTTATACGGCATGAATGTATTTTTAAAACGTTATTTACAAGAAGATTCCTTTACAAGTTTTCATGTTTATTTTTAATCCACTTCTTTTAGTTTATAATTGTATGACATGTTAAAAAAGGAAAAGTGTTTTTGAAGTAGAAAGGATATTTTGCTCAAAAATGGAGTTCAAGTGTTTTATCAAAATTATTTTCCATCTCAGATAATAAAGGGTTCTTTTTTTATCCCTATTATTACATTGATTGATTATGTTGTGATGGAATTATTTTTATGAATTCTTTTATATTATATGAAATGTTTTATGATGTTACGATGTTTAAGATTCCCATTTTTATTACATGGGTTATGCTATGATTTATGATTTATGATTTTGTGGCACACATAAGAATGGTATAATTATGAGATGGGTGGGACCAATATCTCCCTCCAATGAATAGGGTAAATATTTTATATCTCATTAGATAGACATGGCTGGAATGGCAGGTTAAACCGGTTCAGTGAAACAGGACTGAAACGAGGAGTGAACTCGGTTCAGAAATGGACTTTGTCCACTAAGATAGTCTTGGAAATGAGTCTTGACTAATAAGAAATGATTCTCTATTATTATTTGTGTCTTCCAAAATGTATCATGTTTTATGTTATGATTATTGGGATTACATTACACTACTATGATTTATCCCATGTTATGAAATTACGATCTCTTTTGCAGGTTATGATTTCCAAAAGTTATGTTCTTAAGTATATGATGTGATTGATATTTCTTTTGTTTACCCTTACTGAGCATTGACGCTCACCCTTTTGTATGTTTTATTTCCCCATGCCAAGAAGAAGGTTATTAAGTAGGATATGCCATAAAGGGACTCTAGATATGATGAAATAAGTGGGAGGCAATGTTGATGCTTAATGAACCAGTTGTTTATGTTTCCCAGTTTCTAAAGACTCTATACCTATACTTTCCTTTCCTGGTTTTGTTTTTTATTGTAATAAGTGTGCTTCAATTTTTGATGTACTAACAATGTATGTAATGTATGGGTCGTTATAGTTGGTATCAAAGGAAAGGTATAGTCAACCATTGGAAATTAGAATGTGAAAGCCTTAGTAAGAACCCTAAGGATATGTCTAAGCATAGAACACAATATTAGTGTTTTAGAAATGGCCATGAATAACCTAGGATAAGACCTTATGTGTGAAATTTTATTCTTGATTATGTGGTTTTCCTATTATAATTAGTGTTCCTCACACTATTCTTCTTGGTTTTAGTCAATGGCTGGAACCCGAAGGAACCGTGTTAATGCGGAAGGTGACGGGCAATGCAATGATTGTCCCCCTGAGCAACGAAACGTTATGGGAGCTGGATTGCAAAATCCTGTAGCCATGCTCACACAACTTTCTCAAGATATGAATCATGAAGGACTTCCAAACGAGCAAAAGAAGGAGAAACATTCTGTTGAATCCTTCATGAGACAGTTTCCACCTTCATTCAGTGGGTCTACTGATCCATTAGTTGTTGAACAATGGATTAGTACTACTGAAAAGATATTTTCAGTTCTTCAATGTTATGAGCATGATATAGTCATCTTAGCAGTGTATCGTTTGGAAGGTTATGCTGAACAATGGTGTAATCTTATTAAGAATACGAGGGAAAGGGATGAAATTGAGTCCATGAAATGGGACGAGTTCAAGAACTTATTTTTCAATAAGTACATCCCTCGTATTCTCTGAAATAAAAATGGAGAAAGAGTTTCTTGAACTGAAGAAAAAGGATGATGAATCTGTTGTTACCTATGAAGCAAATTTTACAAGACATGCAAGGTACGCTTCTAGTATTATTATCCAACCTGAGAGTAAGATCGATCGATTCTTTAGTGTCTTAAAATCCATTCATTGAAGGGTGTTAGCCATAAGGGAGTTTAATAGCTACGAGGAAATCATTTGATGTTCTCCTAAAGTCAAGATGGATATTGGACTAACCCATTAGTCATATGGGTTTGATAAGAAGAGGAAAATGGATTTCAAAGGAAAATCTAATGAGCACACTGAAAAGAAGATGAGCTTTCCCTTATGCTCAAAGTGTGGAAAGAAACATGGATGGATTCGTCTTAAAGGGACATGTAAATGTTTCAAATGTGGGAAGGAAGGTCATCGGGCATTTGAATGATGAAATGATGGGAAGAAGATGTCTAATGATGCAAACAAAGGAAGGGATACATAGAATGAACCTACTACACTTCAATGATTCGCATGCAAGGAGATGGGGAATTATGCTAATCAATGCCTAAATCCAAGAGTCGATGATGATGGTCGATGTTAACAAAATCTTAAGGCTAAAGATAAAGGAAAGTTACATGCAATTTCTATCAGCGATGTGGAGTACTATAACGATGTGGTGAAATGTACACTTACCATCCACTCTAAAGTAGAAAATGTTTTATTTGATTCTGGATCCACCCACTCTTTTATTTCTGAAGAATTTTCTAAGCATATCACCATATTACCTCAACAATTATATGTTGACTTAGCTGTGACACCCCCTAATGGCACAACAGTCACATCAAAAGTTTATAATTCTTCTCCGATCGAAGTTTGTGGGAAAGTGCTTCTTGAAAATCTTGTGATCCTTCCTATAGTGGAATTTTATGTGATTCTTGGCATGGATTGCCTTTCTTTATATGGAGGTCATATCAATTTCCAAAGAAGGGAAGTCACATTTCATATTCCAGATCAATCTATGATCTTCTATCAATGTAAGGATGAACATAACCTTCCAGTGTAAATTCCTTCCATCTTACGGGTCTTGATTCCACTAAATGATGGTTATTTATCTCAAATGGTTGGTGAGAAACTCACGATTAAGAATATTCCCATTGTACGGGAGTTTCATGATGTCTTTCTGGAGGAATTACCAGGTATTTTACCAAATTGTGAAGTTGAGTTTTCCATAGAACTCGTACCGGGTGCTTTGCCTATTTCAAAGACACCTTATAGAATGGACCCAATTTAGTTGCAGGAATTGAAGAAGAAACTCCAAGAGAATCTTGATAAGGGGTTCATATTCCCTAGTTCTCACCTTGGGGAGCACCTGTTTTTTTTGTTAAGAAGAAAGATGGATCAATGGGACTCTGCATTGATTATCGAGAACTTAACAAGATCGCTATCAGAACAAATATCCTCTCCCACACATTGATGAATTATTTGTCCAACTACGAGGCGCTCAATACTTTTCCTAGATTGATCTTCATTCAGGGTATCATCAATTAAGGGTCAAAAGGGAGGATATACAAATGAATACTTTCTGTACAAGGTACGGACACTATGAATTTATAGTGATGTCGTTTGGTCTTACTAATGCCCCTGCTGTCTTCATGGATCTGATGAATAGAGTCTTTAGAGACTATCTTGATCAGTTTGTGGTAGTCTTTATAGATGATATTATGGTATATTCAAACAGCGAGGAAGAACATGAAGATCACATGAGAATTATATTTAAGACACTAATAAAGGAGAAGATTTATGCCAGATTTACAAAGTGTGAATTTTGGCTTCAAAAAGATCCATTTCTGGGTCACATAATTTCAAATGAGGGGATATCTGTGGATCCAGCAAAAACAGAGGTTATCAAAAGATGGTGTAGACCAAAAACAGTAACTGAGATCCTATGTTTTCTTGGTTTGGCTGGATATTATCGACGTTTTGTGAAATATTTATCATGATTATTTAATCCACTCACCATGTTGACTCGGAAAAGAGTTATGTTTGTCTAGACGGAGGAATGTGAAGAGAATTTCAAGGAGTTGAAACGAAGGTTATCTAGTGCACCTGTTCTCACACTGACTTGTAGTGGAGAAAGGTTTGTGATCTAGAGTGATGCATCCAAGAATGGATTGGGGTGTGTTCTTATGAAAAATGATATGGTGATAGCTTATGTCTCACCACAGTTGAAAATACATGAGCGAAATTACCCAACTCATGATTTGAAGGTAGCTGCGGTAATCTTTGCATTAAATATTTGGAGGCATTATCTTTATGGTGAAAGGTGTGATATTTATACTGATCATAAATGTTTAAAGGATATTTTCACGCAAAAGGACCTGAATATGTGCCAAAGAAGATGGTTGGAGATGATTAAGGATTATGACTGCTCAATCCATTAACACCCTGGGAAAGAAAACAAGGTGGAAGATGCATTAAGTCGACAAGACCATGCCAGTTTTTCCATGATGAGGATCACAAAAGATCCAATATTTATGGATTTACAAAGGATATATCTTGGAATTATAATGGATGGGGACAAATCATATCTTTCTCAAATTAATGTTGAACCATCTATACGTGTAAATATTAAAGAGGCACAGAAAGAAGATGTCAAGTTACAAAAGAAGGTGAGAAATGTTCCTGAATTCAACCATGATTGTGATGGGATAATAAAGTTCATGAATCGGGTTTGTGTTCCTCCCATCTGTGAATTAAAGAAGGAGCTACTATATGAGGCTCATAGTTCTTCATTCTCTATTCATCCTGGAATCACAAAGATGTATATGGACCTGAAAGAGTACTTCTGGTGGGATGGGATGAAAAGAGATGTTGTTGAATATGTTTCTCGATGCTTGGTTTGTCAGCAAGTTAATGTTGAGAGACAGAAGTCTAAGTGGATGTTACAACCATTACCCATACCCGAATGGAAATGAGAAAACATCACTATGGACTTTGTCACAGGACTTCCTAAAACATTAGAAGGAAATAATGCTATCTGGGTCATAGTTGATCATCTTACACAGTCTTCACACTTCATCGCTTTTAGAGAAGATTTCTCTATGGGTCAGCTTTCCAGGATATATGTGAAGGAAGTGGTAAGATTGCATGGAGTACCACTTTCTATTATATCTGATTGGGATCCGAGGTTTACCTCAATGTTCTGGCGAAGTCTTCATCATACTCTGGATACAATGTTGAGTTTCATCACTGCTTATCATCCTCAAATAGACGGTCAGTCTGAGAAAACAATTCAAACTCTAGAAGATATGTTGAGAGCTTGCTCTATGGATTTGAAATGTGTTTGGGATCAACACCTACCTTTGGTGGAATTTTCTTATAATAATATCTTTCACTCCAGTATTCAGATGGCTCCTTATGAAGCTCTCTATGGAAATAAATGCAGGACTCCAACTTACTGGGATGAAGTTTGGGAAAGAAAGCTATTAGGACCTGATCTCGTTGATGAAATGGCAGAAAAGGTCAGATCTATTCAACAACGCATAAGAGCAGCTCAGAGTCGACAGAAAAGTTATGCCAACAACTGAAGAAAAGACCTAGATTTTGAAGTGGGTGATAGTGAGTTCTTATGAATATCTCCCTAGAAGAGGGTCATGTGATTTTGAAAGAAGGGGAAGTTGAGCCCTAGATATATCGGTTCATTCGAAATACTGGATCGTGTTGGGAAGGTAGTTTACCGATTAGTGCTTCCACAAAATCTCTCTCAAGTTCAAGATGTGTTCCATGTATCTCTCTGGAGAAAGTATATACCTGATCCTTCACATGTACTTAGCTCGGAAGTTGTATCGCTAGAGCAAGATCTTTCTTATGAAGAACAGCCGATAGAGATTCTGGATCGTAGCGGAAAAGTCCTACGAAACAAGAACACTCGATTGGTTAATGTTTTATAGAGGACCCACCAATTAGAAGAAGCTACATGGGAGCTTGAGGATATGATGAGGGATATGTATCCTCATCTGTTTGTTACAAAGTGACGAATTTCGAGGGTGAAATTCACTTTAAGGGGCTAGAATGTAACACCTGAGACTTTTATATGAAATATTTTGTTTTTATGTTATATAAATCATCAAAGTAATCTTTCACTACACACAACACTATCTTGGCTTTCTTTACACGCAATCTCGGCCTTCCTCGATAGCTTGTGTCATACGCAATAACAAGTTTCACTAAACAATGATATGCTATTAAAATATTATTAAAACTAGCTGTTATGAATAGTAATAACAACTTTTTGAAATTTTATAAATTTTATTTTTCAATGTGGATTTTATTTTTGGATTCGGAATATCGAAATTTGCCTAGGGTGAAATTTGGGTATTTTTCTAAAAACATTCCATTTTTGATGAATAGTGAAACCACTAAGTGGTAGTTAAAAAACTGAATTTTTCATAAATAATAATTTTACCGCTTCTGTGAGTAGAATTTCGAAAATCTGAGAGACACGGTTGATGTCAGTAAGTAAAATGTGGTTCAATGAGATGAAAATAATTTTGGGGGAATAATAACTTTTTACTTTTATTTACCACGGTTAAAAGTAAATAGGGTAATTAAGGGTAAAAATGATATTATTATTATCCTAACACATGTCCTAATTCTATTGGACAAGTTTAATACGACCAAAAACAACCTTAGGAATAAAATATGACCATTTAGTCCCACTTGGATTAGATTTAGGACATTTATTATTAATTTATTTAAAGAAGGGTTAAAATAGTTAAAATCAAAGTTTAATAAGAAAATCATTTTTAATATATGGTTATACATAAGATAAAATCGACTATAAATATTCATTAGAACGATAAAGGCTTCCTACATAATGATATTTTATTTTTAATTTTTAGACGTTATATAATTTAATATATTTGTGACACAAATATGATGCAGTAATTATATTATTAATGAAATATTGACATAATTGATGTTATAAATACCCAAATAAATGTAATTTGAGACTTTTTATGAATTAAAATAATTCTCTATGTTAATATGAAATGTTAGTATTGATTTATTTAACTTTTTTAGAACTAATAATTCTGTTATGATTTTCACAAAAATAAATTACTAAATAGTGTCAAAATTGACATAAAATAGTTTTTAAAACAAATATTATAGTAGTAATTGTTATTTTATTCCTAAAAATCTAAGGTTCTTCCAAATGACTTAGATAAGGTTATATATATTAATAATAAACAACTTGGGGTTCGTTTTACTGCTTATAGTATGGTTATTAACCTTATAGTATAAGAACACAAGAAGACACGACAAAAGTAAAATTATTTAACATAATGTTAAATATAAATGATAAGGTTAAAATAGGAACCAAAACATGTCTAAATTATATTGGATGAGATTATTTCGACCCATACCCACATTATCTTCTAAATAAATCAATTTGGAGCTATTTAAAACCTAATTTGACTTTATAATAAAACAATAGTTTTAGTTATTCCAAAGGTGCCCCTCTCCTCCCTTATAAAAGGGAACCTCCTCCCCCTCTTCCTCACACCACATTGAGCCTTAAAGCTCGGCCAAACCCTGCCAATTTCTACACTACACATCCATAGAAACATACTAGTGGTTCTGGTCTTCTTCAAAGACCTATTTTAATGCCCAAAAAGGAGGTCTCAAAGAAGCACTTCAAAGAAGAGGTAATGTCCGTTACCGATTATTTAATCTTTATTTCATCTTCCACTTCTTCTTATTTAGTTGTTTAATTATTAAGTAATAACATAAGTATCACTCATATACTGATATGTTATTATAAGTATGAAACAACCCTATTTCACCATCTATCCATCCTACGAAAAAAGAAATCACCGCACATGCGTACGTACAGAATACCGTCTCCACGCCATGGTGTAATCTATTTTCCACCACCACCTTACATGGATGGGTATAATGGTGTAAATAATGACTATATATGACTATTATAAAGTTATATTGATTCTGAAATATTATACATACACTCCAATACAATTCCACGATCATAGGAACGATATCATCACTCGTGCATACGTACGGAATACCGTCTCCACGATGTGATGCGACTCGTTCTACATGATCTTCATTGCATAATGATTATATAAATGAATTGAATTAATATTATATATATTAAACTAATAACATTCTAGAAATTATGTATCTATATCCTAAAGAGAAGAATAAGAATTTATTCAAAAAAACACGCATAAGAACAAAAAGTAATAAACACCCAAATAACAAGTAGTAATGAAATATTACTAATACGAAGATAATAATATGACAATATATGATATCATAACAATATGTATGATTCATGAATAAGTCAATAACATTACTTAAATCATTATACAGTAGGTTCGGACACTTACGAAGAAAATTGGACCTATGGTAAGGAAAATATCACAATCTCATTTTTATCCGAGATTGTTTATACTTTGGTATTTACTGGGGTGTATTTTATCATCCAAATACATGTTTTCTCAATATGTAATATTATTTCCATCCACCTAAATTGATTTAAATCCAATTTTACCCTTCGGTGAGTTTTTAGTAAAAGATATGAAAGGAATATTTTGTCATTTTTCGTACGAGGTACTTTTTGACTTTTCCGACAAAAGTACAAGAAGAATGTTTTCTTAACTTATACGGCATGAATGGATTTTTAAAACATTATTTACAAGAAGAATCCTTTAAATGTTTTCAAGTTTATTTTTAATCAACTTCTTTTATTTTATAATTGTATGACATGTTAAAAAAGGAAAAGTGTTTTTGAAGTAGAATGGATATTTTCCTCAAGAATGGAGTTCAAGTGTTTTATCAAAATTATTTTTCATCTAAGATAATAAAGGGTTCTGTTTTTTTCTCTATTTTTACATTGATTTGATTATGTTGTGATGGAATTATTTTTATGAATTCCTTTATATTATATGAATTGTTTTATGAAGTCATGATGTTTAAGATTCCCATTTTTATTACAAGGGTTATGATATGATGTATGGTTTATGATTTTGTGGCACACATAAGAATGGTATCATTATGAGATGGGTGGGACCTATATCTCCCTCTAGTGCATTAGGTAAAGATTTTATATCTCATGAGATAGACATGGCTGGAACGGTAGGTTAAACCGGTTCAGTGAAACCGGACTGAAACGAGGAGTGAACTCGGTTCAGAAATGGATAGTTTCCACTAAGATAGTCGTGGCAATGAGTCTATACTAATAAGAAATGATTCTCTATATTTATGTGTTTATTCCACAATGTTTCATGTTTTATGTTATGATTATTGGGATTACATTTCACTACCATGATTTATACCATGTTATGAAATTACGATATGTTTTGCAGGTTAACATTTCCAAAAGTAATGTTCTTAAGTATATTATGTGATTGATATTTCTTTTGTTTACCCTTAATGAGCATTTGAGCTCACCCTTTTGTATGTTTTATTTCCCCAGGGCATGAAGAAGGATATTAAGTAGGATATGCCAAAAATTGACTCTAGATATGATGAAATAAGTGGGAGGCAAAGATGATGCTTTATGAACCAGTTGTTTATGTTTCCCAGTTTCTAAAGACTCTATACCTATACGATCCTTTCCTGGTTTTGTTATATGTTTTAATAAGTGTGCATGAATTTTTGAAGTACTAACAATGTATGTAAAGTATGGTTCGTTATAGAAATAGGGTGGAAAAATACGATCACATGAACATTCCATTTAGTGACCTTCGATCCCTCCATGAAGAAAGACCGAGAAACTATTGGAATATGCATATATCTACTGATGCATTTCAAGCTCTCTATCCAAATTTGGTGGAAACCTACTATATAAAGGCACAAATACATACTGATTCACATCATTCCCATCATCCAAAAAGAGTAGTATGAAAATAGGAGCAATTTCAAATTCCTGGGGATGCATACAACGACCGTGAGACAAATATAGCAACAAGGGAGTAGATAAAAATACCCAATAATAAATATGAAGACCCCCACCCAAATATGGAGGAAACTGGGGATGACAACTGGTGGCATACTCCTCCCAATGTCACAGTACAAAAGAAATGCTAGTATCTATTGGAAAATCATGGGGGACTGGAGAAGGCCCAATTTCCAGCTCCGATATCGGAATGGGCCTTCATACCGATTCCAACCAAATATGAATCTCAATGAATCATGGAATTTATGGATGATCAGACATCAATACTAGACAATATTATCCTAACATGCCAAACATTATTGCATCGGTAGAAAAGGTGAGAAATCAGGCCAACTACCGAGATTCTTCTAAAAGAATGACTCACTCACAAAATGAGTTATTCACTCCATAGTAGTCATGCATCCATTATCTAGTCTAGGAGGGACGATGACAATATCTCGTGATACATATACAACAAAATTAGTATCAAAAACCCGTTCAAATAGGGGGATGTCAATCCAATGTGGTGGCCCTTCCAGGGTAGAAAGACATCCCTATCAAAACTCAAGATATTTGTCAGCGTATCCTAGTGGAATAATGGGACCCGACAATACAGGGACCCATAAATGAGGGTCATTACCAACAACATATGGACCCAGTTAACCACAAGAGATAACTCAAAAATGAAGTGCGCCAAAGGAATGAAAAAAATGAAGAGCACGTATATGATCCTGATCTATATGACGCGAGTGGTCTTGATGCCCTCAAGAATATGTCAACAATGTATAACACCCTATCAATCCACTGCCAAATTACAGAAATGGATGTAGCAGTTTCAAAGGTCCTCCCTGCTATGTTTCTACCAGTAGCTCTGATGGTCCTCCATAGAGCAGCCATGATGGCTCACTTTGTCAGCCAGGAATGATAGATAAAGAGTGCCTATCAACTGATGTGTGATGGGGTATCCCTCTCTTTGAACTGATGATCATATGGAAATAACGTCCTCCCCTTACTGGTGTCCCCCCTATGGGTACTCCCATAGGTCTACACTGCATATATGCTTCTACCTGTAGTCTAACATCAAGTCATGATGGTTTCCCTCGCCATAATTATCATCATTGAAATGTCCCTCCCTAAATGGTAATTTCTTTTGAAGGCCCACCCTATAGTAATTCCATGTAACGGGATGATCCTCCCCTTATTGAAGTACATCTTAAAGGCGCTTCACAAGATGTACACCAATGAAATTATCCATGCATCTAGGTATCAAGTAACGATGGTAGTCCCCACCATGATGACAATCATTTTGAAGGCCCTCCCCGTAGTGGCCACTACATTGATGGTCCTCCCCTTAGTGACATCAAGCACCATGAAGGTCCTCCCCTGACTATATCCGGCCTTGAAGGTCCTCTCCAGGGTATACATCATAAGGATATTTCCCATGATTAGAAATCATGATGCAATAGAATCCCCCAACATTGTATCATCAATTGTGAAGGTCCTCCCCACAACCATGATTTATACTATAATGAAGGTCCACGACATACTGAAACAAATACAATAAATCCCTCCTATGCTGAGGTTCTTAGAATGATGGAGTTAGACACATTAGGCACTCCATCTATAACCAGTGATATTCTTTCACAACCAGAGGATGGTCAGGGGCCATGGTCATTTTCAAATCCACCCTACGGAGTCCTCTAATCAATAAGGCTCCCAACAGCCTGGTGTCATGGAACAAAATTAATAAGTAGAAGACAAGTTGTGCATAACATTTATAGGATCCTCTGGAAGAACAACAACATGATATATTGCTTGTAAAAATACAACTAGCTACGGTTAATATACCAGTAATGTATTCTCCTATAGCCACTTCTCACTTAGACATACCTGGAGAGTTGTCTTGGGAATGAAAATTTCACATTTTCATCAATATATGGACAACCCCCTGCTAGTTGAAAGAAATATTCAGACCATATGAAGGGTATGCGAACAATGTCAACACTTTAGGGGACCTTTACCATATAATTGATCTGGAATCCCTCCCATCCTCACGGCATCCCCAATCTGGAAGGAGAATAAAAAACATTGAATTGTATTGCCTCCGTGCACTACATAAGTTGTGGCACCTAATTGGTGATTCCCTAACTAGAGTTCACATTTTGGGAGGGAGAGAACCTAGAGCACAACACTTCTCCCCTCGTCTCATCCATCAAAACCCCTTGGAAACTAAATCTTGTATTGTCATATCCCAAAGGAAACAATCAAGTGAAACCCCTACTTAAAAAAGATGGGATACTAAACAAATATTGGCCGAAATTAAGTCTCAAAAGTATCAAGACTGAAGAGATCAAGTCATAAAAATCATATGATTCAGGCAACCATTAACATAAAATAGGCTTCCCCCATAAGGTAATCAAACCAAAAGGCATTTCTCATGTATTCAAAAGATCATAGACTCCATGTAGGCCCAATTCCATACTCAAATCAGATGTGTGCGAGAGTGCATGAAATCTAAAAGTTGGAAATAGTGGTGGTTGCCGCTGCAATGTACGAACAACCCCAATCTATATGGTTGGGGGGATTTTCAAATCAAAATTCACTTGTACGACCAACAAATCAATGTCATGATGCATCAACCGAAGAATGGGAACAACCCCAGACCGTAGGGATGGGGGTATTTTTACCTCAAGTCTATGCCCAATGGACGTCTATCATCCACCATCTACTAAGAAAGATGGAAAGATGAGTCACCCATTCCACCCATTATCATGGTTCTCTCCCTCTGAGACAATGGTGCCTGACGAGGTCTGGCCAGGGTTCCATTCAATTCAATCTTTTCTATGAATCCTAAAAAATACTACAAAATTGAAGGAGAAAGTGCAACAAAGGATGTAGAATGTCTTCCTACCATTAGGCAATAGGCACACCGGCCCCAATATGGTATATATTAGTGAACATGGAAAATCTCAACCCCAATAATCTCACAGGAAATGACGCTGAGGTAGAGGACGTGAAGGAATTTGGTTCCCTCTTAGAGGCACCCCACACCATGCCTGATTGTGTGCGTACTTGGAACTAGAGAGTGTGACTAAAGTTGGGTTCCCCCTCCATTGATCCAACATTTCCACCAGCTTGAATCCCAAAAAAGTAAATGAATATATCCATGGTCATCTATGACTTGCATTATCCTCCCCATGGAAATGGGTTCCTCAATCTCGAGGAAAGGTTCACCTAGCCGGAGGAAGAAATGAAAGAGCTCAAGAAAATTAATGTCGATCTATTTCAAGTGAGCTACCTTGTCATATTTTTTCTCCCTATGAAACATTATTAGGTTCTCCCAGAAGTGGTTACCTTGCCATAGAAACTCATCCCAGAAATTGAATCCACGCTCATAGAACCTTCCAATATCACATCCGGACAGGAAACCTACTGAAAACTGGCCCCGAAAATACAGAAATACTTCCCCCCATGGGGAAGTCCATCAGAATATATTCAGGTAAACCCACAAATGATACCATCAGCTAGGGATTTACCCCAAATTCCAATAGCACTGGAAAACCCAGTTTGGCTAACCGCCACAACAGCCCAAGCTCATGTCCGACCAGATGTGCATCAAGGGATCTTGAACACCATTGAGCAATTACTATCTTGACTAGAATCCATGGAGGGGAAACGTGTTATGGTACCACTGGAACACAAACCATAACCCTATTGAGTGAGAAACGTTCTACTATCGCTTAATTATAGAAACCACATATTCCCAGTATTCAATGTCTCATGGGACCCATAACATCATCTAACACACTACGCATCTTATTGTGACCCCGTGATGGGAACTCCATCGCATCAAGAAGCATAAAAAATGAGGTGCTTCATATGAATCCTACAGCGCTCAACCTTCCTATGGTATTCTATCCTTCCAATGAACTCAATCACGTACTGGGAGGACCTCTAGTGAATGTTTCTCATTCAGTTCAGTTCAATACTGCCTAAGCCAACACTCAGTGATCTCATGAACTGAAAATAGAAAGATAATGAAAGAATCTTAGACATCATTTCCAGATGAAAATTCATGACTTATTCCCTGATCTGGTTGCTCCCCCAGGATGATATTCTCTCGATGTGCATCGTTAACCTATGGGATGAAATACGAACACTGCACATCTTGTTGAAGTACACAAGTGGGTTTGGAGATTTATATATTGTTTCCCAATGAATAGAACAATACTTTCAATGGAACAATATTAAGTCATGGGTTTCCCCATCATCCATTGGGAAAAGAATGGGAAATGCTGAAGTAGTTTCTGTCTAGATTAAGCCACATCGGGAAGTAGCTCCAGTTCTGAGGCCCCCAATGAACCATGCAGGACCCCCTAGATGCCCAAAACCACACCCACCTCAGCAAGATGTGATATGGGGTAATAAATGAAATTTTTTCAAATAACTAAGAAAAAAATTTTACTTGTTCCGTGATTACCAGGTCTTTGGTTATTTCATATATGCTATGAATTACAATTTTTCCCAGTTAACAGAGGAAAAGTGATCCGATGAAGTTTTTCTTAACTTCTATAAAAAATTATTGTCCCTACCATCGAGTAATGGGACACACCATCCATGAATGGTTTTTTTCAAGGATCTCCTAATAAATATAGTGGATTCATGGAATGTCAAGTTGTGCCTGCCACCAATACATGTGGAGTATGTTTCCACCTAAAACATAAGAGAGGGAGAGGAATGGAAAATAGTCTCCCGTTAGAAGGAGAAATTTTTTGACAATTGGATAAACCATAATACCATCAACCGAGTCTATTGCATCTTCCACGCGTAGTTGAAACAACCATCTATGCCCCCAAATGTTGTTAATACAACACAACCATTCTCCATGGCCCCATATCCCTCTAATGGACAAAAGGGAAGAAAAAAGACCAAGAAGATTAGATAACACCAAAGTCGATGTCTGTGTGGATGCTTTTGGACTTTATTCCAAAAAACATGGTACAACGAGTGGTGCCCTGCCCAATGATACAATGTGCACCGCCCTTCCAAACAACTACATTTGAAGGAGACTGTCAGATATAAACATTTTAAGATCAAGACCTAATCTCTTTCTCTATTAATTTCATTCACATGATAGACCCCATCCCATATGGAGAAAATTTCAATGAACCTGATTCCCCCGAACAAAACTGAAGATCCAGAGGAGGAGGGAACAGAGGATAGTGGTTTTCATAGATGGCATGCTCATGGAAGGAGTCCGAATCACGGCCACTCTATAAGTCAAAACATTAATAATGTGAAAACTCGTGGAAGGACCCTCCGACAAACACAACAATAACTATAATTCTATATCGCCCCCATCATATGAAATTCAGGTCCTATTATACAAAAATATCTGTCAATGGAAGACCAAATATCAAATATCCAAAGGCATGTTGGAAGAGGACTTCGGCCAAACCTGTAAAGGATCGCATCACCACCAGCCTAGGATATAGAGGCCGAACTATCCACATCTAAAGCCCAAACCCCTAATGTGTATTTGAAAAGAAACCCCATGTTGGTAAGCTCTTACCTTTAGAGAAGATGTAAGATATTTTAAATCATATGAATTTAGTACCAGTAATACTATCAATATTGGATGCGTTAAAGTTGACCAATATTATTAGGGGGAACTCATCGATTCCTTACACGGTCCCTAAGAGTTTGAGGCTGAAGTAGAAGCATCAATGTCTATGAAATGGAGACTAGTCTTCAGAAAATTCACTCTGTCATCCCCATCAGAGATAGAGATGAATATTCCATAATGTAATGGAAAATCAAACTCTTATAAATGTCTGGTTAGATAAATGGAATTGATGTTCAGAGGATCTTCAATGAAAATAGATCAAGTGTTAACCTCCTCCCACTGCGGATGCTTCATAGGCTGGGCTATGATGAAGACAGCTTGACACCCACCACTACAAATCTACTGGGATATGAATAACTCCAACAGAAACCATTGGGGAAAATCAATCATAAAACATATCTTAGAGACCTCACATCAGATTCTGAGTTTTTGGTAGTATGGAAAAGCACGACTATCAATGTCCTGTTCGGGAGGCCTTGGCTATATCAACATGATGCCATTCCTTCATCATAACATCAATGAATCAAATATTTCACTAATGGGGAAAACCGTACATGGAACACAGATAATAACCCTATTATTTCATGTGAGTCTAATAATATTGGTTTAGGTTTCTATGAATTTAATTAAATTCATATTTCATCCAACGACATTGATTAGATTACTACACCAAATGTATTTGAAAGATATTAACCTGACCCCCTGAAGCATCAGGGGGAAGAGTATGTATTACCCATCAAACAATTTGAATGCATAATTGAATGTACAGATGCATAATCAATAGTATGAATTGTCTCTATCATGGCCACCATGTCCAGAGAAAATAAAAAGAGAGAAGACTCCCATGATATCAGGAAAAGACCTATCAATGATGCTCCCAGCTCATCCATGGGACCTCAAACTACCCACGCCTAACTCACTAACGAAAAAAAAAGTTTTCTCTCACATCATTGGAGACTTAGTCTAAAAAATCCTGTCTTTATAAGATGATGAAAAAGATGAATATGAAGAAGAATAATAATAATAATAACACCTCAATGATTCCCCTGTTTCATTCATAGATGGTGTCTCTAACACAATCGATGAATAAAGGGATTAAAATGTTGGCATCAATTATGACCCACTGTCCACTTTGATCAGTGTGGATATTCATCTCAAAGAGAAAGTGGAATATACCTCCTTCCTAAAGAAGAATCAAGATTTTTATTCCTAGATTTATATAGAAATTCCAGGCCTCAATCTAGAGGTCGCCACTCATCGTATTGGATTACCAGAAATTCATCAGGGCTATAATTTTGTATCTAGAAGGATCCACCTGAAGCTTGCTGCAAAAATACAGGATGATGTTGATAATTTGATCCAATAAAATATCATTTGGTAGGTCCAATATCTTATCTGGTAAAAAAACAAAGTCCCTATAATTATAAGAATGGAAAAATTAGAATCTACATTAACGTCAGGGACCATTATCGTCATTTCACAAAGGACTATTTCTCGATCCCGATCGCAGAATTGCTAATCGACACAAACACCAAATTCGAGGCTCTCTATTTAAAACATGGATACTCTAGATAAAACTATATCTGAATGGCCTGAGGATATGAATAATCTACTGCTTTTAGGGCCCCTCATGGAGTGTTCTATTATAAGTTGATTACCTTTGGTCTAAAAAGTTTTGGGGCCACATATCTGTGCACCATGGATTGCATCATCAAATACTTCTTGGGAAAATGTTTCCTGTGTTATGTCGACGATCTGGTGGTCAAATCACGACATAACACAAACCACCTAGTCGATCTGGAATCATTTTTCAAAAATTTGTGGAATCATATATTAAAGATGAATCCCATAATGTGTTCTTCTACTACTACCTCAGTAAAATTTCTCAGCTTCATTGTACACCATCACGACATCAAAATCTACCCCATGAACACAAAATACATCCTCGTCATGTCCCCACCTGGATACCTCACTAATCTGAGAGGTCTTTAGGGGAACCTCATCCTAATTCAACAATTTATTGCCAAAATTGGAGGGTTAATGTTTACCATTCACTAGGATAATGAAAAATGGAGTTGCATATGAGTTTGATAATTATTGCCATGAACTTTTCAAAAATCTAAAAATATCTCTCCTAAGACCATTGGTGATGATGCCACCAGTTCAGGGGAGGCTACCCATTTTGTACGTAACATCCCATGAACGGTCATTAAGCACCTTGCTCGCCGAGAATTATGATGTTAATAGCAAGAAAATCATCTATTACATCAGTATAACAATGATTTATGTTGAAACAAAGTATTCGGAAATTGAAAAGAACTACGTAGATGTAATATTCGTGGTTTAGAAACTCAGGCATTACCTGCATCACCATGATATATAACTGGTCTCCTTCTACTACCCTCTCAATTATACTCCCAATCGTTCCATTATAAATGGGAACTTGTCACGATTGTCCATCATCCTAAAACATTTTGACATATGATACATACCTCAGAGGCCATAAAAGGTCATGCATTAGCAGAATTGCTGGCTTAGAACCCCTCACAAGAATCAATACTATTGTATGCCGAACTACTAGATAATAAAGTGTTCTCCGTCCTGGAGGACCACCAGACATGTGAAATGTATTTCGATGGTGCTTACTAAATCCTGAAAGGGAAAAGGATGGGGGGACCCAATATCAATAAAGTGGTACTAGTAATTATATATGTATCCCCTAAAAAGGTCTTTATGCCTTACTCTTTCCTACATTCGGAAGGGTGTACAAATAATGCAGCAGAATATCTTTCCCTCATTGTGGGTTTGAAACTGGCACTTCATATGCAATCCAAACACCAAAAAATAAAGGATGATTCAAAGATATTCAAAAAACTAGTTAGTGGTGACTACTCTATTAAAAAATAAGAAATATCCCCCTTGATGAACCATGTTTGATAACTGATGGTAGAATTCCCATTAGAACCAACGTTGACTTATATCCCCCTGTCACAAAATTCCAAAGATGACACTTTAGAAAATATAACCATAGCCATGGATGATCCCTACCGGGATTAAACAGATATTAGAATTGCTCACCGCCTAATGGTATTTCTATTTATCTATTGAAATTCAGAGAAAACTGATGATATTTGTCCCATTTTATATCCCTATGGCCACAACTCTAGATGGATGATGCCCATTGCAAATTACATTCCGAATGGGGAACTACCACCAAATAGGGCTCAGAGGGAGTAGGTATAAATATGGGAAGACTAATTTGTCTTGTAAAATTATGTAATAAATGATAAGGTTATCCATAAACGAGGCCTTCATAGAGCCCCACTGATGTGCATTGATGGAGAAGATATTGTTATGTCCTGAAAGAAGTGCATGTCGGAGCTTGTGGGGCGCATCAATCCGCAACTAAGAACTCTCGGAAAATCCAATTTATTGGGTATTACAGGTCCACTATGATACATGATTGTGCCATATTGGCTAATATATTCCATTCCAACATTGTTCATTCCAATTTCATTCACAGAACACCGGAGTTACATCATACAGCTAACTAATCATGGCCATTCTTCACCTGGGGGATGGATTTTGTGGGACCATATCATCCCACAATAGCTAGACAATTCATGTTCGTACTCACATCAACAAACATATTTTCCAAATGCGCTGAATTAATACCAAGAAAAGAATTCATGTTGTAAAACATCGTTAGATTTGGAAATGGAAACATCATTATCATATGTGGTGTCACAAATACAATAATAATGAAAAATGACACCAACAAATTCTCTGCTGAGTTGGAAAAGTTATACTAGGAGTATGGAATCAAAGCAAACTGGTCATCCCGCTACTGTGCTGCAGCCAGTAGGAAGATAGAAGAATTCAACAAAACCTTGTCCAAAAAACAACAAAAGATGGTTTCTAAGGACAAGAAAGTGTGGCCAGATAATGTGATGCCCCAAAACATGTGTAATCATAATAATATGGTGCAATCTAGAATAAAATTGAAAAATAAAAACAAGGCATATTTTATCTAATTAAATTCATCCGACTACTTTTTTAGTCACCCGAGTTTAAAATCAGATGATCGTTAATGATTTATTAAATGGATATAGTTATAATTTTACGACAGTTTCTTGTAAAATAAAAATAGAAAATTTATATTTTTTAAATTACAAGTACAGTTTAAAATTCATCTTTTATTCTTTATAAATTATTAATTAATAGAATATTTTAATATATGAATATAACTAATTAGTTACTTGTTTTCGAAATATGATATATATATATATATACATGTATATATAAACATGATATGATTTATAATTATATAAAACTAATACTATAATTTTAAATATGACCTGGATAATTATTGCATTGAAATATTTTATTTCCATTACTTATGCAAACTATAATTGAATTTATAATATGAATAATTTCTTGATTTTTATATATTTTCGAAAATATGATGTAAACATATAATAAATCTTGATTAGATTAATGTTAAAAAAACATTATTATCATTTGGAATTTTTTTAATTAAATTATAAAAAAATAATTTAACTAATTTAATAGAATGATTAAAATTATACATATGAACATTCAGGAAAAAGTATTGTTAATTTGAATCATGTCATAGTAACATTTGTTTTAACAAGTTTCCAATTTACAAATATTTTGTACAAGTTATTATAATTATTATTTTGATAACACATTTTCAATTTTCAATTGTGGATTTAATTTATAATAACATTAAAAGTATATAATAAAAAATATTAAACTATGTGTATTAAAAAATAATTTATTTATAATTACTTTTACTTTTAATATATTATTAGATAATTTTAGTGGGTTATTAGTTTAATATATATATATATTTGACATCTTTAAAAGAAAAAATAATAATTGAGATATAATATTAATTGATTATTAAAATAAAAAAAAGAGATTGTATCCCTTATTGGGATTAGAGGATCCATGATGAGGGTATCGCACCGCTGGGGGTCCCGTTTTTTGCAAACATGGTGTATGGTTTCTAGGTGCGTCGCGCTTGAGGGAGGCTTCAAGCAGGACCGATGCTAGGGTTATCGCATGTGGTAAAGGCCGAGACTGGGTGTCATAGTAAAAGAATGCACTGGTTCATACTGGAAGTGCTGAGGGAGCGGTTTCACATCAGTTGGTGTCGCGCTCGGAGGTCCGTCACAGTCAAGATCTTGATCCAGATATGAAGACATCGAGCAAGTATGTTGTTCATGGTCTTCTGTCTATGTGTGGTAGGTGTGTCATTATTTTATTCCTCCTACTCTAATTTTTTAAGATCTATAAATATTTTATGATATGTGTGAAATATATTTTCATTTGATAAACTATGGTGTTGTAATTCTATACTCATTCGCTATCAAATTTTCTGTTCAACTATAGATTATGGATCAATTATTTCTACTGAAATGATATGAATGGATTTGGTCATCATATTTCATTTTCCACTACTTTTTATATTCATGTGTCACTATTTGGTAGATGAATAATTTTTTTCTTGATAGATGTCTTGTATAAAATTTCTTGCATATATTCCTTTTCTTTGGTGTTTGAATGTGTCACTAGAAAAATGTCTTTATAAGTCCTCATTGTGCATTTTCATGGGGGAAATAACCATTTGTGCTAATCACGTGAGAGCGAGGGTGTGTTATTTGATGTTTTAACTATTTTATGTGATTAAATTTTCAAGTAATGTTTAAATATTTGTCTCAGACATTTATTTATTTTATTATCTTATGTTTTGTAATGGAAATATAAAATATTTATTTTTACTCTATATCTTCTGGTTCATGTAAGGGATTATTTTCTTCTAATTAGTTTTTATTTAAGGTTATTGTCTTGTAATGGTTCAACACACATTTCCATTCTTTTACAAACATGAATATATAATTTTTTTTCTAGTATATATTTTATATACATTCACATAGTTTTAATCCCCCATGTTTTAATTCTGCTCAGAGTTGATTAACAATGAGGTTTCAGAATGTGATGTGTGGAAATTATTTTCAATTACAGTATTTGATTATCAAATTTGTAAGAAGTTGATAATTATCAAATTTTCATCATCCGTAAGGATTTATTTTAATTTCTACAAGTCATTTTTCATTTAAGGTTGGGTAAGTGATGGTTTGATTTTATCCTCTTCAGAGTTTAGTTTAAAATTTAAATTGTATGTGTCTAGTTTTCTTAAGATACTATTCACAGTTTAATTGTTGCGATAAATATGGAAGGTTTTTAATATAAAATTTTTTTGAGCATGGAAAATCAATAATTTAAAGGAATAAATTTATTTATAAATATGTTTCATGTTTTGAAAATATGATGTATGGGAAGATAGTAAATTTTTAAGTATTTAATCATCAGATATTTGATTTACATAATTGAAATTGTTCTCTCCATTCTATCTGACTACTAATCAACTGAGAAGACTATATATTTTATTAAATAGATTTTAATGTGTAACTATCACAAAAAAATGGATTAAAGAAGTTTATTTTTTTTATATCCTCTATTTTCTGGTACGACATATGTGGAGAATCATTTATTTTTCAAACGTATATTTTTTTGAAATGTATTTTGGATATAATAAATAAATTAATGTTTCTCAAATTTATATCCATGACAAATATATATGTGTACATAAATATAATTATGTGGTCACAATATTTTATTCACCATATTAATATATTTATATAACTATTTGATAGTATAGGTGATGAATATTTGATTCAATGTGGTGTATGTGGGAGCGACATATGCATATTACATATATATATATATATATATATATATATATATATGATTATATGTATGCACCTATATGTTTGAACCATAATCTGAATTAAATTGGCCCAAAACAAACTTTGGTGGTCAATGAATGTTTTTGATATGTTTAATTAAATTCTCTTGAATATAGTCATTACATAAAAAAATGTTGCATTGCAAATTAGTTGGCCTTATATTCTATGAATCATAAGTCATAGATATTTATTAAGACATGACCCTTTATCAGCACATGGATGTTTCAAATTACATCTATCTTACTTTAAAGTTAATAATTTTAAATAATAAATATTCATTTCCATGAATCCATGTATTTGAAAATTAAGTAAATATCATTTTTTGGTAACCCTATCCCTTAGTAATTTGTGCGTTTTAAATTAATATCACTTGAAAGAAGAATTTTTACTAGTTTATACATGTTGTAGGGGAAATTATTATCTAAATGATAACTGAAATAGTAAGATTTAGTCCATTGTAATTTCCATTTATCATTGCATGAATTTAGAGTGAATAATATATATTCTGAAGATATATATATGTATTTCAATGTATTGAATGTTTATGGAAGGGTTGCAATGTTATTAATTTATGTGATAAATAAAAAAATTTATTATTTATTTATCAATTAGGATTATTTACAAAAAAAATAATTTAATTATTCAAAGTGGTATGTGACACATTGAATAATATGAAATATGAAAATTAAATATTCAATGTGGTATGGGACATTTTAAATACATAACCCTTTGTGGCATAAAATGAATGTAATAGAATCAGTATAATGGGTTGGGGACAGGTTAATGAAATCCCATCGATGCATCAATAGTTCTCATGAGACAATCAGGTCATGGAGTGAGGCCATTGACATTTTAGAGTCTTGACATGAGGTGTTGACATGATATGATCTTTTATGTCTCTTTATTAGTTTATTGTAATTAATTAACCATGTGGATATTTGACTAGTAGAATATCCATGGATAAGAGCCAGTACATATGAGTATCAAAAAATGTAAATTCTTACGGAATTATGTTTATTTGGCACTCGGGCATTTTAGTAACCAGTTTATGATTTACAGTATTAGTGTATGAAATTGAAGTTATTACATTTATGTGAAACTCTGATTTTGTATCACTCTATTTAAAAAAAAATTATAATTTCATTTTCATAAATCCTACTTATTTAAAATATCTTTTACATGTCACTCTGAATGAGCATGCTTATAATTGAATCATGTTCCCTTGTAATTCTTTTAGTATTCTTTTAATTGAGTACTTTTTTTTCAAAGACAATTGTTATGATATGTTACATGTGTGACAAAATTTCGTATGAAATATATTTTATGAAACGTTTTAAAAAAATGTTTACAAATGTTAAATTAGTATATTATGTTATTTTAAAACCCCTTACTTGGCATTTGTATGTTTACCCTATGATTTTGTAAAAACAATTCAGGGGGCAGTTTTTAGCAGAAGAAGCGTTTCAGAAGAAATTAAGAAATCCATGATAGTGTTTTGTGAGAAGGAGAATGGGATTATATAAAGTGTCATCTCAGAGGACATCAGGAAATCATTTCTTGTATTTTGTGAGAATGGGCAAGAGATTATGTAATAACATGAGTTTTATAAATAATTTCTAAATTGATGATATTGTATTATCAATTTTTATATGCTTTTATATAAAAAAATTACACTACTTAAACATGAATTTCCATACTAAAGGATGATTGTTTAAAAATTTCAGATAGAGGACTTGAGTTCACCAAACAATATTTTATCTCTTCCTACCGAACTGTTAGAGATTATAACCATCAAGACATTCTCTTAGGAGTGCCAGACATATGCCATCTTACGTATAACATGTAAACAACTCCATCAGGTGTCAAACCTCACAAAAATTCTCCATCATTACCATGGAAGCAATCTTGCCTTCTACCGTATAACAATTTCATTATTTGTAGTGTATTGGAAATGTGGGAATTTTCATGAAGCTATGGTTCTATGTTTCACATTGGCTGATAAATATCGAGATGTAGGTAAATTTATAGAAGCTGTTAAGGATGGTGACCCTCGAGTGACCAACCGATTATAGGTTCTGGGTCTTATTATATATGGAGAACTCTACGACATCAATATTTTAAAGAACATCGTGGTGTGTGATACCTATAGGGATTTAGTCCAATCTGAAATTTCCTACCTCTACACTTCTCGTACATCTCTATGGAAGGATTAGTGACCTAGGAACATGTTCGACCCTACAAATTCATACTGTGTCTATTCCCAAGAAATAGAGTAGGTGAATACAACCTTTGGAATCCACTTGAGGTCATTATCACCCTACTATCAGTGGTGTTCCCTGTAAATGGATCTAGGGATTGAGGTGTGTTAGGCTTTACTAGTGGGATGTGTACGAATATTTTAGAATTTCAAGGGCAAAATTCTTTGATGGCAGCGGAATATTATGATGCCCCAAAACCTGTGTAATAATAATATTATGGTTCAACAATGAATGAACGTGAAAAATAAAAACAAGGCATATCTTATATAATTAATGACATGTGACTGTTGTTTTAGCCGCTAGAGGTTAAAATTAGTTGACCATTAGTGTTTTATTAAAAGGATATATTTATAATTTAATGGCAGTTTCTTGTAAAAAATAGAATATATATAGTGTTTAAATTTGAAGTACTATTTAAAATAACTATTTTATTCTTTCTGAATTATTAATTTACAGTATATTTTAATACATGAATACAACTAATTTTTACTTGTTTTCCAAATGTGATATATATATATATATTCATATGTAAACATGATTTTGAGTTATAATTATATAAAACTAATACTATAATTTTATATATGACATTGACAATTATTGCATTGAATTATTCTAATGTCATTACTTATGCGAACTAATATTGATTCTATTCTGTGAATAATTACATGAGTTTTATATAATTGATGTACAATTATTATAAATCATGATTAGATTAATGGTTTATAAAAACATTAATAAAATTTTTAATTTTGTAATATGAAATTATAAATAAAATAATTTAACAAATTTAATAAAATTATTGAAATTAAACATATGAACATTCAACAAAAATTAATGTTAATTTGAATCATATTATATATACATTTGTTTTAACAAGATTCAGAATTACTAATATTTTGTAAAAATTATGATAATTATTATTTTGATAACACATTTTAAATTTTCAATTATTAATTTAATTTATAATCACATTGAAATTATATAACAATATATATATATATGTATGTATGCTTTTTAAATAAATTTTTAAATAATGACTTTTACTTTTAATAGATTAGAAGATTTTTTAGTGGGATATTAGATTATTATATATAACTTTTCAAATTCATTAAAAGATATGATAAAAATCAAGATTAAATGATAATATTTTTTAAAATAACAATAAAAGAGAAGGAATATCGTATTGGTAGAGGATCTGTGATGAGGTTATCACGCCACTTGGGGATCCAATTTTCTACAAACATGGTGTAGGGTTTCGGGGTTCATCTCACTTGAGGGAGTAATCATGAAGGTCTAGTGTTGGGGTAATCTTGTCTGGTCAAGGCTGAGACATGGTGTTGCATTTCCGGTATGCACTGGTTCAGACTAGAGGAGATAGGGTCGAGGCCACAGGTCAATCAGTGTCGTGCTCGGAGTTCCATCTCAATCACGATCAAGATCTGAATCTGAGGACTTCCAGAAAGTATATTGTTCTCAGCCTTTGGTCTATGCTTGGTAGGTGATCCATTGTTGTCATCCTCCTACAATAATTTTTGTTGATCTATAGATAGTTTTTGATTTGTGGAAATCTATTTCCATTTGATAAACTCTGGTTTTTTTGTTCTATATCCATTCACTGTAAAAAAAATTCTTCACCTGTAGATTATGGAACAATTATTTTTATTGAAATGATTAGAAATTATTTGGTTTCCATATGTTATTTTCCACTGCATTTTATGTTAATATGTCATTTTTTTATGATGAAGAATTTTGTCCGAGATAGATGTCTTGTAGAATCTTTTTTTCATATATGATTTTTCCTCGGTGTTTGTATGTCATTAAAAAAATGGCTTTATAAGTCATCATTGTTCATTAAGAATGGATTGAAAACCTTTTCTGCTAATCTAGTGAGAGCGATGGTGTGTGCTTTGATGCTTCAATTGCAGCGTTTGACTATGTTTCAAGTATGGGCTAAATATTTGTCTCGAATATTTATTTATGTTATGATCATATGTTTTGTAAGGGAAATTTATTTATTTCATTATACCCTCTAACTTCAAGTTCACGTAAGGTATTAGATTATTTAAATTAATTTTTATTTTAGGTTATTGTCATGTAAGGGTTGAATTCACATTTCCTTCCTTTTACAAACATGAATATATACTTTTGGTTTGATCGTATATATTTTATATACATTCACATAGTTTTAATCCACCTGGTTTTAATTCTTCTAGGATTTGATTTACAATTTTATTTTAGAATGTGTTGGGTGGAAATTATTTTGAATTACAGTATTTGATTTCTAAAATGGCAATGAGCTAAGTATAATATAATTTGTCTTAATCCATAAAGAGTTATTTTAATTTTTACAAGTCATGATTCAATTAAGGTTGTGTAAGGTATGGTTTTATTTTATCCTCTTTAAAGTTTAGTTTCAATGTAAAATTGTAAGGGCCTTATTTTCAAAAGTTACTATTCAGAGTTTAATAGATGCAATATATATTGAAAGTGTGTAATATAAAATTTTATGAGCTTGGTAATACCAAAATTTCTTAGGAATAAATTTATTAATAATTATGTTTCTTGTTTTGAGAATCTCCTATAAGGGAAAACTGTTAATTTTTAAATTTTTAATAATCAGAAGTTTTATTTACGTAATTGAAATTGTTCTCTTCATTTTGTCCTACTACAAATCAATTGAGATGATTATATATTTTATCAAAAAGATTTTATTGTGTAAGGGTTCAAAAAAATTATGTATATTAAAGAAGTTGATTTATATCTTCAAATTAAATCCTCTATTTTATGGTTCTCCAAATGACGAGAATCGTTTATTTTTCAAACGTATGTCTATTTGAAATGTATTTATGTTATAATTAATCAATTTATGTGTTTAAAATTTAAATCCCTACAAAATACATATATACATAAATATAAGTATGTGGTCACAATATTTTCTTCAACATACGAATATATTTATATATTTATCAGATTGTAAAGGCGACGACTATTTTCTTCAAAGCGTTGTAAGTGGGGATGACATATACAAATTTTATAAATATATATATGTGGTTATATGTATGCACCTATATGTTTCAACCATAATCTGAATTAAATTTTCCTAAAACAAACATAGGTGGTTAAAGTATATTTTTAATATGATTAATTAAATTTTCCTAAATGTATGCATTACATAAAACAAATGCTGCAATAAAACCAGTTGGACTTATATTCTATGAAGCATAAGGCATGACTATTTATTAAGACATGATCGTTTATCAGCACATTCTTGTGTACAGGTGACAACTATCTTAATTTAAAATTAGTCATTTTAAACTATAAATATTCATTTCGATGAATCATGTTTTTTTTAAAGTTATGTAACTATCATTTTATGTGGTAACCCCATCTATTTGTTAATTGGGTGTTTTAAATTAATATCACATGTGTAAAGAATGTTTACTACTATATGAATGCCGTTGGGAAAATTAATATCTAAATAATAAATGATATATTATGATTTAGTCCATTGTCATATCCATTTATCAGTGCATGATTTGACCATGAATAATATTCATTCTAATATCATAAACAAGAATTTCAATGCCTTGAATGTTTATTGAAGGGTTGTAAAGTTATTAATTAATGAGAGAAATCAAAAAATTTATTTTTTATTTATAATTTATGAATATTTAAAAAATTATTTTTTAATTATACATAGTGTTATGGGACACCGTGGATAATATGAAATGAGAAAATTTAATATTCAAACTGGTATGGGACATTTTGAATTTATGACCCTTTGTGGAAAATGAGGAATGTAATAGACTCGGTATAACGGGTTGGAGACTAGTTAAAGAAATCCCCTAGATGTATCGATATATCTCCTGAGACAATCAGTTCATGGTAAGAGGCCATTGACATTTTAGAGTCATGGCACGAGGTCTTGATAGGGTCTGATATTATACATTTCCTCGTTATGTTTATGATAATTAATTAACCAAGTGGATATTCTTCTAGAAGAATATCCATGTTTAAGATCCAATACCTATGAGTATCAGAAAAAGTAAATTATTATGGCATGACGTTTATTTGGAACTCATTAATATTTGTAACCAGTGTATGTTTCATAGTAGTATTTTATGAAATTGATGTTATTACCTTTATGTGCCACTCTGATTATGTATCACACTTAGTTATTAAATTTTATACTTGCATTTTCATACATCCAACTAATTTTTAATGATTTTTACATGTTATTCTGAATGTGAATTCTTATAATTGAATCATGTTCCTATAAAATTCTATTAGTATGCTTTTAATTGTGCATTTTTATATGTTAGAAAATTGTTATCATATGTTACATGTGTTACAACATTTCATAAGAATTTATTTTTGGAAAAGTTTTAATAAAATGTTTTCAAATGTTATATTAGTATATTATGTAATTTTAAAACACCTTACTGGGAATTCTTATGCCCCCAACAATTTTGTATAAAATTTTTCCGGTGATCGTATTTAGTAGAAGATGTGTTTCGGAAGTAGCTGGATTCCAAAAACTTGAATATAATTTGACCCTCTGTATGTGAAATGGTATATAATTTGTCAGTGCATGATTTTGTAAAAAATTACACATCATGACTTGAGGCACCAGATCCAGGTATCCTTGGGCCGGGTCATCACAAATATGCTACTTCATTATTTATGGGCTTACCAGTCCACAACCTGTAATGCAACCCTAGAAAACATGTACTCACTAGTATAAGGGGTAAATGTAGTTTTGTCTATCTAAATCCAAGTGCCATCAGTTCATGTGGCCATTTGAGATCAACTGTCCTTGGACGATAAACCCCAGAGATGGTTTGAAGAGTTTCAGTAGATAGATGAAAAAATCTTGTAGTCATTACACCATTTGGATATCTACCAAAACCCGATTGCATGAGCCTTTGAAAAAAATGTTCTCCTTCGATCATTCCTCAAAGGGGAAATGGTGTCAGTCATTAGAACTTCGATGATAGTTGGGAAGATTACCCCAAATCTTGAACCAAATAGGGTGGGACCATATGTCATACATAGGGTCTATTCCAATGGTTCATATGCCCTAATATAAATGGATGGATAGCTCATCATGGCTCCCACAAATACGATGTTCTTGAATAAGTACATCATGTAGCAGCTTCCCCTGAAGCCATGGTCAAAACTCTATGAACATAAAATATGACTTGTTACCCAAATCAACTTGATGTTAAAATATATAGTATATTGCATGATTCAAAATATAAGACCTTGAACAATGAGTATCAATAAAGTGAATCCATGGTCCAAAATATAATACTTTAAACATTGAGTATCAATAATGTAAAGTCAGGGTCGAAACTCTAAGATCCAAAACAATGAGTCACTTTCTGTTCCACATTATGTTAAACTCTATGTAACTCGTCCCTAAAACATGACATTAATCTATGACTCATTTCCTCACTGTAAGACGTTAAACTACATCGAATAATGTGTCCTAATAACATGAAAATAAACTTCATGATCTCTCACATAACTATGAATACCTGGATTCCTTCCCTCGCATGATACATAGTGATGCCTCGATCCTCGATCATGGCCCTACGCCGCCAAAAAAATGCCTCCATCATATTCTCTAACTCCCCTAAATTGGGTAGGAAACCCTATGTCCACTCCTTGTTTCCAACATCAGGTATAACTCAAGTAAGAATAGGATCAATGGTAATGATTATCTTAGGAATAGTAGTTATAGAGAAGGATTGTAGACCCAGAACACCTAAATAATGATAAAACACTCCCACTCCCAATTCTGAAATAGATTGTTACTACGAACATTAAGAAATATATATGGATTGATTCCTTCCTGTGTATGATACATAGTGACACCTGGATTTGGAATCACATCCCATCCATCATAAAAATAATAATTCATATGTCCTTACAAATGGTTTGAGCCATATCAGTACATGGAGCGTTATGAACTATGTATGGATTTATTCCAGCCTATGCAGGATACGTAGTGGTACCCATATTTGACATTCAGACAAAACCACTATAATAAAATTCCTCTTTACTTGTGCATTGGCTAGACTTGTACGAGGATTCCATGAACGTTCCTAATCTCATGACAATAATCTATGAAATTTAATAAGAGTTATGTGTGTCCCAGTCCCTGGTGTTACAAGATCCCACACCAGCCCCACACTTATGAGAAGTAAAATGATCTTCCACCATCCTATACATATGAGATTGATCAATGTGTATGCTCTAGTAATTCATGGGTAGTCATGGTTGAGATATTCATTACTTTCCCAGGCACATCCTTCCCATTTTTCAAACTCTATATTCTAGAAAATTTGTATCACTATAATCATTCTAGGACATCCAAGATGGATGTTCGGTGTCCTACTGACACATTTTTTTGAATATTCACATCATGCCCCTGGTGGCTCTGCATATGTTACAACAAAAAATTTCAGTAAATCAATGATAAATTTATCCCCCAGAGAGTCTTATCCCATCTAAGTATGCCAAACAGATTCCAAGCCCCTTGTCATTCCACATGATTCATTTTTCCCCCGGATCTATGGTTTACATATTATATAATCACACATGTCTAAGGAACACCAGAGAATCCTTATTGTGATTAACTCAATTCTATTAAATACATTTATGGATGAAAAATTGTCCTCACTGCATGATTCAAAACTACACTGCAACATGTCCTCACCACATGACATTAAACTGTAAGGCAAAAATCATCCTTGTTGTATAATGATAAATTGAATAGAAATGGTTTAATCCTAATGTCCCCCGGATGTTGATTTTTCTATTCCTAGGAAATGACCCAGAATCCTCCTAATCCTTTGATTATTACACCAATCACAGCTCATATGAGATTAAGAATCTTAGCAATAGATCCACCAAAACATTTTGGCAAAACAGTCTAGGGCTTTGGTCCTAGCAGCACGACCCTAAAAGGAATGTCACAGTTCCCTTCCCCATGAGGAAACACAAGAACTATCCATGAGATGTTAAATGATAAGGGACCTCAAGGATGGGATAAACACCTCAACCTGTGTATGTTCCAAATCAACATAAGTGATACCTGATTCCAGGAGTAAATTACAGCTGAAATGTCCCCAATATGTCCGGATACACTCATTAAATACCCGAAACTCATTGCTCTGAGTGATCTTGAATATCCCTAATCCTCTAAGGACATCTAATACGGAATTCCAGTGTTCTGTAGACACCATTATTTGATTAATCACATCATTCCATAGAGGTTCTTCATATGTTCCCCACAAAATGTCTGTCAAACAAAGGTAAATTCGTCCTTAGGAGAGTCCTCTCCTACCTCTGTATGCCCAATGGCATACAATCCTCACCCCATCTCTCCCTATTCAAGGGCCCTCAATGTCATGGTTTACATTTTCCTCCCTGCGCACATCCTGGATAGATCAGAACATGTGCGCTCAATTTATATCTAGTTCTTATTGAGGATTCTAATGATAGCCCATCCATATGAGTTATGTTGATCTCCATAAAAAATAAGAGTGCTCCCACTCATTTCCGGGTTTCCCATAAGTTGTTCAGTTAAAATGCCCCATGTTTCATCAACTCATTGGGGTAGAAATACACCCAAAATTGGGAATATTCCAGTGATATAAAAGTGGATTCTGTCATTTTTGGGATGATAACCTACATATCAGAACCCTCATTCGTCATTATAATCCATAACTAGTGAATAAATATGGCATGAGACACTCCCCATAATTGATCAGTAGGAAGCTATGCAGTTTGTTGAAGGAATTTGATTTTCCTGGAAAACCAGTAGGAGAGGTATGGATCAAAAATGTCTACTTGATCTATACGTGCTCTGGGAATCCCATCCCGAAGCATGAGGAGGTATGAGAATCACTATAAATAACCACCCATGTCACATCTTTGTGAACTGTGTGTGGTAGGATATGGTGAAAACATGAATCAAGAAGCATTGTTCCAAAGCCCAACCCCATCAATAACAATTATATTTTTAAAACAAACTATGAATGTGTTGCCAATGATTTGTTGATAGTTAGAATGAGGAACCATTGTAGTATGCCAATATTCATAACAAGGGAAGTGTTCTTCGATCCATCCGTACAAAAATTGAAACTGTTCACTGAGACAATGTGCAGTCCTACCTTCTTATATTTGTCCCAATTATTCATAATGTCGAGCAAGAGTAGGAACGAACAAATTAATTGGATGACCCCCTACTAGTGTGGAATCCATCATCAATGTAAAGGCCTGAACCCTGGTATAGATTTCACAGGATGAGAAAATCCACCCACTAAAAAACATCGAAAGAAGTATACTAATCTAAGAATTGGTGCTATTTCTGGTTGATGCTCATATCCCAATCATGTATGTGATCACACTTCAAGGGTATAATAATATGACCCTAGTGTCTGGAATGACTGACAAGAAGGATGAGTTCGACTGTGGTGAGCCCTCAGCTTGGGTCTGTTCGCGTACAAGCATAACCATATTCACACCTTGAATGGGATAAGCGAGCAAGCCTGGAAGGGATGATCAAGAAATCCCTATGCCATGACTAGTAGACTCCTTGTCAAAGGGGACACGTGGTTAGTGTCATTCCATGTAGCGACTATGGGAGAAACTCATTGTACATATCTCCAACGATAGGGAGTCCTCCAAGATGGTGGATTTCCAAAAATATGATTCCTACCTCCGCATGAAATATGTGGAAGGAATTGGTACTGGAACACCAGTGGCTCATCCGCTCAGGAATGATTTCACCTGGGAGAAGACTGTGAACTATTTCACCTAGGCTTCTTGATATAGGCCCACTATCTCCAATAGATTGGGGGACTCCAAACAAGTCTGACGTACCCAGAATGCCGAGGACCATTCATCAGAGAAACATCCTCTAGCCCAAAGATCCCACTTGGTGCTCCACCCACCATTAGAATTTCCATAGGAGATGTTGATAATGGATGGGTTCTCTCGGGCACCTAGTCTGAGGACACCATTATGACACCTGCAGTTTCCATAAGTCCATGTTGAGCCTCCTATTATGAAGACCATCCTTGGAATCGTAGTTGGTGTGACATCTCTTATTGGGGAAATGTTGTCTCGATCATGTCCTTGTGCTGCATCTAAAAGGATGAAAGGCTCATCGGGGTCAGCTAAGTGTTGGGGAACATCTTCAGGAATACCAAAGCCGTAAAATGGAAACTGCACAGATAACGGATAACCTAGGAGCTCTGGTTTCAAAAATTCTTTTAAGAAGCTGTCACGAGGAATTATTTATGCACAATGATGATCCATACTATTCCACAAAATAGTCTCCCTTATCTTCAACGTTTTTATCAATGATTGTAAAGCAGCCATTGTATCCTACACAGGAAAATCTAGAAGTTGATAAAAGGTTAGTACAATAAAAATTATTGGATAAATGATATTGAAGTATGAATAAAGGACTCAAAATATGTCTCCATAAGGATCCATGTACTCTTACAATGAATGGTATGTTGTTTTCATGATTTGCATACTACTTAATGTGTTGAGGATACTGATGTACACTAATACAGTATGAAGATGAATTTCATTGTTTACAACCACAATAAACAAACCATATGTGTGGTAGTGGCCCATGGATCATGGGTCGATGAACAAAAAGGTTCATGGATGGTTGATACTGTGAACCAAGGCCTCATTATGTTCATGCTGAGAAGTTACAGATTAAAATTTTATGATTACATTATTAGTTCAAAAATTTCAGTTTTTTGATCCATGCTCTGTATCTAGACACGCAATAAGTGTAGCATCCTCCTACGTAGAATCCAGATTTTTTTTAAAATTACACAACATCATTTGTGAAATGAAAGATTTGGTTTTCAGACAGAGATTTGGAAAAAATTTGGGTTCGTGGCACAGGAGAAGTGTTTCTCGAACATAATTTTTTCAAAGAGCATTGTACGCAAATTTAAAGGATGTAAGGGGAGTTTAGAACACGTTTAACCATGTCAAATGGTAAATGAACAATGACATGGGACCCTATATATAGGTTTTGTCCCATCATACTGGGCCCATCTGTTCTACCACAAACCATTTCTGTTCATGACATCTTCTACATTGAAATAGTCACATATTCGTTCCGAACAGACCCCATTCTGATGGGGGGCATCTGTAGGGTCCAAAACATTCGTTCAAGGGATGAAAATACTCACACAATAACATTGAAGAAGTATGAAATTATTCATAAATGTCTGTAAAGGTGAATGTAATCAAATCGAGTTACAAATTTTCGAAGAAACTTGGAGGAATTCATGTTTTTAATGAATTTCAAGTGGCCCGTATACCATCACTAGGAAGGATATGTGGACTGCCTAAATCTCAATCCACTAGGTATGGAAAACAATCTATGAGGCACTAGCCTGTGTTGCGATAACCATTGGTCAAGGGGAACAATGAACTACATCGCCAAAGGACTCATGTTCATGAATTCCATATGTGTACCATTCTATGAACTCATATATTCACAATCGAAGAAAACCAGTAGGGTCTTGCAAACAAAGATTCTCAATTGTATTCTTTGCAACCCCTGGATTAACTGAGAATTCTCTGTGTTAGTATATATCTTCATTGGCCTCTACAAATGGTGTCACATTCCCAATAGATACAATTTCCTATATTATCTATAAAAAAGAGAACATAAGGAAATTATAAGGGACTGATGGTGAGAGGTTCAAGAGAACCCAGAGGTTGGATGAAGGAACAAAGATAATATAATGGATTCAATATTGATTCTTCAATGTAGCTCTAATTGTGAACCACGCTTTCCACAGGTACAACCAAACATGAACCAAAAAAGTGGAACATAAGAATTAAAAGAGAACCACGAACCTAACTAGTTAAAACGTGAACCATATACTTCCTGCAGATGAACCTCCCATGAATGATAATCCCTAGGACCCTTATTCAATATGATGTTCCATGTAGTGTACTGCTAGGCAGACAGAAAGCAGTGCCACATACTGCATCAGTATGCATATTATACCCAAAGAAGTGTGGTGGGACGCATACCAATATGGTACGCAGTGGCCCATACCCATTCCTATGTACCGCATTGGTATGCGGACGACCCCTCGACCAACATATCACTATGGCATGTAGAACCTCCCCCATCATACATAAAAGCCAGTATGTGGAATAGGGTATTATCATGAATTATTTCATCCATTTCTAACCTCAGCCCTAAACTACAATCCAAACATCCAAAATCCCTCCATGAACAGGACCTCTGGAATCAGGCCAAAGCCTCCTCAAAAGCCACTAAGCCAGTATGGTTAGACCGGAGATTGCATCAATGCACCCCTTTGAGTCTACATACCCATGGTGAGAGGAGTCACAATGTTTCTCCCCACAATGGTTTGGTCTTTGATAATTCCCATGAGTTTACATTCCCATGGTAACCTGGTATCCAACCATGGGCTGACAGCGTGGACCTCCCTATTCTAGGGATTTGGGTTGACCACATTATTTTCCATTCGATAAGTAATACTAAGCAGTCGAAGAAGTTATGATTTCTTCTCCATGGATTTGAATGAAACTTCTACCCATCCTAGATCACATTCTATGGCCATCCGATAGAGGTAAGTCCCCAATCTTCCAAGTCCATGCCACATGAACTTTAATGTCATTTCACATTAAAATGTCCATCGCTCCACACCCTATCCCACCAGAACCCCATCCTCTTCTACCATAAGATCATCCTCTCCCACCAGCAGTAGAGGAAACAATTAGTTGGTTGGATATTTTAAATCTTCTTGTTTCTCACACAGAGAATGACTCACGTGGGCATAGAGGATTGTGAAAATTACAAAATCCACACAATATGAACTAAAAGAACTATAATTCCTAATCAATGAAGGATAAGTAGGACACCTACCTGAAAGCCAGGACTCAAAATGGTTCCCATACAAAAGGGTTCACCCAACCATGACCAATCAAATGGGTAGCTCCCACACGTATTCCCCACTCAATCTTAACTATGAGAACATTGATTCTTGATCAAACTAGGATATGTAGGATTCCATCCAGAAGTCCTGAGTTAAAAATGGTTCCCATTTAATGGGTTCACCCAACCATGTCCCCCAAATGGGTAGCTTCCATGAATAAGCCCCAAATAATTTCAATCTATGTGGGTTCTGATTCCTCTCTTGAGGATACATAGGAAACCCATATAATGGGTGTGATCCCAACATCAAGTCACCTTTCATCCCCCTGGATGATGATAAACTCTAGAGTGCCATATTTTATGGCTCAAGTCATTAACACCTTGGTAGTATAAAATATATGCATGCCAATGATGATCCATAATCTAAGGATAGCCTGTGGATACACTCTTTTGGAATGAACTAAGGATTACTGAACATAGGAACATGACTAAAATATATGATAGAGTCCCAGAATAGGAAATAATCATCCCCCAGAAGGGCACGATGAGATATACTACACATCCAATCGACCAATAGAGTCCTTAAGTGTTGTGGGTTGAATCCTCAACCAATCAGCACCTCCCATTTGGAAAGCAGGTCCATAAATCATGTATACCAGGGGAGTTGGGTGTTTATAGCTCCATAAATAAACTTGATGGAGATAATCTAAAGTATTTATATATTATTAGGACTGATTGCACTAGTTCTTGAACCCACGCAATCACCCTGGGGGATCGACTGACTATGGAACATCCTTCACAAAGAAAATCGGTTAAATTACCTAGTCCCTGCCGGGTTAATCCATCCTTTTTTTGAAGGATAATGATTTGTAATGGGTGAAAAAAAATTAATGGTAAATTTGAAACGAAAAATTATCCTAAAATGGGATGGGTTAAGTTCCTCATCGGACCATTTCAGCATCACTTTAAATGTGCCACCTCGGAGGTGGAATAACTATGTTACCCATTTATAAGGTCATTTCTGTTATTATTATATAATATATTAATTTACCTAACTGAATTGAGTGAACCATTTCATGAAAATAGATTTTGATGAAGGATCTAGTGGAGTTCAGTTAGAACATAGTCATTCTAGGATTATTACAACTATGTTGGTTTGTATAGTTCTTGTAGAAGATCAGGTAATGAATACAAACACATTTACAGTAAAAGTGTTCACTATTTTGACATGTTGAAATATATGTTACTAAAACTCACCCCCTAACAAGGAATTGATTTCATGATCAAACATTTACCCAGTTCATAACCTCTATTGAACACTCCATATCATATATAATCACATTTGGATAGGGAATTGAATTATCATCCTGAAATTAAAATATGGATTTAGTTTTTTGGACTGCTAACATTTTGTATGGGTCCACCAATTCTATTTTCCATTGTGTATAATTATATCATAAGGATATTCTTTTATTAAAAAATTTGAATTTTTTAACATTAAGGAACCAATATTAATTTACAGTGTTGGATATTTTTTTGATTAATTGTGTGATTTCCTATCATTCTAAAAAATAATTCAATTAAAAATACTATATCCCATATAAATTTAGTTTAGAAGATATATAAATGATTGGGTTAATATTAATATTTTATTTTAATTAATACCTTGTGATTCTATGTGAGTTGATGAATGTTGATGTTGTTTTCATGGGACTCATGAAGATAATTTTTCACCCATGGATGACTTTCATCATCATAGAATTTTTTGATGACATATTTGAATATTCGTTGACCTATAAATTTTATTCCAGATTTTTTTTTTATTTTTTTAGTAAAAATTGTTAACATAAAAAATATTTGAAAATTTATATGTTTCACTTTTGGATCACTGTTATATTCATTCATTGGAATGATATTTCAGATTATTTATTTTTTTCATTGGAAATTATTGATAATGTTAGGTTATAATATATTTCTAATAAAAATTTAATCTCTTATTGTTTCATTTTATTTTTTCATTTAATACATGTTGTTAATCTAGGTTATCTCTCATTAGGTAACACATATTAGGTAGAATATTGGATAAAATCGAGGGATTTAGGATCCTTTAATGGGAAGATCATTTCAGTCACACTTAGAGTAAACCGTGTGGTTTTCATTAAGAAAATATTTTATATGAAAGAGAAGAGAAATGTGCAGTATGATATGTAATCATAATTTGAGAAAACATTTTCACAATTCCTTTGATTCTATGTTACTATAAATAGGATCAAAATCCATGTTGGTGAATTGTTTAAAAAAATAAATTAGATGCACTGTTGAGGTAGTGAGCCTCACATTATTGGGGAAATATTTTGTAAACTTTGAGATCAAACCATGTGTGTAATATTAATGAATATATATTTTATTATTTTAACAAAAATATCATGAAACTACACTTCCTTTATCCTGTTTCTACACTATAATTTATCATATTTCTAGTGGCCACTCAAGGGTTAATTCTTCTATACAAAATATATTCTCATTCTATATATATAATGAAAACCATATATTTTAATACATAGTGATATTTGGATAAAAATAATTTTTTCCTTTTTAAATATTATATCTTCTCAATTGAAAATACCATGGATCTAAACATTCATTGATTGAATAAAGAATTGTGATATTATATAATTTGACTCCTTATAGATTGTATTGGAAGTGGAAATTGGAAAATTGGTTTCGTATTAATCAATCTCTATTTAATCTAGATCATTTTTGTTTTATATATCGAATTCTGTATCACTATGATGATATTAACACATTCAACATTTTAAATTATTAAAATTATATCCCAATTGTTTTGGTTTTCAATTAGGGATTGTTTTAGATATCATTGGAATATGATAAAAATTCAAGTGTTGATGAATGATGTTATACAATTATACAATTAAGGGAGATATTTCTTTAATAGGTAATGATAATTATAAAAACATTTAATATTTTCTAGGACTATGTTTTAGAATGTGTGTCATGTTAGAACACTTATAATATGAAATGAATATGTGCATGTGTGGCCCTTTGTAAATATATTTATTTCACATATAATTATATATATCTCTCAAAAATGACTTTCATGTCATATATATGTATAGATTTTCATGGTGTGTAGATATCATATAACTATTATGAAAGTGTAGGTGGTCCATACATGGATTGTTCAATCATGTTATTTTAAATCATGTGAAATGTGATCCATGATTATTATGGAGGGTCTTTAATGATAAATAATTTGTAAATATGGCCTTGTAGATTGAAATGAGATACAAAGTGAGGATTGATGGACATGGAAAATATCCTAAAATAGTACGTTTGTTATGACTTCCTTGTGTCCAATAAAAATTAATGATAGATATGTGACCCAATTAGAGACATTCATTAGAATTATGGAATGTTATATGTTTCATGGAAGCATTAATACAATTATCTTCTATTCTAGAACTGAAATTGGTGGGTTTATAGTGTTTAGTAATTAATTAGTTCCCAATAACTGGGAATATTCTAGTTAACTTATTCATTGATTTTCCTATCAATTTATACACATTTACAATATTAAAAAATGTCATGGACACAATAATGTGATACTACATGGTTTAAACTCTCCCCCTTAAAGTGATCCTCATAGTTTATGAATACATTATGGTTAAGAGTCCATGTATGGATAGAGGGACTTTGTCAAGTGATTGATCTAAAGGGTTTGGGCCTATAGTCAGAGTACTGGTAGACAATAATTTTCCTTCTATGAAATAACATTATATATTTTCAACTAACATCATATTTTGTATATGACTTTCAATTGGGATGATATTTCACAGTCTTCTATGGTTCATTAATAAAACCATGTTTTTTAGAATATGATCAAATTGTATAAATGTTTTATTTTACTGTTTCCTCCTTGGTTATATGACTAATTTTGATCTTTATGCTTAGGGAATAGTATATCCATGTACAAAATTATTCTGTCACCATGATCAGCAATCCCATTTCCTATGTTGTGACATGCTATAGGTGATGTGAAAAAATCTCCGAGACTCCATGATTAGGGCCTGCGTGTTACATCATTAGAGAAATGTTGGTGGAGTGTAAATTAATTTTTACCAAATAAACATAATCACTAATACAAAATATTGTAATAATATGATATGTAGTAACCCCTAAATCCCGCCTCAAATAGTCCATGTGGTGAGAAATTGTACCATCTTTATATATTTCATGTAATTTTATGTATTAATGTCCTCCTTTTGAATATGAATAAACATCAACTAACATGGAAAATTCCTAAAAATTATATATATTAATATGATTAGAAATCCATGTTATTTCATGCGACTAAAATGAATAAAAATTTCCTTTTATAACATTAAAGGAAAAGATAATTTTTAAATCATCTCAGTGATTATGAAAATATTAATGAGACATTTTTAAATTGGTCTTTCATAAAAATACTCTATGATTAAATAGACATAAAAAACTGAAATCATACATAAAAATTTATAAATTAGTAATGTATAAATCAATAAGATATAGTACATATTTTGTTTCCCCATAAACGTAATCAGGTCACTACAATATATGGTTTTTTATACATTACATAACAAAAAATAATAGATAATACATTAATGAAAAATGTATTTCATTCAGAATATATAATGACATTGTCACACTAAATTTGAAATAATGGACATCATATAATTATATATTCATCATAAAATTAATGAAATAAAATTATCCACCTTCACTAACTTCCAACAGAATATCAAGGTCAGTTAATTCAATTTTCATAGAGAATAGAACATATTACGAGTATTTCAATTAATGGAATTCCTCCTAAATTATGAAATTAATAACTCAAAGGATAAACATAAATGTTTTTTAGAAGTTCATATAATGGTGAAGTATATTTTTCGTCTATCGAGAATTCTATAAATCATTTATGTTGACTCTCAACGAGTATATATCTTGTTTTTTCCATCTGGGTAATACTATGTATAACATAAAATAATAATAAATAAAAAATTAAAAACATATAATGGAAACATAACTATCTATCAAATCATTATTACCAAAAATTACCCATTCCTATTTTAATCTCTACATAATATTAAATAATATTCATCCATCAAAAAATAACAAACAGAAAAAAATAATGGTTTATATAAATATTGTTACATGGATTCTATAGCATTGGAACTAAAAGAATAAAATATACTCTTACTTAAAGAAAATCATCATAAAAAAACCCATACCATTTAATTTATTTTTTAATCCTCTTATCATTATCCTTATAGGTCTAACAAAACATTACTATAACATTTGGAAAAAACATATATAATTTCATATTTTAATCCTCATGTTTTGTCATCATATATAGAATACAATATTCATTCATATCATGGGACCCCAGATTCAAAAATATCCAATAGAAATGACATGTGATATATTATTAAGATAATATTATATGAATAAATTAAGACTATTATAAAAATGCAGTTAAATTGGAAGGTTGAAACAAGTTATCACATTAAAATACCACTCAATAATTTATGATAAATCTAAGTATTTCTTCATTGTGACTATTTTTTATTAGAATTACGAAATGCTTTATTGTCGCTATTATTTTTCATTTTCCATGTGAATTATGAGGTTCAATAATTATTGTTTGAGTGAAATCATCTATGGGTGAATCATGGTCATGGTAATCAATATTAGATTCAAACTAGCGGAGTCACACCTCATGATGGGAAACATTTCGTATCGTACAATAATATAATATATGGTGGTACTTAGCGGTTTTATGTTTAGATTTTATGATTAAATAATCATTTATTTTTTAGATTTATTTATGATATATTATTTTGACGTTTATATATAAATTATTTTTAAATTTTTTTAAAAAGATATTATTTAATAATTTTTATATCTATAAATTTTGTATCGAATTTGAAAATTTTGTTATAATAACATTTGTCCTCTAATTGGAATATTATTTTATTGTTTTTATTTTTCTATAAATTATATATATTAATAATGATAAAATAAATTGTTTATATTTTACTAATTAAATATATTTATCTAATAAAATAAAAATATATATATATAACAAATTATCAAAAAAAAATTTATCAATACATTGAAATGAAAATAAAGGAATCCATAATACGATAAAAATGAATCATTCTAAAAAATTCATCCACTATTATTCCTTGGTCAATTAAAAAAATTTATCACCAACAGAAAATTTATCCATTTTATTTTTTTATACATGGAATTAACGTGGATAAAAAAGTTAATATGATAAAGTGAATCTCTTTTTGAAAATAATAATCTACCAAACTAAAAGGATTTCAATACAAAAAATGTTAAAATCTGGAAAAATTATCAATTAAAGAGATATATAATAAAAATATAGTAACATAGTATATGTAAAGGAATGAATTATAAAACTAAAAAAAAATTAAATGACCCTATGTTATAAATAATTTTTTTCCATATTCCACTGATAATATATCTCTTTTTATAATAAGAAAATAGAAATTATAAAACATCCAACCTTATTATATAAAAATATCACCCTTTACCATCTAATAACTCTTCACTGAGAATCCTTCCCATATAGAAAAAAATACTAAAAAATCATCAAAACCATATTTCCTATTTTGAGATGTTGTCTTCCTTACAAAATTATAAACAATAATTTCATAAGAAATGTTCTTTAGAAGGATATCAAAAAAGATAAAATTATTATAGCTGATTTCTTTTACATTAATTTATTCTATCACATCCATAAAATTTGATGTTACCATACTAATATAATTTAGTTAAAGTCATTAATAAAAAAAATATCATTTTATTTTTCGAATGAAAAATATTGAAATTTCTTCCATCAATTAGACTATCTAATTATAAACAATCTGATATAAAAAACAACATCCAGGAATGACATATTTTATTTTCATCACCACCCTGCATTTATGGTTATAAATGACTATTTATTAAATAAATATGATATTTAGTATATAATTAATATTTTTAAATTATTTTTTATTCAGTATGTTAATAATAATAACAATACTTTATTATTTTATTTTAACGTCCCAATTTTAGCATGCTAAGACTAATTTTTTACATTGAATTTTTTTTAAACCTACTATGCTATATCAATTTTATTATATAAGGATAATAAAGATAATATATATCTAAAAAGATATATATGATGAAACTATTTTATAACCCCTTCAAACATGATCAATGAACCAAATATTTCATGGATGAATTGACCTCACAAAACCTTGTGGAAATGAGATCATAAAATACTCAATAAAATTTTGAAATGTTATAATAAATGGTCAATCTAAATTAAATATAAATTTAAACATTATTGTTGAAATTATTTCATAATAATTATTTGGATATTTGGGTGGTTTGGTTCACAAAAAAATTCAATATTGACTACACATAATTTTATTTGATTAAATTATTATTCTTTGAGATACATTTCTTATAATTAACCAATTTAAATTTATTTAGTGTAAATAATTTCCCGTTGATATTTAAGGAAAAAAAATTTATAATTCAGAATTAATTAAATTCTATTTCATATCCCCATATTCCATTTCAATCAATATTATCATCACCAAATATTTATGTCTTCTTCTTATTATAATTAATTTTCCATAGGTTTGAACCATTAATAATGAACATAATACATCTATTTTTGGATGAAAGGATCTTAAGATTATATAATATTTTATTCCATTTCTTATTTTGATTGAATGTCTATTTTATCATTTCACATCCCATTGATTCATTGTTGAACAAAAGCTTCATTGTTTTTAGAATCCACCAAAACTATTATTTACAGTTTTGAATATTTATAATTCATAGATATTTTAAATGTTATTTTACGAAAACAAATATCAATATATATATTCCAATTTAAGAAACATTCAATAATATATTACATTCATTAAAATTATTAAAAAGTAACATCTCTAAATGTGTCACTTTTGACATTTATTAAAAAAGATTCAATCAAATAACCTTTTTAATAGATTTCTATGGGAATTAAATTTCTTGATTTTATGAATAAATCCACATGTTACCTCTTATTATAATTTAAATTGGAATTAAATGTAAATCATCCTCCCATTGTAATTTAAATTTTCCATTTTAAAAACAGTAAATCATTTGGAATAAAAAAATGAAATCAAATGAAATCATGTATATTTTTATCTTCCACTACACATTTAGATTTTAGAAATTCATTTACTTAATTGTTTTAAATGTGTGTAATTTTTATAAAAAAATTTTATTCAATGATATCTTCTCATCTTCTGAATTTTACTTTTAAAATTATGAAAGAATATTTTTTTTACAACAATATTAAAAATTAATTTTTAAATATTATTTTATTATTCAAAATTTTTCATATTAATCCCTATTATGTCAATATCATTTTGATCTACATTTTATGTATTACACTATGTATTCATGTATGAATTTATTGGCCAAACCACACATTATACCTTTCGATTGTGTTCTTTAACACTCATTTTCTCCCTCTTGACAATTAATTTTTCCTACTATTATATATATTAAAATTTCAAAATTATATATTATATTAACATGTCATATACTATATTTTATTATATATATATATATATATTAAAATATATAGATATTTCGTGTTCTAAATGTGAATCAATCAAATGTTATTCCTTTTTTTATTTGGTGAAATATTAACAATCCTTAATTATATTATCTCAACAGGGATGCAAATTTATTATTAAATAATGTTTTGTTATGTATAGTTTTTTATTTAATCATTTATATGTAAAATATAGTTGACAAAATATTTGATGTCAGTGGAGAAAAACTATATATCTCCTCAATGTATCAATACGACTCCTTCAACAAACTATCTTGGGTATTTCTAGATAACCATACTTTTTCTATATGATTTCTTGGTGTACAACCTTGATGATATATTTAATCTGTACTAAATTATACATTTCATAACTAGGAAATATTTTATTATATACCATGTGATTATCCAAATTGTTATGTTATTTTTATATATTTGACATTGCTATGTTATCAGTAATAAAAATTATTTTTTATTATTTATTCTTATCATATTATTCATGTCATTTATAATCAATGATAAATTTATTTGAATGTTTCCCCTTATTGATTATTGAACATCCTCATAATTAGGTTTCTGATTCCCTTAGTAATAATATATATTTTATTTTATAAAATAAATTTTATGATTTCACGTGTCGTGAATGTATTATGAAATATTGAAAATATATTATTAAATAATACATCTATGGTTTAATTCCAATAATGATCCTTTGATATTAATGAAACCATTAATAAAATTTAATTTATTTTAATATGAATGTAATATTTATAACTAAAATGTGTAGATATGTAAATGAATCGGTATTTGTTATCAATACTTATTATAGACAGTTTTTTTAAATTAGATCAGTAAGTATCAGACAGTATGAATAATATATGTTATTACTGGAAGATTTTATAGTATGTGGCTATGGAATTATAGTTAGTGTAAAATGAAGGTATAAATAATATTAGTTACAAATGATGTTTAATACTAAGTTAATTTTATGGGTTTTAGAATATTATAAAGGGTTAATATCTGTTATATAGTCTATAATTACAAATTAAAATATAACAATTTTTAATTCTCAATTGTTTGGATAATATAACATATCTCTTTCCATTAGTTAAAAGTTCATTAAACTTTCATATTTCTTCAGTTTATAGTCAATTTTATTATGTTATTATAATTGAGAATCATGAATTGGTCATTTGGAAAAGGGGGTTCAAATTTGGAATGAACTATGTATATAGGTGGCGTCCCCTAGGCTTGTTTATGTGGGGGGTGGGGGTCACCTATTTTGCGGACCCCATAGGCCTATAAGTGGTTATAAATTGGACAAACAATGGAAATTTTATATGTGAGGTGGACTATTTCTGGTCAACCGACTAGGCATGGATGATCACTGATAAGCTGATGACATCCTCATAAATACATATTATTAAGGTCTAATTAGTATTTATATTAAAAACCTCATATTTCCCTCCTGTAATAAAAATTTTTAACAAAAATAACCATTAAATAAACTAAGGGATCAATAAGGTTGTAACAACCCACGTTTTTACCAAGATATAGATAATTGTTTTTTATTTTTAATTATTCCGTTATTCAAGGTAAGGGTATGCTATAGCCTATTGACGGCCCAACGAGCGTTTGTGGAATGTTCAGAGTCTACATGTTTGGAAAATATGGTTGTAGGATGGGATTCATAGTTAGTGTAAATAGTGTGACTGAGGCCACAAGGTTTGGGTAAACCATGTAACTACATAGAGGGGAACCTGCAAATCCACATGGTTATTCTGAAACCACTTGGACCAGGTGCACAATCATAAAAGCATGTGATAAATGGGGGAAAATACTTCATGAAAAGTATGGAAATGGTTTTTAAATCATGCGCATAATCCATACAAAATGTGTTTTAGGGGGAAATTACCATCCCCCATTTAAATATAACTTATTTTTATCTTCACCTCCACATCCATCAGAAAAAATCGTGGCATCCTTTCATTTGATATCTAAAAGGAATTAATCTAAATTTTAGTAGTTTTTTCATCCATTTTCATATCTTATATCTATTGGATGTGTTGGAACCTCAATGGAATGTCTCCTTACTATCTCTACAAAGGTATATATTCTTCTTTCCATCTATTATGCTATTTGGTTTTAGGATCATACGCCCTATTTTCTCGTCATTGGAATTAAACTAAAATTTATTCAATCCAACTTTTAATTTGAGGATGACATCAATAGATACAACATCTATGTCTCTAAGGTAAGTGGTAATGTATTTTAGCATTTGTGCCTTGGCCATTTCTATTTTAATTCATTGTGACATGAGACGACCTTTGTCAAAGTCCCTTTATGAGTTGGATCATTCATGTCTATTTTACCCTAATGGATTAGTATAGTTAAATTAATTCTTGTTAGGGGGTTTAGTCATCCCCTATGTCCTATAAGGACAATCAATGGGTGATTCATCCAAATTGGCCATTTTATGCCAATTTTCCCAAGTTGAAAAAATATGGATTTAATCTCCAAGATTGAGTATAAATGGAATTAAACATTGTATCATGATTATTTTGATTAACTCAATACACCCCATGGGCTATTATAACTCTAAGAATTGGAATTTCCAAAATGGGTATGAGACCTTTTTATGTGACATATACCAAGGCTTGTGCCCTTGTAATTTTCTTTTCAAAGTTCGGAAAAGAGAATGAAATTACTTTTTTAATAGGGGATACATGTAATTAATTGCTTTACCCTACCCATGATATGATTTATAATAATGGAATTGCATGAAATGGGTTGTTGATTAATTTAAAACTATATATGATGATTTTTCTTATATTTACAATTTGAATAATGATGCCACGTGAATGATAATGATATAATTGTATCTTCAAGCATGGGTGGAATGATAACCCCACACTATTTTCAACCTATATGTGTGTGTGTGTGTGTGTGTGTGTGTCTATGTGTGTGTGTGTGTTTGGATGAGACACATTATTACCACATTCCAGCTAGTTTTATATGTATGTATGGTTGGAATTCATATCCCATTACAACTAGTTATATATGTATGGATGGGAGGCATTTGTACCCCATGCCAGCATGCCATACTTGTATGTATGGGAAGAATTATTAAGCCACTCAGGATTATTTCATATGTATGGGTGGGAGGCATGCTTACCCCACACCAGATGAAATCTCTTTAATCATTGATGGATGAGAGGAATTCTTACACCTTGAAAATTATATATATATATATATATATTTGTGTGTGTGTGTGTGTTAATGGTGTCTTGATCAAAAATTACATCATTGTGATGAAGTGGGTATACCTACCCAGTATCCTTTAGGAACATGAGTGGGAGGTTTTTTATTTATTCTGAATTTGTTTGCATTCCAAATTTTATCTATAAAATTTTTACAAACAAGTGCATACTCATATTAAATGTACACATTATCGGTGCTGGACTACTGAGATGTTTATTTCACACCCTACTCGGGACACCCTTGGCACTCGAGAAGCTTATTTCCTCTCATGTATGGATAGTGTAGAGCACAACTCTTTATGTTTTTAATTCTTACTGCATAGTTGTATCTTATGAAAAGAGGATCGGGAAAGGCTCAGGATGTTATGGGAAATCGTTTAGTTATTGTTCACATTTTCACTTTCTGTTTAGACTGCTTGTCACATATTTCTATTTCCTTTTCTACTACAATGACAAGCATGAATGTTTCTATGAGGTGTTGCCTATCAGGATTTGATGATGTTATTTAGGTATTCAAATTTCTATTGCATCTTTATTTTCTTCTATTGTATGCTCTATATTTCTGATAAAACATGATTATGATTTTATTTACTATATGATGTATCAGATATGTTACTCTAACATGGGGGTGTAGTCTCCCCACTATACAACCTTCACACCCACACTACATGTCGGTAGCCCCTAACAAATGTGGAGATGCACCGGTGGTCATGTGGCCAATAGTCCTTGGGGCACATGTTATGTGGAAGCCTTCCTTGGAATGTCACAAAGTTGTATTGGATTGGATCCATTCTTTCTTCACTATTTGGTGTCAATGGAATACATATTGGTAATTGTTAGGACATGGTCATAAGACGTAATTAGGAATCGTGGACCCAAGTATAGGGTAAGGTCCACATTGCAAGAATTATTTTTATTCTATTTATAACTATTTCTGTTGATATCATTTCAACGTAGGGTGATACAAATGACTTGTGATGTTATTGATGTTGATGATAGTGAGATTTTGATTTCATTTCGTGGAAAGTTGAAATGAAGGATATGAATATTGTAATGCATCGTCCTTGGTACAATAGGAATATGCCCTTACTTTTTCCATGTCCTGTATAATTTTTACAATAAATTCCTAGATCAAATTTTTAAATGTTTTATATATATATATATAATTGTTCAGACCCATCATGATGTATTTGTATTTTTAAATAGTGTGATTTTGGCATGTTCAACTCTTTGGTTCATAATATTTATGGGCCCTTATGAATCAAAAAATTTATTTTTATCTAGCTCAACCATTGAAGAGGAAATTTAAATGAAAATAGAATCCATGGGTGTGTCAAATTTTGGTTCATAAGGTGTATTAGTCCCTATGGGTTATAAAATTACCTGATATAGAATTTTTCTAATACAAAAGTTTTAAAAGTTCTAATAAGCACAACTTCAATGGGGAAAATTCTTATAACTTGAGAATAGCCATCTTGGACATTCCTAAAAATTAACACAACCCATACATAGCCTTCATAGTTATAAGTGGGTGTTTCTCTATTATTATGGAATGTTATGGTTTTTCCAATGTCATGTCCATGTTTTATAAAAATAATATTCTATGTTTCTGGAATATATCTAAGATATTCATTTGAAGTTATAGAATTATGCCACCATGATGTCCTCATGTCGCACAGCCTGATGGTAGAGATGATCATAATCATGAGGTGGTAGACCTTGAGCCTCTAGTTGTTCTTCCAGTTGAGCCACCAATAAATCCTCCTCCTATACCTGATCCAGGTCCAGACTCCTAGTTTGGATTGGGATTCTTGTTTATGATGAATAATATTCTCGGTTGACTGTTACTTTCCCCTAGTATGGTAGAGTTAACTAGCATGGTTCAGTTGTATAATCCTATTAATTTCTTAGGGGGTGGTGGACCACTTACCATGGAGTGAGTGATTGAGGTTTCCTTCTCTATTTTTAGGAAAATTTAGATACCTCCTGAGTGGAGGGTCAAGATAAGTGATTCAACCAAGGAGTGGTGGGATGTCATCACTCAGGAAAGACAACATTGTTATATGGTATGGGTGGAGTTTCATAATGTTTTCTACGACTAATGTTTTACCATACATTGAGGGTTGATAGAGCGAGAGAGATCATGAATCTGTAGTAGGGAACCACGTTAGTTATTCAATACCCATCCAACATTACTAAGATGCATCTATTCACTCCATCTTCAGCTACTAATAATCTGATGACTACTATATGATTTGAGGATGGGATGTATTCTTCCATCCAATATAAGGTTAATGTGTTCAGGCTAAAGCCAATTCTTGAGATCATTGATCAAACAGTAATTACATAGACAAATTATAGGGATGAATATGGTATGAACCAACGCGGTTTGGAACCTAAGTCATCTAGTGGATCATCTTTTGGATGAAAATGGAACTTTTCGGGATCTCTTGGGGGTATAAGATTCTTGGATCTTATTCGAGTGTAATTCCCTAGTCTGTAACATGTTTGGACCGCTACAACAGTTCAAGAGGGAGTTTCTACAGAATCTAGTTGACTTCATAGGCTTTAAAGGGATGGGTCGTCCCCACTGTTTATGTATGAATTTTTGACCAGTTCCTAGTGAACGTGGATCTTCACCATCTCCTTGAATAGTGGTGGGGTCAACAAGATGATGATAGTCATGTAGCTAGAATAACATTAGTCCTTTAGGATGATGTGGCAGCTGGGGTAGATGTAACCAGACACATGATTCTCATATCTATAAGCATAGTCCTACGTTTTTTAGCTGGGTAGTGACTCAAGTCCATAGTACATGCTAATTAGATGCAGACCATCCTACGAAACATGATCGAAGTGTTGAACCATCTACAGTATGACATTCTATTCTAGTATCCCCTACCTTAGTGGCTAATTTATTTGATATTAGAGAATATGAATCTTTTATATCCATGAAGATCACTGAGATTTTAGTCCTTGACATCGAGTTCTATTAAGGTTTTATTACTATAGATACTCCCATTGGTATCCATTCAAAGGGAGTTCACCATTTTCATAATTTTCCCCTTGAGTCATGTGGTTTCATTTTCGAATGAATCCTCTACATTCTTGATATGAAAGGTTCTAGTGTAAATAATTGGATGGAATGGTTTGTTCCCTATTGAGACTATATTGAATACTATTCTTAGAGGTTGATGATTAAATAACGAGAGTGAATTAGGAACATTCATAAGATAGAATGATATCTCAGTATGATATGGGAATGATGAAAGAAGTAGAGGTTGGGTTGTGTTACAACATAGGTTTCTAGTCTTTATGTTGATGATGAAGTGTGACAACCATTTAACTATCTCCATGTGGTTGATCATTTAAGAGACATTTTCCATGATGAATTTTTTGGTCTACCTATGGTGTGAGAGGTAGAGTATACTATTGATCTTGTGTTTGGAGTAGCACCTATGACCATCCTTCCTTATAAGATGGAACCTATTGATATTCTGGAACTCAAAAATTTGTTGGATGACATAAAGGTAAAAGGATTTATACACCCCAATACTTCTCCTATGGTTTGACCTGTCATATTTTCCAAGAAAGAAAATAATACCCTTTTGCTTTCGGTGGTTTATTGTTGGTTGAAGGAGTTGACTATCAGGAAATGCTATCCATTTCCTATAATAGATGACTTATTTGATCTTATTTGTGGAGAAAATGTGCGTGTACAATGATTGATCTGAGGTCGAGCTAATATCAAGAGCATTTCAAGACATATTAAAAACCTCGCACTTCTTTCTAGAGCTCATATGATCTTTATGAGTACCTAGATATGTCGTTCGGACTCACAACCTCACTTGTTGTCTTTAAGAATCTATTGAATCTATTTTCCACCCATATCTAAATTCATTCGTCATTTACTTAATTAATGATAACTTATTTTATTCATGATCCATACATGACCACGAAACCTATAATGAGATTGCACTCAATATGTAGAAAATGAATTGGCTCTATACAAAGATTAGTAAATACCACTTTTGGATAATAAATTTCCACTTCTTGGGTAATATCAACTCGAAGTCAATGTTTTTTGTTAACCCGTAGAAAGTGAGAGATGTGGTTTTAGGGGAGCATCCCAAAAACAACTTTTATATTGGGTTTTTATTAGGGATTTCTGGATATTATACAAGATTCATTCAAGATTTCTCACCCCAACCATCGCCACTTATGGGCATGACAATTAAGGGTGTGATGCTCTAATGGTCAAAATATTATGAGGCATCCTTTTAGGAGTTGAGGGGAATACTGATTTCAGTGCTAATATAGATTTTATAGGATCTAGGAAGGGATATAATGTCTACTTTAATGCATTGGTTATCAGTCTTGGAGGTGTTCTGATGGAGGGGGAGAAAGTTATTTCATATGGTTCTCATCATTTGAGATCGCACCAGTATAATTAACCAATGAAAATACTCGATATTACTGTTCTAGTTCCTGAATTGTGATGTTGGAGACACTATTTATTGGGAGACTGATTTTGGGTATTCACTGACTACAACAGTTTTAAATACATCTTCACTCAGCGAGAACTGAATCTTCGGATGCATAGGTTGGTCGAGTAGCTGTAACATTTTTATTTTTACCCTTCCTAAACTCCAAGGAATATAAATTTAATAGTCGATGCTCTTATATTAAAGAATCATACATAGAATGGTGAGGTTGAGCTATATATTGATTCCTCGTTCAATGAGTATCCATTGTGTATTATTGATCGGAGCACAAAGTCACTATAAGGATCCTATATTGCTCTTGTATGATTTCTATGGAAGCACAGTCTTGTATAAGATGAGACATGGGAATGGGATGTTGATAAACCATATTAGTATATAGAACTCTTTAAATATAGTATATCTTTAACCATAGAAGGAAAACGTAGTGACAAGTTTCTTTAATGAGGGGAGGTTGTAACAACCTGACTTTTGGAAAAAGTACAGATCATTGGTTTTTTATTTGGAATATTTCCTTAAAAATTTTAAGGTTATGCTATGACCTAAGGATGTCTTGAGGGGAATATATGGATGGTTTGGAGACCAATGTTTTGGAAAATTAGGATACAATATTGGTTGTACAGTTAGTGTAAAATGTGAAACCCAAGTTGCGTGGTTCGAGTAAACCGTGTGACTGCAGATAGGGGAACCTATATATCCACATAGTTGGTCTACAATCATGTAGACTAGAAAAACGAATGTGCGGTCCAACAATAGATGGGGGAAATATCATTTATGCACTTTTTTTAAACCATAAACAATACATGTGCATGGTGTGTTTAGGGGAATTCTACTATTTGGCTCCCACTTAAATCTAACCAATTTCTTTGTTCACCCACACCTCCAATGGAATAAACTTTGGATTCATCCACTTTGAGCTCTTAATGAACAAAATATAGGATTTGATCTAGGTTTATAATCCATTATCCAGTCTACAATTTTTCGGATGTATTGGAACCCCATTGTTAAGGCTCCCTTATCTCTCTTCTCTTGTATCTATTCTTCATACCATCTATTGAACTGTTTGTTTTTAGGCTCACATGCCTTATTTTTATGGAATTGGAGTAAAACTCAAATCTCTTCTAACATGCTTCAAATATGAGTTTGATATCATGTGAGGCCTTATCTATGGTCTTATGGTAGGTGGTCTCTTTATTTCAATTGGAGTTCTAGACCTTTTTTATTTAATTCATCGTATAGTGAGATTGAGTTTTCTGATCTCCCTTGATGTGTCAATTAATTCATGAATTATGGACCATAATTTCTTAATATATATTAAATTGATTTTTTAGGGGTTTTATTCATCACATATGTCTTGTAAGGACACTCAAGGGGTGTTCCGACCAAATTGGCCACTTTTGGATTGTTTTCCCACGATGAACAATTCTGGTTTGACTATACCGACATGAGATTAAATTGAATTAACATTTGTCTCGTTTGTATTTTGATTAACCCAACACACTATATGGGTTATTGGACCTCATAGGATTTGAATTTTCAAAATGTATATGGGAATTTTTCATGTGATTTTTAGCAAGGCTTCTACCCTTGAAATTATCTTTGCAATGTTAGTCCATTTGAATGAGATTCCTTATTTAACATGGGTTTTGAGTATTAAATTTCATGACCATACCCATGTTATGATATATAATAAAGACCATTCAGGTATTTTTTTTTTAATTTGAAATGATATAAGATGCTTTTTCATATATTATATTATGTAAATAATGATGCCACTGCAATGCTTATAAGCTTATGATAAGTGTAATTTTAGGAGTCATACCTTCCCATGCTAGTTAAAACATATATATATATATATATTGAGGTGAGGAATTCTTACCTATGATATAATGTTATATATGTATGGATATGAGGCATTATAACAACATGATAGAGAGTTATAAAATAATCGATGGGAGGCATTCTTACCCCATTGATGTTTGTTATACAAGTATGGATGGGAGGAATTCATATCCCATGCTAGTTTATTATATATATATAAATATATATATATATGAATGGGAGGCATTCTTACCCCATTCCAAAAGTAATCTCTATACACATGGATTGATGAGAGTCATTCTTACCCCATGCCAGTTAATATATATATATATATATGGTGACGTTAACAGATATAACCTCTTAGCGATGAAGTAGATAGACCTACTAGGAGTCCTTTAGGTACCTAAGTGAGAGTTTGTATGTTTATTTTTCACTATTTATCTTTCCCCATATTAAAAATACATTTTTATATACAATCGTATACTCAAATAACACATAGACAACATTTGTGGTGTCCTACTGAGATGTTTATCTCAAAGCCTACTTGTTCCTACCCTAAAACCAGAGAATACTTTTTCCCTATATGTACAGATGAGGGAAAGAACAAATCTTTATGTGTTTGATTTCTAATACTAATTTTGATCTTATATGTAGAGGATCAGGAAATGGATCAGGATCTGGTATGGCAATTTTTTGTATTTTCACTCTTTCAACTTTTTTTAGAGTTCCTATCACCTATTTTGCAGATTCCATTTATTCTAGCATGTAATTCATTCATTTTTATATCAGAAACAACCTATGAGTCTTTTTCTATGTTATTTTATTATTCATATATCCACTATATCTATTTAAACTTATATTTTTTAAGATATCTTTATGACTGAACACTATTAAACATGGGTTTACAAATTTTTATCCTTTTTGTTACTCTAACATGGGGGTATAGTCTCCTAAAAATACTACATTCAAACCCCTCCTGCTAGTCAGCATCCTCTGGATTATAGGGAGATTCTCCTAGGGTCATGTGGCTGACTAGGTTTAGGGCACAGGTTATGTGGCAACCTGGTCTGGGATGTGACAATGGAAGTATTCAGATATCTCCATTTTCATTTATTAGTTTTTTGATTTCTAGACCATTAGTTGTTCCCTAATATATATTTTTGATCAAATATCATTCATTTCAAATGTTTCTATAATGATATTTTTGCAATATAACATTTTTATGGAATATTTTTATTTTTATTTTAATTATCATGACTAATTAAATATAATACATTAATTTGTTAATTTGTTTTTAGATATCTTGTTGAATTTTTTGGCCACGTTGGACCATTGAGGGGTGTGTTAATCTATCCAGTCCAGGAATAATTTTTTTAACTAAAAATGATTTAATGTACTTATAATTAAATTTTATCCCCAAACCAGTTTTATTAATCGATTGTTCCATTTCATTACTATGTTTGGAACCATTGTGGATGTTTTCCAACTCAAATGTTAGGTATGTGGATATATCTCTAGTCTTAGTATGTTAAACCCTTAATGATATTTGTTTTATAAACTAGTTTCCAAATTGATTTGGTAAAAATATTACATAACTATTGTATGAGTAGATAAATTTTCATTAATAAAAGATATTACTTACCCTTAATATATTATGGTAATGATATTTTAAATGCATTGATGTAATGGATTATGAAATTGGTATTCAAATCCCTAATTTAATTTTAAAAATATTGTTTTCAAAAAGGGTATATTAAATTTGAAAATCCCTTGTAAATTAAAACAATATTGACATATAGAACATATTTGATCCTTGGGTATATATGAGGGGTATTTTATTTGTATATTTACTTGATCCCATAGATGGTTTACTCATGGGGTTCTCCTCTGTAATATTTTCTATTTCGTTCTGGGCCCATCATCAATTTGGGACTATATTGAATAATTATTGAATTATGAGTGACCAATATATCCCAAACCAATGTAATCCTATGGGTGATCTCCATTATTAATTTTATTGGAATATTTTTATAGTTTAATTGATATTAGAGTCATGCATTGATAAAGGTAAAATAAATTATTTGTTATGTATTATCAAAATATATTACTTATAATATTATTTTAGAACTCTAAATATTGGAAAAACATTAAAATTCATTAATCTGAAAATGAGAACCAATTTTATCATTCCATGCTCTTCATATTTCTAGAATATTGGTATTTCTGTGTAGTGACTTTCAATGGAAAACATTTGAGGTCTTATTGTTCCTTTTTTACTCAAATAATACACACTACCATAGGAGTTTGTCGACCATGTTTATTCTGATTCCAGAAAATTAATTTCAATATATTGAGGATGAATGGTTTATATCATATGGTAATGTGTTTTTTATTATTAGATAATGGTATTCATCTAAAAATCACACACAATATCAATTTTTTATGGGTAGTCATTTTTTGGAATGATCATTTTATAGTGTAACTTTGCATTATTTTTATCAATGATAGTTTCATAGGTTGTGTAATATTTACTTTTTTATAATTATCATTTTTATTATAGTTATACTGATTTAGGATTGAAAAACCAATTCATCTTAAATATTTTAGATCCTCATGTGGCCGAAATAGCATGTGGTGATCAGAAATTCTCTTTGAGTATTTTCATAATCTTATTAGGAGCCTATTTGGATGAGTATTTTAGGCATGATTATTAATTTTTTTTTATATTTTTACATTTTTGTAACAAATGTTAACTTCATAGAAAATATAATGGAATATTGGGAAATGTGTTTTATGTTACAAGAGAGTCACTATGTAGCTCTTATCGAAACCTGCAATAAGTGACTAAGGAATTATAATTTTTGCATTTTGTTTTATGGGGTGTAAAATTGATCCCAATTTATTCGTATGTTCATCTATGTTTATATTGACAATGTAATGGTATAAAATTGTTTCCTTAAATATTTTTTATAAGACCATTCATGTCAGATGATCATAGGTAGATTCCCATGAGGGTGTATTCAGAACTAAACCATAATTTAAACCTCCACATAATCATAATCTCATATAGGATATCATGATTGATGTTCATTATATATATCATAAATAATTTCTGAAAAAAATAAGATATAGAGGCACAATCAAGAGACATTTATCCAGTAAAAGATTACCTCAGATAGAATATTCTATCTTTTATGGTTAACAATTATTCTCATGAGGAAGGGGACTGGATTGAACCAAATGATTAAATATTGAATTGTAATGAGACGCATGCACCATTCATTGTAAAGTGTAACGAATTAAAAAAAATAGAACTAAACAGTGTTAATGGGAATCTAAAGTTCAGGAAAATATTTTTTTTTGGATTATAGAGGAATGACATCAATACACTTTTCATTGGACAATTAAAATTATACTACCCATTATAGAACATAATATTTAATTCACCTATTGATATACGGTAGAGTGTTTACTGATAAGTTACACCATATACTTTTATATGTTTATCAATTTTAATCATTAGGTGGGAATTAATGATATTCTAAATGGTTATAAATAGATATATGGATTTTAATATATATCTATTTTCAGGTTTGTATAATTAAGACCACCAACTATGATGAGGTTTTAAATATGACTATGATTGCATAGATTGATATGGTTTGAAAGAATATAATTTTTTCTACTTTTCCACTTAGTTGTAGTTATAGTGATAGAAACTATATTTATAATAAATGTAATTATATACAAAAGGATGGTAGATGAAATACTTTTAGTATGAAATTTATACTCCCACAGAAGTAGATATAAGTGTTCAATTTACTTTCTACCAGTATTGTAATATGGGGAACACAAAATGATAATTCCTCACACCTTTAAAGATGTGTAATGATTGTGTCCACCGATGAAATATTATTAGAATATTACAATCTCTCTCTGAACAAGTTTATTATTCAGGACAATCTACTATAATGAGAACTAAGGAATAATGATATTCATTAATGTCCATAGGGTGGTATACATATATTTCTATAGAGATGTAATTTACTTTTTTTGGGGATATACTGACAGAGTTTTATCAATGATTAAATGTGATGAGAAGTGATATTTTTATATCATTATATATATCAACTAAATTATTTGATACTAGTTAAACAAAATATTTTATATCTAAATATTTTTTGGATTTGATGAAACTTATTATGGGGGACTAGTTATATATTATAGATGTAGTGATAAATCATTGCAGGAGGAATTAGTAGAGTTCATTTTATCCATTGTGTCCTCTCTTGATAGTTAAGCTTCAGATAATATGGGAAATTCCATTGTTAATTGTCAATCATATTCACATTATCATTTTTATGGGATGGATAATTTATCTTCAAGGAAACATAATAGATATATATATATATATATATATTTCTGTATCATTCATTTTTTGATTGGATATTCTTGGTGTTCAAGAATGCATGGGATCTGAGGTATAGTAAGGTAGTAACATGTCTCCCAATGCATATAATCATATTGTCCACTATTATGGTTGTTCTCATTGACATATCCCCTTATAATGTTATTCCCTTGGTTATTTAGGATTTTCATGGGATTTCCAAGATTACGTTTTTCTTTCTTCCTCTAGAAACAGAGTTAGAGTTCTATATCACTCATTTTCCTCATAGGGAAAATGTATCTGTTACCTCTTATTCCATTGAACCTTATATTCTAAAAGAGTTATGGATATAAATAGGGGAATTTTTATATATGATATTTGTTTACTAATTCATTTCTCCATGTGCATCCCCTATAGGATTTCCTAAAATTTTAGATGGTTCTATTTTGGTATAAATTGAATATTGGAAGCTATATCGAGTAAGAATTAAGTGTTAATATCATTTTCCCCAATTGGATGATATTCTTGATAAGTTATGGTGGGAATTTTTTTTTGGAAACTGATTATTCGACATGTTGTCATCATTTCATTGTTATGGTTATTGAAAACTCATAGATTAATTTTAGAATATGGTACGTGAACCATTAATATCATGTAATTATATAAATCCTAACCAATGATCATATAAAATTTCTATATTTTATGAATGGAATATTCATAAAGTATTTGGATACCTTTTTTGTGTTATTCATATATGATATATTTTCTATTCATGAATAGTAAAAGAGAATGTGTACCATCATGATATAATTTTTATAATCATGAAAAGTCATCACAATTATGAATTGTAATTGAAATAATTTTTTTGGGGCATATAGTTTATGTTCTAGGCGATTTGTTATTGTATTAATCTTGATGTCAAGGAGTATAATACATGTATCATTCGGGATAGTTTTTTATTTTTCTATCTCTTCTTGTGTCAATTATATAGTATTATAAACCTAATGTTGAGTTTAAGAGAGTTTTTGAATCCTTGTATTTTTTGGAGATTTTACATCATTTAATTATCAATCATATGGAATTAAACACTTCATGAATTAGTAATTTGTCCAATTAACTATCAAAATATACAAGATTCAATATTTTTTTTCATTGGGTGTCGTTCAATAGATAATTACAATGATTTTATATGATTTGAAATGGAACATTGTGGTGATATGTATAAGACATGGTGTCAGAGATTATGCCACTTATTATTACATCTACTAGTCAATTATGGTAGAGCACCAGAACCCATATTGGATTTTTTCCTCCTATAAATCTAGTAATGAAATTTAACTATTCATCAATGTATTTCATGGTTTTATTATAATGGAAACACTAAGGAGTGAATTCCATATGTGTGGTTTTTAAAAAATTAGTGAAATATGCTCATTTACTTCCATTTAATTTCAATAGTAGGGTCTTTAATCTTGGTATACTATATGTATTGTAAATTGTGAGGTTTCAGGGTGTCCCCTCAATTATTTTCTCTAATGGATATCATATTTTTACAATAATATATAGAAAAGTATTGAGAATGTTATTGGTGTAAAGGTTATCTTCAATACTTCTTATCATCACAAACTGATGTCTAGATAACGTGTGATATTTACATTCTAGATATAATAATCCATTAATATATCATTTATTTTTGTGGATCTTGTTATTTCCCTATATTATTGGTTGATTGTTTTATATAATAGTTTGAAGTTTTATATGAAATTGAATCTTATTGGGTATTTGTTTTGATACTTGTGGAGACCATACCATTATTGGGTAAATGATGGTATGGCCACTCACATGCGACTAAATATCATTTAAGAGCATTAATATGGGATTTAATATGTACATTGAGGATTGGTAAAAGATCAGTGTATATAAAAAATACAAAAGGATCATATAAAACTTATTCTATAGTTTTCTATTGGTGGTTTGACCAAATAGAATGTATCCCCTTATATAGAGAACTATTCTCTTGGGAAAAGGGTTTTTTGGATTTGGGATATATTGGAAACGTTTTTATCCATGGTAATATTGTACATGATATATGTCAGCTTATATTAAAAAAATTTAAATGGTTGTTAATGAAATTTTTTACATATCTCATTTTAAGAAGTATGTTTTATCCTTATTATGTTCATAATTCAGAATAAGTAAAATTGGGTTAATATAAATTAGTTTTGGAACAATCATTGGATATCAATGACTCTCACATTAATATTCAACATGGAAAATATATATAATTGGATAAACTTTTATGATGTCACATTAAGGATTCTCATGACTCTGGGGAGTATGACTCATTAGTGGGGGAGAAATGGACTTATCTTTTTATAGAGAATTAAAAATTATCAATAATTGTTATTATAATAATGTCTTACAATGGATATAATTTTTACATATTACATTACCCTGAGGAATTATCCTTATATTATTAAATTTTCCCCTTTTTAGGTGTTTTTGATCTTGATTGGTTGTCTGAGAATCAGTTTTTGGGAGTTCATTGGATGGATAAATAATGATGTACTAAAAGTGTTTATATGAGGCCACCATCTAGTAGATGATTTTTTTCCAATAGTATAAAATCATAAAGATATCATCGACCAGATGTTGAAGCTATAAATGGTTTCATTTTCTATATGGAGGCCACCATCTATCTAATGAGGGTTAACAACTATCCATTTTCATATTAGAATATATAAATAATTATTGACTAATTAGTATTCTTATTATATGAAATAAAATTTTATCCCATATAAGAAACCCATCAACGGAAAATAAAATTTAATGAATTTAGGTGCTATCCATGGTTGGATGAGGCTCTCTCTATCTTAATAATTAGGTTTTATATTCTATATTTGATCACTTTTTCCCTATTTTATATCTGTGATCAAATCCATCACATTTCCACTATTTATAAATCATTTTTAGATCCTATCATTATTCATTGATGGATTATATTTATTATTATGATCAATATGGACCCATTATAGATTATTAACATGATTGTTTCCAATATGATGGATCTCTAGTTTATTGTTCATAATATGTTTAAACATCGAGGTTTGTGTTGATTTATAAACTTACAAAACATATATGTATTTAAAATTAATTAACATGTTTTATAATCAATTTTTAGGGCCTCTTCATGATTTACCTATTGATCCATTTCAATCTTGTTTGTTAAACATTCTCTAGTTAATCTGCGGCATATGTGAATGTTGTGTGATTCCATCTATATCCTATGAATTCTTAATAATAAATTATATTTCCCTAAATATGATTTCATAAATAATTAATGGAATAATACATGGTCTTATTGATATGTGTTCATAAATGGATTTTGAAAATATATGTATCCCCTTTTTGTTAAGGGAATTATGTTTTTAATTATTATATGAAATTTGATATGAAATTAGTCATTAATGAAGGAATTTGATCTATATATTAATTATCTTAAAACAACATTTGAATTATGATAAGCCATTAGAAATGAAAAAAATATTTCTCATGAGCTAATCATGGGATCCATAGATACATAAGAGGGAGTTTTAGTATTGGAAATATCCCTAATTTTCATTGTGTGATAAATCATTTGGTATTCCAATATTCCATAGTCCCTATTATTCTAGGGACCAGTTTTTAATACCACAAGGGGTTGAATAATTGGGTGTTCATTTATTCCCCATTCACTATTATTTCATGGGATTTTATAGCCTGAACGAGTTTTGATTAATTATTATTGAACAAGTGAACTCGATTTCCTTGATATATGATATCCCTAGGGTGATATTCAATGTGATTTTTCATTGAAGGTTATGAAATTTGATATGATATATGATGAATTATTTCGAGAAATTTTAATTTATTACATTTTTGAATGATATTTCAAATAATATTATCAACCATTTAGTTTTTGAATTTAAAATATTGTAAACGTTTAACCCTTATTTATTGATAAATTAATTACTATTATGATGTCCCATGTTCATATTTATAATACTGTACATAGAAATTTTATTCAAAACTATAGTTGGACCCTTTAAGTCTTATTATTATCGCAACATAAAGAAACACCTTAGGTGTGTGATAGCATTAATTTTTCTAGTGAACTAAACAATGAGGTTCAGTGTTTAGGATGATAGGTTTATATCAGTTGGGTATGAGTAGGTTGTTATTAGATGGTTGGATGTTCTCCATATATAACAGAGATTATTTTTTGTTATCCTAGATTATCATTTTTTTTATTTTTTAGGAATGAACCATTGTTTAATTGATATTAATTTTGTAATCATTTCATATGTACTATTTCTCTTCATGTATTAGTCATGTTATTATATAACCTTTTTCTTTCTATAGGATAGAAAAATGATTCATTGTTTTTATTGTTGGATTATTTGGTACTAGTCCCCAGCCAGTGGGGATCTTGAATTCCCAATTTGTATTTTTATTGTTTCGTTTTCTAGAAATTTTGATATATTTTCTAGGACTGGAAATGACTGATATTATGTTGAATAATAAAATTTTTGAGATTTTTATCATGTTGTTAGAACAATACTTTATATAGATATATGTATCTCACATGTATTCAATGTAATTTGATATAATGTAGTTTTATTTTATTTTTTGAAAATATTATTATACTATTTATAATAATTATATAATAAAATTTAATATCTAATACTAACAGATTAATATTGTTTGAGATTATATGTTATGACTAAATTTTGGGACTTTATGAGTCAATAATTTTTTAGAATATATAATTAATTATTTTAATTTACTATTTATTTTTATTTTATACTATCTTATATTTGTGGAACCCATAGATATAAATATAAATATAACAAAACATAAAAAAAAAATTATTCTAATTATTTTGATGTATCCATACAATAAAATAATGGTCACAATTCAAGCATGTTGGTGTACGATCTAGCTAGGATGTAATTATAGGTAATAACATTGAAATTTCTTCATATATTATTTTGTTATTTTCATTGTACATTACTAAATAACAGAATTTTATACCTAGTTATATATTCTAAAAGGATATTCATTAGATTACTCATAAGAAATTTTTGAACCATTTGTTAATGGTTAAATAACTTGTTATATATCATGCCATGACTCTACTAACAATACCCTCATCTCTTTTCATCAATGATATAAATAAAAATAATGAGGGAATTAATTACATAAGTTGTATATAATGTAACATTTTTATATTTTAGTTTGTGTTATCAATTAAAAAAATATCAAATAGATTGTATAAAAAATAATGCATTACTATAAAAATTAAATTAAAATAGAAAAATAAAATTATAAATATTATATATACCCATTATCTCATTATCAATTAATTTTTTTGTATAAATTAATGGGACTGAATTTTGAAATCTATATTGAAAAAATTGAATCAAGTCATCATGTGAGGCTAGTTATTTCAATCACGGAATATAATTAACATTAAACGGATTCACCATAGACCAAGATCAAGAGGAGCATCAACATGTATAACTATAGACTAATCAACTTCTATGTAATCTCAAGTCCGTGGAAATATTTACATGATCAATGATTCTTAGATAAATATAAGTGAAAACCCCCTTTGTTTATACCATCATTAGTTAATATTTGGGGATGTAGTGTGGTTATTTAAAATAATTTTTGATTGAAAAATAAAATATTTAAATAGTAATATTATATATGTTTTCATTATTTTAAATTGTTTTATGTAATAATGAAAAATAAATTTGATTTATTTATTTAATATAATATGTAGAATAATGAAAATTTAATATATGTTTATTTCATAAAACTAAGAATGAAATTATTTGATGTTGAAAAGAAAAATTCTTCATAAAATTCAAATTTTCTTTATATATTAGTTATTTTTATCCTCCATAATTATATTTATCACAAATATTATAATTAATATAAATAAATTTATTTATAATATCTTTAGTAAATAAAAATGAATTTATTTTAATAGATTTTTCATAGAGAAAAATATGATTAAATAAATTTTACTCATAAAAATAAATTTAATAATTTTTTAAACATTATTCATTAATATAATTTAATTATTAATTAAAAAAATAAATATAATATAGTAAAAATATATTAAATTTTTAATTATAATTAATTTGTTTTAATATGGTCAGTATTTATTTTTTGTCTAATTAAATGATACGTCGGAAAAAATTATACATTTTTCATATTGTTAAAATGTAGTAATGTTTTACTTATAGATCTAATCTCTCCAAATATCCTAATACAATGCATATTAATAATCGAATGAATGATTTCATTACTTTACAATATCTTTTCCTTTAGAATTAATATTTTTTATAAAATTTCCTTCTATAATATATCTATTTTTAAATTTAAAAGTTAACATTTTAAAAAATTCTTCAATATTCACGTTTAAAAGACCCCTTACCCCCCGATTTTATCCTAGAATATAAAGAAATATACCATGACCATGAAATACCAAATATCCTACACAACACTAGATTAAAATTTATTGTTTTTATAGTTTCACCCTAATTACATTTTATTGATTCCTAAAGAGAAGTCTATAAGAGGATATCAATGGAATATGTAATTGTTTTACCCGATTTCATTGATGATTCATTATTTATCCACATACCCTAAATTTATTTTACATATAATAGTTTAATGACTTATATAAAAATAATATTATAAAATTTCACTATGTTTATGTTAAAAAGGTTATTCAAATTCCACACATCCTTTATAAAAACAAATAATCTCCCCCATTATGGGTTGAATAGTATCCCAATGCATGATTTATTTAATTTCTCAACACTAACACACATGTATGGTTAATAGAGACATTTTATGAAATGTTATTATAGTTAAAAATTATTATTAATCATGATTCATAATTTATTCTCTCTATTAAAAATATTCATTATAAATATTCAACATAAATTTAATAGCTTATATTGAGCATATTGATAAATTTTATTTTTCCAAATCTATTTTGTAAAACCATGGTAAAATATATAATTTTTATTCTGTAAATATATAGATAACATATTTTTTGTATTAGAAAGATAATAATGTTATTTTATAAAATCATTTATTTTTGTGAACATACATTACCATTTTTATTGAAATTTATCAAACAACTATAATCGCTCAATGGTTTTAGAAGCAACAAAATTAATGATTGAAATATTATAATAAATAAAAATTTTGGAATGAAAAAAATTTAATAGGTTATAAGTAATATATTTAATAAAAATAACTTTTATTTTTTAGTTGTTAAATTAATACACGAAGAAATTATTGGTTTGGGCTATTGGTTCACTGTCTAAATTTTAATTCCTTGAGTAATATTTATAATAATGAAATATTTTAAATTTATGTGCTGTAAATATTACAATATTATCTAATTATATATTAACAACTATTTTATTTATATTTCATTGACATTAATTTATTATCTACAATTTATTTTCCCTTATATTTTATTATCCTTTGTGTCATAAGGGTTGTTTTTAACCAATTATTGTAATTAATTTATATATTATATTCTCATACTTCATCATTCCATGATTAGTTACAAATATAATAATATTTATATAAAATTTATATACAATATAATTTCATTAAACTATATGTATTCATAATATTTTACCTCCCTTTATCTTAGAAATGAAACAAATTAGTTCTTTTATTTCAACCCTATATTTAACCATATTTTGTTTGAAAGTATTTGTCTTCTACATAAATACTCATTATATATTTTTGAAAAATCATTCTCATTATGAATTAATGAATTTTAATTCCATTATCCTTTATCAGTTAATTATAATTCATGGTTTTATGAAATATTAATAATGATTCTATATTATTTTATTTTCACATTCACTACATATGTGTAAAAACGTCTCATTTTTATCATTTACCATATGAAAATACATTTTTATATAGATATAAATTTTTCTAATAGAGAAATCACCTATATGATATCCTTAGATTTAAATTAAAATATTATCTAAATTTTACTATAATAATTTTTTAAAATAATAATGGACTTATATAAAGAATAATTAATAATGTAAATCGCATCAAAATATGAATATATTTATCAGCCACACCACATATATCATGTTTTCCTTCAATTACATGTAGATTTTCAATATTTGGAATTATTTTTGAATCATGTAATTCATTATTGTCTCATAATCTAACAAAAGTTATTTTTGAAAGAGTCTCAAATTATCTCTTGAATGATAAAATTACAAAAACATTATTAAATTATTTTTAAATATAAATCGATTTTATTCCTTATGTCGAATAGTTATGTGCATTTTTTAGAAATATTTTATGAATTAACAAGTACATACATTATTTAATTTATAATTTATTCCTAACCAATATCATAAGGATATTTTTACAATAAATATTTATCCCTCTATATGAATTATTTTTCTACATCATATCAATATTCTTAAATATAAAATAAATATTAACTATCACATCAACTATTAATAAATATTTTTTTTTAATTTTATTAACAATGACATGTTAATAATATAAATTGGTTTTATTTTTCTTGGTTTCTTATGATGAATGTGATTTTATTTTATTACAATGGAAATATTGACACTATATACTTACTATTGAAAAATATATGTTTATTGATTATTATGGAATGTTTATTATTTATTTTACTAGATACTAATACTGTAATATAAGGTATGTGATGGAAAATAAATTTTGATGAGTAGTGATTAAATAATATATACCCGAGAGGATACATTTTTCCTCATGGAAAAAATATTACTAGTAATTCTATGATAATAAAACTTATTTTGTTATTTTTTTCATTTAATGAATCCGTATATTTATGCTAATGATAAAAAAATTAGAATTTATATCATAATGATATCTATTATTAAATACCATATGATTATTCAGACTGTAAGGTTATCCAAGTATATTTATCATCTTCGTGATTTCATTTATATAAACATTTATTACTATTATTTATTACATAAATATTATTCATTCCATATATTATTCATGATATAAATCATGCCACCCTTACTCATAATTGTGTCCACCTCTTCAAAGATTCAATTATACTATGATATTATAATTATATTTTATTTTAAATATATTTATGTGTCACTTATGTATATAATTTTAAAAACAATTTGTATGATTTTATTAATATAGTGTACATGGAATAATGGGAAAATGAAAATTCGAAGTGAATATAAGGGTTATTTTAATTAGTTAATATTTCAAATCCTATAAAAAATAAATTGTAATAGAGGGTTTCATATAATTTAAGTCCATATATTTATCTCCATTGTTATAATATATGGATATTATTCATTCCTTTAGTTTATATCGATAAAAATTAAAAATATTATTTTTCTAGTTTTAGAAGCTGGAATGGAGGCCTTTGAATTCAACATAAAAATGTCAATAACATTTATTTAATATCTCCTAAAATTAACTGTCATTATAGAGGAATAAATGATTATAATTGTTTAAAAAAAATCACTAGACCATCTAAAATTTTGGGGGATGTTTCCAAATACAATATTTTGATTTCTTATGGATTCTATTATTTGTAATTTTACAAATAAATAATCATTTCTCATTTATTTTAAATGGTATATATTATAATAATTCATATAAATTTAAAATATTTTTTCAGTTTTCCATAAAATAATTTCATATTCTATAATAATATAATAAATTAAATCACCATATATTCAATTACTAACATTAGTTTTTGAAATCCTAAGAATCATGTAAATTAATTTCTATGAAAATTATTTTATAATACTGACTATAAATCCAATTAAAAAATATAAAATATAAATCTACATTATTAAATGATTATTTTTCACATTGATATTTTAATGAAAAATTGTGTGTTTTCTTAATATAGGTGGGAGATAAATTCATTAAAATCTAATATAGACCATTGTAAAGATCGTTAAAAATTATAACTAATCATTTCATTTTTATAAAAACCATGTTCATTTTCTAAATCATGCGGACAATGATCATTTCCAATATACACCCAACCGTAGTCCCTAAATACCTCCAATAATAATAAATTACAGAAACAAAATGTGGCGTGTCATATTTCGAAAAAATTATTGTCGTTGAATCATCTAAATTTTTAGAAAATTTTTTACTTTTCATCTTACCCAATATATTATATGTCTTTTAAATGTAAAAAATAATTTAAAAAAACATTGGGAAATACAATAATAAATAATTAAATGATTCATTCACATGAATATCCATTAGATATAGTCACATAAAAACTAAATATATTTGCATAAACAATATAATACTTGAGATAAATCTAACAAAAACTCATCTATTAACAATATCAACATCATTTTAAATTCATATTGAAATATATGAAAAATGTTATAGGATGAAATAATTTAATTAAATAATAGTGTTTGATATAAAACAATTACTTTCACACAATATTAAAATTTTCCAAATCATTGTTATTATTTCAAACTAAAAAATTAGATTAATCATTCATAAATAACATTACCTAATTTATCATTCATAGACAACAATAACTCAAAATATTAATAATCATCCAAAATATCGGTCAGAAATTAATATATAACTTCAAAATTATGTTGATGTTATATTTAATTCCCAATCAATTGAATATAATAATAATTATGATATAAAATTTCATTTAATATGAACAATTATTAAAATCAAAAAACCAACTTTTACCCCATTAAAGGAAAGATCAACCATTGAAATTTAACACTACCAATACCAATTTTTTTCCTTCATTAGGTAAATCCCTAATATATCAAACCTAACAGAGTCGACATGACACAACACCCTGTGTGTCTCAAAATAAGGTAAAGATCATCATGAAGTTTAAGTGTGCATAAAGTATAACTAAATAATGATTTGAAATGTATTATAATCGAGAATAATATATAGTTAATTGTGATAAATATGCAAGAAAATTCAAATGGTTAATCTAGTATGAAATCCCATAGAAAAGAAAGACAATCTTTCGATTACAAATTTCTAACCAAAAACTGAACTCACTAAAAAAATAAATCATACGGAATAAGTTACTAGTTTGTATATTTCTATTCTCTTTAAATATTCCTGAAAAACCAAATATACATAAACAAATAATATATTTACTGTGGTGGAAAACACCTAGAATGACACCACCATTAATAATTATAATAAATTTCACCATGAAACAATAACTCCTTTAATCAAAATATTTTTTTTTTCATAAATCAATTTGCAATAAAAAATACATTGATATTCCTTTTAGATCATTCATAATTATAATAAAGTATCAATTTGAAATTTTACATTTCATATTTGTTGATGGAAATGATCTAAACAAAAATGGTAAACTATGCAATTAAAAATCCAATAATAATGCATGATATAATAATATCATGTATTAATCAAAGAATAAATTTTTCCCAATCTTATTTTAATATGATCTAAGACATGAAATATAAGACTAAGAAAAGATAACATGATTATTGAGAATAATTAGTCCTTTAATAGTGTGTTAGTATTATACCTATCCAACGGATTTCATAGAAAAATGTATTCATATCCCCTAGTGGTTCACTCATAATATATATTTCAAATAACCATATCCCAACACATTCGAGGAACACAATGGCTCATGGTTTATGAAAACATTTATATAAATAAAAAAAATATTATATAATATTTTCACATGAGAATAATCATTTTTTCGATTATAAGGACATCACTTTTAACGTTACACAATCAAGTGCTTTAAATCAACATTTATTGTTTTATCATTTCATAGAGCATCATGGTATAGTGTTTTAATTAATTGAGTTATATAACATTTTAAAAAATAACATATTTTATAATATAGATACTTTTACTCATTATTCATGTTTAAAAACAATTATAATTAAATATTATACTAAACCTTCATTAAAAAATTAAATATTAATATTTCATCCACTTAGTGGAATATTAGACCATTCTATATGTCCTAATATTATTTGGATCATATGGAAAATATTTAAAATAATTTGATGTGAATAAAAATTGTAGTAGAGGATTTCAAAATATTTAATGAAACGTGTTAGTTGATGAATAATTAATAAATTTTAATTTGAAAGTAAAAATAAATCCCAAACTAAAAATATATTAATCAATAAAATATATTTTATATATAAATATTTTTATTAAACATTTCCAAATAAATCGTATCGGAAAAAAATGGATTCTATGAATTTATGAAAACACATGTTAATTTTTCCACAACATAATTCATTTATCCTATATGAAATAGAATAAATTTTTTTATATGAATTTTCATTATAAAAAATATATAAATATATAATATTTATATAAAACACATTGAATTAGTAGATAAATATTGTAGGCATGTTGATGAAAATTTTTCTATAAAATCATTAAAATAGTGTAACCAATAAAACAAAATTTCTATTATAATTATCAAGGGAAGAAAATTCATATGATATAAATTGCATAAATATTTCATTTTTTTATATGATAATCACTCATATATGGTCTATAACGAAACCAATAAAACCTGGTTTTTAATAAATCCACACATATGTGGGTTAAAATAAAACCCCCAATGATCATGAACAATTCTCAAGAATAATAACACAAATAAAAAACATTAAATCTTTAATACATATTAGAAATACTTGAAACCATATGAAATAGAAATCATGATATTGAATTTCTCATTTTATATAAAATAAATAATAAAAAAATAACGATATATGATTTTTCATTTATTAATACAAGGAATGATATAAGGCAATAAAAATAAGAAATAATGGTCATAGTGGTGTGAAAAACAATCGATGTCACATACATTAAAAGATAATTTGTAATTTTATTTGAAAAACATATATATAATTTATTTGAATATTTTTGAATAAATATGAAATAAATTAATAATAAAATTATAATTTTCCTTGTAATGCATTAATATCCATATAAATAAATCAATAAAATAATTATAATAATATGGACAGGTATGAAGAATATTATAAAAAACATTTAAATCATTTCAAATGAGTTTTCTAAAGTAATTTGTCCCTTAACTAAGGATTTATATGACACATGAATTTGATTTCATTATAAATAATGAAAATATTTCATTAATTTAAATTCAGCACAATAATTTATTTATTTATTATTTATTTTACAACATTATAATCTATTAATTAGTCAATAATGTCTATTATGTGTGTTTTGATTAGATTAAGCTCAAATTCACAAAATAACAATTATTTGATGACAATGGACAAAGTGATAATTACAAAATCATACTCAAAATACTAATAATAAAATAATAATAATTTCTATACATCAAAAGTACTTTTTAGAAAATAAATGTTACAGGTTTTGGAAAATGAATTTTGATAAAATCATAGAGACATTAGGTCATACTAATGCATGAGTAAAAATTGCATTTTTTAAGAGTTATTTAGGAATAATAAAATATCAATAAATAATTTTTAATTTATCATAAATACCATATTATTTCATGATATATAATTATACAAACCTGAAATTTTTTATAGTTATGAAAAACTAATCGCATCGCTTATTGGAGGTGGTGGTTAATATATATGTATGCATTACATTATGATTTTTGAATTAATGTAGTATTGGAAAAAATTGGTTATATTATATTTCTAGAATTATTAATATACCAGGAGTTATATATACATACTTGAAATACATCATTACAATAAATAATTATTAGGGGTAATGGAAAATAAATTACACTGGTTCATGATGTGGTAGTCCTTTATACAAATGAGAAACAACATTATATCTCTTTTCATATAAGATGATATGGATATATCTTATGATAAGAACATAATAATTTTTTGGGAGATATTGATTTTACTATATTTTATTGTTTTATTAATATTTCAAATATGTATTAAAAATGAAACTATAACATTTTCTAAATATTTATTCATATAATTAAGAAAACATTATTTGTTTTAAAACTTATCCATTATATGGATGGTATTTTACCCATACTAATGCCAATATAATCTATAATGGGATGTTAAGAAAAGAAATTGTATGTATTGGCCAATGTAATATAGTTAAATATTTTTATTAAAATAGGAGTAGTGATCCCTTATATATGTGATGGGAGTGGGACCTTTGGAATTTCATAAATTAATATACTAATTCAAATTAATTTTCACATTAAAATGGCTAGGATATTTTGGAATTCCTAGATAATATGTAGATTATTGAAAATCCATACTTCCAATAAAAATTTATTTTGATTAGGGGATGTATTCACCCATATATTACTATTTAAACCCAATGTTTTTCCTTTCTATGAATATTGTTATAACATATTTTATACAATTAAGGGGACTACATAGTTTTAATAAATGAAAACTTTTACCTTAAATTTACCTTCTTAGATACTTTTAACTATATAACAAATACTAATATAAATATTTTATTTTTACTAAATTTATTTCATATACTAAAATATTATATATTAAGAAATATCATTAATGTAATTTTGGAATTGTTCATTGAATTCGACATTGAAAACACCATTATATAAATGGTGTAACTAAATTACCCAAATAAACATTCATCCAAGTACAAGACACAATATTCCCAATAATCGAAGTGTGGTCATGATTCCTATGGGATGGTGACTATAACCCATACATCAATCCAATAATTGAGTGACCAATTTCACCCAACATTTAAAAACAAGGAAACATAAATACATATTTCAAAAATGAAAAAATTGAAATATAACATGATAATATATATTTCATTACATAAATTGATAAAGAAAAGTGATAATAATGAAATAGGTTGAAAAAAATATCTATGTGATAATTCAATATACAAATGAACACAAAACCAAAAAGATACTTTATTATATCCATTTGATAACGTGGAAAAACTCCAACCATCAAACCACAGGTAACCCAAAACACAGATGATCTAAAAACATGAAACCTCACAATGGCACATTTTCTTTCTCGATATTGAAAGACACAACCAGGACTACACACCACAAATGTGGTATGCAGTTTTGATCTAACTAGCTCTGTTGGGTCCCCTATAGTGTTCAACGTCAATTCATTGAATGATATTCAAACAAATTTCGAAATTAATGTATATAATTCATGATAACATTTTAACAATTATTAAATTAATAAAATGTAAAAATAATTTAATTTACATGTTTTCACAATTCCAAATGTAGTAGGTATATCAGTTTGATTGAATTTCAAATCTATATATCCCAATTCATATTTACTGTCAAAATAAATAATTCATCACATATTATATCAAATACATGGTAGTAAAATTAAAAATACAGCCCAAACACCAAACATCGATAATGAATCATCACTCGTAACAACACATTAGTGATTAAACTAGGTTAGGATAGGTAAGACACTCATGTCTAACATAGAAAATCATACATTCATCTTGAAACTATACATATGAGTCATTTCCAGAGAGTATAATAATAGCCTATATAGTGAACCAATACCAATAATTATAATAATTCATTAGAATAATAGTCCAGGATATAATAGGAATAACAAAAGGGATCCCCCCTCCAAATGTGGACAAGATATTTTATTATTCCATCTAACTGAGTGCGCTAGGCTTCCCATGTGTTCTTTTACCAAAAGCATTTCAACAACCCATTTTCTTCAAACCATTTATCATAAACCGCTTCACAAAACCATTTCATTATAATTTAAAGAAATTTAATTTACTAAATACCAGGGGTAAACCATCATTTTTAAAAACATGATTATACACACACAAAATAGACAAGTCGTATAATTTCTTTTTATATAAAAAATAAATTTATTATAAATATGAGTAATTTTATTCACTATCACATTCTAGAGAAAGAACCAACTACCTAAAAACATAGGTCACAAATGCATACAATGGAATGCAAAATAAAGAATAAACCATCAATGACAACGGAGGACCTATAATAAATAAAAACATATCCTAATTTATTCAATTTAGAAAAGGATAAATGGGGAAGATGAATCAATGAATACCACAAGAAAGAACACATTCCACACTAAAACCAAAAAGAATACTACCCTATAACAAAATCATACATCAAGTAATTAGAGAATAAAGTAGAAATATCATCAAGTGTCAACAGATCCAACAACATAATGAAAAGGAGCTACCATGATCAAATAAATGAATAATAAGAAATGGTTACCAAATAAAATATTAAATCCACCCAAATTTTCAGTCAATCATCATACAAAATTATATGGATTAAACAGAGGATCACAATATCACCCGAAGATAGATTTAGGTGTAAATTGGTGAGATTTGTGGAAGATTGAGATATCAATAAACTGATAAAGTACCTAAAAATTATAGTGACCCACAATATTTTCTATTTAATAAATATTCATTAAAGAATTTTATATAGTATAAAACTCGTACATCACCTAGATAACCTCATCAAAACATTATTCTCTGAAATGATGAATGAAATATTTTATATTAATATACATTAAGGAACCTATACTGATGGAATTATAACATTGAAATTATAATAGTAAAATGACATTTAAGCATAGTAATAAATCCAATAGAATAAAAACCTTACCTATAAAATTATAACTAAAAATTATTTAACTTATAAATTAAAATATGATATAATTATATCATAGTATAAGTAAATATATTTTTAAAAAATCTTAATTTAAGAGTTATTGTTTTTGTAAAATGTAAATATTTATTTACAATTTTATAATTAATATAATGATTTATAATATAATTTATATACATAAAATATGTTATTAAATTATATTATATTTTTTAAAAATTATATTATAATATTATTAGTTGTTAATTAATTTTTCATAGGGTTATAAAATTGTTGATAATAAAATAATTAGTATTTTTCATATAAATGACTCTTTTATTTAAAATTTTAATTTATCTTACATTGAAAAATATTTTAAAATTTATTTATCCATTTATAACGTCTACCTATTAAAAAAATTTGGGTGATTATTTGGTATTTTTCTGAAAAAAGAATAATTTTCAATAATGTAGTGAAATAATGTAATTTATAGTATTTTCAAAAATAAATTAATTTGGGAGTCATGGATGATTCAACAATGATGTATGCGGCCATTATATCAAAGTACACATCCATATATAATCTAGTTATTAATTCTAATAAATATATTTTATTGTCTTCAGCTAAAATAATAAACATATGAATAAAATAATCCAAAAACACACCTATCATCACCAATAAATACCAAACCTCAACAACTCTACTCCTCACACCTCCAAAGCTTTGTAACATGCCAAAATTATTACTGATTCTATTCCCAATCCCCTTCCACAAATCCAAAAGGTGATTATATCAATAAATGCCGAAACACAAGTTCCTTATTGAGTTTCGCATAGAGAAGATGTTAATGATTCAAAATCCTATTTTATTCTAGTTTATTTTCACTTCTTATCCTCCCCTCACAACCCCTTTAAAAATTGGAATGATAACTCTAGAATTACATATATATTGTAATTTTTTTAATGGAATATCCGTTAGAAAATATCTTCATATTTATTTTTATTCTCTATATGAAAACATCATATGTGATGTACCAATTTTCCGAATTCAAGGACGACATGTTTTAAATTTCTATTACCAACTTCAAATATAATAAAAAAACATTTTAATGTATTAAAAAATTTTGAAATATATATTTTCGTTTTGTTGTTTTCAGTGTAATATATATATATATAATATTGAATAATGAAACAAAACTAGTTCATGATGATAAAAAAACATCCAAATTAATATAAACTTTTATCATGAACATTTTTACTATTGATTCTTCATCATATAAAATAAATTGATACATAAGACCATTTCCACATTTTTCAGTTCATTAATAATATATAATTTAATTTGTGGAGAATAATTCTCATTTTACAATAATTTACATACTTTTATATAAGTGAACTAACCATGAAAACTAAGAAAATCCACACACATAGAATGACCAAATTGAACAATATTACTCGTCCAAATAGATCTAAATGAACCAAATAAAATTATAATAAATCATATACATGTTTAATGGGATCTTAATTTTTTAATTAGTGAATGTAATTTAATAATACAAAATATTAACAAAATGTGACCAACACAATCATACATAATGTTGGATTTTTTTTATCCAAAATCTCTTTATTTTGATTTTTCCCTCTCTCACAAAATATTTCACCGCAGATGTTTTTTTATTTTTTATTATATATCATTTCATTATTCATTAATTCTTATTTCTAGGATATTGATGTTTCTAAACATAAATTTATGAAAAATAAAATTATTTTACCAAATAAATCATCTTTCCAAAACACATCTTGATTTATCTTAATTTATTTATTCTTATCTCAAGAGAGATGATTTATAAACCAGATATAATCATCCTTTAATTATAACCCCAAATATTATTCATGAATTTTTTATTAATTAAATAATTGTTAAACCCATTCCTTACCATGGGTTATTTCATGGCTATTATTGTTATATGTATTATGTGGCATTCTTTATTATGTTAATGTAATAATGGGATGGGTGGGACCATAAATATATATATGTCTAATGCATTGATTAACTTGATGTATCTCCTGAGATAATGTGTAATATGGGTAAAATAATGGTTGATTTTTTCACAATGATGATTTTATGATTATGCACATAAATTATAGATGAACATGATGTTATATTTGTTCACAAAAATTTGTGGCATTTTACCACTGATACATGATGATTAATTTTAATGAATTTCCACATTTCATTCCATTATCTAATATTTAGTCTCATGATTATGATGATGATCACATGATCATGTTTTTATGATGATGATTATTCTCAAAAAAATTTTATTAATTCATGTCTTTATTCATCCTCTTAGTGGCCTTTCAGCTCACCCATTTCATTGATGTATATCCTCATGTGACAATGTGTATTATGGAAAAATGATATTATACGTATAATGAATAATTTTTTAAATAATTTTTTTTATGTTTTATTATGCTTATTTGATGTAGGGTCCTAACATTCCCCAAGATAGTAAACATTTGGATCCCTGTTTTGTAAAGATATTATGTTTTTATCATTACACATATATAGTAGTCATATATGGAAATGTATGTTTTCTCTAGTTTAAATCAGAGAATGGATTAGTATTCTTTGTAATAAGGATTGGTGAATATTACTGGAAACCCTTGGAATAAGTCATTGTATATGTCAATATCCATGAATCATTTTTTATAAAAATAAGCAATATAGGGATCTAATAAGATATTTGTTTTATGTTAAGAGAATAAAATGATTAATTATTCATTATTGGTTGACAAATATGTTGTTCAAACTTTATATATTATTATATGATGGGAACATAGTGAATCCCCGCCAATTACCATCATGTTGGAAAATCCAACTATTTTCTTGAATGGCATACAAATTACATGGGTTATGGAGTTTAAATATAGATAGTAATAGACACCCAACTGCCCCTAGATATGAATAATAACCTGAAAAATGTGGAACATCAACCATAACCAATGAAGGATAAGATATCCACTTCATTCTATATGAGGTAATGACCAATAAACATTAGTTTATCTTCTAGTCCACTCATTGTAGAACAATGGGTTAACTCAATAGGGAAATTATTTCCTATAATCTACTATTTTTTGAAAATGAAGGAAACTATGTTCCTCAATCATTTAGATGGGGAATCCAATCAAGGGGGGAATTGATTTGGAAATCCAATTCGAATGAATAAATATATGAGATATAGTGGAAAGACAATACAAAATATTTCATAACAAGTATTTCCCATGAATTCTTCATAGTAAAATAAGGAGATAATTTATATAGTTGAAATACAATGTGGGTGAATCTATCATGTCTTATTTAGTTATCTACACAAGGTTTCTGTGATACATCTCATGTTTTGTTACAAAAATTATAAAAATTATAAGGACCCAGCCTTAACCATTACATAATATTGAATTAAATAAATAATTCACATTGGGGATCCTTTCAGGTTTAGAGTTTTAGAGAATTAGGACATAACTATTAAATCTCAAAATATTTAAAAAAAATAGACACATCTACACAGTTTCCATTTATTTTAAAAAAACCTAAACTCTTGAAAAAAAAAGATTCATATCTAGTTCCATGTTTAAGATAGCATGACTTTTCATTGATCCCATCCTTGACCCTATTCCACATTATGTCATGTGAAAAAAATTTCAAAAATATGGGATGAGCATAAAAAGCTCAGTAAGGGATACACAAAGAAGGAAAACTGTTAGTTTTTTTGAATCAACAAGTAAACAATGAATACTTTAACATAAGTAATACTTTTCACCTTTCTGAAGTAGTAAATAATCTTCACTGAATAAAAGATCATTACTTACCCTTTTGTAACTGAATGATTACCATAAAACCCATATAAAAAGCACATAACATATAATGGTAACTTGGTACATAAACATACTTAAATGGAATAACCATACGGTCGATATCCACACATATCACTAAATGAAATATCCATACAACCGACTTCCATACCCAATACAATGGAGGTTATAACGAAACCACCCGTCCTGGTATTCACGGAACAACCAATCATTTGGTTTATCACGTAACCAACCGTCAAATTTCCAATTACCAATATAAAATCATAAGACATACAACAAATATAAAGGAAAGAAAACATTTCCACATTTCAATCAAAATGTATCACATGAATATACTGACATAAAAAATCAATTATCAAAACCATTTTCAATACCAAAATAAATAAAAGAGTATATGGAATTTATTTTCTTTTAAAAACATTACGGCTTGTTAGGGAAGACAATGATCAAATAATACTCACGATGACGAAAAAGTCATTGTCACCACTTACATTAAAAGAAACATTATTTTTTGTCATTTAGTAATACTCTTTTTAGAAAAATATTCCCTTTGAAATTTCAAGGGTTTTTATACATCGTATAAATAAATGTCGTGTATTAAAACAAAATATTCCTCAATGAACAGGGATTGAGACGAAGTCCCTTACCTCACGTCCGACATGACTCGATCATTCATTAATCTCCTGAATAATAAACAAATGTTAATTTCTACATGATTAAGAATCTTTTTCATGTTTATTATTCCTTTTATATAACTTATTATCATGTTATAAACCTTATGTAATCATTTAAGTTAATAACATTCATTTTGTCGATATTTGGTACTTGATTCAAAAATGAACACCTTATATTTACATGTTTTCCATGTGGTCAATAGTCCATTATATACATATTTATATTCATGATTTAAATATCATATATATCATATATATTCAGTATATAAATGTATTTATAATAGTACATAACATTTGGAGGTATGAAATGAAAAGCACCGTTCATGGAGACGGTAAGCCGTACGTACGCATGAACGCTACTTTCATTTCAATTTATTATTTTAATGAAATTAAAACATAATGATAACTAGTTATATTATAATTACAGTATAATTTCATATATAATATCTTTAACTCTATCCTCTATAAATCCCACATAAGGCATTAACGAGTCACATCACCTTGAGGGGCGGTAGTCCGCACTTCCTCAAATGAGATTATCATATTTAACTAATATGGAATCCATAATGGATTGATTTTATTGGGAAGTACAGAAGTATAAAGAAATCATAAACATAATATATATCATATATAAATATAGTTCCATCATAATGGACATCATTAGAGGCGGTAAAATGTAATCAAACAATCATCGTTTCGTGAGGCGTTAGTTTTCCATTGACAGAAACATTTTGTTCTTCATCCATTATATTGAGGTGTGTGTAAGTGTATATATAATACTTCACATAACAACGTCATAGTATATTGAGGATTCTAGTGTTGTTAAAAATTAAAGTAAATAAAAAGTGTTTAGGGGTTGGAGAAGCAAAATAAAAAAGAAAACAATTTAAGAGAAACTCTTACCTTTAATTTGGGTAACTCATTTTGGTTTGAACCAAAGGTCTTTTTAAGTGCCTTATGCCTAAGGTAAGGCTTCCAGGAGGTGGAGAGGGATATAGGAAGTGTAATTGGGCAGAGTTTTGATGAGCCAAATGTCTTGAGAGGTGTGAGGAATTGGTTATAAGTGGTCTTCTTTTATATGGGGGAGGAGGGGCTCTTTACGAAAGTGTAAAAATATTATTTTCTAATATAATGATATTCAGTTTCAAATGGTCAAAAAATCATTATGGTCGAAGATACGATGACTCATATTCGAAATAAAATCATCCAATCAGAATTGGATATGTTTTGGATAATATTTTAATCATTATAATCTTTTTTATTTAAATCATTTATTATTGAGATAAATACTGCATCATTATTGTGTCATGAATAATTTAATATATTTGATGTCTAAAAATTATAAAAAAATACAATAATGTTGGAAATATTTTTATCTTTACAAATAATATTTATAGTTGAAAATAGGACTTATGTAACACCAGATAAAAATTAATTACTAAAATATTTCTGTTAATGTAAATTTTGTCTTTACATTAAATTAATTAATCTAAAGTGTCATTATCTTTCATAAGTGGCTCCATGGGGTCCCAAAATCTACCCAAGGATGCCCATGGTCGCCCAATACTCATAAAATAAGTATAGAACAAGTTTCAAGGTAATTATGAATTATTATAATTTTCTTTTAACCTTGAATTATCCTATTTACATTTAAACACGGTAAATAAAAGTCAAAAGTTAGTATTCACCAAAAAATATTTTAATCTTAATGAACAACATTTTACTTCTTGATAACAACCATGTATGTCGTAATTTTGAAATTCAATTCATATAAGTGGTAAAATTTCATTTAAATTAAAAGATCGGTTTTTTTAACTACCAGTAAGTTGTTTCTCTATTCATCAAAAATTGATGTTTTTCATAAAAATACCAAAAATTCAGCCTAAGAATTATTTTATATTCTGTATTCAATAATGATGTCTATTTTTCCAAATTCAAAAAATTGAAGTGGAATTAATTAATTTTAAAACTAATTCCCATTATCAAAACAAATAGCGTGTTTTTAAGAAATAATAATAATCAAAAGATTGACACTTGTTTATGCCCCATTTCAATGTGAAATTAATTCCAATGTCAAACATTGGATTAAATGGTAAAAATATATTTTAATTTCACATTAAAACCAATTAATACGATAATCTAACCATATAAATAAATTATATTAAAAGGCACTTCTGAATTAAAATACAATATTTTTTCACTATTCATTAAAAAATAAACATTCTCAGAAAAATACCAAACAATTACCCAAAGTAATATTTGGTGTCAGCATTCTATAGAAGGATTTTATTTGGTTAGAATGTATTAAAGTGACCAAAACTATATTTAAAGAGGGTTTTCCAATAAAAGGCATTAAATTGGCCATTTAATGTAAATTATGCTTAAAATTAGATTCATTCACATTTTAAGCCTCTAAATTTTTATTGGATAAATGTAAATACATTTAACAATCATGTATAATTCTATTTTAGTTAGTTTCATTCATTCCCACCAATACAATGGCAAGGAGTTAACTAATATTTAAAATAATAATATTATATTATTAGTGTGTCACGTAAGATTCTAAAAAAACCAATTGTTGTGTATTGGGTTCGCTATCGAACATAGAAACCCTTTTAAACGAAAATTAATATTTAATTAAAAAATATTAATAAATATAAAAATATATTATTCTTCATTTACCTGGGATGTTACATCCTTCCCCCCTTTGGAAATTGCCTCCTCGCAATTTTATTCACTTATCTAATAAATGGTGATATTTATCCCTCACAGCATTTTCAGATTCCCACGTTGCCTCTTGAACCATATGGTTATTCCACAAAACATTTACCTGGTGAATTACCTTATTCCGCAACACTTTCTATCTATGGTCAAGAATCTGGACTGTTTTTTTCTACATAAGATTGATTCTCTTCCTACTAAACCACCTCTGGGCTCAGAACATTAGATGGATCTGGCATATACATTCTCAACATCGAAACATGAAAAAAATTGTGTACTTGGGATAAAAATAGAGGTAAATCCACTCTATACGCAACTGATCCATCATTCTCCAAAATTTTATAAGGACCAATGAACCTCGGACTCAACATTCCCTTCGTACCAAAACACATCACACTTTTCCATGGAGAAACTTTGAAAAGACATGATCACCTACCTCAATAGAAAGATCCTTCCTCCGTTTATCTGCATAACTTTTCTGTCTGTTCTGAGATGTTCTCATGTGCTTCTGAATAAACTGAACTTTCTCTGCCATCTCTTCTACCAATTCGGGTCCCATAAGCTTCCATTCACCTACTTCATCCCAATGATCCGGAGTTCGACAAAGCTTTCCATATAGTTCCTAAAATGGAGCCTTCTGTATACTAGAATGAAAAATTGTTATTATATGAAAATTCATCCAAAGAAATATGCTGGTCCCAGCTTCCCTAGTAATCCATTGAGCATTCACGTATCATATCTTCCAATTTCTGAATTGTTCATTCCAGCTACCCATCTAATTGAGGATGAAAAGTTGTATTAAAATTTAATTCAGTACCCAATGAATTCTGAAGGCCTTTCCAAATGTTAGAAGTGAACTTGGGATTATGATTAGATACAATGGAGAGGGGAACTCCATGAATCCTTTACTATCTCTTTAACATACAAACGAGCAAGTTGATCTTGAGACAAAGTATCTTTAATAGGAAGGAAATGAGAATATTTAGTCAATCTATCAACTATAACCTGGATTGCATTATTACCTCGAGATGTCTTTGGTAATCCCATAATGAATTCCATATATATATTTTCCAATTTCTACACTAGCACCAGTGAAGACTGAAGAAACCCTTTTGGTAACTACCGCTATACATTAACCTACGGACAAGTCAAACACTTCCCAGTAAAATCAGCAATATCTCTTTTCATTCCATCCCACCAGTAATACTTCTGATGTTATCTGTACAACTTAGTACTTCCAAGATGAACAGAAAATGGTGAACTATGAGCTTCACATAATAACTCATTCTTCAACTATGAATCACAAGGCACACATAAACTCCTTAAAAATCACAAATCACAATCATAATCAACATTAAAATCAGGAAACATACCCTTCTGAACCAACAAAACCTTTTTCTGCAACTCACTATCTTCCTTCTGAGCTTTCTTAATTCTGCCTGATAGAGATTATTTCACTAACACCTAAAACAAAATAGAAGAATTTCTTTCAACAAAAACATTTATTCCAAAATACATCAAATCAAAAACCAAAGGATCGCGTTCCAAACATAACATGGTTAATGAAGTATTACTCTTCAAAATGGTAAATAACAAGACTAAACTTTTGATGTTCTAAACAACCCATGACATCAAAAATCTTATCTAGTTCTTTAATCCACCCTTCAGCTATCACATGGTCAGATGATCCTCTAAATGATGGGGGATGTTACCTCATGAAATTCCCCACTGTTGACGTGTTCCTCTGTGGTTGATATGGCTGATCTCGTACATGGATACCACCCCCATTTATAGTCTCAGTCAACTGTGCCATCACTTCAACAAACTGTTCAATTCCGATTCCAACCATCTCAGATTGCTGATTTGGAAGGTTGTCTTCCTCCTGATGTTGTCCCAACATAGATTCCTTGTTTCCTTTGCGGAAAACCATTATGAACAAAGAAATATCTTATGTAAAGAAGCATGGTAATCTTAAAATATTATATGATATCAATACTAACATAAATTTATTTATGGATATTAATTTATCAATACCCTAACTCCTAATGTTATCTAAACCGACCTTTGATACCAACTATAAGGACCCAGCCTTAAACATTACATAATATTGAATTAAATGAATAATTCAAATTGAGGATCCTTTTCGGTTTAGAGTTTTAGATAATTAGGATATAACGATTATATCTCAAAAGATTTAAAAAAAATTAGACACTTCAACGCAGTTTCCATTTTCTTTACTAAACATGAACTCCTAAAAATAAAAGAGTCATGTCTAGTTCCATGTTTAAGATAGCATGACTTTTCCTTAGTCCTATCCTTGACCCTATTCCACATTATGTCATGTGAAAAACATTTCAAAAACATGGGATGAGCATAAAAATCTCAGTAAGGGATACACAAAGAAGGAAAGTTGATAGTTTTTTAAAATAACAAGTAAACCATTAATAGTTTAACATATGTAATACTTTTCACCTTTATGAAGTAGTAAATATACTTAACTGAATAAAATATCATTTCTTACACTTTTGTAACACAAATATTAACATAAAATCCATATAAAGTGAACATAACATATAAAGGAAACATGGGACATAAACATACTTAAATGGAATAACCAAAGGGTCGACTTCCACACATATCACTAAATGGAATAGCCATATGGCTGACTTCCATACCCAATACATTGGATGTTAAAACATAACCACCTATCCTAGTATTCACGTCACCACCCGTCATTTGGTTTATCACGTAACCACCCATAAAATGTCCAAGTACCAATATAAAATCATAACACATACAACACATATAAATGAAAGAATACATTTCCACATTTCAATCACGATATATCAACTAAATATATTGACATAAAAAACTCCATTGTCAAAACCATTTTAAATACAAAAATACATAAATGAGAATATGGTATTAATTTTCTTTTAAAAAAATTATAGCTTGTTGAGGTATCCAAAGATAAAATAATACTTGTTGCAGTAGAAAGGTCGTTTTCACCGATTACGTTAAAAGAAACATTCCTTTTTGTCGTTTAGTATAACTCTTCATAGAAAAATATTCCCTTTGAAAAATTCAATGGAGTATATACAACTTATAAAATAAAGTCGTGTATTAAAACAAAATATTCCTCAACGAATGGAGATTGAGACGAAGTCCCTTACCTCGCGTCTGACTTGACTCGATCGTTCTTCAATATCCTAAATAATAAACTAAATATGATTTCTACTTTATTAAGAACCATTTTCATGTTTATTATTCCTTTTATGTAACTTATTATCATGTTATAAACATTATGTAATCATCTATGTTAATAATGTTCATTTTGACGATATTTGGTACTTGAGTCAAAAATGAACACCTTATATTTACATGTTTTCCATGTGGTCAATAATACATTATATCCAGGTTGACATTAATGATTAAAATATCATATATATCATATATATTCAGTATATACATGTATTTATAATAATACATAGAATTTGGAGGTAAGAAATGAAATAAACTGTTCATGGAGACGGTAAGCAGTACGTACGCTTGAATACTACTTTCATTTATATTTCTTATTTTAAGGGAATTAAAACATAACGATACATAGGTATTTTATAATTACTGTACAATATCATATATAATATCTTTAACTCTATCAATTATACATCCCACATAAGGCATTGACGAGTCACATCTCCTTGAGGGGGCGGTAGTCCACACTTCCTCAAATTAGATTATAGTATTTACCCACTATGGAAACCATAATGTATTGATATAATTGGGAATTACCGAAGCATAAAGAAATCATAAACATAATATATATCATATATAAATACAGTTCCATCACAATGGCCACCATGGGATGTGGTAAGATGTAATTTAACAATCATCGTTTCGTGAGGTGTTAGTTTTCCATCCACAAAAAAATTATGCTCTTCATCCATTAGATGGAGGGGTGTATAATTGTACTTATAATACTTCTGATAAAAACATTCTAGTATATTGAGGATATTGTTTTTGTCACAATAGAAAGGAAATAAAAAGTGTTTAGGGGTTGGAGAATCAAAATAAAAGAAAACAATTTAAGAGAAACTGGTAACATTAATTTGTGTAACTCACTTTGGTTTGAACCAAAGGACTTATTAAGTTCCTTATAACTAAGTTAAGTCTTCTAAGAGAAGTATAGGGATGTATGGAGTGTAATTGGGTAGAGTTTGGACGAGAAAAATGGCTTTAGAGGTGTGAGGAATTTTTCAGATGTGGTCCCCTTTTATAACGGAGAGGAGGGGCTCTTTAGGAAAGTGTGAAAATATTATATTATAATATAATGATATTCGGTTTCTAAGGGTCCAAAAATCATTAAGGTCAAAGATAAGATGACTCATATTCTAAATAAAATCTTCCAATCAGAATTGGACATGTTTTGGATAATATATTAATCATTATAATCTTATTTATTTAAATCATTTACTAATGAGGTAAATACTGCATCATTATTGTGTCATGAATAATTTAATTTATTTGATGTCTAAAAATTATAAAAAAATACAATCATGTATTAAATATTTTTATATTTCTATATAGTATTTATAGTTAAAAATAGGACTTATATGACATCAAATAAAAATTAATTACTAAAATATTTTTGTTAATGCCAATTTTGTCTTTAGATTAAATTAATTAATCTAAAGTGTCATTATCTTTCATAAGTGGCTCCATGGGGTCCCAAAATCAACCCAAGGATGCCCATGGTCGGCCACTACTCATACAATAAGGTTATGAAAAGTCTTAAAGTAATTTGGAATTATTATAATATTCTTTTAACCATAAATTACCATATTTACTTTTAACCTCGGTAAATACAAGTCAAAAGTTACTATTCGCCAATAATTATTTTCAAATTAATGAACCACATTTTACTTATTTATAACAACCATGTATGTAGGATTTTTTAAATTGAAATCACAGAAGTTTTAAAATTTCATTTAAATGAAAAAGTTAGTTTTTTTAACTACCATTAAGTGGTTTCCCTATTTATCAAAAATTGATGTTTTTCAGAAAAATACCAAAAATTCCACCTAAAAATTATTTGATATTATGAATTCAAAATTGATGTATATTTTGAAAAATTCATAACATAGAAGTGTAATTAATTAATTTTAAAATTTATTCCCATTATCAAAACAAATAGTGTGTTTTTATGAAACAATAACTATCAAAAGATTAATAATTCTTTATGTCCAATTTCAAAGTGAAATTAATTCCAATGACGGACATTTGATTGAATGGTAAAAATATATTTTAATTTCATTTTAAAAAAAATTAAAAAGTTAATCTAACCATATAAATAAATTATATTAATAGACACTTCTGAATTAAAATACAATATTTTTCACTATTCATTAAAAAATGTACTTTATCAGAAAAATACCAAACAATTTCCCAAAGTAAAATTTTATGTCCCAATTATAAAGAAGGATTTTATATGGTCAATTTGAATGTATTAAAGAGACCAAAACTATATTTAAAGAGGGTTCTCCATTAAAAGGCGATAAATTGGCCATTTAATGTAAATTATTCTTAAAATTAGATTCATTCAAATTTTAAGCCTCTAAAATTTTATTGGATATATGTAACTACATTTAACAATCATGTATAATCCTATTGTAGTTAGTTTCGTTCATTCCTACCAATACAACAGCTAGGAGTTAAGTTCTATTTAAAATAATAATATTATATTATTAGTGTGCAACGTAAGATTCCAAAGAAACCCATTGTTGCGTATCGGGTATGCTATCGAACATAGAAACCCTTTTAAACTAAAATTAATATTTAATTCAAAATTATTAATAAATATAAAAATAAATTACTCTTAATTAACCTGGTATGTTACAAAAATAAATATAGATTCCTTAGTGGGTTAAAACCACACCTTTGGAAGGTTCAAAAAATTTGAGATGCTGGGAGTTATGATGAAGTGGTCTGATCTGCTATCAATGTATAGATACACATCGGTGAAAGGTACCATTATTATTGAGATATATAGAGAATAATAGTGTTTCATGCTGGTGGAAAAATTACAATGGATAAAAGTGCATCCAACCAACAAGGTGCGAAAAATGAGGTCTGATAAATCATAGGAATTTCCACAAATGGATGATTAACTGCTTCATATATGATAGAGAAGGCTACCAAGCTCCTGAATAATGAAGAGGCGAGGTGAATTTGGCCAATGTAATGGATGGATGTAGAGAACAACCCATTATTCAGAGCATCAATTATAGGGAAGAAGGACACAGAGAAAGATAGTGCGTTGAACCCGGAGTCCTTGAGGGAAATCACTGTCAGCCGCCAATAATGAAATAGGAGAAAGGGAATGATTATTCCATCATTAATAAATAAGTTGATCAAGATAACAAATTCCTACATATTTCAGGTCCAATTTAATCAACAATAAAAAAAATTCCCATTTCAATCTAGTTTTACGCATGCCATTATATCCTCCAGGTTTTCTAGAACTATTGAATAGAATTCTCGATACATTAAAGTATAGGTATCTTTAAAAACACATGATATTGTGGTAATTGAAACCATAGTGTTAGAATCCTCTCATATTGAAGTTTGTCAAAAATTATTCTTCTAGTGAATATTGTAATACCTCTCGTATTTAATTTGATTCTATTTTGGGAATTACGTGGATCATTTTATATAGTAAAAACAATAATTTCTGGGAAATGGAAATTATTTTCATATTCTAAAACATCCCTTTATCATTTAAAAATGGATGGAAGAACATTAATGTACTTTTGAAGACATCTCAATGTTGTTTGTGTTGATGTCATGTGAAGAACTATACCTCAGTCAAATGGTTGAGTCAAAGGAAGATATCATCACAGAGTAAATTCCCATTTCAGAGAATACATTTATATATTTCATGAGGTGTTAACAAGACTTCCCCAATGTATTTAGGTTCAGTTCTACATAGAATATATTCCCGATTAAAATTATATATCAAAATGACCCTAAATTATATCCCCTATCAAACTGGAGGAGTTAATGAAGAATCTATAAAAATCATTTGAATAAACGCTTCATATTTCCTAGTACATCACCGTGCAGTGAGCTATTACTCTTTGTGAAGAAGTATGGATCAATGTGGATATGTATCATTTATAAGATCTCAATACGATGAACATAAAAAAGTTTATTATTTCAATGACTAACTGATTTTTTATCAACTACAAGGAGATATTTTCTTTTCAAAGGTGCATCTTCACTTTGGTTTTCATCAATTAAAGGTGAATAAGGATGATATTCTGAAGACTTCATAATTTTCAAGGAATAGGCATTTTGAGTTCCTTGTGTTGTCTTTATGGACTTAATAATACCCCAAAAATCATCATATATTTAATGAATATATTATTTAGATACTACCATGCACAATTTGTGGGAGTGTTTATCAGTGTTATTGTCATCTTATTCAAGAGAAAGGAGGAAAATTAATAACATCTAAGGATTATGATGGAATCATTAATGAAGGATAAAATTGTATTCCTTGTTTAGAAACTATGAATTTTGGTTGTATCAATTATAATTCTTGGGAAACATTATCCAATGTGAGGGAAAATCTAAAGACCCTTGATATGGTATTTCAGGAATGGCCTAGACCCACTATTGTCATAAAATTAGATATTTTTGTTAGATTAGCTTGATACTAATGGAGTTTTTGATGAATTTATCAAGATGTTCTAAAACTCTATCTATGTTGATAGGAAATGGGAAAATGTATTTATATTTGGAAGAATGTGAGGAAATATATAAGGAGATAAACAATAATCAAATCACTACACCTGTACTCACACAACTGAAAATTGGATATGGTTTTTTAAAATATGGTGATGGTTAAATGAAAGGTTTGTGTTTTGTACTCGTGAATAATGACAATCTGATATACTACACCTAATTTTAGTTGAAGATTCATTATAAGAACCACCAGTAAAATTGTCATCATCTTGAAGCTGTGATTTTTACCTATAAAATATGGTGGCATAATCTGTATAGTGAAAAGTGTGCCATATATAATGATAACAAGTGTCTAACGTATATTTTCATATAGAAGGAGTCCAAAATGTTTCATGTAATATTTTTTGAACTTATCATTGGATATAATTACTATATTGTCTAAAAAACAATAAAGAAGTAGAAGGTGATTCATTCTATACATAGAAAAGAACCTCATACATTTTCTATGATGTGAATTAAGAAATACCCAATCATACATGGTATACAGATGATGGATTTGTAAGTCATAGTAGGAGGGTATACATCATACATAACCCAATTGATTTCCCAAACATCTATCCAAGTGATGATCAAGGAGGAACAATGGAATGATTTGGAGCTTCAAAATATGGTGAAAGATGTAAAGGAAGATATACTACATGAGTTCCACATAGATGAGGATAATTTCATCCATTTTTTAATTTCACTTTTTGTGTCTTAGTCACCTAAGATAAATAATGATCAATTGTATAATTCACAAACATAATCATCCTCTATGTGTCCCAAAATTACAAAGATGTATAGTGATCATTGATATATATTTTTTATCAGAAAACATAGAGGAAATTGTGGAGTATATATCTAGATGTTTGGTATTATAGAATGATAAGGAAGAGAAATAGAAGTACAAATTTATTATGAAACCATTTCCTATACCCATGTGGAAATGGTAGAATTTAACTATGTACATTGTTAATGGTCTACAAAATACATCAAAATTAATCAATTCAATATGGGTTGTGGTGTATCGACTCACCATGTATATCCACTTTATCATTATTTAGGAATATTTATTTCATTAATTACATTCAATGATATATGTGAATGAAATGTCGAAGATGCTTGGGGTTCCACTTTTGATAATCCATTATCATGTTCCAAGGTTCAAATATATATTATGGATAATTATTCAATATTATTGGAGTATTAAATTGAATTTATACACGACCCACCACCCTCAAATAGATATCCTATCAGAATAGACTATTCTAATGTTCAAGGAAACTTTGAGATCCTTTTTAATGGAATTCATAGGATGGTGGGATCATTATATCCCATTGATTGATCTATCATATTAAAACATCTTCCACTTGAGTATTTGTACGGATCCATTTGAAGATCTCTATGAGTCTCAGTGTAAAAATTGTCATTTTTTATGATGACGGTGAATGATAGCTAGATGGACATGGTGTTGGGAAATAGATGATGTAGAATGTTCAAGCCATACAAAAAATATCCTTATTTATCAGAGTTTTAATAATGGTTAGGAAAACAACTGTTAATGGGATTTGTAGTTTCAACTTGGGAAAAAATTATTCCATCAAATATCACCATGGAAGATTTTTATTTAGTTTGGAATGAAAGGGAAGTATAGACCAAGCTACATAGGAATATTTTAGATCCTAGATTGTATAGGAACAATGCCCTCTTAACATACACATCAAAAAAAACATGGCTCATCTTCCTAACATGTTCCTTTCATCTATCCTGAGGATGTAAATACTTGACCCCTCCATTGTACTAAATATAGAGGAGGCATAACATGATGATGAAATCTCATTTAAATAGTTTCCAGTGGAAATCATGGAACATAGGCAAAAATTTCTATATATGACTCACGTTTTCAATTTTTTATAGAGGAACTATAATAATAGAGAGGAAACATCAAAATTGGGTGAATCTTTGAAGGATAAATCCCCCCACATTTTTCATCATGGTATGTAAAATGATATATTGATGGGGAAATTTCAAGTGAGAAATTTCCAAAGGGGTAAGAATTTAATGAAGAAGAATTTTATCTTCGAAATTTTCCTTATAATAATTATGTTAAATAGTATAAAAAACATATATCACTTAGAGACCCCAATTAAGAAATAATTCTCATAAATAATAAATCAAATAAGTTTGATTTCTATAAATTATGGAAACTATACCAATAAAATAGTAAATTGACCATTTGAGTAGTATTATATAAATTAGGAATATTAATCCGTTTAAAATAATTGAATCCCCACATAAGTATAAATAAAACTCATGCATCTTATAAATGATAATATGATATTTTTATATCAAAGTGTAAGAAATTAATTTTTTTAAAATTATAAATTATGTGTTGTTATATTTTATAAAATGTAATGTTTTATTTAAAATTTTATATATAACTAACATATATATAACAAACATTATTTTTAAAAAATATATTGATAAATTTATATAATTTTTTATTGTTATAATAAAATTTAATGATAAAATCATTAATTTTTCAAAGTGTTATAAAATTGATTATTATATAAAAAATTGTATTTTTCATATAAATGTTTATTTTATAAAAAAATTAAATTTATAATATTTAGAAAATAATTTTCATTTAATTATTACCATTATTTAAATAATAACATCAAATATGTTTTAGGGTTCATATTTAGGATTTTTTTGAAAAATTTAATTTTTTGGAAAATATTGAAATACCGTAATTTATAGAATTTAACCAATAAATTAATTTTTTAGTCATGGATATGACATGGATGATGTATGTGGCCATTATATTGAAATAATATTCCATTTTTAGTACATTTATTCTAAATAATAAACATTATTGATATTCTTGAGCTAGAATAATAGACTAATTAATAATATAATTGTCACACACATCACTCCTCACCTATAAATACCTCCCCTCGCCACATCTTCCCCTCGCACCTCCATAGCCATGTTGATTGAATAAATTATGAAAATGTAACATCTTAAATATCTTCCCTACATCCATGATATTATGTTCTCAAAAAATGAAAACCCATTTGCCTTAAATACATTCTTGAGGAGAAGATATCCAAGAGGTAGTATCATAGTTATTTAACATTAATTTTCTTTTCTTTTATTATGATATCCTGACATCCCATATCCAAAGTGGAATAATAATTCCATTATTAAATATATAAAATATTTTTTTATTTTAATGTAATATTCATCATCTAACCCATACTCTTCTCCATATATTCTTAAAGTTTAAACACAGTTTGTGATGTGCTAATTTTCTGCTTTCATGGATGATGAGTTTTCGATATACATTACATTATTCATATATTGTCAGAAATCAAATATAATTGATAAAATATATTGTAAAATTTATGTTATGAAATTTTTATTTTTTTTAATTAATATATATACATAATATTGAATAATAAAACAAAACAAGTTTGTGATGATTGAAAAACCTCCAAAATAATCTTAATTTTGATAATTAATGTTTTTTCTAATTAATCAACCTCATATCATAAAAAATTATATATATGACCATTTAAAAATTTTTATTTTTATTATTAACATATATCCTAAATTAATTATAATTATACTAATTTTACTTGAATATTTGTACTTATATACAAGTTAAACGATTATGAAAACTGTCAAAATAGACATCCACATAACAAACTAAATTGAAATCTATAACCCATAAAAAGGATGAAAATATGAATTAAAAATAATAATAAATAATATAAATTAATATGAATTTATAATTTATTTAATTAATGAAACTAATTCTGTCATTCATTACATTAAGTACAATTGAAAGAAGCATTCATACATAAGATTAGTGAATTCTCAAACCCAACTATATTTATTTGTGTTTTTCCTATTTCACACTAAATTACAAAATGTATATTCCTTAAATATTTTGTATATATCATTTAATTAATATTTCCATTTCTTTTTTTTGGGATAAAAATATTACCATTCATGGTTTTATTTGAAATATAATGATATTCCAAAAGTACAATTTTTCAAAACACATCCTGATTCCACTTGAGTTATTTCATATTTTCATTAGTGTAATGATTTATCATAAAGTATCTTACATTCCATTTTTTGGAAACCACTAATTATATGCATGATTTAATTATTAATTAAATCCTTATGAAACCCATTCCTTCCAATGGGATCTTTTATGTTTATTATTTTTATATGTTCTGCATGGAATGAATGATTATGTAAATTATATGATATGGTGGGTCGCCCCAGAGTTATATTTCCATTAAATGAATTGTTTAATGATATTTATCACATGAGATAATGTTTTATATTCCTTAATATGAAGTTATAATTTATCACAATTCTAAAATTATTATTATGCCCCTATGTTATGTGTGAACATGATGCAAGCTATGTTCACAGATCTGTATTTTATTTTACAACAATTAAAAGTTGTTTCAATTTTATGCATTGTTGGATTTAATTTTTTTATCTATTGTTCCATACCATGATTTTTATGATGATCATATTCTAATTTAATGATGATTATTATGATCCTCACCCATTTTTTATCGATTAATTTCTCAATTGTTCCTTTTACAATGATTTTAGATCACCCATTTATTTGACATATATCTTTAGGTAACAACACATACTCTAGAAAATGTGAGTTTAAAAAGATAAATAAAGAGATTTTAAATTGATTTCTACATTTTATTATTATTAGGATATTAATTTTTTAATTTTCCCAAAACTGTAATCTTTTATATCCATGTTATGTTAGACTATTATTATCATTCTCTTCAAAACAATATAATATTTATGTAATAAAAAGTTGGTTCAGTATAAAAATCTATTATCATGATATTTACATAGAATGTATCCCATTTACACATCCTTAAAGCTATAGGGATCAAAAATACTGAAACCATGTAACATTTCTTATAAATAAGTGTCCATTTTACATTACATGGTTTTCCTCATGTATAGGGCGTGTACACCCTTTACACTATATACCAAGTTCAAAACATCTTCCATATAGAGAATACTAATTGACCATTCCCTATAATTCGTGTGTATTTCTCTTGAAGACTACACAAACACTATTTTGTAGAAGAAAATCCTGAACCATCTCTTACATTCTCAAAAATCAGGGAGAACCCCACAAAACAGTTAACAAATTATACATGGACTCCATTAATTTTATAAAAATATAAATCAAATAATATTAGGTCATATTTCTAAGAAAATTATCCCCTTCCCCTGGAGTCGGAAGATGCATCTAATTATAGAGGTAAATAAGTAAATATGATGAAAATTCCTGGATGTGACTAAAGAGATATTACCAACTCCCCACCATAAGAATTTTTTTCTCCATGAAGTCATTTTGTAGAATGAATTCTATTAAATAGGGTAGGCCACTTCTCCCTCATCAATGAATCGATCTCCCATGTTTCATGAGAAATAGATTCATTCTGCTATAAAAATATATCTAATAGAATCAACTTCCCTTTGAATAACATTAAGTTGAGAGTCAATTACCTCTAATATCTTCTCCAAAATAAAAACACATGTATCTAACTCAATATATTACCAAATTAGAATGTGAGAGGGATCGTGAGGGTATTTCTTAAGATGTGAGATGTGGAAAACACTATGAATTCCTTTCACCAGAACAAAAAATTCCAAATGATAAGCAACATGTCTGAGGCTCAAATTACCCAATATATCTTCAATATAACTTTCACTATTATCCAAGACCGTGATGACACAATAATGGTGAATCATTTATGAAATCCTCATACTATAAGATGATCTCCACAAAAAAAGTCATTGATTTGCATTTGAAATCTATCAACTCTAATTATTAATCAGATGATGACATATATAATGAAAACATGAAGATGTATCTTGGACCAAAATATGCCCCCTAATGAATCTTGAGCCACATATTCCCAAAAAAAGATTTTATCTTCATTGGTGACCATGAAAATATTCAAAATAATCCATTTAACTGTTAACTCTTAGATATTATTATAATAAAACTCAACTGGTCCTAGAAAAATGTCCCACAATCACCAAAAATCCAATACAAAAAAATGGATAATATCCTTCAATATTTTAATAGAACACCCCATCCAACCGTCTATCTATATATCATAAGTTGTACTAAACCAGAAAATAGTCACAATCACCTCTTAGAGACTCCTCCATAACATCTATGTAAAAAAGAATCCATATTTGAAACAATAAAAAAAGGAAACCCATCAAAAATCATAATTTCTTATAGAGAAACCCAACCAATACCATCAAATTTAGTGGTGTCCCTAATCCAAATTAATGTCGGTGACTTTATCAACTGATCAATCACCACATATATATAATTCTATCTTTAGGTATTCCATGTAAATTCAAAAGAAACCATTTATACCTCATCACATTTCCATACTAGCACTAGAAGAGGTCGAATAAAACCATAAGGTTTTTTATATAGGTCATTTATCTATTAGAATCTGTAACAATGGGTATAAAATAATAAATGTCTTCACATTCATCCACTTGAATCACCCTCCCATGTAGTAATAGATCATCATTGTTTGTGGATGAATATCCATTGATAAACTAGGTAAAAAAACCGATCACATCATAGATGCATGGATGAAAAACTGATCTCCAAAACTGAGAAAACCATCCAATGATATATAGAAATAAGAAATGTTATCCCGACCATATTGCGTTTCAGGAATTAAACTAAACTTGTTGTCCTACAGCTGACTTTAATGAATAAACTCAAGGTGAGATGACGATAATAAACCACCTACCAGAAATATAACTATTACATCCTTATAACAATCTACATGAAATTAAAAAAAATTGAATTAGGTTAAACTTTTCATTTTGATTCCAATACATCTTTTAATTGAACTATCATAATAAGATTATTTTCAAAAACATCCACCTTCCACTCGGTGAATGGGATATTGATGTCAAACATTAAATGGTATTCCACCCACTTCCTCTATCAATGATTCATGTATTACTTAGAAAAAATATTTCTCAAACTTTTATTATCTGAAAGGACTGGGAAAATTTCCCCAAAAAGAAAATGTCTCCAACACTATTCCACATGCGTAACTATAGAAATAATTAAATAATGAGTTGGGTAATTCTTCTCATGTGGTCAATGATTATGAGAGACATAAGATATGACATAGTCATCCTACATGATAAAAACCCCAAAAAGTCGATGAATCCTATAAAAATAACAGAATAGGATTTGATTTCATAATACATTTCGACTGGTCGAATGAATACAAAAACATTAAATTTCATGAAAATTTCCCCACATTCATTTTAACAGTAATCAAATTTGACTCTATATTAGAAAAATACATAATGAATAATTGATATTATCCATCATGAACATGGTATCTCCAAATCTCAAAAGAAAATCCTTACTTCTTACCAGGAAGAGACAACCTTTACCTTCTTACGATCAACAATCAAGCCATAACTAGAAACCAAGATCCCCCAAAACATCATATTGTGAATCTCTAAAGATAATTTTAAAATTTTTCCACACAAATGGTGAAGAATAATGATTTAAAATACTAAAATGTGAGTGTTCTCATATCCATGCTCAGGTCAAGAATAGATCAATTTACCATCCACCAATACTACCATAAAATTGTTGAGATACAGAAAGAATATCTAATTCATTAAATCCTTGAAAATTTTCTGAGTGATAGTCCATAAAAATTGATCCACAATATATTCATAATGGTATTTCTTTATGTAGAAATTCTTCTTATGTATATCAATCTCCCAAAATAGGATCTGATTATAACTCGACCGATGGTCTATATTCAAAAACCACATTCCCAAATATAACTAATCAATCTAATCTTCCAAAAAAGGAAAATGATACACGGTCATGACCATTATCTAGTTTAAATTACAAAAACACACACAATATATATGTGAATTTTCAACCTTCTTTTAAAATAGTATTATTGTCTCCCAATGATAACTAATTTGGAGGACAAAAAACCTTTCCCATATATCATATAATTAAATCTTTTTCTATTTTATCTTCACTGGTTCAATAATATAATAAGGTATCAATATTGGCTTCAAACCTATAAAAAATAATTATTAAACTCTACATACCTATCTATCGGAATCCATGAGAAACAATTTGTGAAAATTCTATGAAAACACCAAAAAATAGGGAAATTTTGAACAATAGTACACATGTAATCAGGAAAACATCTATTGTAGAAAAAACAATTAAACTCTAAGAAATGATGTTTTACTTGACCAAAACATAGATTCTACTCAAACTAAAACACATGTGATCTCCCTTCATCAAAATTAAATAATATATTGAGATGATAACAATAAACCTCAGTAGGATGAGTAATAAGATATTCCATCCCATTGATGACATCAGAAATATCTAGTTCCAGCCCAAGAAAATCTAAAAAAATAGTCATTATCTATCAATACAACAGAAGTACCCAAAATAACCTACTTGATACTCTTACCTACAGTATTTTCTATATCTATAAAAAATTACATAATATATTTTTTATGGATATGAATATAAAAAATTGATAGATAAGATTGAGGGGGAATCACCAATATAAAATAATTAAATATCTTTAGAATATTACATAAAGATATAATCTATCACATTCACGAGACCCACATAAATATATACTAGAAAAATCTTCTATTACTATAATTTACTTCACTCATGAGGCATATGGTTGGAGCTCTATATTCATTTATGCATTTAATGGAACCACATTGTCCTTTGGAGTCGATGTTCCCAGAAAGCTTCGAGGTGTATAAATAGCATGAGAAAATTGATATACATTACCATAACATCCTAAATTGTTACACATATTTAATGGTGATGCAAAATAAGACAAATTGTACTTTACCATGAAACACTAATATCATGTCAAAGGCACACCACATGCTACAACTAATGGTTCTGATGAGTATTTCTTTTTAGAACCACCTCTATTACTCTTACAATGATCCTACCAAATCATCTTTTTCCCTAGACACCCATTCATGCTACCACAAGGTGAGTAAAAAGGGGAATAATATCCAAATTTTCCAAATCATATTAATTTTTGGAATAATATCCATATCCAATATCTCTTTATTGGTCAAAATCTATAATAAAAATAACTATGACCATATATCTAGTTGAAACTATTTATGCAATTATGAGATTTTATCTAGATATTCATAAAAACATCTAGTTCAAAATAATCCATCTTAACTAAATGATGGAAGAATTAAAACAACAAATTATCTCCCTATTATAAACAGATGAACCCTGGAAACATATCCATCATCAACGACTCCGGATAAACTTCTTGAAAAAGGGAATCAAGAAACCCTTTCAATCCAAGACCATGTTCCTATATGCCAATACCGTAAAATTTAATGAACACATTTTGGTACCCTTATTTCAGAAAAATTAACACATTAACATTACACTCTCAGGTTTATCAACGGATTTGATTATCTGATTAATGTTTTCATGTCATTCCTCTACTTCTTAAGGTTCATTCATACCTATAAAAGATGGTGGCTATGAATAGAATAAATAGTGTAATAGATCATTGTCTCCAATAGATCAAGGGATTAGCTCAACAACTATGCTCTACAGATGAAATAAATTATTATCCCATTAATGAACTACCATCTTGATGACACTGACAATTTTATGATGCATCATATGATTCCCTTGGGGTCCACCAACAAAAATTTCTTAGGTAATGGCAGAACAAGACTCTGAGGCATAACGATGCACACCATAAAAATAAATTATACAATAGAGAACAATAATATAAAACATGAACAAACATATGAAAATAATGATATTAACATCTATATTGAAAAATTGGAGACACCTACCCTAATATCTTATGTTGACATGAGTCCTTTCATGAAAAGGGATTGTAAGTCACTCACAACAATATACCTATCAAGTACCAAAAATCATATCTCTATTTTACCAAAATACCAAGGCAATTACTAATGAAGAGAGACATCATATGATACTAATTCCTATTGAAATGACTAAACCCCTCTCAAACAGGTTCCCAATCTGATCTACCAATTACTATAAGGGACTTCTTTATCTATACGGGCTGGGGACTACATCCCAATCAAAAAATGGATTGAGGGAATAATTTATACCAATATGGAGCAAAAACATGATATATATAAAAATGGATATAATGATAAAGTTTAAGAAACCATGAATATATTTATTTTTTAACATAACGAGAAATAAAAAATTTATACAATTGAAAAAAGAAGAAAATAATCACCAAGTGGAAAGTCTGACTATAAAGGACAAGAAAACAAAATTATTACACAAAAATCATCATGTTATAATGTGGGAAAACTGCCCCCATATAACCCCCATATATTAAAAACATAGCTAACATAAAACATCCCCACCTCACAATGATGCATTACCTTTCCCTATATAAAATGTTATATTTATGACTACGCACTATCAACGGGGTATGATGGAGGTGAGATAACAGTATCAGTTGGGTCTCACCCAAGTGATCTATAATTAGTATGTAAAAAAATCTAGTAATGATCATATTTAAATAAAATAATTCATGATAATATAAAAAATAGTTATTAAATACAATCCATGGTAAAATAATTTTATTTAGTTTTTTTACATTTACAATGAAACAGGTAAATGAGTTTCAATGCATTTCATTTTAGTATATCAAAAAATATATATCATGTCTGAAATCTTTTATTAAATAACTTATGAAATAAATCGTATTAAAAATAAAAAATACAATCCAAAAATCCAAAATAGCCCAGAAGAATCACATATAACATATATCATGGGATAAAACTAGGAAATGATAACTAAAAAACTTGTACCTAAAATAGAAAATCACAAAAACAACATTCCTCTAGAAATTACCATCGAGCCTACAATGAATAGGAACACCTAAAAAAGAGAAAACCCAAATAGTTATAACATTCCCCAAGAAAAATAGGACTACCAAGAAGTAGAGAACCCCATCAAGAAACCCACAAAAAGTGGATGTGACCTATTACTATAAAAACCACCTAAGAAACTGAGGATCCCGCCTTATCTTTTTTTAAAAAAAATCAATAATACTTTTTCCTCAAATCATCCATTGATAATAATTCCACAAAGCCATTTCACAATGCATTGTAAACCATTTTAATTTACTAAAACCCCTAGTAATCACATATTTTATAAAAACTGAGTTCTATAAAGATACCAAACAGTTCAATTATATCATGAAACATGATTTGATAAATAAATTTATCAAAATAACGAGAAATTTTTTACACCAACAAAGTAATAATATAGATCAACCTATTTCAAAACTCAGGTGGCACATGTTCGATGTGTAATCAATCACATGAAAGAAACAAAATGACACTATACGCCCAAAAATAAATTTACACATCACCGAATTGATACAATTTAGCAGGGTCGATATAGATGTGGAAAAAGACACATACACCAAGAACACAGACACAACACATTACATATTACATGGAAATAGTCCCTAAAACAAGAACATTTATTGGATATAGAGATAATAAAAAATAAAGATCAATATGGGGTAATAGGTTTTATTAAAAAAATTAAATTTTTCAACCATGATCAATGAAATATATAAGCGCGAAGGAATACTCACATAGAGAGATGAAATATGAGTATAATGTTGATCAATCATAGAGAAAATCAATAATGATCAAATGAAGGCTCCCAATATCATTTCAAGAGAGATCTATGTCAAGAATAGATAGATCTATAGAATAATGAAATTAAAATAAACTAATGGGGCTCCAAAAAATCCATGCTTATGACATTTATATACATTATATCCCGTTTACATGGCGTATAACCCATATGGATCAAATGAAATAAAAAACATATCGACAATTATTAAAAATTTCTCTTTTAACATTTTATAGTGTGTATGATATACTTGGAATGTTCTATATTCAAGCTATATTCGATGTTCATAGAATTTACCCATATGAGATTACAGATCAAGTATTCCCATTATAAGGCATGTATTTATCTGGCATACTAAATATTAACATTTTAAAGTAGAATATCCCAAACCACCTTGGGTGTTCTCTAAACTCGAGTAGAAACCTAAATGTACAGTAAAAAATTTCTACCCAGACTAAATTAATTCAATAAATAATATATTGTAACACCCCAAACTTCCACAGTACGCTTCCCTTTTAATAATACAGTAGCGTGTGTTGTACGCAACTTCGACTTCTAACACACACACCAAAACCAATCAAACTAGCCGTTATGAATATTAATTCCCACTATTTGAAATTTTATAAATTTTATCTTTCAAAATGGACTTCATTTTTGGATTCGGAATATCGAAATTATCCTTGGGTGAAATTTTGGTATTTTTCTGAAAACATTCAATTTTTGATGCATAGTGAAAAAACACTAAGATATAGTTTAAAACCAAATTTTTATTTAAATAATTATTTATTTTATATAAAATTATTTAAGTTAAAAATAGATACATAATACCTATATATGTTCAATGTAATTAATTGTAGTTAGTTTAGAATAATTTTATATATATAAAAAGTTTACTGAACTTTTCACCGTCTTTTATCCACCTCCTAGGAGAATTTGGAAATTCACATAAAAATTAATTTTATAGCTTCTGTGAGATGAATTTCTAAAATCCGAGTGACACGGTTAATATCAAGGTGTAAAATGTGGTTCAATGAGATGAAAATAATTTTTGGTGAATAGTAACATTTTACTTTTATTTGCCACGGTTAAAAGTAAATATGGTAATTAAGGGTAAAAATGAAATTAATATTACCCTAACACATGTAATAATTCTATTGGACATGTTTATATAGACCAAAAACAACCTTAGGAATAAAATATTATTATTTAGGTCCACTTGGATTAGATTAGGACATTTATTATTATTTAATTCATAGAAGAGTTAAAAGAGTTAAAATCAATGTTTATTTTCTAAAAAAATTTCAATATTGGGTTATACATAAGATAAATTCTATTTTAAATATTCATTAGAAAGATAAAAAGATTTCCTACATAATGGTTTTTTATTTATAATATTTAGAAATTAAATAATTTAATTTATTTATGACACAATGGTGATGCAGTAATTACATAATTAATGAAATATTAAAATAATTGATATTATAAATGTCAAATTAAATGTAATTTGATATATCAATATAAAGAATTTAATATATTCACTGAATTTAATCATCATTCCTTTTAATATTTCATAAAATAAGTTTGATAGTAATTACATAACATTTAAATATTTTATATGACATATAAACTTCTCATCATTTGTATGATTCTCATTCTATGAATAGAACATAAGAAAGTGGATCAATTACAAATATATGAAATGTAAAAAATTAATTTTGTGTTTATTTCTCAGGCTAATAGAAAACACTAATCTTCAATAGAAAACACCAAACGATACATAGTTTTCATTGAAATTTATGAGAACCTGCAAACCATTTAAAAATATTTATATCAAGGATCCATTAATTCAAACAAACATACATCCCCATAAATTGGATTATTTTCCCCAAAAAATTCCCTCAATCATCAGGAGCCCCAACACGAACCCAAATAAAGAGGAATATGAAATCATAAAAGATAAATAACGAAATTTAAGTAATAGAGTGTTTGATTTATTCACAATTACTATAAATAAAAACTCATTTATATCATTATATTTTTGGTAAACAAAGGTTCTTCATTTGACATTTATGTTGGAATTAAAACCTCATACACATTTCCACATTCCCATTAGATCGTACAATGAAATATTCTTCTATTATTTTAACTAATGATTGGAAAATATTTCACTGAGAATCATTATTAGTAGCATAAATATTATTAGCAATAAAATCAAATCCTAGGAATGTTGTTTCCAATTTAAATAAGCATTCATTTTATTTATCCTCTTATAATATGAAGCTATTTTCCCTATAGGAATATGTCATTTCTAGTTTAGGATACTTTTCCAAAATTATCGTAGTTTAACATCAATTCATATCTTTGTGGAAATTTTCATATTATTTCAAATAATGAATTTTCAATTTGACAAGAAATTCAAGAAACTTTTATTTTTGTGCAATCTTCTCATATTTAACCAATTTCAATTATTCTTCCCACAAAATATTAATTTCCCGAAAATTATCTTCATGCATTTTATTTTCCTCCATTAAATAAATATTTTTCTCTTTGATTCTATTTTTATTATCCACTATCATTGATTATCTGTCAATTTTATAGGGTTTTCATTTTACCACCAATGCATTTATCACTTCAATAATTATTTTATCACTAAAATTCTTCTCACCAATATCACATTGTAATTTATTTTCAATGACAATTAATCATTAATAAAAATAATTTCTATTAACATCATTTGGTTCTTACGTCACTCTTAATATATCTACCATGTATTTTTCTTTTTAGCTTATAATTAATTACTATAATGTTTTTTTAAGAGATTCATCATCTTTATGAATTATCTCATTAAATACAATTTTTTAATTTGAATTGAAAAAATAATTTCTTTCCAACTCTTCTTAAAATTTGACATTATACAAATTGAGAAGTAATATAATTTCATTTTGGGAATCCATAATTTTCCCTGAGATGTTTTCATCATTGAAAAATTTTATTTATATAAATATCAATATTATCATAATTTTTTTCATGTTGTTATTTTCCATTATATAGTCCCCTTATAAATAAAAAAAATATTATCGAAAAACTCAATATGAACATTGTTTAGATAAATTTTGAATTTGGCATAAAAATAACAGAGTGATTCAGTAAACATTTACTAATCAATTAATTCACTAGATTCATCTATAAGATCATTTTAATTATATTTCTAGATATCAATGATTATAATTATTTTTATTACATTCAATTTTTTATATATCCTCTTTCTTCTTAAAACTCATTCCCTACTCCATTGAAACATTCATCTGTGATTTCTTCATGTTTTCATCATAAACTATTTTTTCTGGAACTAATAGACATCGGTACTAAATATTCAATCTAATAAGACTAGTAAAATTATTAAAAATAAAACTTCTAAATCATATAAATATTATAAAAATAAATTAGAAAATAAGTTATATCATATTAGAGCTTAAAAAGATATTTTGATACCAACTAAAATTCACAATGGAGTATATATATGATATGATTTTGGTTGTGAATCAGTGTAAAAAAATTATTACATTTTTTCTTAAACTATTTAGCCATTTTTCTATTCGAATATTTTAAAAAATTATAAGTAATCATTCATTAATATTAATAGCCACAATAATACCACATTCGAGATAGTAACTAAATGAAAAAAATATGATATTTTTTTACAGTTCTCCAAAAGTGATTATGTTTAAATCCTTGTTGTATTCAGGATCACATGAGAAATTTATTCTCTATTAGAAAAGCAGTTTTCATTTAAATGATTATTAGTTAGGAATCATCATGAAATAATGATGAGTAGGTATAAATCTATTCCAAAATTCTATTGTAATTCCCCCAGTGTTCTTAATATTGGAATCCCACTTGGTCTCTTTATACTAGATTCCATCATGTGTTATTAATACTGAAATCCTACTAGTTTTCATGAAAATAAAAACAATCAAAATGAGAATGACCACAAAAATTACAAGAAACCAATGCATTAAAATACCGATCTACCACATTAATCCACTAATATAATCTAAATTTTTAGTTTCTCAATTTTATTGAATATACTCAAACCCTTATTAATATTGACAAAAACAAACAATATCCTAGTCATATTATCCCTCTTAGGAATGATTTTAAATAATGAAATCTTATTCATATCTCTATTATTGAAGAATAATAAACTAAATATTCCCCAACACATTAATGGTTCTCTTCTTCCTCAAATATCTTAATAAATGGAAGTTAAAACATCAAAATTTAACCAAAAAATTTATCATGACATTATTTCTCACACTCTTTTTACCATTTAGATTCCTTATAATGTATCAAAATAATTTTAGTACTAGAATTATTAATTACTAAAGACTACAAGTTAGAAACATCAAACATACAGAACTGACATATAATATCTTTCTATTTAGTTTGGATTTTTTTGAATTAATATTAATTGGTTATTTTCTTTCATAAATACTCATACACTTAAAATACATGGTTCAACATTACACCACATAAAAATATATTAATATTATTTTGTCACATAATATTCGTGGTTCATAAATGACAATCTATATTGACACATATACAACAAAAACCCTTAATGAAGTGATTTTTTATTATTCACACAACACACTAGTTCTCTTAACCATCTCCCTTCATGTAACTATTTATGTGAAAACATTACTCAGGTCTCTTAATTCATGGAAGAATATCACTCCACATGTACATTAAATATGATATTAGTTTGCATGGTTACATTATTTCTTCACATAATAGTGTTTATTAGAAGAATAATTCTTCTATTATGGTTGTTATAGTAATAAAAATAAATCTTATTGTATACAAACCTAAAGTAATGATTAAATAACTATAAAAACATCACATAAACACTCATTCATGAGTGAAAACACGTTAATTGGTCCTTATGTTTCTTTTCAAAGAGGGTCACATAACTATTCAGGAGAAAATCTAAGTTAATATCTTATATTTATCAATATCTATCCTTCTAAATATCTCTCCCACTATTGGATATGAGGAGTGAATATTTTATAAAACAAATTATGTGGGTCGGATGGTATTTTTTGATCCTTCACATCTACATAATCCATTACCTAAACCAAAATACCCATCGACCGTCTCTTGTATAGGAAATTCCATAGAATATATGGAATATATATATATCATAAAAAATACATTCCATTTAATGATATTTCATATGCTACACTTTATGAAAACACTATATATCCACCATTTTCATGCGCCGAAAAATTTCATAAATAACAACTCCCATGATAGTTGCATTCAAAAATATCATTACTATTTTTAGAAAAGAACAAATCAGGGAAATTTGTTTTGAATCTAGAAAAACAAAAACTCTCAAAAAATCCAATCTATGTTAATTATGAGATCATTTTGATCACTAAATATTCATCCCTGATCATAGATACATGTGTAACCCTCAGATGTGGCTTGACCCTAAGGATATTGTTATCCTCTTTTAGATTTCCATTTAAAAAAGATTGGAGAGACCATGATTTAAATATAACTCCTTTATAAGATATAAAAGTCAACAAATATTTTATCCCACATCGATTAATCATATGTTCTTCCAATACATAATTAAAAATCATCACCAATTGGCAAAATAGTTGTGAATAATCTAGTTTTCTATATAGACCATTATAATGTCACAACATTATGTGGCCTCTTTCTCATAAAAAAACAATTGCATTCAAACAAAAAAATTCTATAAAAGAACAAAATACCTTTTTATATCTCTAGTTTCTATCTCCCATTTGTTGTAGGGGTATCCTCATATATGTGAAGGATTGAACAGTTTCATTATCTTGAATCTTTTTTTTCGAACATATAGATTATTTCTCTAACTAAAATATTTCCAATGGAGAAAAAATTAATAATTACAGTACCTATTATCATCTACTATTCAATTTTTTAAACATATAATTTAGTCATTTATTACAAAGAAATTTATGTATATATAATTCCCTCTTCTAACATTTCCTCAATTATAATGATGATTGATTAACAACATCATCAAATGATCCTGTTAAAATGATGAAAATAATGTGTATTCTCTTTAAACAGGTCAAACATGTATTGGGTAATGATAATATTTATCCAATATTAATAATAAAAATTTATTTATTAAATGAAATTATACTTAATGAAAAAAGTCTTTTGTAACTTGTCAATAATTCCCAAGAACAAAACAATGGAAGTATATCCACTTTCAGTAACAATTATATTTATTTATATCATATAATCAAATTAAAAAAATAAAATATATTATTTATACCTATCATGGTTATACATAAATAATAATCGTAACCAAGTTCCCCATACAAGTTTCATAAATATGGATCGTTACCAAGATACCATAGGTTTATTTTAATTCTAATCCCATTATGATACAACATTATCTCAAACCATCTACTCAAGGACACTCTACTAAAAACACTATAATTAATTATTAATCCACTAAAAATTTATGTTGATATCCTAATCTAATGTTATTTTTTTTACTTTAACTTTTTATCCAAATATATCAATTATTAATCATTAAATTGATCAATTTTTACCCATTTTCTAGTTATTTTTTGAACTAGGGGTTGATAAATAACTATTTATTCTTTCTATGGATATAATTTTTTGAGGAATTTATCAATTCCATTACAATATCAATATTGAATTACAATTTGGTTTTATCCATATATAATTTAGGTGTCTCTATAGAATGGAACTATCTCTTGATTTTCATGTTATCATCATATAAATAGTCAATTATATTTCCCATTTACATAAATATAATTTATTATATGGATCTAATTTTATTCATTCATGGATTATTAAATGAGAAACCATATTTTCCTTCATTATTGGTATTTACTGAAATATATTAAATGGAATGGAAATTAAAAAATCTAGTTATTATTCTCTTATAGGGTAGAGAATTATTTTAAAACAATAAAATATTTCATTTGTTATGACTATGTTATTGTTCTTGGTAAATTTTTTTGATTATTTTTGGGTCCATTTTAATCCAAATATTATTTTATCCATTGAAAATATGTAATGTATGGTTATGTTATAATCCTTATAAATTTTGATCCAACCTATCCCCCCAATGCATTGAGTTCCCAATAAAATTATAATATGAAAAATTTGTATTGGCTATTTATTTAATATTATTGATATTTAAATTGATTTCCAAATATTAATGTTTTATTTATCCATTAATTCTATGAGTATTTATCATGATTAAATGATATCACATGTTATAATAATGGGAATTTCATAATGAAAACTATATCCTACTTTATAATAGTGAAATGTATATCATTGTGAAAAAATTTAATTCTTTCTCAATATTTCATTGAATTATTTATGAGATTTATTATATATAATGGAAGTTTTTATGAAATTAATCCTAATAAAATACTGGGAGGAAAAATGTTTTTCATAGGTATGACATTTATATTTATTCCAATTATTATTTTGATAGAAGGAATTATTTTATTAGTATAAATGAAATAATAGTTTTATTTCCTTCTTTTATTTTAACTTAATATGATTATATTGGGAATCCCATTCATTCAATAGTTTTTTCACATAGACAAATATTGAGTGGATCATATTTATTGAAAAACAATTCCCTATATGTTTTAACATAAAATAAGAAAACTTGTTTGAATGAAATATGAGTTTATATTTATTGTCTATAGTTTTGTTGAAAAAAAACAAATACTCTATAGAAGTGTCCATATTGTAATATATGAGTTTTCTATGTTAGTGTTAGGGACTAATTCATTAAAACCATATACCATATATATCTTTTATATATTTGTTTTTTTTTCTGACAGAAATGAAATATTACATAATGTTTGATAGTCGGTACAATGTTGTTTGAATCTGATGAAAAGATTAAATAACATTGGTGATCAGGATGTTTCCATGTCTGGTAAATATAAGAGTTATTCATAATATCATTTGATTATAATTTAATGGTTGATAAAATTTTAAAAAGTGTAGACAACACCTTTTTATCTTTAATATGATACGATTTCAATGTGATTACTGATATTTTGGGACATTTTTTGGGGTGAGGTATATTTAGACATTAAGTATATTAAGAAAGATTATTTCATAAAATATAGTTACATATTTCAATTGTTATAATGTTAAATATTAGATATCCTTTTAGGATAATACTTTCACTTATTATTTGGTTAAATAAATTATTAGATTTTCTATGGAAATTTATTTATTGAATTATCTATATTAAATATTCATTATTATTTATTAATTTCAAAGATAAATGTTTTTTATTAATATTTAGTTTTTTTTGGAATAATATAACATTATTAAATAAATTTTTATTTTTTTATAAGTATAAATATAATATGAATAGTTTTTTATTTTTTTGTTTAATTTTGTTATCCCTAAAACGTCTATATTAGTGTATTATGAAAGAAAAATTGATATTCAATACACATAATTTAGAGAAAATGATGCGATTATTGTCAAAGTTGATTGAAGGATGAAATTAAAAATTTCATGTAAGTATATATACTTAATCCACTATTGAATACGGTAAATGAATTCCTCAAATATAGAAAAAGATATCCAAAAATTTTATACAATTGAATTCAAATACAATGAACCGATTTGATTTTTCATACAACTTTTTTAATTTTTTTATGTTCATTGACATTTTCATGATATTTAATATTATTTAAATCAATATCATTTTCACCCTATATCATTATTTTGGACATTTCATGTCACGATCCGTATCTTGGGGCCCATGTCGGGAATACCACAAGCCCAACTTCTGTAGTCTAGGGGTTGGCGACTACCTTCGAAAGCGTATTCCCTAAAAATGGGAAGTCTTTGCCTTGATAACCTATTAGCACACACAACCAGGCTAACATCATGATACAAACTCAAGTAAAGTGAAAATTAAATAGAGTGTGTGCAATAAGTAAAAGGGGCCAGAATACAATATCAAATGAAATGTATAAGAAACTGAAAGTACAAGTAAACTAGAACATCTCCTGTGAACACCCTCCATGGATCCCACCAAAAGGGTAGGTATAGCTCTCGATCGGTAATCTCTATGGTACGACTCATCTATGTTACACCTCTAGGAACTATCCAGTCCTGTTACCCTCCTCCTCATTTGTTGATGTCCATCATCTACACCAAACACAACAAGGTAAGAGCATAGCCCATGAAGGGGTGAATATAATGATACTCAGTGGGGGCCCCGAGACCCTCAATGTCTCACAAAAGCTAAAAAGGATAAACCATAATGCATGAAGTCCACTAAAAACATACTTAGGTATATTCCCATACATATATCTATGTTATCATGTATTCCCATATCAATCATGAGGAAACACAGAGTCCAACTGAAAAGCCCAATATCAATTGTTCCACAAAGGATGAAGTACCCCGAACTTAAGTACCACAAAATTATGCCACATAGAAAAATACCACTAAGGTATTACCACAATGGAATGTACCACACAGGTATGGAATCATCTCACACCAGGTATTTCTTTGGTACAGTAGTTGATATGATTAGATGTAACTACTGAATGATCATACTTTTTTAAGAGGCTCTACTGCGGACCCACACATGATTGCTCAGTGATGACCCACATAGGATAGCTCAGTGCTGATCCAAACAGGATCGCTCGGTGCTGACCCATACATGATACCTTGGTGCTGACCCACACATGATCACTTGGTGCAGACCCATAAAGGACCACTAGGTGCTGACCCACACAGGATCTCTATTCATTCTTCATGTCATAGCCAGCTACTAGGTTCTCGCACTAAGATTTCACGTCTACGGAAGGGTTCGTTCTTCAATCCACTATTTGATACTAAAACTGACACGAAGTCCCATGAAAAAGTATCCTAAAATACCTCCATGCCATTGGGGTCTCAACAAAATAGACAGTACGTCAATCGGACACCCGACATGTATGTTATTAGCCTTTTAGTCCCGATCACCCAGTTGGATTCGTTCTCAATCCAACCTGACTATATCCCAACATTATCCAATTCTCAATTATAGTATACCAAAGGGACTATCTCACTCTAGGGTTTCCAACACCGTAGATATTTCTTCAAATAGACTCTTAGTGTCAATGTTATGGACGATATAGAGAAAAGTGTGTCAAATGGCGGGGAGGCCGTGAGGGCGGCGCGAGGCCGTGGGGGGGGGGGGGGTTGTGCTGCGGTGCGGCAAGGCCGCGAGGGTGGCACAAGGCTAGTGGGCCGCGAGGGCTATAGAGGAAGTGTGGGTTGTGCGAGGCCATGGGGTGGGTGGGTGGGTGTGGGGGTGAGGGCCATGGGGGTCATGAAGTCCATGGGGTGGCGCGTAGGACTGTGGGGCGATGATGCCGCATGGAGCTGTGGAGGGCCGAGGGGAGATATGGAGGGCCGTGGGGCACCGCGGACAAGGGTTGGTATGGAGAGCCACACAACCGAGAGGTCGCAGGGCGGTGCTGAGGGTCGTGGGGCCACAAGGTGGCAGAGATGGTCGTAGGGCCATCACCTTCATCGCGGCCGACATCGTACCGACCACCGCATCCATTCATCACCATGGAAAAAAACAACCTTCATCCATCGCGAAAAAAATGAACCATTCAAGAAGAATGGCAGAGGGGTCGGTCTAGGATTGTTCGGCCCACACCTTTCGCGTTAGATCAGTAGAAAGTAGCACAAAAAACATGATTGATCAACATCAAACCCTAAAACATACCATAATTGATTATTCTGTAACCCGCAAAAGAAATCTTCCACGGATCCACTAGTTAGAGAATTGATCAGCGTTCTATGTTTTAGAGGGGAGGAACATAGGAAACAATAATCACACATAATTAAACCCCTAACATAATATTTCCTTGTTTTTTGGTGTGGGAATGAATTAGAAGATGTCGACGTTCGTCGCACCCGCCACACACCTCCGATCTAAGCTCGTTCTTTGGACTAACAATCTTCAATGGAGGTGGTTTTTTGTTGTTAATGATGTAATTCATTGGATAATTTCTTGAGGAAGAAGGCGAATTTGTGTGCCAAAGTTCATCGTTGGAGGTACGTCCTTCGATGGGGAGCATGTTCTTCGTTGGAGAACATGTTCTTCATTGGAGTGAAGAATCCTCCAAAATTTTTCCTCACTCAATTTCACAAAAATGTGAAAATATCCAACTTTTTTAATTTATGTTCATCAAATAAAAATGGTTGGCATAATTAATTATACCACTTTGGAATATTTAATTTGCCTAATTAATGAATTGTGTTTGAAAAATTAAATGTAGGGGAGTTGAGAGGTTTCCCCTCAATAACGTGGTTTGGGTGGTCCCCACTAATAAAAATTCAAAATGGGGTTTTTAGGATTATTGGTCCCCACCTATATAACAAACATGTGGGAGGTTTTTGTTCCAGTGGTCCCCACCTTTAAACTATCCACATGAAAGGATTCAACAAAAGGAAAAATAAAATAATAGTTTATTTTATTTTATTTCTACTTCCATGAAAAAAAAATTCTATTTTTCACCATCATCCTACAATGGTCGAGGTGAAGGACCCCTTATGCGAATAACGGCACTCCGAGTTCCACAGTGCTCTCATATTTCTTTTTCGAGCATCGGTTCAAAATTTAGAAAAACTAGCTCATACCTTTATTGAATGTACCTAAAAAAAGTTCATAAATACATTTTGGGGACTCCGAGACTCTGAATCATGCACCGTCAATTTTCACGGACTCTCAAAATTCCCATATAAGTAAAAATAATTCCATGGAATTTCTAGGTCTTTACGTTTTCCCATCCTCATAGATTTGGATCTCTAAAAGACACTACTCAAAACTAGGAAAACGAGTGGGGGTACTAAGCACAAATATATGCCTCCCACTCCCATCTGCTCTCCTGGAGGTTCCCGTGATTCCAATGAATGCACCCTAGAGGTATCGACCTCCGACGAAGGACCTGGACCTATCAATCATCAATATCAATTGAATCCTCTGTAAAAGTCTCCCCAACGTCGACGTCTAGCACTCGGCAGTCGATGACATGGGAAGGGTCGTGTACGTATCTCCTCAAATGGGATACGTGGAAGACGCTGTGCACCCTGTGCAAATGAAGTGGAAGAGCTTAGTGGTAAGCCAACTCACCAACTCTACTGTTGACCTGAAAGGGTCTGATGAACCTCAGAGATAACTTGATGCCTAGGCCAAATCACTATACTACTTATCAAGGTGAGACCCCTAGAAATACGTGGTCACCATCCTAAAACTCCAAAGGTCACTCTCTTCTATCGACATACGACTTTTGCCTACTCTTTGCAGTATTCAATTTCTCCTGGATGATATGCACCTTCTCTGTAGAAGCCCACACCATTTCTGGTCCCACTAGTATAGACTCCCCTGGGTCATTCCACCACAAAGGTGATCTACAATGTTGCTCATACAATGCCTCAAATTGTGCCATCCAAATGGTGGAGTGACAAATGTAATTGTATGAAAAACTACAAGAAAGGAAATTGATCCTCCCAACTACGACCGAAGTTGAGGATTCATGTATGTTGCATGTCCTCGAGGGTCTGAATGGTCCACTCAATCTGGCCATCAATCTTTTGATGGAAAGCAGTGCTCAAATGAAGTTGTGTCCTAATATCCTCCTGCAACCCCTTCCAAAGATGGGAAGTAAAACATGCATCACGATCGGAGCAAAAATTCACATGTACTCCATGCAATCGCACAATCTCTGGCACATAGATGCATCACATGCTCTCTACTGAACCCTCCACTATGATTGGTAGGAAGTGGGCCGACATTGTGATTCGGTCGATGATCACAGAAATCGATTCATGCCCCATGGATGTACGTGGATGTTATGTCACAATGTTCATGGATATCCCATACCACTTCCACTCTGGAACCTCTAAGGTCTGAGCCAAGCCTACTAGTACCTGATGCTCTGCCTTCACTTGCCGACATGTAAGGCACTGAGACACAAAATCTGCAACTTCATTCTTTATTCCCAGCCACCAGTTTGGTTGTCGGATATCCTAGTACATTTTCACCACCCTTGGAAGCACTTATAGAGGGGATGTGTGGAACTCCCTCATTACCTCCTCCCTAAGAGACAATTGTACCATGGTACGTTCTTTGAAGAGAATAGTGTGCACCCTAACATCGAAAAATCCATCAGGTGGATGTACTGTGGATATCTGAGCATGTTGTGTCTCAGAGTCAATGTCCCCATACTGCACCTCCCTGACTCACTGAAGAAGTGGGGGTGTGACTTTAAGAGACTGAAGAAAAAATGCTCCATCCTGATCCACAAAGGATATCTGCAAAGTGGCTAGATGATCTATCGCCTCACCTAGTAGCTTTATAACTAACCTCCATCAGAGTGAATCTACTACAACATTCCCCTTTCCATGAGTATATAATATCGCAAAGTCATTGTTCTGGAGGAACTCATTAAAACGTTGTTATATCATGTTTAGGTAATTCTGAGAAATGACATGCCCGACACTCTTGTGATCCGAGTAGACTGTAAAATGCTCTCCCATCATGTAATGTCGCCACATCGACAAGTCGAAGACCACTCCTTCTTACTCCAGGTCATGGGTAGCGTAGTTTTTCTCACATTGTTTCAGCTGTTGAGAACCATATGTGATCACCTCTCGCTCCTACATTAGGACACATCTGAGCCAAGTCCCAGATGCTACGTAGTATACTACATACCCTACGCCCTCCTCTGGAAGCCTCAAGATGGGGGCACTAGTCATCCACTACCTCAGGTCTTGAAAACTCTGTTGGCATATATCTGACCACATGAAGGTTTTCCCCTTCTTCGTCAATTCTGAAAGTGGTGCTGCAACACTAGAGAAATCTGGCCGAAATCTCCGATAGTATCAGGCCAATCCCAGGATACTCCTTACCTCTATCTCACTCTTGGGTGGATCCCAAGCATGTACCTCATCAATCATCGTTGGATCCACTACAACTCTAGCCTCTGATATTACATGTCCTAGAAAGTGAACCTCTAGGATCTAGAACTTGAACTTCGAGAGCATACCATTATGTTGGTATACTCAGAGTGTGTCCAGTACTACCTAAAAATGATTGGCATGCTCCTCCTCTGTATCCAGGTAGACCAGAATGCCGTCAATGAAGACTACTACAAAGAGATCATGGTTTGGCTGAATGATCCTATTCAGGAGTCCCATGAACAATGATGGAGCGTTGGTCATGCCGAATGGCATAACCAAGAAGTTTTAATGGTTGTACCGACATCTGAATGACGTCTCTTTCACATCCTTATCTCATACTCTGAGATGGTGATATCCTGATATGTGGTCTCTCTCCGAGAACCCCTATGCTCACTTCAACTGATCAAATAGGTCGTCAATCCTCAGAAGTGGGTACATGTTCTTCACGATCAACATGTTTAGGAGTCCATAGTAGTGGAAAATCCTCAAGCTCCCATATGCATTCTTGGCGAAAAAAATTGGGGCTACCCAAGGAGATACACTAGGTCGAATGAATTCCTTCCCCTGCAAGTCCTCTAGCTGTACCCGCAGCTAACGAGGCTCTGTGGGATCCATCTGATATGCCGGTGTAGATATTAGTGTCATCCAATGGTACAAGTCAATGTAAAAGTCCACCAATCTGTGAGGTGGTATATCTAGAACATCATCAGGGAAAAAATCCACGTACTGGTCCACCACTAAGGGATAACTCAGATTCTCCACATCAGCTTCTCCAATTGTAAGGCTATCTAACTTATGAGTGATCAACTACATTCCCCTTTTGGTAAGTCCATACTATACTGTAAAGCCTCCTTTCTCGTAGGTGAAGGTATAGCTAGTTTCATCTGTGCGGACACACCGCACGTTGAACCAAATATAGTCAATATGATCATGGAATGTAAAGAACCAGTCCATACCCATGATGACATCGTAAGGCCTCGACTCCACTACTATGAGATCCCAGCTGAAGCTCTCTCCTACTAGAGTAAGATCTCACTACCGATAGTTGTGCGTAATCACTATATCTGTTCCAGTAGGAGTCTCAAGACTTAATGATCGATCCAAAGGCTCCATCGGAATATCAGAGCTCTGACCGAGAAAAGTTTCAATAAAATAATGACTAAAACCTATTTCTATAAGTATTTTATCTATGGTGGAGTAGACATAGATCGTACCTCATATCATCTCTGGAGCACTATGATCGTATGCCTCGCCTGCCTAAAGTTGAGAACTCCCATGTCCTCCTACTCCCAATGGTCTTGGTGGACCACCCAGAGGTGGTGGCGGTAACATCTCAAATCATCTCCCACTATCAACTGCATGAACAGATCCTCTTAGACGTCCTTTTTCTCCCAGAGACCTCTTTGGTCAAACCTCTGTCTCTACCTAGGCGGTAATTTTACCTTATGATGATCATCCGTATGGATTTCAGATAGTCATGTGCCATGTGACCCTTCCCACCACATGTATAACACTGCCAGCTGCTGGAATGACTAGCCCTGCCTCAGGTGCCCCTCACAACCAACCCTAAATTCTACAGTCGTCCACTTGTTGGTCTGGTCCTCTTAGACCTCTACCACATTATTCTACTGCTAGTTGTAGAAGACTTCACTATGTGATGACTGGTGGTGGGTCTCGCTGCTGGAGAATGCTCATCAAGGAAACACTCCACCATGAGGGCTCTCCCTAACACCCTCACCTGCTTCATGGTGCTAAGAGAAGTCATCGAAACCGTGATATCTCACCAGAGCCCCTACATGGAGGTTCATGCCCTAAATAATGGGTCTCATACCATATCTGTAGAGTAAAATGGGAGGTCAGTGATCCTCACTGATTATTGTTCCATGACATTATAATAAAATAATATTTTTAGTTTTCCCAAAGGTGCCCCTCTCCTCCCTTATAAAAGGGCACCTCCTCCCCCTCTTCCTCACACCACTTTGAGCCTTCAAGCTCAGCAAAACCCTACCAATTACTCCTCTCCACTTCCCTAGATACATCCTAGAGGTTCTGGTCTTCTTCAAAGACCCATTTTAGTGCCCTACAAGGAGGTCTCAAAGAAGCACTTCAAATAAGAGGTAATGTCCATTACCGATTCTTTCATCTTTATTTCTTCTTCCACTACTTATTCTTCAGTTGTTTCATTATGAAGTAATAACATCAGTATCACTCATATACTAATATGTTATTATAAGTATGAAACAACCCTATTTCACCATCTATCTGTCCTATGGAAAAAGAAATCACCGCGTGTGCGTACATACGGAATACTGTCTCCACGCCATGGTGTAATCTATTTTCCACCACCACCTTACTTGGATGGGTAAAATGGTGTAAATAATGACTATATATGACTATTATAAAGTGATATTGATTCTGAAATAGTATACATACTCTCCAATATAATTCCATGATAATAGGAATGATATCATCACTCGTGCGTACGTACGGAATACCGTCTCCACGATGTGATACGACTCGTTCTACATGATCATCGTTTCATAATGATTATATAAATGAATTGAATGAATGAATATGATATATATTACACTAATAAAATTCTGGAAATGAGGTATCTATATCCTAAAGATAATAATAAGAATTTATTCGACAAGACACGCATAAGAACAAAAAGTTATAAACACCCAAATAACAAGTAGCAATGAAATATTACTATTATGAAGCTAAAAAAATGACCATATATGATATCGTAAAAATATGTATGATTCTAGGATAAGTCCATAAAATTATTTAAATCATTATACAGGAGGTTCGGACACATACGAAGCAAAACAGAACTAAGGTAAGGGAAATATCACAATCTCATTTTTATCCGAGATTGTTTATACTTTGGCATTTACTGGGGTGTATTTTATCTTCCAAATCCATGTTTCTTCAATATGTAATATTATTTCCATCCACCTAGAATTTTTTAAATCTTATTTTATCCTTCGGTGAGTTTTTAGTAAAATATATGAAAGGAATCATTTGTCGTTTTTCGTACGAGGTACTTTTTGACTTTTTCGACAAAAGTACAAGAAGAATGTTTTTTTAATTTATACAGCATGAATGGATTTATAAAAACTTATTTCCAAGAAGCTTCCATTACAATTTTTCAAGTTTATTTTTAATAAAATTCTTTTAGTTTAATGTTGTATGACATGTTAAGAAAGGAAAAATGTTTTTGAAGAAGAAAGGATATTCTCCTCAAGAATGGAGTTCAAGTGTTTTATCAAAATTAATTTCCATCTAAGATAATAAAGGGTTATGTTATTTCTCTATTATTACATTGATTTGATTAGGTTGTGATGGAATTATTTTTATGAATTCCTTTTGTTTTATGATGTCATGATGTTTAAGATTCCCATTTGTATTACATGGGTTATGCAATGATGTATGATTTATGATTTTGTGTCACACATAAGAATGATATCATTATGAGATTGGTGGGACCTATATCTCCCTCAAATGCATTGGGTAAAGATTATATATCTCATGATATATACATGGCTGGAATGGTAGGATATACCAGTTTAGTGAAACAGGACTGAAACGAGGAGTGAACTCAGTTCAGAAAGGGACTTTGTCCACTAAGATAGTCTTGTCAATGAGTCTTGACTAATAAGAAATGATTCTCTATGATTATGTGTATATGCCACAAAGTTTCATGATTTAAGTTATGATTTTTAGAATTTAGTTTCACTACTATGATTTATCCCATGATATGAAATTATGATCTCTTTTGCAGGTTATGCATTCCAAAAGTTATGTGCTTATGTATATGATGTGATTGACATTTCTTTTGTTTACCCTTACTGAGCATTTGGGCTCACCCTTTTGTATGTTTTATTTCCCCAGGCCAGGAAGAAGGTTATTAAGTAGAATATGCCAAAAAGGGACTCTAGATATGATGAAATAAATGGGAGGCAAAGTAGATGCTTTATGAACTAGTTGTTTATGTTTCCCAGTTTCTAAAGACCCTATACCTATAAGGTCCTTTCTTGGTTTTGTTATATGTTGAAATAAGAGTGTTTTAATTCTGATGTAATAACAATGTATGTAAAGTATGGGTCATTACAGTTGGTGTCAGAGGAAAGGTATAGTCAACATTTGGAATCTAGGATGTGAAATCCTTAGTAAGAACCCTAAGGATAAGTCTAAGCATAGAACACAATCTTAGTGTTTTAGAAATGGCCATGAATAACCTAGGATAAGACCTTAAGTGTGAAATTTTATTCTTGAGTATGTGGTTTTCCTATTATAATTATTGTTGCTCACACTATTCTTCTTGATTTTAGTCAATGGATCGTACCTGAAGGAATCATGTTAATGCGAAATGCGACAGGCAATGCAATGATTGTCCTCCTGAGCAACCAAACGTTATGGGAGATGGAATGCAAAATCTTTTAGCCATGCTCACACAACTTTCTCAAGCTATGAATCATGCAGGACTTCCAAATGAGCAAAGCAAGGAGCAACATTCTGTAGAATCCTTCATGAGGAAGCGTCCAACTTCTTTCAGCGGGTCTACTGATCCATTAGATTCTGAACAATGGATTAATACTACTGAAAAGATATTTTTAGTTATTCAATGTTCTGAACATGATAAATTCATCCTAGTAGTGTATCGTTTGGAAGGAGATGCTGATCAATGGTGGAATCTTATTAAGAATACGAGGCAAAGAGATGAAATTGAGTCCATGGAATGTGATGAGTTAAAGAACTTATTTTTAAATAAGTACGTCCCTCGTATTCTCCGAACAAATATGGAGAAAGTGTTTCATGAACTAAAGCAAAAGGATGATGAATCTATTGGTACCTATGAAGAAAATTTTACAAGACTTGCAAGGTATGCTTCTGGTATTATTATCCAACCTGAGTGTAAGATTGATCGATTCTTTAGTGGCTAAAAACCAAGTCTTCGAAGGGCCTTATCCATAAGGGACTTCAATAGCTATGAGGAAATCGTTCGATGTGCTCTAAAAGTTGAGATGGAAATCGGAGTAACCCATCAGTCATATGGGTTTGATAAGAAGAGGAAAATGGAATTCAAAGGAAAATCTAAAGAGCACACTAAAAAGAAGATGAGCTTTCCCTTATGCTCAAAGTGTGGAAAGAATAATGGAGGGAGTTGTCTTAAAGGGACAAGTAAATGTTTCAAATGTGGAAAGTAAGGTCGTCGGGCATTTTAATTCCACGATGATAGGAAGAAGATGTCTAATGATGCAAACAAAGGAAGAGATACACAGAGTGAACCTACTACACATCAATGTTTCAAGTGCAAGGAGATGGGTCATTATGCTAATAAATGACATCATCCAAGGGTTGACGATGATGGTCGAAGTCAATAAACTCTTAAGGCTAAAGAAAAAGGAAAGTCACATGCAATTTCTATCAGTGATGTGGAGTACGATAACGATGTGGTGAAAGGTACACTTACCATCCACTCTAAAGTAGAAAATGTTTTATTTGATTCTAGATCCACCCACTCTTTTATTTATGAAGAATTTTCTAAGGGTATCACCATATTACCTCAACAATTAGATGTTGAGTTAGAAATGACAACACCTAATGGCACAACAGTCACATCAAAATTTTATAATTCTTCTCTGATCGAAGTTTGTGGGAAAGTGCTTCCGACAAATCTTGTGATCCCTCCTATAGTGGAATTTGATGTGATTCTTGGCAGGGATTGGATTTCTTTATATGGAGCTCATATCAATTTCAAAAGAAGGGAAGTCCCATTTCATATTCTTGATCAATCTATGATCATCTATCAAGGCAATGATGAACATAACCTTCCAGTGGAAATTCCTTCTACCTTATGGGTCTTGATTCCACTAAATGAAGGTTATTTATCTCAAATGGTTGGAGAGAAACTCACGATTAATAATATTCCCATTGTATGGGAGTTTGATGATGTCTTTCCGGAGGAATTACCGTGTCTTCCACCAAATCATGATGTTGAGTTTTCAATAGAACTCGTACCACGTGCTTTGACTATTTCAAAGACACCTTATAGAATGGCCCCAATTGAGTTGCAGGAATTGAAGAAGCAACTCCAAGAGAATCTTGATAAGGGATTCATACACCCTAGTGCGTCACCTTGGGGAGCACCTGTTATATTTATTATGAAGAAAGATGGATCAATGAGACTCTGCATTGATTATCGAGAACTTAATAAGATCACTATAAAGAACAAATATCATCTCCCACACATTGATGACTTATTTGACCAACTACGTGGAGCTCAATACTTTTCCAAGATTGATCTTCGTTCAGGGTATCATCAATTAAGGGTCAAAAGGGAGGATATACCAAAGATGGATTTCCATACAAGGTATAAACACTATGAATTTATAGTGATGCCATTTGGTCTTACTAATGCCCCTGCTATCTTCATGGATCTAATGAATAGAGTCTTTAGAGACTATCTTGATCAGTTTTTGGTAGTCTTTATAGACGATATTCTTGTCTATTCAATGAGAAAGGAAGAACATGAAGATTACTTGAGAATTATATTGATGACCATGAGAAAGGATAAGATTTATGCCAAATTTACCAAGTGTGAATTCTGGTTTCAAAAAGATTCATTTTTGGGTCACTTAATCTCAAAAGAGGGGATATCTGTGGATCCAGCAAAAAACAGAGGTTATCGAAAGATGGTCGAGACCAACAACAGTGACTGAGATCCGAAGTTTTCTTGGTTTGGCTGGATATTATTGATGTTTTGTGAAATATTTTTCACGATTATCTAATCCACTCACAACGTTGACTCAGAAAGGAGTTAAGTTTGTTTGGACAGAGGAATGTGAATAGAATTTCAAGGAGTTGAAAAGAAGGTTATCCAGTGCACCTGTGCTCAAAATACCTTGTAGTGGAGAAAGGTTTGTCATCTATAGTGATGCATCCAAGAAGGGATTGGGGTGTGTTCTTATGAAAAATGATATGGTGATAGCTTATGCTTCATGACAGTTGAAAATCCATGAGCAAAATTACCCAACCCATGATTTGGGGTTAGCTGCGGTAATATTTTCATTAAATATTTGGAGACATTATCTTTATGGTGAAGGGTGTTATATTTATACTGATCATAAAAGTTTAAAGTATATTTTTCACACAAAAAGAAATGAATATGCACCAGAGAAGATTGTTGGAGCTGATTAAGGATTATGACTGCTCAATCCATTACCACCCTGGGAAAGCAAACAAGGTGGAAAATGCATTAAGTCGACATGACCAGGAATGTTTATCCTTGATGAGGATCACAAAAGATCCAATATTTATGGATTTACAAAGGATAGATCTTGGAATTATAATGAAAGGGGGAAAATCTTATCTTTCTCAAATGAATGTTCAACCATCAATACATGTGAAGATTAAAGAGGCACAAAAAGAAGATGTCTAGTTACCAAAGAAGGTGAGAATGGTTCCTGAATTCATCCTTGATTGTGATGGGATAATAAAGTTCAGGAATCGGGTTTGTGTTCCTCCCATCCCCGAATTAAAGAAGGAGATGCTGGATGAGGCTCATAGTTCTTCATTCTCTATTCATCCTGGAAGCACAAAGATGTATAGGGACCTGAAAGAGTACTTCTGGTGGGATGGCATGAAAAGAGATGTTGCTGAATATGTCTCTCGATGCTTGGTTTGTCAGCAAGTTAAAGCTGAGAGACAGAAGTCTAAGGGGATGTTACAACCATTACTCATACCCGAATGGAAATGGGAAAACATAACTACGGACATTGTCAGAGGACTTCCTAAAACATCCAAAGGCAATAATGCTATCTGGGTCATAGTTGATCGTCTTACCAAGTCTGCACATTTCATTGCTATTAGAGAGAATTTCCCTCTGGATCAGCTTGCCAGGATATATGTAAAGGAAGTGTTAAGATTTCATGGAGTACAACTTTATATTATATCTGATCGGGATCCGAGATTTACCTCGATGTTCTGGCGAAGTCTTCACTATACTCTGGATACAGAGTTGAGTTTCAGCACTACTTATCATCCTCAGACAGACTGTCAGTCTGAGAGAACAATTCAAACCCTAGAAAATATGTTGAGAGATTGCTCTATGGATTTCAAAGGTGGTTGGGATCAACACCTACCATTGGTGGAATTTTCGTATAACAATATCATTAAATCCAGTATTCAGATGGCTCCTTATGAAGCTCTCTATGGAAAGAAATGCAGGACTCCAACTTGCTGGGATGAAGTTGGGGAAAGAAATCTATTAGGACCTGATCTCATTGATGAAATGGCAGAAAAGGTCAGATCTATTCAACAACACATAAGAGCATCTCATAGTCGACAGAAAAGTTATTCCGACAACCAAAGAAAAGACCCAGTGTTTGATGTGGGTGATAAAGTGTTCTTAAGAATATCTCCCTTGAAGAGAGTTATGAAATTTGGAAAGATGGGGAAGTTGAACCCTAGATATATCGGTCCTTTCGAAATACTGGATCGTGTTGGGAAGGTAGCTTACCGATTGGTGCTTCCACCGAATCTCTCTCAAGTTCATGATGTGTTCTATGTATCTCTCCTGATAAAGTACATACCTGATCCTTCACATGTACTTAGCTCAGAAATTGTACCGCTGGAGCAAGATCTTTCTTATGAAGAACAACCGGTAGAGATTCTGGATCGTAGAGAAAAAGTCCTAAGAAACAAGACCACTCGATTGATGAATGTTTTATGGAGGAACCGCCAATTAGAAGAAGCTACATGGGAGCTTGAGGATATGATGAGGGAGAGGTAACGTCATCTGTTTGTTACAAAGTGACGAATTTCGAGGGCGAAATTCCTTTTAAGGGGGGTAGAATGTAACACCTGAGAATTTTATGTTATATAAATCATCAATGGAATCATTTTCTACACAACACTTTCTTGGATTGCTTTACACGAAATCGCGTCCTTCTTCGATAGCTTGCGTCATACGCAATACAGAGTTTCACTAAATAACGATATGCTATTAAAATATTATTAAAACTAGCCGTTATGAATAGTAATAACCACTTATTGAAATTTTATAAATTTTATTTTTCAAAATTGACTTCATTTTTGGATTTGGAATATCGAAATTAGCCTAGGGTGAAATTTTGGTATTTTTCTGAAAACATTTAATTTTTGATGAATAGTGAAACCACTAAGTGGTAGTTAAAAAAACTGAATTTTTCATAAAACGTAATTTTACCGCTTCTGTGAGTGGAATTTCGAAAATCCGAGAGACACGGTTAATATCAAGGACAAAAATGTGGTTCAATCAGACGAAAATAATTTTTGGTGAATAGTAACTTTTTACTTTTATTTACCACGGTTAAAAGTAAATAGGGTAATTAAGGGTAAAAATGATATTATTATTACCCTAACACATGTCCAAATTCTATTTGACAAGTTTAATTAGACCAAAAGAAACCTTAGGAATAAAATATGACCATTTAGGACCACTTGGATTAGATTAAGACATTTATTATTAATTTATTTAAAGAAGGGTTAAAATAGTTAAAATCAAAGTTTGATAAGTAAATAATTTTTACTATGGGGTTATACATAAGATAAATTCAACTATAAATATTAATTGGAAAGATAAAAATATTTCCTACATAATTGTATTTTATTTTTAATTTTTAGACATTAAATAATTTAATTTATTTATGAAACAAAGATGATGAAGTAATTAACTTATTAATGAAATATTGACATAATTAATGTTATAAACACCAAAATAAATGTAATTTGAGACTTTTTATGAATTACACAAATTTTAGAGGTTAATATGACAAGTTAGTATTGATTTAATTAACTTGGTTCGAATTAATAATTCTGTTATGATTTTCGAAAAAATCAATTACCAAATAGTGTCAAAATTGACATAAAATAGTTTTTAAAACAAATATTATATTAGTAATTGTTATTTTATTACTAAAAATCAACGGTTCGGACAAATGAATTATATATGGTTATATATATTAATAATAAACAACTTGGGGTTCTTTTGGCTACTTATAGTAAGTTTATTAACCTTATAGTATAAGAACACAAGAAGACACTGTAAAAGTAAACTTATTTAACTTAATGTTAAATCTAAATGATAAGGTTAAAATAGGAACCTAAACTTGTGTAAATTCTATTGGATGAGAGGATTTAGACCCATACCCACCTTAGCTTCGAAATATATCAATTTGGGGCTATTTAAAACCGAACATGACTTTATAATAAAATAATATTTTTTGTTTTCCCAAAGGTGACCCTCTCCTCCCTTATAAAAGGGCACATCCTCCCCCTCTTCCTCACACCACATTGAGCCTTCAAGCTCGTCCAACCCATGCTAATTCCTCCTCTCCACTTCCCTAGAGACATCCTAGAGGTTCTGGTCTTCTTGAAAGACCCATTTTAGTTCCCTAAAAGGAGGTCTCAAAGAAGCACTTCAAAGAAGAGGTAATGTCCTTTACCGATTCTTTCATCTTTATTTCTTCTTCCACGTATTCTTCATTACTTGTTCCATTATGAAGTAATAACATCAGTATCAATAATATACTGATATGTTATTATATGTATGAAACAACCCTATTTCACCATTTATCCATCCTACGGAAAAAGAAATCACCGCGCATGCGTACGTACGGAATACCGTCTCCACGCCGTGGTGTAATCTATTTTCCACCACCACCTTACTTGGATGGGTACAATGGTGTAAATAATGACTATATATGACTATTATAAAGTGATATTGATTCTGAAATAGTATACATACACTCCAATACAATTCCACGATCATAGGAACGATATCATCACTCGTGCGTACGTACGAAATACCGTCTCCACGATGTGATGTGACTCGTTGTACATGATATTCATTTTATAATGATTATATAAATGAATTGAATGAATGAATATGATATATATTACAATAATAACATTCTGAAAATGTGTTATCTATAACCTAAAGATAAGAATAAGAATTTATTCGACAAAACACGCATAAGAACAAAAAGTTATAAACACCCGAATAACAAGTAGCAATGAAATATTACTACTAAGAAACTACGAAAATGACCATATATGATATCATAAAAATATTTATGATTCTAGAATAAGTCAATATCATTATTTAAATCATTATACAAGAGGTTCGGACACTTACGAAGCAAAACAGACCTAAGGTAAGGGAAATATCACAATCTCATTTTTATCCGAGATTGTTTATACTTTGGAATTTACTGGGGTGTATTTTATCATACAAATCCATGTTTCCTCAATATGTAATATTATTTCCATCCACCTAAAATTTTTTAAATCCTATTTTACCCTTCGGTGAGTTTTTAGTATATGATATGAAAGAAATCTTTTTTCGTTTTTCGTACGAGGTACTTTTTGACTTTTCCGACAAAAGTATGAAAAGAATGTTTTTTTACCTTACACGACATGAATGGATTTTTAAAACATTATTTCCAAGAAGCTTCCTTTAAAAGTTTTCATGTTTATATTTAATCCACTTATTTTAGTTTAATGTTGTATGACATGTTAAGAAAGGAAAAAAAATTTGAAGAAGAAAGGATATTTTCCTCAAGAATGGAGTTCAAGTGTTTTATCAAAATAATTTTCCATCTAAGATAATAAAGGGTTCTGTTTTCTCTATATTATTACATTGATTTGATTATTTTGTGATGGAATTATTTTTATGAATTCATTTTGTTTTATGATGTCATGATGTTTAAGATTTCCATTTGTATTACATGGGTTATGAAATGATGTATGATTTATGATTTTGTGGCACACATAAGAATGGTATCATTATGAGATGGGTGGGACCTATATCTCCCTCCAATGCATTGGGTAATGATTTTATATCTCATGAGATAGACATGGCTGGAACGGTAGGTTATTCAAGTTCAGTGAAACAGGACTGAAACGAGGAGTGAACTCGGTTCAGAAAGGGACTTTGTCCACTAAGATAGTCTTGGCAATGAGTCTTGACTAATAAGAAATGATTCTCTATGATTATGTGTGTATTCCACAAAGTTTCATGTTTTAAGTTATGATTATTGGAATTTCATTTCACTACTATAATTTATCCCATGATATTAAATTATGATCTCTTTTGAAAGTTATGATTTCCAAAAGTTATGTGCTTATGTATATGATGTGATTGATATTTCTTTTGTTTACCCTTACTGAGCATTTGAGATCACCCTTTTGTATGTTTTACTTCCCCAGGTCAGAAAGAAGGTTATTAAGTAGAATATTCCAAAAAGGGACACTAGTTATGATGAAATAAATGGGAGGCAATGTAGATGCTTTATGAACCGGTTGTTTATGTTTCCCAGTTCCTAAAGACACTATACCTATATGGTCCTTTCTTGGTTTTGTTATATGTTGTAATAAGTGTGCTTCAATTCTGACGTAATAACAATGTATGTAAAGTATGGGTCATTACAACAGTCATTAATTCAATGAGGGAATTGATAATTTAAAAAATTTCAAACAACAGAAAAAGAACATAATTTTTGTGTATAGATATATATCAATAATTACCCAACTTTCTTAAAGTGATAAAAATAGGTTTTCTGAATACATTAAAATTTATGTAACCAATGGATTTTAAACTCATCCTAGAATTATGAATTTTAGGACCTAAACTATTATTTTATCATTCAGTTGTTTTTGATTAATGACTTATAACACTCCCTATAAATATTTACACTTTTCCTCCATGCCCAATATTCACTCCCATCCTCGGTTATACTTGTGGAAAACCAATTATATATTATTTGGGTAACCATTATTTTCCTAACTATATCATCTTAAAGTAAGTTTAAGTATTAATTTTTAAAATTTTGAATTCAATGAAATAAAAATTCATGTATTAAACCATTGTGAACCCGGATAAATTATGAAGGTGAAATTAATTTTAAACGGGGTAGAATGTAACACCCTAAGATTTTGTGAAATAAATTGTTTGAATAAATTTAATCTTTTGAATTTCATTCCAAACAATAATGAAAATTGTTTTTCACAATGTAAAATATTAATTTAATCGAACATAATTCTATTTTATGTTACACACAACACCAAATTAGTATACATTACATAGAACAACATGTTTTGAATACATTACACAAAAGATTACCTTCCTTAATTGCATGTGTAACACGCAAGACCTAGTGCTACCTAAATATAATATATTATTAAAAATAATATTATAATGATATAAAACCAAGACATTATGTTGATGGAGATAAATAGTGTTACCTGAATTATGAAAATATGTGGTTTAAACCAATATAAGATGAATTCATAGGTAACCATTAATTAGAAATGAATATTAACACTGAATAAATATAAAGGAACAAATTATTATAATGGTCACAAATAAATTTTTTCCTAATAAATTAAGTTAAATAAAATTATTGAATGATATTAATGTAATATATATGATATATATTTAATAAAATATTTTATGAATTAATCTAATATATTGTGTTGACATTAGTTAAGAACAACCCCAATTTTATGCTTAAAAACCAATATTTTTATGAAGTAATTTTTTCTTCTTTTTAATTAAGAAGCCATTTTAATTAAAAAATTTAAATATTTTATAGATTTCATATTTTAAAATAAACATTATCATTTGAATAAAATCAAAAAATTTAGGTGTTTTTCTGTAAGGTTTCTTGTTTTGGTGAATTTTTTAAAATACTATTTTTAATTGAAAACTTCTTTTTCATCTAATTTATTTATAAAGTTAAGTTAAATTTTTAAGTGGTTTAATAGTTATTTTAGAGAATATTTTACGAAATTAATCCAATATAGTTCAGTAGAACCAATTTCACAATGAAATTGGATATAAAAACATATCAAACTTTTGATCATTTTTACTTTAATCCCTCGTAGTGTCATCCCATTAGAACAAAAAATTATAAATTAATTTTTTCCCCTTATATAATTAGAAAATGAAAATATGTATTCTATATATGGTATCATAATATTTTATATTGTCTAATAATGTCATATTGTATTAGAAAAAAATATTAGGGAAAGTGATTAAAATTAATTAAATTGGTTAAGCAAAAAAATAGGTTAACCCTAGTAGAAAAATACTATATACCAACAGTTTGGAACCATTGTTTTAGGTCTCCAAAATTTTGGTACAGCCTATACCAACAGTTTCGAAGACCATTGCCTAGTTTAGCATTAAGGTAATTCTATCTCAATGGTTCTGAACAAACTGTTGGTATAAACCTATACCAGCTGTTTGACAAAATTGTTGGAATATGTAATATGAAAAACTCTACCAACAGTTTCATTAACCCATTGGTATAAGTAATTCAAAATAAACCATGCCTTAGTTTTGACCCTAGAACCACCCATTTATAATAAAATGTTCTAACCACTATACAATCAAGAATTTTATAAGTATAAGTTCATAAAAATATATAGGTATATTCATAATAATTTTCACATTTGATTTATTTAATGTTATTAGACAAAAGATTCCATAAAAAATATGTGTACCTATACTAATGATTCTAAAAACCATTAGTATAGAACCATTCAAATGGTTTTCAGAACCTTTAGAAGAGTATAATTTATTTTTTGAGCTATAAAAATGGTTTTGGTGAAACCTTTGGCATCTGGTGGACATATACCAAAGATTTTGGCCAAAATGCTGGTATAGGTCATATTTCTAGTAGTGTAATAAAGTATTAAACCATAAATATAAAACCCAAAATGATCTTTTAATATGTACGACTCCCATGGGATTTCCATTATATGTCCAGGCACCTTCCATTATTTATTTTAGTCGGTTTTTATGACTTTTGATATGTAAATAACTTGGGTACACCTTAACTTTTTTTTTAAAAATCATAGTGTGTCCATTCCCTTCCCTATTATTGTTCACCACCTCTATCATCAATTTCACACATATAAATCCCCTTGTATCACCTAAAATATAATCAAATAAGCTCAAAAAATCCCTCCATTTCTCTAAGATTCCTTAACATGGGCATAAGGAAACTAATGTTAGCCTTTCGGCACAAACCAAAAGGAGTTACTTGGTTAACAGGTAACATTTTCTCTCAATCTCTATTCGTTTATTTTTCTTCTCCACCCCATCCACTCTCGTAATTCTATTATTGTATGAAAAGAATAGTATCCAAAATATACTAGGATTTTGTTATGATAAGGTTTCTATATAAACATAAACACACCTCCATCTAATTGATATCGAATAAAGTATTTATGTGCACGATGAACTATCATTTCACTAAATGATTTTTGATCATTTCTCTTTTACCGCCTCTCATGGTGGCCATTATGATGGAAAATCTATTTATATTTGTTATATATATTATTTTTTATTTTTTATTAAAATATTATTATTTTTAATACTCATACCTTTTTACTTTCTATTTTGGGTAAATACAATAATCTTTTTTTAGTAAATGTGGACTACCGCCCCCTCAAAACATTGTGATTCATTCACACACCACCTAGAATGTATTAAGGATGGTTCTAGTAAATGTAGATGATATAATCATGCTATTATAATAATGATATATATATATGTGTGTGTGTAAGCCATTATTTTTTTAATGGTTTGTTCTGAAGACTCATTTATTATTAAATCAAAGCAAAGTCCTCTTTTAACTGTGTAGAGGGAAGCCCGTTCTGTGAATAGTACTGCTCTAGTACCCACCTTCTACAGTACCACATAGTTCCATGCTACAACTACAGTACCCTACCACCACTATAGTAACATGGCGCCATTATAGTGATCGTCGTTGCTACACTTCTGCCGCTGGTACAATACACTACATTACTTCTACAGTCATTGAGCCCAATGGGTTTTGAACCCCCATTTTTCATGTAAGGTTTTGGGGTGTTTACCACTAAGCTAAACCCCAAATACATAATGATATATATATATATATATATATATTATTTCTTTCAATAGAATAATAAAAACCTAAACAATATTCATGTGTTCGTACGACTTACCATCTCCATGAATGGTGTATTGTAGTTCATAGTTTTTATGATATATATATTTATAATACAAATATACTAGACATAAATGATATTTATATCATTATTTAAAATCTGGAATCATTCTATATGTATAAGTATGGGCAATATAACAAATTAAGATACATGCAATAAACAAAGTGAATATTATTCAAAATGAAACCGTTACATAGGATAGATAACAATTAATAAAAGATCATAATTGAACCATATATAGTATTATATATAATAATATTCTTCTGTAAAATATGTAAGATAAACTTATATTTATTACCCCGTAATATTTTATGGGTATGAATAGATTCATGAAACTAGGTAAGGGTATTTCATCTCACATTTAATTTTCATGAGATACATGTTATGTTTGCCAATATTTCCTTTTCTGTGGTGTATGTGCTAACCCTAATTGTATTCTGTATATCTGATAAATAAATTTATGGGTATTAAGATTCTCCATGTTTTATCATCTTTTCATGGGGTTTATGTTTCAAAAATTTACCAATTAGTAAAATTGTTTTCTATCAATTTTTCTTCTTTGAGACTCATGTTTTATTAAGAAACTAACTCTTTTTTTCATGGAGTATATACTTCCATTTTACATTTAATGAATCTAAATAATTTCATGATATTATAAGTTTATTTATTTAATTTTTTTGTAGATTATGATCCCAATCTACCATGTTATAAGTGATTATTAACACAATCCCATCACTTTTCATGATTGTTTATGTTTACACTTCCATTGATGAAATATTATGATACATGTCTCAAGAAAAATCATCAGTCTCATTCTACTCTATTATTTCATGATATATTCCTATATTGGTATATTTATCTAATATTTGGAACATAATAACGTTATGAATGTTTATTTTATGGAGGCACATCCTTCCCTTTCTTTAGTAGGAAATCTGTGTTCCTTCAAAACCATCTTTTCAAAAAATGGTTACTAAGAATATTATAAAATTATCCTATAATATCTAAAATAAATTTTTCCCTTTTTTCTTTTAACAATAAATTAAATGAAATATTCTTGTCACATTTTGAAAAAAATCATATTTCTAATCTTTTTATCATGAAAAAGTAAAGTTAATATTTACTTCATGCGACACGTACATATTTACCTGTCGTGATTTCATTGAAGCATCTTTTCATTTTTAAAAAGGATAATCTTTAAAAATATTTTTATAAATGTTATTTTCAATGATTAATTAGTACTAAATGTTTTCCATATTATTTTATATGTTTTCAAGTAATAGTTTTTCAATTCATTTTCATGATTATTTTTGTGTTATCAAATTATTTTAAAACAAATGTTTTTAAAAAAAAATCAAGCTTCATTCATATGTTATTATGTAAATTTGTTTTCCAAAAATTTTAAATATATATTTATGATTTTTTAAATTATTTTCAATGAAAATGTTTTTTAAAATTTTTTGAATCATATTTTATAAGTTTTCAATGAAAACGGTTTTCAAAATGATTTCAGGACATCTTTAAAAGATTTCAATATATTCCATGACATTACTAGTTCCCTTATAGTAAATGATATAAATGTTTCATTCATATTTGTTCTATTAATAGCTTATTTTTAATGACATTTACTTTATAAAACCCATTTCTATTTCACGTGTTATAAGTTTGTTAAATTGAGTTCATATTCATTGGTTATACATTTATGATATCTGTTTCTTCTTTTACAGTTTATAATTTTGATGAAATTCTTATGAAACATGTATCATTTTCTATAGTTTATTATATGTTTATATGTTTATAGAACTCATTTAATTTCATGGTTTAAGATATGATAATCTATTATTTATTGGAACATGTAAGTATAAATTAATTATAAGAATGGTGGGTCTTATATCTACTTCTAATGCATTATTTAATGATAAGATTTATATGAGATCAAAGGGTACATGGGTTGTATCCCATGCTCGAATGGATTGAGGACACATGGGTTACAGCCTATGCCCAAATGCAAGAAGGTATATGGGTTGAAGACAAAGCTGAAATGAAATAGGGTAACTAGGTTGTAGACTAATCCTAAAAGAAAGAAGGATATGGGTTGTAGTACAAGCCTTAAAAAGAGGTTATATGGGTTGTAGTCTAAGACCGAAAGCGAGGAGGTTCATGGGATGTGTCCCAAGCCTAAAAGAAAGAGGGAATATGGGTTGTGGAATATTCAAAAAAACAAGAAGTAACACATTATATAGACCCATAATAAATGTAAGAGGGTACATATGGTTATATCCCAATCTCGCAGTAGGTACATAGGTCATACACATGCATAACATGTTATAATGGTATTAGTAGTTAACCGTGATTAATTTTTTTCTTATTTGTTTTCCAAAAATACTACGTCTTATTCCTCTATAATTTTTTCATGGCTGATGATGTTTATTTCCTTAATTTTTATGTCGTATGAAATTCCATTATTTCTCTAAAAAATATGTTTAGGATCTTTGATATGTAGGTTATGATCTTATAATGTTAAGATCATATTATCACATCCCTATGTTCATCATTATGCTTACATGTCTCTCTGGTTTTCCATTATTAACCATCTGATCTCACCATTTTTTATCATTTATCTCCCCTAGGTTATTAATAAATGTTTTAGGTATAAGTACTATAGGTGGAGAAATTTATTAAAGATTTTTAGGATCATTCACGATGATAGAATATTTTGTTTCCATGTTTCCAAAGACACTAAAATATTATGGTCCTTAGGCATGTTTTATTATAATGTACTCAATATTCATCTAGAAAAATATAATATCCATGTATGTCAATCCTGGGTCTCTATACATTGAGTATTCATATCCTACAACTATGGAGATGTGAAAAAAATTTGGGTGTTATGGTCATTTCTAGTATTTCTTCACTCCATGTCTACACCCTATTTTGGTTGTTATCATCATTAATAAAGGGTAATGTAGTATAGTCAGATAGTTCATAGGCAAATAGGAATAATCTATAAACCACATTTGAGGTGATCATTAATGTTTCAAATGAATTTTGAATAGAGGTATTTTGGTTCTAGTGTCATTGAAATGGACAATAATTTTAAAATATTAAGTAGCGATTTTGATTATTTACAACTAGTTCTCCCCACTCAATTACATCTGGTAATTTTGGATATTAATAATATTTAAATAGATCTTATTTAGTTTTCTAAACAATTGGATACACCACTATGATAGAGTAATGATAAGGGGATTAATTTTCCTTCATTTTCACGATCTTTTTCATTTTAAGAGTTAGTTAAGAATTACATTATAATTGAACTGGATCTATTTGATTTCATCATTGGGATAGATTTTATTGTTGATAATCGTGTTGAGGTTAGTTGTTATCAATGAAATGTTTCATTTCTAAATCCAATGGGATATCAATGATTTTTTATTTAGAGTGTTATCTGAGGTCTAGTCATGCTGGACCTCACCTCCTAGAGCTCTGGTGTTTTTCATCCACAATATAATTTTAGCCAATTGATGTTTCTTCTATTATTGTTTGTGCAATGTTTTTTCAAATTATCTAGTTGTTTTCAATAAAAATGTATATTAAATTCAAACAGAGAGCATATACATTATGATTTAAATGGTTATTGGTTTGCAGCTGGTTTCGATAGCTTACTATAATATTGATCTAGTGGAGCTGAAAGATCTCAGGATTGGATTAGATGACCAAATGGTGAATGGTCTTATTTTCCAATGGGGTTCCCAATCAAAATCCCTCATGGTCCTTCAAATGAAGTAATATGGTTCACTCTAACTTTATATAGATTAAATTTTTTTTAATTAAAAATGGTTTAGAAAAAAAACCATTTAGCCATGTGGATGATTTTTTTGATCAATTAATGGGGGGAAAGATGTTTTCAATGATCGATCTTCAGTTTTTTTATCATTGTATTAGAGATCAGGAGTTAGATATAGTAATTTCATATTTCAAGATATTTAGTGTAATCATTAAATATATATTTATTTCATTTATTCTAAATAAGACTCTTATATTTATCATGGAATTGATGAATCATGTATTCATTGAATATCATGATAGTTTTTTGTTGTTTTCAAGGATCCTATTTTGGTTTTTTTAGATTTTATCCAATTCATAAGAACCATTGGAATGTGAGTTTAGAAATACTATGGAGTATCATTTAGAATGAATATTGTTATAAATTATATTTTTGTATCCATTGAGTGATTTTCATGGAGAACATGATTTCTGAGCATAGGACATTACATTATTCAGATATGTTTATTGTGGTTTTTTCGTTAGAGGATCCATGGATGATCATTAAGATACATAAATTTTTTGATCTTCTGGGATACTTCCTATGATTCATCGAGGATGTATAAAATGTGGAATCAATTTTCACTACTACTATGTAGAAAGGGGTGAAACTCATGTTTGATGAAGTGTGGTAGTCTATATTCACATTTATGCAAGAATTTATCACATTAGATCAATCTCTGATATTACAAGATCCTGGTAAGGGTATGTGGTTTTCATTAATGATTTTTGTGTTGTTATGGGTTGTGTGATTTTAAAAGATAATAATGTCATTTCTTAAGGCTCCTTCCATCTACAAAAAAACTAGTTGAATTACAAGAATCATAATTTAGATTATTCCATGAATATTAATGATCATATTTTTAGTAGCAAATCCTCTTTGGGTATTGGTTCATAGTATTTTATGACCATATTTCAATAAGCTATATTTTTTCTCATAAATATTATAATCACATATATAAGTGGTTGGTGTAATAAATTTAGACCATTGTATCCAACATAAACTACACCAAGGGGAAGGGGAATGTCATTGAAGATCCTCTCAACTAGAATATACCATCATAGGTTCATTGAATATTCTTTTCATTTTTAAAAAGTATAATTTTAAAAATATTTTTATAAATGTTATTTTAAAGGATTAATTATTACTAAATGTTTTCCATATTATTTTATATGTTTTCATGTAACAGTTTTTCAATACATTTTCATGATTATTTTTGTGTTATCAAAGTATTTTAAAAGGATTTTTTTAAAAAAAAAACAGGCTTCATTCATATGTTATTTGTAAAAGGGTTTTCAAAAAATATTCAATATATATTTATAATTTTTCAAATTTTTTTCAAATAAAATGTTTTTTAAAATTTTTTGAATCATATTTTATAAGTTTTCAATGAAAAAGGATTTCAAAATGATTTCAGGACATCTTTAAAAGATTTCAATATATTCCATGACATTACTTGTGCCCTTATAGTAAATGATATAAATGTTTCATTCATATTTGTTATATTAATAGCCTATTTTTAATAACATTTGCTTTATAAAACACATTTCTATTTCACGTGTTATACATTTATTAAATTCAGTTCACTTTCATTGGTTATACATTTATGATATCCATTTCTCTTTTACAGTTTATAATTTTGATGAAATTCTTATGAAACATGGCTGGTGATGTTTATTTCCATAATTTTTATGTCTTATAAAATTCCATGATTTCTCTAAAAACTATGTTTAGGATCATTGATATGTAGGGTTTGATCTTATAATGTTAATATCATATTATCACATCCCTATGTTCATGATTATGCTTACATGTCTCTCTTGTTTCCCCTTATTGACCATCTGAGCTCTCCATTTTTTATAATTTATCTCTCATAGGTTATGAATAAATGTTTTAGGTATAAGTACTAAAGGTTGAGAAATTTATTTTAGATTTTGAGGATCTTCCACGATGATAGAATAATTTTTTTCATGTTTCCAAAGACACTAAAATATTATGGTCCTCAGGCATGTTTTATTATAATGTACTCAATATTCATTTAGAGAAATATAATATCCATGTATGTCAATCTTGGGTCTCTACACACTGAGTATTCATATCCTACACCTATGAAGATGTGAAACAAATGTGGGTGTTATAGTCATTTCTAGTATTTCTTCACTCCATGTCTACACCCTATTTTGGTTTGTATCAGCATTAATAAAGGGTAATGTTGTATAGTCAGATAGTTCATAGGAAACTAGGAATAATACATAAACCACATTTGAGGAGATCATTAATGATTCAAATGAATTTTTAATAGAAGTATTTTGGTTCCAGTGTCATTGAAATGGACAATAATTTTAAAATATTATGTAGTGATTTTGATTATTTACTACTGGTTCTCCCCACTCAATTACATCTGGTCATTTTGTATATTATTAATTTATAAATAGATCTTATTTAGTTTTCTACACAGTTGGATACACCTATATGATAGAGTAATGAAAAGGGGATTAATTTTCCATCATTTTCACTATTGTTAGAAGTTTAAGAGTTAGTTAAGGATTAAATTTTAATTGATCTAGAACTATTTGATTTCATCATTGGGATGGATTTTATTGTTGATAATTGTGTTGAGGTTAGTTGTTATCAATGAAATGTTTCATAGCAGGAATCCAATTGGATATCAATGGGTTTTTATTGAGATTGGTATCTGAGGTCTAGTCATGTTGGACCTCACCTCCTAGAGCTCTGGTGTTTTTCATCCACAATATAATTTTAGCCAAATGATGTTTCTTCTATTATTGTATGTCCAAGGTTTTTTCAAATTATCTAGATGTTTTCATTAAAAATTTATATTAACTTCAAACAAAGAGCATATACATTATGATTTAAATGGTTCTTGGTATGCAGCTTGTTTCGATAGCTTACTATAATATTGATCTAGTGGAGCTGAGATATCTCAGGATTGGATTAGATGACCAAAAGGTGAATGGTATTATTTTACAATGGGGTTCCCAATAGAAATCCCTCATGGTCCTTCAAATGAAGTAATATGGTTCAATCTAATTTTATATATATTATAAAATTTTAAACTCAAAATGGTATAGAAAAAACAACCATTTACCCATGTGGATGACTTTTTTGATCAATTAATGGGGGGGAAGTTGATTTCAATGATCGATCTTCAAATTTTTTATCATCGTATTAGAGATCAAGAGTTGGATATAGTAATTTCAGATTTCAAGATATTTAGTGTAAACAATGAATATATATTTATTTCATTTAGTCTGAATAATACTCTTATATTTATCTTGGAATTGATGAATAATATATTCACTGAATATCATGATACTGTTTGGTTGTCTTCAAGGATTATATTTTTGTTTTTTTATATTTTATCACATTCATATGAACCATTGGTGTGTGAATTTAGAAATACTGTGGAGTATCATTTAGAATGAATATTGTTATAAATTAAATATTCGTATACATAGAGTGATTTTCATGGAGAACATGATTTCTGAGCATATGACATTACATGATTCAGATATGTTTATGGGGGTTTTGTTTTTAGAGGATCCATGGAAGTTCATTTAGATACATAAATTTGTTGATCTTCCAGGATACTACCTACGATTCATCAAGTATGTCTCAAATGTGGAATAACTTTTCACTACTACTACGTAGAATGGGGTTACATTCATGTTCGATGAAATGTGTTAGTCTATATTCACTTTTATGCTAGAATTTATTACATTAGATCAAACATTGATATTACGAGATCCTGGTAAGGGTATGTGGTTTTCATTAAGGATTTTGGTGTTGTTATGGGTTCTGTGATTTTAATGGATAATAATGACATTTATTAAGGCTCCTTCCATCTTCAAAAAAATTAGTTGAATTACAAGAATCATAATTTAGATTACTTCATGTATATTCATGCTCTTATTTTTAGTAGCAAAACCACATTGGGTATTGGTTCATAGTATTTTATGACCATATTTCAATAAGCTATATTTTTTCTAATAAATATTAGAATCACATATATAAGTGGTTGGGGTAATAAATTTAGACCATTGTCTCCAACATAAACTACACCAAGGGGAAGGGGAATGTCATTGAAGATACTATCAACTAAAATATACCATCATAGGTTCTTATGTAATCAATGTAAGAGTGGATACATTTTGGGAACTACACTCAGTTTCTAATGGATGTAATAGAGGATGTTTATGGTTTGGATCTGACCATTTTTCATCTTACATCATATCAAGATGAGGATATTATCCAAAATTAGTCGTAAGATGATGATTTTTCAGGATTTCAAGAAAACCATAATGTGGGGAGACAATTTCTGGTAGGATTTTCCTGGTAGAGGGTATTATTGATTTTTTGGATCTATTTCCACACAAAATATTTGTTAGGAGATCCATTTTTTACTATCATAATTTATCATTGTCTATTAAATAGGGGAAAATATATATTATAACATGAAACAAAGATTTCCAGTGGTTGTGTATTTAGTGTGACATTTCTAATTATATGTACCATTATTAGACATACAAAAAAATAAGGGAAAATTGTCTAATTCTTTATTATATTCTACTTCCACTTATGATAGTAGTTCCAATATGGGATAAGGTGTATATGGATCTTTTGTTTTGAATAACATGGAATAACTATGAAAGAATGTCTATCTTGGTGGTGATTGAATGTTTGACCATGTAATCTCATTTCATTCCGATCAAAGCCCCAACACATGTTGATTATTGGGGTATGATTTATACATTACAGACTTTGAGTTTACATGGGGTTCCTTTAGAATGTCTTTTATAAATGGATCCTATTATACATGTGGGTTTTTGGAGATTCATCAAAAGTTTAGGGGGAATCATATCTGTCTGTGTAAGCTTACCATCCACATAATGATGGTCAAATGTAGTTCACAATTTATATCTTTGATGGTATTCTCTTTGAAAATGACATATATTTCATCGGATATTGGGATATCTATATAGGGATTGTTGTGTGAGCACACTACCATAAATATTACATATTTTGGTACCTTTAAACTATAATCCACATTTTTACATTTTTGAGAATTTGTTTGATTTTGTGTATTAGAGAATGAAGACTAACTCTTACATAGTAGGTGCATAAATTAAAAGTGGAAACTTTTTCCTGGTAAACATTTGTTACAAGATTTTTCTAAATAAAACATGGTTTCATTTAATGATCAATGTTTTCAATTTTCAACTTGATCTCATTATATTATTTTTTATACCTTAAATAAAGTAAAAATATTTTAAAATTAGGGATAAGAATAATGGTTAGGGTGGTTTGTAATATAATGAAAATATATTTTCCACTCAAAACCAATGAAATCATTTCCATAAAACATATATTTTTCACATAAAAAGGAATCATATTTTCAAAAATATATAATTTACTTACCATTTAAAAAAAGTGATTTAATGAAAAATTATATGTAATATTATATGACATAATTAAGAAACTTGGGAAATTCATTTTATTATAACTCTTACAAAGAGAATATTTTTTATTTTATATCTGTAAATATGTTGTTCCTAATGTATTAGTGGTAATAACGTAACCACCATTCCTTGGTTTATCATGAAACCACCCATCATTGACTAAAAATGTAACAACCCATACATAGATTATCATTGAACCACAAATCATTATTTAATAACATAACCAAACATCCTTGTGTTATCATAAAGCCACACAAAATTATAAAAATGTGAAAAACCATATCAGATACATAAATCATCAAGACATGATTCATAAAAACATTCATAAGGAATAAAGTACATTTCATATTGAAATATTTTTTTTTGTGAAATTACAATCGCATAAACTGGTAAAAAATGTTCATTGAAAATAAAAATGAAAAAAATAATATATTATTAAAATAAATAAAACATTATATATTTTCGAAAATGAAAACATTTTGTATAAGTTAACAAACATTATTCTATAATTTGTCAAAAAAATTCAAATTCACTCATTTAGAAATCATCCAAAATAATACATTCAATACATTATGTTAAATGTAAAACATGAGTAGAAATGAAATTAACATAAATAATATATTTTTAAAAAACAATTCATAAAAATTTGAAAACATGGACATGGGTGGAAAATAGAGTATAAGGGGAAACATAAAAAAGATAAATTTTAAATGTAAATACCTTATAAATGCCATAAGATTTATGTGAGAAATAAATCAAATGAATAAATTATGTATAGAAACATTAATTCTACATAAAACAAGTGAAATATATTGTCAAAAATCATTCCACATATACTATTTGACCTATATAACAAAGAAATATATTTTTAACCCAAAAAAATTGAAATTGGGTTATGAACTCCCTAAAATCTTGTTATAATTCATTCAATGTTGTTCAAATCTCATTTATAATTGTTAATGGATTTTTATTAATTTATTCAATAAAAATAATAATATTAAAAACTCATTATTTTTTCCTTTTATATTATCTTACATCCTATAAATTAATATAATTAAATTATATTCATTATTTTTGGTGTGTTTGTTTCATGGATCCATTGGGAATTTATTTGTGTATAATTATGTATTTTATTTTCAAATGGGAATAATACACTAGAAGTGTAACATCCCAGGTAAATGAAGAATAATATATTTTCATATTTATTAATATTTGTGAATTAAATATTAATTTTAGCTTAAAGGGGTTTCTATGTTCGATAGCGTACCCGATACACAACAACGGGTTTCTTTGAAATCTTACGTTGCACACTAATAATATAATATTATTATTCTAAATGGCATTTAACTCCTATCCATTTTATTGGCGGGAATGAAAAAAACTAACTATCATATGATTATACATGTATTTATATTTATCCAATAAACGTTAGAGGCTTAATATATGAATGAATCTAATTTTAAGCATAATTTACATTAAAAGGCCGATTTACCTCCTTTAAATAGTGAACCCTTATTAAGTCTAGTTTTGGTTACATTAATACATTCTATATGACCAAATAAAATCCTTCTTTAAATGAGTACATCATAATTTACTTTGGGAAATTTTTTGGTATTTTTCTGTTAATGTTCGTATTTTAAGGAATAGTGAAAATATTGTATTTTAATTCAAAACTATGTTTCAATATAATTTATTAATATGGTTAGATTATATTTTTAATTGGTTTTAAAGTGTAAATAGATTATATTTTTCCATTTAATCTAATGTTGGTCATCAGAAGCTATTTCACTTTTAAATTTTATATAATCAACTGTCAATCTTTTGATAGTTAATATTTTTTAAAAACACCCCTTTTGTTTTGACAATGGGAATTAATTTTAAATTAATATAAGCCACTTCTGTGTTTTGAATATGGATAAATGGATTCAATATTTTGAATCATGAGGTTCAAATTTTGTAAATAGGAAACTTTTATTTTTAGGCATTGTAAATATTTACCTGAGTAAATATTTTATTTACCATGGTTAAAGGGTAAATCAGGTAAATAAGGGTAAAAAAAATAATATTTATTTACCCTATCAGCTATCCTAATCATATTGGTTGAGTCATATCCGACCATGGGAATCTTTGGGTCGATTTGGGGACCCCATGGAACCAGTTAAGAGTGATTATGACAATTTATTTTAATTAACTTAAATTAAAGGCCAAAATGAAATAAACAAATATCTTTTTGCAAATTAAATTTTTCATGGGGTTATACAAGTTATAATTTCGACTATAAATATTCATTGGAAATATAAAAATATTTCTTAGATCATTGTATTTTTTTAATAATTTTTAGACCTCAAATAAATTAAATTATTTATGACATATCATGATGCAGTATTTACCTCATTAATAAATGATTTAATTAAATAAAATTATAATGATTAAAATATTATCCAAAACATGTCCAATTATGATTGGATGATTTTATTTAGATAATGAGTCATCTTATCTTCAACTATAAATATTTTTTGACCATTATAAACCGAATATCATTATATTATAAAATAATATTTTCACTCTTTCCTAAAGCGCCCCTCCTCTCTCTTATAAAAAGAGACCACTTCTATGAAATTCCTCACACCTCTCAAGACATTTGTATAATGACCCATACTTTTCATACATTTTTATTAAATCAAAATTTAATCATACTTATTACAACATATAACAGTACCATGAAAGGACCGTATAGGTATAATGTCTTTAGAAACTGGGAGACATAAACAACTGGTTCATAAAGCGTCTACACTATCTCCCATTTATTTCATCATATCTATAGTCCCTTTTCGCATATCATACTTAATAAGCTTCTTCCTGACCTATGAAATGTAAACATACAAAAGGGTGAGCTCGAATTCTCATTAAGGATAAACAAAAGAAATATCAATCACATCAAAATAAAAACATAACATTTTGGAAATCATACCCTGCAAAAGAGATCATAATTTCATAACATGGGATAAATCATGTAAGTGAAATGTAATCCCAATAATAAAAACATAAAACATGAAACATTTTGGCATACACACATAATCATTGAGAATCATTTCTTATTAGTCAAGACTCATTTCCAAGACTATCATAGTGGACAAAGTCCTTTTCTGAACCGAGTTCACTCCTCGTTTCAGTCCTGTTTCACTGAACCGGTATAACCTACCATTCCAGCCATGTCTATATCATGAGATATAAAATATTTAACAATGCATTGGAGGGATATATAGGTCACACCAATCTCATTATGATTCCATTCTTCTGTGTTCCACAAAATCATAAATCATACATTACTACAAAACCCATGTAGTAAAAATGGGATTCTTAAACAACATGACATCATAAAACAATTCATATAAGATAAAGGAATTCATAAAAATAATTCCATCACAACATAATCAAATCAATGTAATAATAGGGGTAGAAACATAACCCTATATTATCTTATATGGAAAATAATTTTGATAATGCACTTGAACTCCATTCTTGAGGAAAATATCCTTTCTACTTCAAAAACATTTTCCTTTCTTTGACATGTCATACAATTTTAAACTAAACGAAGTTGATTAAAAATAAACATGAAAACTTGTAAAGGAATCTTCTTGGAAATAATGTTTTAAAAATCCATTCATACCGTATAAGTTAAAAAAAAAATTTCTCGTACATTTGTCGGAAAAGTCAAAAAGTATCTCGTACGAAAAATGACAAAAGATTCCATTCATATCTTTTACTAAAAACTAACATAAGGGTAAAATTGGATTTAAACAATTTTAGTTGGCTGGAACAATATTACATATTGAGGAAACATGGATGCGGATGATAAAATACATCCCAATAAATTCCAAATTATAAACAATCTCAGATAAAAATGAGATTGTGTTATTTCCCTTACCATAGGTCCGATTTTCTTTGTAATTGTCTGAAACTCCTTCTATTGATTTAAATAATGTTATTGACTTAATCTAGAATCATTATTATTTTTATGATAACATATATGGTCATATTATTAGCTTCTTATTAGTAATATTTCATTACTACTTGTTATTCGGGTGTTTATTACTTTTTGTTCTTATGCGTGTTTTATCGAATGAATTCTTATTCTTCTCTTTAGGTTATAGATAAATCATTCCCAGAAAGGTATTATTGTAATATATATCATATTATTTCATTAAATTCATTTATATAATCATTATGCAATAAAGATCATATAGAACGAGTCACATCACATCGTGGAGACGGTATTCCGTACGTACGCACGAGCGATGATATCATTCCCATGATCGTGGAATTGTATTGGAGTGTGTGTATACTATTTATGAATCAATATAACTTTACAATAATCATATATAGTTATTAATTACACCATTATACCCATCCATGTACGATGGTGGGGGAAAATTGATTACACCACGGCGTGGGGACGGTATTCCGTACGTACGCACGCGCGGGGATTTCGTTTTTCGTAGGAAGGAAAGATGGTGAAATAGGGTTGTTTCATACATATAATAACATATCAGTATATTAATGATACTAATGATATTAATTTATAATGGAACAACTAAATAAGAAGAAGTGGAAGAATAAATAAAGATGAAATAATTGGTAACGGGCATTACCTCTTCTTTGAAGCCCCTCTTTGAGTCCTCCTCTTAGGGCACTAAAATTGGTCTTTGAAGAGAACCAGGACCTCTATGATGTTTCTAGGGAAGGGGGGAAGTGAATTGGTCAGGGATTGGCCGAGCTTGAAGGATAAAATTGGTGTGACGAGAAGAGGAAGGAGGTGCCCTTTTATAAGGGAGGAGAGGGGCACCTTTGGAAATATAAGAAATGTTAGTTTATTTTAAATCCCAACACCACATAAAAACATCAAAAATGAGTCATATCCGAATATTATATGACATAGGGTTGTAATATAATCAACTAATAAAATTTAGACATGTTAGGAATTTATTTTAATCATTATCAACTAGATTTAGCCTTATTTATCAATTTAATTTTATTTGTGGTAATAATATTCAAAATTTTAAATTATTATAAATAATTACATATGTGTTGTGAATTTTCAATAATTTGACACTTTATGACATTTTCGACCATGTAAATTTTAATTTATAATTTTTAAATATTTTAGTTATTTTTAAACAATTTTATAATATCTTATTTTTATAAAATAACAATAGTGTCAATTTTGACACTATTCATTTATTTGAATTTAAATAAAATATATACAAAAGATATGTTTGAACATAAAGCATTAATAGATCCATAAAATGTCATATGTATCTATAAAATTAGTGGAGTACATTAAATAATTCATATAATATTTATTTTTTTATTTTTAAAACCATTTATTTGATATTTTAATTAATAAAATAACTTCAACATCACTATTGTGTCATAATTAATGATAATTATATAATCCCTAAAATTATAAATAAATTCCTATGATTTATATAATTGTATTATCTTTCTGGATACTATTCATGTTCGAAGTTTCATGAATTTTATCACGAAATTAAAATTATTATACATATAAGATCTAAGAAAGTGACATGTTGTCACATTCTTTGGTTTTAATAATAATTAAATTTTTTTCATGGAAAAATGTCCCTTAAATGAATCCAATCCGACCATTAGGTGATATGGGTCGACTTTTAGTCATCCAATAGGATTTTGTCAGGTGTTAGGATAATTTTATAATATTATATTTACCCTTAATTACCCGATTTACCTTTAACTATGGTAAATAAAATTTACCGTAGTTACTATTCATAATGACCAAAAATAAAAAGTAGCCTATTTACATAATTTGGACCCAGTGATTCTGAATATGGAATCCATTTTTCAAAATTCAAAACATATAAGTATTATTAATTAATTTAAAATAAATCTCGTTGTTAAGAAAACGGTTTTTAGAAGTTAAAACATTACCAAAGATTGAAATGATTTTACCTATGAATTCAATGTGAAATTAATTATAATGACATACATTATATTAAATGGTAAAAATATATTCTATTTATACTTTAAAACCATTAAATATTATAATTTATCCATATAAATTATTTCAATGAAAAAAAGTTGTTTTTAATTAAGAATTATCGTATTTTTACTATTCATCAAAATATGAAAGTTATCAAAAAAATATCAAAAATTTATCCAAAGTAAATTTTTATACAATGATTCAAAAGAAGAATTTTATTTTGTAAAATTGAACTTATAAACATGTCAAAAACTAGATTTAATGTGGTTGCACCATCAAAAGGCATCAAAACTGCATTTTTTGAAAAATACTTCTTTTATCCAAAAAAATGATTTTGCTTTTATACCTCATTCTAGAAATTGTATAAGTTGAATTAAAATGTTATAAAATTAAAAATTCAGTTAATGCTATCCTTAAAGGCTAGTTTTAATATCATATTGTTTTTAGTGAAACTCGGTATTGTGTACGACAGAAGCTATCGAGGAAGGTTGTGATTGCGTGTAAAGAAAACCAAGCAAGTGTTGTGTGTAGTGAAAGATTCCTTTGATAATTTATATAAAATAAAAACAAAATATTTCTCATAAAAGTCTTGGGTGTTACATTCTACCCCCCTTAAAATGTGTTTTCCCTCGAAATTCATCACTTTGTATAAAACAGACGAGGATAACTCTCCCTAATCATATCCTCGAGTTCCTATGTAGCTTATTCTAATAGGTGGTTCCTCCATAAAACATTCACCAAGCGATTGGTGTTGTTTCGTAGGACTTTTTCGCTACGATCCAAAATCTTTATCTGCTGTTCATCATAAGAATGATCTTGCTCCAGTGCTACAACTTCTGAGCTGAGTACATCTGACGGATCAGGTATGTACTTTCTCAGGAGAGATACATGGAACACATCGTGAATTTGAGAGATTCTGTGGAAGCGCCAATCGGTAAGCTACATTCCCAACACGATCCAGAATTTCAAAAGGACCGATATATCTAGGGCTCAACTTTCCCTTCTTTCCAAATCTCATGACCCACTTCCAGGGAGATATTCGTAAGAACACTTTATCACCCACTTCAAACTCTAAGTATTTTATTCGGTTTTTGGCATAACTTTCTTGTCGACTCTGAGCTACTCTTATGTGTTGTTCAATAGATCGGACCTTTTCTGCCATCTCATTAGCAAGATCATGTCCTAATAGATTTCTTTCCCCAACATCATCCCAGCAAGTTGGATTCCTGCATTTCATTCCATAGAGATATTCATAAGGATCCATCTGAATACTGGAGTGAAAGCTATTGTTATAAGAAAATTCCACAAAAGGTAGTTGTTGATCCTAACCACCTTTGAAATCCATAGAGCATGCTCTCAACATATCTTCTAGAGTTTGAATTGTTCTCTCAGACTGACCGTCTGTCTAAGGATGATAAGCAGTTCTGAAACTCAACTCTGTATCCAGAGTATGCTAATGAATTCTCCATAACTTCGAGGTAAATCACGGATCCCGATCAGATATAATAGAAAGTGGTACTCCATGCAATATTACCACTTCCTTTACATATATCCTGGAAATCTGATCCAGAGAGAAATCCTCTCTAATAGAAATGAAGTGTGCAGACATTGTAAGATGATCATCTATAACCCAAATAACATTATTTCCTTTGGATGTTTTTGGAATTCCTGTGACAAAGTCCATAGTGATGTTTTCCCATTTCCATTCGGGTATGGGTAATTGTTGTAACATCTCCTTAGACTTCTGTCTCTCAGCATTAACTTGATGACAAACCATGCATCGAGAGACATATTCAGCAACATCTCTTTTCATGCCATTCCCACCAGAAGTACTCTTTTAGGTCCCTATATATCTTCGTGCTTCCAGGATAAATAGAGAATGAAGAACTATGAGCCACATCCAACAGCTCCTTCTTTAATTTAGGGATGGGAGGAACACAAACCCGATTTCTGAACTTTATTATCCCATCACAATTAGGGTTGAATTCAGAAACATTTCTCACCTTCTTTTGTAACTCTACATCTTCTTTCTGTTCCTCTTTAATCTTCACATGTATAGATGGTTGAACATTAATTTCAGAAAGATACGATTTCCCCCCTTCCATTATAATTCCATGATCCATCCTTTGTAAATCCATTTATATTGGATCTTTTGTGATCCTCATCATGGATAAACTGGCATGGTCTTTTCAACTTAATGCACCTTCCACCTTGTTTGATTTCCCGGGGTGGTAATGAATTGAGCTGTCATAATCCTTAATCAGATCCAACCATCTTCATTGACGCATATTCACCTCATTTTGTGTGAAAATATACTTTAAACTTTTATGATCAGTATAAATATCTCACCTTTAACCATAAAGGTATTTCCTCCAAATCTTTAATGCAAAGATTTCTGCAGTTAACTCCAAATCATGAGTTGGGTAATTTTTCTCATGGATTTTCAACTGTCGTGGGGCATAAGATATCACCATATCATTTTTCATGAGAACACATCCCAATCCCTTCTTGGATGCATCACTGTAGATCACAAACCTTTCTCCACTAAAAGGAAGTGTGAGTACAGGTGCACTAGATAACTTTATTTTCAACTCCTTGAATTTCTCTTCACATTCATCCGTCCACACGAACTTAACTCCTTTCCGAGTCAACCTGGTGAGTGGATTAGATAATCGTGAAAAATCTTTCACAAAAAATCAATAATCTCCATCCAAACCAAGAAAACATCGGATCTCAGTTACTGTTGTTGGTATCAACTATCTTTCAATAACCTCTTTTTTTGCTGGATCCATAGATATCCCCTCTTTTGAGATTATGTGACCCAAAATGTAACATTATGATGCCAAAATTAAAACATTGTAAATTTGGCATAAAACTACTCCTTTCTCAGGGTCTTCAATATCATTCTCAAGTGATATTCATGTTCTTCCTTACTCTTTGAATAGACAAGAATATCGTCTATAAAGACTACAAGAAATTGATCAAGGTAGTCTCTAAAGACTCTATTCATCAGATCCTTGAAGATAGCAGGGGAATTAGTAAGACCAAATGGCATCACTATAAATTCATAGTGTCCATACCATGTACGGAAAGCCGTCTTTGGTATATCCTCCCTTTTGAACATTAATTGATGATACCCTGAATGAAGATCAATCTTGGAAAAGTATTGAGCTCCGTGTAGTTGGTCAAATAGGTCATCAATGCGTGGGAGAGGATATTTGTTCTTGATTGTGATCTTGTTAAGTTCTCAATAATCAATACAGAGTCTCATTGATCCATCATTATTCATAACAAACAGAACATGTGCTCCCCAAGGTGATGCACTATGGCGTATAAATCCCTTATCAAGATTCTCTTGGAGTTGCTTCTTCAATTCCTGAAACTCAATTGGGGCTATTCTATAAGGTGACTTTGAAATAGTCAAAGCACCCAGTACAAGTTCTATTGAAAACTAAACTTCACGATTTGGTGGAAGACCCAGAAATTTCTCCGGAAAGACATCATCAAACTACCGTACATTGGGAATATTCTTAATTGTGAGTTTCTCACCATCCATTTGAGATAAATAACCTTTATTAAGTGTAATCAAGACCCATAAGATGGATGAAATTTCCACTGGAAGGTAAGGTTTACCCTTGCATCGTTAGATGATCATAGATTGATCTTGAATATAAAATGGGACTTCCCTTCTTTGGAAATTGATATGAGCTGTATATAAAGAAAGCCAATCCATGCCAATAATCACATCAAATTCCACTATTGGAAGGATCACAAAATTTTATGAATCACTTTCCCACAATCTTCAATCGGGGAAGAATTATAAACATTTGATGCGACTGTTTTGCCATTAAGTGTTGTCACAGCTAACTCAACATCTAATTGTTTAGGTAATATGGTGATACCCTTAGAAAAATCTTCAGAAATAAAAGAGTGGGTGGATCCAGAATCAAATAAAACATTTTCTACTTTAGATTGGATGATAAGTGTACCTTTCACCACATCGTTATCGTACTCCACTTCTCTAATAGAAATTGCATGTGACTTTCCTTTGTATTTAGCCTTAAGATTTTGTTGATGTCGATCATCATCAACAGCCCTTGGATTTGGGCATTTATTGGCATAATGCCCCATCTCCTTGCACTTGAAACATTGAAGTGTAGTAGTTTCATTCTGTGTGTCCCTTATTTTGTTTTCATCATTAGACATCTTCTTCCCATCATTGCGGCATTCAAATGCCCGATTACCTTCCTTTCCACATTTGAAACATTAACTTGTCACTTTAAGACAACTCCATCCATGTTTCATTCCACACTTTGAGCATAAGGGAAAGCTCATCTTCTTTTCAGTGTTCTCTTTTGATTTTCCTTTGAATTCCATTTTCCTCTTCTTATCAATCCCATATGATTGATGGGTTACTCCAATATCCATCTCATCATTGAGAGCACATCGAACGATTTCCTCATAGCTATTGATGTCCCTTATGGCTAAGGATCTTCGAAGACTTGGTTTTAAGCCACTAAAGAATTGATCGATCTTACTCTCAGGTTGGATAATAATATCAGAAGCATACCTTGAAAGTCTTGTAAAATTTTCTTCTTAGGTACCAACAGATTCATCATCCTTTTTCTTCAGTTCAAGAAACTCTTTCTCCATCTTTGTTCAGAGAATATGAGGAATGTACTTATTGAAAAATAACTTCTTGAACTCATCCCATTCCATGGACTCAATTTCATCTCTTTGCCTCGTATTCCTGATAAGATTCCACCATTGATTGGCATCACCTTCCAAACGATACACTACTAAGATGACTTTATCTTGTTCAGAACATTGAAGAACTGAAAATATCTTTTCAGTTGTATTAATCCATTGTTAAGAAACTAATGGATCAGTAGACTCGCTGAATGAAGGTGGACGCTGCCTCATGAAGGATTCAACAGAATATTTCTCCTTCCTTTTCTTGTTTGGAAGTCCTGCATGATTCATGGCTTGATAAAGTTGTGTGATCTTGGGTACAAGATTTTTCATTCCAGCTCCCATAACGTTTGGTTTCTCAGGGGGACAATCATTGCATTGCTCGTCGCATTCCACATTAACATGGTTCCTTCGGGTTCCAGCCATTGACTAAAACCAAGAAGAATAGTGTGAGAAACACTAATTATAATAGGAAAACCACATAATCAAGAATAAAATTTTACACTTAAGGTATTATCCTAGGTTATTCATGGTCATTTATAAAACACTAAAATTGTGTTCTATGTTTAGACTTTTCCGTAGGGTTCTTACTAATGCTTTCACATCCTAGTTTCCAAAGGTTGACTATACCTTTCCTCTAATACAAACTATAATGACCCATACATTACATACATTATTATTACATTAAAATTGAAGAATAATTATTATAACATATAACAAAACCATGAAAGGACCATATAGGTATAGTGTCTTTAGAAACTGGGAAACATAAACAACTGGTTCATAAAGCGTCTACACTGTCTCTCATTTATTTCATCATATCTATAGTCCCTTTTGGCATATATTACTTAATAAGCTTCTTCCTGACCTAGGGAAAGAAAACATAAAAAATGGTGAGCTAAAATGCTCAGTAAGGGTAAACAAAAGAAATATCAATCACATCAAAATAAAAACATAACATTTTGGAAATCTTTCCCTGCAAAAGAGATCATAATTTCATAACATGGGATAAATCATGGAAGTGAAATGTAATCCCAATAATCATAACTTAAAACATGAATCTTTTTGGAATACACACATAATCATTGAGAATCATTTCTTATTAGTGAAGACTAATTTCCAAGATTATCTTAGTGGACAAAGTCCATTTCTGAACCGAGTTCACTCCTCGTTTCAGTCCTGTTTCACTGAATCGGTATAACCTACCATTCTAGCCATGTCTATCTCCTGAGATATAAAATTTTTACCCAATGCATTGGAGGGAGATATAGGTCCCACCCATCTCATAATGATACCATTCTTATGTGTGCCACAAAATCATAAATCATACATCATTACATAACCCATGTAGTAAAAATGGGATTCTTAAACAACATAGACATCATAAAACAATTCATATAAGATAAAGGAATTAATAAAAATAATTCCATCACAACATAATCAAATCAATTTAATAAAATGGATAGAAACAGAACCCTATATTATCTTAAATGGGAAATAGTTTTGATAAAGCACTTGAACTCCATTCTTGAGGAAAATATTCTTTCTACTTCAAAAACATTTTCCTTTATTTAACATGTCATAAAATTTTAAACTAAAAGAATTTGATTAAAAATATTCTTGAATACTTGTAAAGGAAGATTCTTGGAAATAATGTTTTAAAAATCCATTCATTTCATATACGTTTAAAAACATTCTTATTGTACTTTTGTCAGAAAAGTCAAGAAGTACCTCGTACGAAAAATGATAAAAGATTACATTAATATCTTTTAATAAAAACTCACCGAAGGGTAAAATTGGATTTAAAAAATTGTAGGTGGACAGTAAAATATTACATATTAAGGAAACATGGATATGGAAGATAAAATACACCCTAGTAAATTCCAAAGTATAAACAATCCAGAATAAAATGAGATTGTGATATTTACCTTACCTTAGATCCGATTTGATTCGTAAGTGTCCGAACCTCCTGTATAATGATTTAAATAATGTTATTGACTTATTCCATAATCATACATATTTTTATGATATCATATATGGTCATATTCTTAGCTTCTTATTAGTAATATTTCATTACTACTTGTTTTTCGGGTGTTTATTACTTTTTGTTGTTATACGTGTTTTGTCGAATGAATTCTTATAATTCTCTTTAGGTTATAGATACCTCATTTACAGAATGGTATTAGTGTAATATATATCATATTCATTCATTCAATTCATTTATATAATCATTAATAAATGAATATCACGTAGAACGTGTCGTATCACATCATGGAGACGATATTCTGTACGTATGCACGAGCGATGATGTCGTTCCCTTGATCGTGGAATTGTATTGGTGTGTATGTATAATATTTCATAATCAATATAACTTTAAAATAATCATATATAGTAATTATTTACACCATTATACCCTTCCAAGTAAGGTGGTGGGGGAAAATATATTACACCATGGCGTGGAGACGGTATTCCGTACGTACGCACGCGCGGTGATTTCGTTTTCCATAGGATGGATAGATAGTGAAATAGGGTTGTTTCATACATATAATAAAATATCAGTATATTAGTGATACTGATGTTATTACTTTATAATGAAACAACTAAATAAGAAGAAGTGGAAGAGGAAATAAAGGTGAAAGAATCGGTAACGTGCATTACCTCTTCTTTGAAGCGCCTCTTTGAGACCTCCTCTTAGGGCACTACAATTGGTCATTGAAGAAGACCAGGACCTATAAAATGTTTCTAGGGAAGTGGGTAAGTGAAATGGGCAGGTATTTTCCGAGCTTGAAGGCTCAAATTGGTGGGACGAGAAGAGGAAGTAGGTGCCCTTTTATAAGGGAGGAGAGAGGCACCTTTGGAAATATAAGAAATATTAGTTTATATTAAATCCCAACCAAACATAAAAACTTATAAAATGAAACATATACAAATATTAGATGAGATAGGGTTGTAATATCATCATCCAATAAAATGAAGACATGTTAGGAATATATTTTAAACATTATCAACTTGATTTATCCTTATTTATCAATTTAATTTTATTTGATTTAATAATATTCTAAATTTTAAATTATTATAAATAAATAGATATGTGTTGTCAATTCTCCATAATTTGACAAATTATGAAATTTTACACCATATAAATTTTAATTTATTATTTTTAAATATTTCTGTTATTTTTAAACAATTTTATAATATGATATTTTTATAAAATAACAATAGTGTCAATTTTGACACTATTCATTTATTTGAATTTAAATAATATATATAAAGAAGATATGTTCTACCTAAAAGAATTAATATATCCATAAAATGTCATATGTACCTAGAAAATTAGTGGGGAACATTAAATAGTTCATATAATATTTATTTTATTATTTTTAAAACCATTTATTTGATAATTTAATTAATAAAATAATTTCAACATTACTATTGTGTCATAATTAATGATAATTATACAATCCCGATAAATTATAAATAAATTCCATTGATGTAGATAATTTTATTATATTTCGGTATACTATTCATGTTCTAAGTTTCATGAAGTTTATCACTAAATTATAATTATTATACTTATAATATTTATGAAAGTGACATGTTGTCACATTCATTGGTTTTAATAATAATTAAATTATTTTCATAGAAAAAAGACAATTAAATGAATCTAATCCGACCCTTAGGTGATATTGGTAGACCTTTAGTAATCCAATAGGATTTTGGCAGGTGTTAGGGTAATTTTATAATCTTATATTTACCCTTAATTAACCGATTTATCTTTAACTATGGTAAATAAAATTTACTGTAGTTACTATTTATAATGCCCAAATATAAAAAGTAGCCTATTAACATAATTTGGAACCACTGATTTTGAATATTGAATCCATTTTTCAAAATTCAGAACATATAAGTTGCAGTAATTAATTTAAAATAAATCTCGTTGTTAAGACAACGGGTTTTACAAGTTAAAACATTGCCAAATATTGAAATGTTTTTAGCAATGAATTCAATGTGAAATTAATGAAAATGGCATAAATTATATTAAATGGTAAAAATATATTCTATTTATACTTTAAAAATATTAAATATTATTATTTATTTATATAAATTATCTCAATGAAAAAAGTTGTTTTTAATTAAAAATTAGCGTATTTTTACTATTCATCAAAATATGAAAGTTATCAGAAAAATGTCAAAAAAATTTCCAAAGTTATTTTTTATACCCTGATTCAAAAGAAGAATTTTATTTTGTAAAATTTATCTTATACACATGTCAAAACTAGATTTAATGTGGTTGTTCCATCAAAAGGCGAAAAAACTGCATTTTTTGAAATATACTTCTTTTATCCAAAAAAAATGATTCTGCTTTTATACCTCATTCTAGAAAACGTTTAAGTTGAATTAAAATGTTATAAAATTAAAAAATCAGTTAATACTAGTCATAACGGCTAGTTTTAATAGCATATTGTTTTTTAGTGAAACTCGGTATTGCGTACGACGCAAGCTATCGAGGAAGGTCGTGATTGCGTGTAAAGCAAGCCAAGCAAGTGTTGTGTGTAGTAAAAGATTCCTTTGATGATTTATATATCATAAAAACAACATATTTCTCATAAAATTATCAGGTGTTACAATTTATCTCATCCAAACTCTACCCAATTAAGCTCCCTACATTCCTCTCCTCCTCCTAGAAGCCTTACCTTAAGAAGAAGGCACTTCAAGAAGTTCTTTGGTTCAAACCAAAGTGAGTTACCCAAATTAATGGTAACAGTTTCTCTTAAATTGTTTTCTTTTATTTTTCTTCTCCAACCCCTAAACTCTTTTTATTTCCTTTCTTTTGTAACAACAACAGTATCCTCAATATAATAGCAATTTTTTATGATATGTATTCTAACTACACTTAAACACACCGCCATCTAATGGATAAAGAACATAATGTTTCTGTGGATGGAAAACTAACACCTCACAAAACGATGATTGTTAAATTACATCTTACTGCATCTCATGGTGGCCATTATGATGAAACTGTATTTATATATGATATATATTATGTTTATGATTTATTTATGCTTCTGTACTTCCAAATTATATCAAAACATTATAGTTTCCATGGTGTGTAAATACAATAATCTCATTTGAGGAAGTGCGGACTACCGCGATGTGACTCGTTAATGCCCTATGTGAGATGTATACAGGATAGAGTTTATGATATTATATATGATATTATACTGGAATTATAATATACCTATGTATCATTATGTTTTAATTCCATTAAAATTAGAAATAGAAATGAAAGTAGCATTATTGCGTATGTACGTCTTACTGTCTCCATGAACGGTGCACTTTATTTCATACCTCCAAATGTAATGTACTATTATAAATAAATGAACATGCTGGATATATATGATATATATGATACCCAAATCATGAATATCATTCTGTATATAATGAACCTTTTACCACGTGAACGACATGTAATTATAAGAAGTCCATTTTTGACTCAAGTACCAAATATCGACAAAATGAACATTATTAACTTAAATGATTACATAATGATTATAACATGGTAATAAGTGATATAAAAGGAATAATAAACTTGAAAAAGGTTCTTATGCAAGTTGAAATTAATATTAGTTTATTATTTAGGACATTAAAGAACGAACGGGTCAAGTCGGACCCGAGGTAAGGGACCTCATCTAAATCTCCTTTCATTGAGGCATTTTTAGTTTTATACATGACTTTCATTTATATGATGTATGAAACACTTTTTTATTTACTTATATTCAAAAGGAATATTTTCACTACGAAGCATTTTACTAAATGACAAAAAGGAATGTTTCTTTAACATAAGCGGTGATAATGACCTTTCCGTCGTCGCGAGTATTATTTGATATTAAGATTACTTAACAAGACAGAATGTATTTAAATGGAAAAATAAATACCAAATACTCTATTTACGTATTTTGGTATTGAAAATGATTATGAGAATGGATTTATTATTTCAATACCTTGAAATGATATTTTATTATTGTAATGTGGAAATCTTATCTTTTATTTATGCTTATGTTATAATATCATGTTATGGTTCTTGGGAATTGTTTACGTATACGGGTGGTTCCATGATAAACCTAGGGCGGGTGAGCCCGAGATAGCTCTCCAATGCATTGGGTAACATGACAGAGGTAAATTTGAATGTTTCTCTTAAGAGATTTAAGTAATATACTCTGATGGGTATTCCTATGTGACTCCCTATGTAGTTGTGATAGCTAAAATGTAAGAATGGTATAGATGCCGCAAGTTACCTTTATAATTTATGATTTCTATGAGTCTTTCATAAATATTATGATTTCATGAGGTATGTAAAAGAGTTCATGTTTTGTTTGTATTTATGAACAAATGTTTTCATTCACTATTTGATAACCCTTACTGAGTCTTTTATGCGCATCCCATTTTTTTAAATTTCTTTCACAGGACATAAAGAAGAATTGGGTCAAGGATGTGATCAAGGAAAAGCCATGCTCTCTTTATCTTGGAAGTACAAAAAGACATTCTTTTCAACATTTTTTATTTTATGAAAAAAAGTGGATTCTAGATAGAAGTGCCTACTTTGTAATATTTTGAGATGTAATAGTTATGTTCTAATTCCCTAAAACTCTAAACATGAAAAGATCATCAATGTGAATTATTCAATTAATTCAATATTATGTAATGTTTATGGCCGGGTCCTTATAGTTGGTATCAGAGGTTGGATTAGATAACTTTAGGAGTTAGGATATAGTTAAATTAATATCCATAAATCATTTTATGTTAATATTTACATCATATAGCATTTCTAGATTACCATGTTGCTTCACCTAATATATTTCATTGTATAGAATTGTTTTCCGCAGAGGAAATAGGGTAGCTATGTTGGGACGACATCTGGAGGAAGAAAACCTTCCAAATCAGCAACCTGAGATGGTCGGAATCGAAACTGAACAGTTTGTTGAAGTGATGGCACAGTTGACTAAGGCAATAAATGGTGGTGGTATCCATGTACGAGATCAGCCAGATCAACCACAGTGGAACATGTCAGTAGTGGAGCATTTCATGAGGAAACATCCCACATCATTCAGAGGATCATCTGAACCTGTGCTAGCTGAAGGGTGGATTAAAGCACTGGAAAAGATTTTAGAAGTTATGGGTTGTTCAGAACATCAAAAGGATAGTCTCGCGGTTTACCATTTTGAAGGTGAAGCTGATCACTAGTGGTCGATGGTGAAAAATATTAGGGATAGTGAGGAGATTGTTGCTATTGATTGGGATGAATTCAAAGGAATGTTTCTAGAGAAATATTTTCCTAAGGTGGTTCATCTTAGGATGGAAAAACAATTACTGGAATTGAGGCCGTAGGATTACTCAGTGGATGCTTATGAAGAGAAATTCAATGGACTGGCAAGGTATGCTCCAAACTTTATACGAGATCTTGATAGTAAAATAAACCATTTTTACTCAGGATTAAAGCCAAAGTATCTAAGCGATTTAGATTCTCGTGAGTTCAAAAGTTATTAAAACCTTGTTCGTTGTGCGGAGAAGGTGGAAATGGAGTTTGCCGATGATCATGTATTCTTTGACAAACAACAAAATAAGAGGTCAAGGTGGCATGCGAAAGGAAAGTACTCTTAAAAAAAGTCTGATGGTAAGAAGCTTAAGTTTATAGTTTGTGAAAATTGTGGTAAAAAGAATTCTAGGGAATGTCTATTGAATTCTGTTAAGTTCTACCGATGTGGTAAAATGGGACATAAGGCTCGTAATTGCACTGAAAAAGATCAAGGTAATGGTAAGACAAAATATGATTTACAGTCAGTAAAATGTTTTAAGTGCAATGATATGGTTCATTATGAAAATGAGTGTCTAACAAGGAACTCAACCAAAGGAAAGCATCTAGACTACAAGCATAAAGGGGTGGTGAAATCCTTTGCAACTACATCAGCAGATATTGGGCCATCAAATGAAGTTGTATCAGGTACATTGTTTGTTTTTTCAGATTATTCCAATGTGTTTTTTGATACAAGGTTAACACACTCTTTAATTTATGAAAAGTTTTCTAGTAAATTTGGAATTCTATCTCATAATATGAATACTAAACTTATGGTAAAAACTCTTGGAGGAAATTTTGAGACAAAAAGAAAACATAATAACATTTCTGTCCTTGTGTGCGGAAATAATCTAAATGCAAACCATATTGTTTGGCCTCTAGTAGAGTATGATGTTATATTGGGCATGGATTGGCTTTCTGTTTATCATGCTAAGATTGACTACAAAGATAAAGAGGTTTCTTTGCAGAATGATTTTCAGTTTGTGTACAAGAATGAACCCTTGCTTTTGATAACATATCAGGAAGTCAAAAAACTAGTTAAAGATGGAAATGAATGTTACCTTGCACATATTGTTGAAAAAAAGGAACTATTCAGATTAATGATGTGCCAGTGGTAAATGAGTACCTTGATGTTTTTCCTGATGAGTTACCTGGTATTTTACCTGATCAGGAAGTTGAATTTACTGTTGTCCTAGTTCCTGAGGCTATGCCAATTTCAAAACCCCCTTATCAAATGGATCAAATTGAACATTTATAGTTAATGAAGCAGTTGCAGGATTTATTAGATAAATGTTTCATTCGACCAAGCACATCACCCTAGGGTGATCTTGTCTTGTTTGTTAAAAAAATATGGTTCAATGAGACTTTTTGTTGACTATAGAGCATTGAATAACATCACTGTTAAGAATAAGTATCATTTTCCTCATATCGATGATTTTTTTGATCAGCTCCAAGGAGCTCATTATTTTTCTAATATTGACTTGAGGTCGGGGTACCATCAGTTGAAATTAAAATAAGCTAGAGTTCCGAAGATCACTTTCCATATTAGATATGGCCATTATGAATTTTTAGTTATGACTTTTGGTTTATCCAATGCACATGATGTATTCATGTATCTTATGAATATAATTTTCCATGAGTTCTTGGATAAGTTTGTGGTTGTGTTCATTGATGATAATTTGGTTTAATCCAATAGTAAAGAAGAACAAGAAAGTCATTTAAGGGATGTCTTGAAAACCTTAAATGAAAAGAAAATTTATGGGAAATTCAGCAAGTGTGAGTTTCGGTTACAACAAATTTCTTTCCATAGTCACATTGTTTCAAAAAATGGAATAACTGTTGATCCTACAAAAACAAAATTTGTTGAAGAATGGCCAAGACCAACAAATATAACTATGATCTTAGTTTTCTTGGATTGGAAGGTTATTACCAGAGGTTTGTTCAAATATTTCAACAGTTATCTAGCCCACTGACTAAGTTAACTCGAAAAGATGTTAAGTTTATCTGGACAATAGAATGTGATGATTGTTTTTAGGAATTGAAAAGGATATTGGCGAATACTGCAGTTTTGGCACTGCCTTCTAGAAATGGTGAGTTTGTTATCTATAGTGATTCTTTGTTGAAAGGAATGGGTTGTGTGATAATGCAAAATGATCAGGTAATTGCTTATGCTTCACGCCAATTGAAACCATATGAGTTAAATTACCCTACACATGATTTGGAATTAGCGGCTGTAGGTTTTTATTTAAAAATTTGGAGACATCATTTATATGGTGTGAAGTGTGAAATATATACTGATCACAAAAGTTTGAAGTATATATTCACCCAGAAAGAATTGAACATGAGATAGAGAATATTTTTGGAATTAATGAAAGATTATGATTACATGATCCATTACCATCCGAGAAAAGAAAATAATGTGGCTGATTCTTTGAGTCGGAAAAGTAATTTCTCATTAGCCATGCTACGTTTGGAATAAGATCATTTGGTTTTTCATTTGATGAAATTTGGCATAGAAGTTGTTGGTGTAGGAAATTCTTCTGTTTTGCTTCTAGTGTCAGTGAGATAATCTATATCAGACGGAATAAAGAAAGTGCAGAAGGATGACTGTGAGTTGCAAAAAAAGGTAGAGTTGGTTCAGAAGGGTATGTTGCCTGAATTTTAACATTGAAAATGATTGTGTTTTGAGGTTTGTAAATAGATTATTTGTGCCTTGTGATTCATAGTTGAAGAATGAGTTGTTATGTGATGCTCATAGTTCTCCGTTTTAAGTTCATCCTAGCAGTACTAAGATGTATAGAGATCTTTGGGAGTATTTCTGGTGGGATGGAAAGAAAATAGATATTGCTGATTTTACTGTGAAGTGTTCGACTTGTCAGCAGGTTAAACAGAGCGATAATTACCGAAAGTAATTCTTCAACCTTTACCAGTGCCAGAGTGGAAATGAGAAAATATATCCATGGACTTTGTTTTGAGATTACCAAAGACATCTCGATGTAATAATGAAATATGGGTTATCGTTGACTGATTGACTAAATCTGCTCATTTCCTTCCTATTAGAGATACTTTGTCTCTAGATCAACTTGCTCGGTTGTATGTTAAAGACATTGTCAGGTTGCATGGAGTTCCCCTCTCCATTGTATCTAATCGTTATCATAGGTTCACTTCTAACATTTGGAAAGGCCTTAAGAAGTCATTGGGTACTAAATTAAACTTTAGTAAAGCTTTTAATCCTTAATCAAATAGGCAGTCAGAATGAACAATTCAGAAATTGGAGGATATGTTACGTGGTTGCTCGATGGATTATCATGGAAGTTGGGACCAACATCTTTCTTTGGTTCAATTTTCTTATAATAACAGTTTTCATTCCAGTATACAGATGTCTCCATTTGAAGCATTATATGGAAAGTGTTGTCGAATTCTAGATTTTTGGGATGAAGTAGGTGGAAGAAAGCTGATCGGAATAGAATTGGTAGAAGTGATGGCAGGGAAAGTTCGGTTGATTCAAAAGCATATGAGAACATCTCAGAGCAGATAGAAAATTTATGTGGATAACCGGAGGAAGGATCTTTCTTTTGAGGTTGGTGATCATGTCTTTCTCAAAGTTTCTCCTTGGAAAAGTGTGATACGTTTTGGTAGGAAGGGAAAGTTGAGTCTGAGGTTCATTGGACCTTATGAAATTCTAGAGAATGTTGGATTAGTTGCATACAGAGTAGATTTACCTCCATGTTTATCCCAGGTACAAAATGTCTTCAAAGTTTCAATGTTGAGAAAGTATATACCAGATTCATCTCATTTTTGAGCCCAGAGGTAGTTCAGTTGGAAGAGAATCTCTCTTATGAAGAAGAACCCGTCCAGATTCTGGAACATATAGAGAAGGTGTTGAGGAATAACGTAATTCACTAGGTAATGGTTTTTTATAAAACCATATGGTTGAAGGGGCAACGTGGAAATATGAAAATGCGGTGAGGGATAAATACCCCAACTTATTTTGATAAGTGGATAAAAATTGCGAGGATCCAATTTACATAAGGGGGAAGGATGTGACATCCCAGGTAAATGAAGAAGATTTTCATATTTATTAATATTTGTGAATTAAATATTAATTTTAGCTTAAAGGGGTTTCTATGTTCGATAGTGTGCTCGATATGAAACAACATGTTTCTTTAGAATCATACATTGCACACTAATAATATAATATTATTATTTTAAATGGTGGTTAACTCATAGATATTTTATTGGAGAGAATGATCAAAACTAACTATAATATGATTATACATGTATTTATATTTATCCAATAAAAGTTAGAGGTTTAATATATGAATGAATCTAATATTAAGCATATTTTACATTAAAAGGCCGATTTACCGCCTTTAAATAGTGAACCATTTTTAAATCTAGTTTGGTCACTTTAATAAATTCTATATGACCAAATTAAATCCTTCTTTAGAATGAGGACATCATAATTTAAATTGGATAATTTTTTGGTATTTTTCTGATAAAGTTCATTTTTAAGGAATAGTGAAAATATTGTATTTTAATTCAAAACTATGTTTTAATCTAATTTATTTATATGGTTAGATTATCCTTTTAATTAGTTTAAAGTTTAAATATATTATCTTTTTACCATTAAATCTAATCTTGGTCATTAGAAGCCATTTCACATTTAAATTGTATATAATCATCTGCCAATATTTTGATAGTTAATATTTTTTAAAAACATCCCTTTTGTTTTGACGGCGGGAATTAATTTTCAATTAATTTCTGCCACATCTGTGTTTTGAATTTGGAGAAATGGATTCTGTATTTGGAATCAGGAGGTTCAAATTTTGTTAATATGTAACTTTTATTTTTATGAATTTTAAATATTTACCTCAGTAAATATTTCATTTAACACGGTTAAAGGGTAAATCAGGTAAATAAGGGTTAAACAAATAATATTTATTTACCCTAACAGGTGTCCAAATCTTATTTTATTAGTCATATCCGACCATGGGCATCCTTGGGTCGATTTGGGGACCCCATGGAGCCACTTAAAAGAGATTATGACACATTATTTCAATTAACTTCAAGTAAGGAAGAAATGAAATAATCAAGTATCTTTTAGTAAATTAATTTTTACATGGAGTTATACAAGTTATATTTTCGACTATAAATTTTCATTGGAAATATAAAAATATTTTTCATACATCATTTTAATTTTTTTTATAATTTTTAGACCTCAAATAAATTATATTATTTATGACACAATCATGATAATGTATTTACCTCATTAATAAATGATTTAATTAAATAAGATCATAATGATTAAAAAATTATAAAAAACATGTCCAATTCTGATTGTATGATTCTATTTCGATTATCAGTCATCTTATCATCGACCATAATGATTTTTAGACCATTAGATACAGAATATCATTATATTATAAAATAATATTTTCACTCTTTCCTAAAGAGCCCCTCCTCTCTCTTATAAAAAGAGACCACTTCAATGCAATTCCTCACACCTCTCAAGCGATTTTGCTCATCAAAACTATGCCAAATTAAGCTCCCTACATCGTTATCCTCCTCTTAGAAGCCTTTACCTTAAGAAGAAGGCACTTCAAGAAGTCCTTTGGTTCAAACAAAAGTGAGTTACCCAAATTAAAGGTAACAGTTTCTCTTAAATTGTTTTCTATTATTTTGCTTCTCCAACACCTAAAAACTTTTTATTTCCTTTATTTTTTAACAACACAAGTATCCTAAATATACTAGGATGTTTTTATGATAAGTATTCGAACCAAACTTACACACACCTCCATCTAATGGATGAAGAACATAATGTTTCTCAGGATGGAAACCTAACGCCTCACGAAACAGTGATTGTTCAATTATATCTTACCACCTCTCATGGTGGCCATTATGATAGAAATGTATTTATATATGATATATATTATGTTAATGATTTCTTTATTATTCTGTACTTCCCAATTATATCAAACCATTATGGTTTCCATGGTGGGTAAATACGATAATCTCATTTGAGGATGTGCGAACTACCGCCCCCTCAAAGTGATGTGACTCGTTAATGCCCAATGTGGGATGTATAAAGGGTAGAGTTAATGATATTATATATGATATTATACTAGAATTATACTATACCTATGTATAATTATGTTTTAATTCCATTAAAATAAGAAATATAAATGAATGTAGCGTTCATGCGTACGTACGGCTTACCGTCTCCATGAACTGCATTTCATTTCGTACCAACAAATGTTAAGTACTATTATCAATACATGTACATGATGGGTATATATGATATATATGATACCCAAATCATGAATATCATTATAGATATAATGAAACTGTTACCACGTGAACCACATGTAATTATAAGAATTCCATTTTTGACTCAAGTACCAAATATCGATAAAATGAACGTTATTAACTTAAATGATTACATAATGATTATAACATGGTAATAAGTGATATAAAAGGAATAATAAACATGAAAAATGTTTTAACCAAGTAGAAATTAACTTTATTTTATTATTGAGGATATTAAATAATGAACGGGTCAAGTCGGACATGAGGTAAGGGACCTTGTCTCAATCTCCTTTCATTGAGGCATTTGTAGTTTTATACATGAATTTATTTTATACGATGTATAAAAAACATTTTCTTTTACTTCTATAAAAAAGGAATATTTTCTATAAAATGTGTTTTACTAAACGACAAAAATAAATGTTTCTTTAATGTAAGCGGTGAAAACATCCTTTCCGTCGCCGTGAGTATTATTTGATCATTAGTTTACTTAACAAGCCGGAATGTTTTTAAAAGGAAAAATAAATACCAAATAATCTATTTACGTATTTTGGTATTGAAAATGATTTTTAGAATGGATTTATTATTTCAATATCTTGAAATGATATTTTATTATTGCAATGTGGAAATTTTATCTTTTCTTTATTCTTATGTTATAAGATCTTGTTATGGTTCTTGGGCATTATCTATGTATATGGGTGGTTCTTTGATAAACCTAGGGCGGGTGAGCCCGAGATATCTCTCTAATTCATTGGGTAACATGACGGAGGTAAACATTAATGTTTCTCTTAAGAGATTTAGAGAAATATGCTGTGATGGGTATTCCAAAGTAACTCCCTATGTAGCTGTGATAGCTACAATGTAAGTATGGTATGGATGCCGCAAGTTACCTTTAAGATTTATGATTTCTATCTGTCTTTCATAATTCTTATGATTTCATGAGGTAAGTAAAATAGTTCATGTTTTTTATGTATTTATGAAAAAACGTTTTCATTCACTATTTTATATCCCTTACAGAGCCATTTATGGTAATCCCATGTTTTGAAATGTTTTTCATAGGACTTAAAGATTAATAGGGTCATGGATGGGATCAAGGAAAAGCCTTGCTCTATTTAACATGGAATTAGACATGACTTTTTTTCAAGAGTTTTTATTTTATGAAAAAGTGGATTCTTGGTAAAAGTGCCTACTTTTTAATATTTTGAGATGTAATAGTTAGGTCCCAATTCCCTAAAACTCCAAACCTGAATAGATCGTCAATGTAAATTATTCATTTAATTCAATATTATGTAATTTTTACGGCTGGATCCTTATAGGAAGAGTAATGAAATGGTATTAATTCACATCAAAAATTATAAATTTTGAAATATATCATTTTTATTTCATATTTTTTGGATGTATCATTTGATAAAATTTTAATGACATATTCTTAGTTTATTTTAGCGATTTCCATGACAATTAAGAACCACTTCCATTTTTTTAATATTATGTATATATATTTTTTCCAGAACATGAAATATGTTCTAATAAACATATTAAAGTCTTATTTTACTATATTAACTGTTTTATAACCATCCCTGGATGAGGTATTAGAAAATCTGAATTCATTATCTAGAGAGACAGTTAACCATAATAGTATGGATAATGGTTTGAATTCATTAAATTAGAAGGGATAACCAAATAAATTGATATAATATATTCCATTAAAAAATATAAATCAAATTAATATATAAATATAGTTTTATTATTCATGTTTGTATAAATGAGGTGACGATAATGTTTAAGAATAAAAAAATTTAAGAGAGGTTCTTTGAGAATGTCACATCATGAATATAACCTCCTATAAGGACTCCTCAGGGACCTCAGAATGGGTATTTTTGTGATACCATCATAACTTGTATGTGTGTGCAGTTTTTTGGAGATGTTATCAATGATACATTAATAGAGTAATGTATTTTTAGGAGAGTTAGGTGGAGGCTAGTTGTATTTATACTTCAATAGGTGTAAATTTTAGTGATTAAATAATGATTATTTTATATTTAAAACCAATAATATTTGGTTTGAATTAATTTCAATGAATTATAATTATAATTATATTTTTAAATAATGGTTATGGTCGATAAAAACATTAACAAAAATTTTAATGCTTTAGTTTTTCAGTATTTTATTCATTAAATTTTTATCTTTAACTCATTTATTTAACTTACCTATACAACGGTAATTCATTTTTTATCACTGTACTATTTTTTCATATAAAATTATAATGAGCCTACTACCAAATTTTTAAATACATAATCCAAATAAAAATACAATTTTATTAATTGAAATTCACATAATTAGAAAAAATATTTTTAACATAAGACCTGGATATGCAACCAAAAAAATCATGTTTTCATGAATTTGATTTCTCAATCAAAATATTATTTAATTTTAAGACAATTAATAATAAATATTATTCAATGGAAAATTATATAGTAATATATAATTTATACATTTAATTTAAAACCTTCCCTATTATTTGAAAATTTAAATAATTTTCACATGTCAAAAATTATATTCCTTGATACATTTTTCAAAACAAATACCATTTATTATCCCAAAAAATAAAGTTATTTTAAAATAGAATTTAAATGTTATCAATAAATATTTATGTGGATAAAATAAAACTAAATTATACTAATTTTACATAAATCCATATTTAGAACACAATTTCTCTTCTTAACTTCTTATACTTTTGAAAAGAATGATATTTCTAAAAAATTCATTATTAAATATTATTCACTGAAAAATTAATTTTTTTTGAAAATTTTAAAAAAAAATCATACTAAGATAATTTTTACAAGATAAATCTAAAAATGATGTTAATTGTATCATATATATATATATATGAAAGTGGTAGTAATTAATTATATTTATTTTCACATATAATGAAATATAAATAACTTTTAAAAGAAATCATATATATTTTTAATAAAATGAAGTTAAGAAAAATTATGTGAATGTTCACTAATATTTAATAAATATATCCAAAAGTAGTTGGGAAATTAAAATTTTCTTAATGTTCTTAATACAATGAAATATTTTTATTTTTATGGATATGTTATAATGGTGTGTTCTATGAAATTTAATCTATTGAAGGTATTTTATTTATTTAAAAATATTAAAACCATAAAATAATGGGATGTTACATTCTACCCCCACTAAAAAATAACTTCACAATAATAATTTTTTTCTTGGATTCAAATAGAGTATGATGCCTCTATCTCATTACATAATCTGATTCCCACACATATTCCTCAAATTTTTCGTTTCTAAACAAAACATAACATTGATGATTTCTTGTTTCATAAAACATTATCTATACTATCAATAATATGTAATTTTATTTCTTGATAAGAAAGTTATTTTCCTAATGCTATTCCTCCTTATTTTAATACATGTGATGGATCAGGTATGTAATAACTCAAGAGATACACATGTAAAAAATAATTTACCTAAGATAGATTTGGTGGATGTGACAATCGATAAGCTACCATCCTAATATGATAAATAATTTTATGATGTATCAACCTTGATATTTGAAATTTAACATAAAAAATCAATGGTGGATAATTAAAAATTCATTTGTGGGAAACCCACAGTATAAAAAGTGTTAATAAAACTTAGTCTTAAAAAGAGAGATGGTAAAAGTAAAAGGTCACAAAAAAATGTAATCAAATAAGGATAACATTAGTGGAATGTAAAATATATGGACATTGAAAAGATTTATAACAATCATGTTATGATGAATAATTAATGATAAAGTCATTATTAGATTGCTAGCTATTACAAAACCATTAATATGTGATCTGGAAAAGGTCTATTGATTCCTAACTATTAAAAGAAAATTTATAATATTTTTATTCCAAAATAATTTTCTAATAGTTGAGGAATTATATTTCTTCCATGATTAAGGACTTATATAAATATATATACTTTGGAGGTAGTGTTTAAACATTAATAATTTTACATTATAATTAATTTTTTATCTCTATATGATGAGTATAGAATTTTTCTTCAAATATGATGTTATTTTATCAAATTTTATGGATTAGAAAAATTCAATAAATACTATCTATTACTCTAATAATTATTCATGAAACCAGAACAATATGGTTACTATAATATAGAATAATAAACAACCATGTGATTTAAAAATCATCAATCTACCAAAATTGAATAGTAATATCCCAAATACAACTAAGATCATTCAATAAATAAGTATCCATAAAATAACTAATAAATATTCATTCAAATGATTAACAACTAAAAATATGATAGATTTGATCACATAGTTTCCAAAGTTACACAAAACATTTATCACTTAATAAAAAAAATTACTCTTGAATTATCACACAAAAATGTAATCACCATTATCAAATGATATCCATGATATGTTTAATATTTTTATAAATGACCAAAATCACCATAAATACTATATTTTTCCAAATTATAATTATTCCATTATTTATTGAATTAAATCTCATTGTATTATGTTTACCTTATTCATATAAGGTTCCCAAAATGTTGAACAAATTAAAAAATAATAACAATCACATAACCAGCAAGGAATTTTATAATGCCATTGTTTGTAATAAAATAAACATATATTCCCAAAATGAGCTTAACCATAATATTTCATATAGTTTAATAATGAAAAATAATTTCATACAAACTGTGCCATCACATAGGCATGTGGTAGGAAATGCAACCTTGTCGCCATTTGGTTGTGAGTTCGATCCCTTTGGCTTTTTTGGCATGATAGGTTTTCACCAAACCTATTGATTTTATTTTTTATAAATTTATAATAATATATCCTTATAAAATTACCTAAATGGGAGGATCATTCTAAAAATTTCCTTAATTTATTACAAATTAAATATATTTTTTGACATAAAATGTTTTCTCATATACTTCATTTTGCATCCAAATAATGAAATAACTCATAATCACCTCAAATTTAAATATTATTTAAACCCTTATTATAATCCATACCTATAAATATATATCTACAAAATTAATTGAGAATTTTTCCACATGATAAATAGAAGTTTTAAAGAAAACTAAAACTCAATAAATGTCTCTAAAATTAATCACATTCATAAATGATTATTAAACATTTTATACATTTCATCATCGTTAGATATACCATAACTCTTAAATCTATTATATGTAAACATCATAATAATTATATATTCATTATAATCCCTTAACTAGGATATTACATCAATGTCATTAATATTTATTTCCTATGAATTTTTTTATCATGTCTTTATATTCAATAATGTAAAAACATTATGGAAGAAATAATAAATGTTGATCATATTTCATTTTCTATTTCCTTATAATCAACTATAATGGAAAAAGTAATTCCTAAATATATATAAATATTTTCCAAATGGCCACATTTATTAGCCTTATTCGCTGAAAATAAAACATTATAATGATCATACTTACCACATCTGGAACATTCACTTGGTATCTTGGGAATAACTTAATTCCCATTAATGGAATTAACTGAACCCTTCATTTTTTAATCAGATTTCTCTATTTTATAACCTAATTTACCACATTTACAACATATTACTATCATTTTATGACATTTTCCAAGGTCCCTCCTTACATATCATTGACATATATTTCATTTAATATCATTACATTTATGATCATGGTCACTAAAATGTCCAATGGATACATTTATCTTGTATTTTATTCATTATAAAAAACAAAATGGTTCGACATGTTAATCATTACTCTAGATATATTGTTTAGAAGAACCAAAAGTTTTCTTAATATAGCTTCTATTTATTTTGGTTTCAAATTCATACAATAACCATAATTTCCATCAAATCCAATGTTACATTGGTGCCTCCTTCATCTATCCATTTACTAAATCCAAGAAAATTTGTATGAGAATAAAAAAAAAACATAGTATGATATCATCATAGGAAGAAAATCACAAATATATCCTTATTCATGTTATATTAAAATAGCTCAATTTATCCAAAATAAATATAAAGCACCCTATGATTCTAACCATTTCTGTTATATATAACTTTTAAAATGTGATTAAATAATATCCAAACCTATAAAGGTATCTAAAAAATGATCTGATTCAAATGGTAAGATGCAACTGTAAAAATTACATATTCTTCAAATTTAAAAATAGAATTCACATTATTAATTTATCTAGAATAATTTTGTTTTAGAGTATTATAGATTTTTTACTATGTCTTTCATATTAAACCCTAACATTATAAGAGGAAACTTATGCCCATTATCAATATTTTCAATACAAAATTTTTTTAAATGAAATCATAGATTCCTTCATTAATAATTCTTCATAAGTTTCCAATTGAAATCATCCTTTTATCTATTATCACATAAATACTAAAAAAAATTATAACATGGAATTTTAAAAAATATTAGTGAGTTATATTAAATAAATGAAATTGTTATTCCAGTGAAAACCCATATGGAGTTATTCAAAAAGAACATAAATGTTTACCATAAAAATGACTCATTTTTTCAAAAATATAATCTTAAATTTTTAAAATCGAGTTATTTTCATGGAAACACATAAAAAAGGATATAAAGTATAGGTAGGTAATTTGGGACATCATTTTCCACAACACTCTTACTAATGGAGTAACATTTAGGGTCAAACTCAAACTCCAATGTACCCAACACATAAGAGAATATATCCTAACTACACATCCATGGTTTCTCAGGGAACCAAACATAATAGGTTAATAAAAATACCACTCATACAGATATTATCATGTAACCACCATTCATTATAAACTATGTCTATAAAATATATCATAAATATAAAACAAAAAAACTTTCATCATAAAAAATTTCCCAAGGGAAATAATTTATTTCATTTTGAAATCACTAATTTTTTTGATATAGTTGTAACAAAAAATGTAAAAAAAATCTTTTAAAATAATAATGTAAACATATAAATGATTATTTAAGGCATTAATGTGTTATGGATTTATAAAAATTACATGTTGTATATTTTAAAAAAGTGTGCTTTAGAATTTTTTGAAAAAGTATCAAAAATCTCATTTAGAAAAGGAAAATTCAGATTCTCTCTGACCATTTTCATAAAAAAAACATGAGTAGAAAATAAATTATTCATTGATGATATAGAAGTGGGATCATTTTCAAAAAAACATATATAAATCTTATACATTGAATATGATAACATTTTTATGGGAAATCTAAAAAATATAATTTTTAATTAAATGTCTTTTATAGATATCATATAATTGAAGTGAACATTTCTCATATGAATTTATTATGGGTATTAGATGAAAACAATCATAAAAAATTTTAAATAAAATATTTATAATTCATTTCACATATTGGACAATCATGATATATTAAACGTATAATGGTTTAATCGAAAGAATGCAAATTCGTTTTTGTATTCCATAACCTTGGGTTCGATTTCCTTAAAAAACTTATTATCTTATATATGATTGTTTAAACAATGTTAATAATTTATTAAAATATATTACTCAAAATTATAATAATTTATATGATATTTTTATAACATCATTCAAGGATTTCATTAATAATATTATTATTTTCAATGTTTCAGGTCCATTTGTTTCATGGTTTCATGGTCAGTTAATTTTTTTATGCTTAAGTATTATCTTTTAAATTTTAAATAATTCTCCAAAATTAGAATTAAATATTGTTAATTCATTTTCATAATTATTAATGGTCTCATTTAACATGTTTCTTTAATATTCGAGGATGATTTAATTGACAAAAATGTTAATGAAAAATGGATAATATATTTTGAAGGATTTTTTTGAACATCAGAGACTAGATTGGTTTTATAAAATATATTTTCTATATAGTAGTTACATTACATGGAATATGTTATCATATTTCAATAATAAATGAATTTAACTTAAATAATATATTTATGACCCACTATAATGGTTGTAATGGAAAATGAAAAATTATTATCCACAGAACAAGTTAGCCTCAATAATCTAGAAAATGGTCTCTTTACATTAATAAGTAGAGATAATATATGTAATATTTATATTGTATTGCCTTATAATCATAATACTTTATTATATAAATTATAATTTTGTTCTTATTTTTTTATGTGTGAATGAGGTTTGGAGTAAGTATAAGTAAAATGAAATTATGAGAGGTTCTTTGAGAAAGTTACCTCATAAATATATGCTACTTGAAGAAACACATCTGAACCTTGAAATTTTAATTTTTGTGAGACTATAATCAATTTAATATATCGATATTGTAAAATAAATGGTTTGGATGATATTTTAAGAGGTCAATAATTTTTTGTAGAAATGGAGTGGGGAGGATTGGTATTTATTCTTGAGAAGAGGTGGTTTTACATGATTAAACAACAATTTCATTTTATTTAAATCCAAACACATTTGATTGAAGGCGATTACAAATAATTATATTGATAATATATATTTAAAAGGAATTTCATTGTCGATAAATTGATCAAAAACATAGTTAATATTGTATTTTTTTAAGAATTGTAACCGTTAACTTTTTAATCGAAATCGAAATATGTAATAAATAAGATGGTTTCGAATAAATTTTTTTCTCAAGAAAAACATTATTTTATTTTAAAACTATAAATAATAATTATCACATTATGAATCTCAAAATATTTATATATAATCTATAAATTTCATTTCAATCATTCCAATGTATATATTATTTTTTAAAATCAGAAGCATAATATACTTTGAAACAGTTTTCAAAAACAAATTATGTATATAATCACATAAAATAAAATTATTCTAAAATGCAATATAAATATTATTATAATGTTTTTTTTGGATACAATATAACTAAATTATATTTATATTATGATAACTAATTTTAAAAACATAATTACACTTTAAAGTTTTTTATGTTATTTAAAATAAATTAAATTTTTCAATAAATCTATAATTTTCACTATGAAGTGTCATATTATTCTTCATAGAAAATTAGAAAAATAATTATAAGTGAATTTTTACATGATGAATCCATAATTCATTTTAATTTTATCAATAAAATGTTTCTAAAAGTGAAGCAATTATATATTTGTTTTATCATAGGATGAAATAAATAATCCTTTTGATGAAAACCATTATTTGATGAATAAAATGACATTAATATAAATTAATTGAATATTCAAAGATAATTATGTAATAAAAAAGTATTGTAAAATTAAACATTACATAAAGTGGTTAATACTATTCATTATCTCTAATTTAACAACTATTTTATAATGGTCATGTTAAAATAGTATTATTTTTGAATTCGTTTAATTGTGGTGTACTATGTGATGTATGCTATCAAAGAAAATTAATTTATTTATAAAGAGTCTTACCATAAAAAATGAGGTGTTACTGGTTGATTTATCTTGTATAAATAATTACAATTCATCGATCAAAATAGTTCCTTTTATGACATTGTATAATTTCCAATGGAGGTCACATATTAGTTGGGAATAGGTGGGTGGAACCTCCTAAGTGGGAAAAAGCCTCAATTAGGAGATGTCAATGAATATTAAGGATGTAAATAGGTATCTAGATACATTACACACCTGAAAGAAATATTTTTTAACCAATGACTTCAACTTTTTTAGTTTTACATTTGTGATAGAGATTTTCAGAATGTTTCCCTTTAGTTGGGTCATCGTTAGCTTGGAAAACATAGAATGATAGCTTTTAGATATCATCGACCATTTAAGGTCACTATGTGGGTTTGGAAATTTTCTATTCAATTGAAATTTAACTATTTCTTAAATTATATTCATGATAATTACCACATAAAAATAAACAATAAAATATAATCATGACACCTCAAATGTTTTGAGTTGTGGTGAGATTTTGTTAGATCTAGTCATTTCTTTTTTAGAGAATCTAGTTGAGGTTATTGAATCTGATGTGAATGTCAATATTGAATTTTCAATAATGTTGTTCATTGAATTATGTTGGCACAAATAAGATTCTCATGATTCATGGGATCATGATTAAATGATGATGGATAAATTACCTCACCTTTATTCATACAACAATACTCCACATGACTTATATTGGTTGAATAGTATTATTGTGGGAATTTTATAACATCATGTTACCATGAATCTGGTATTTCTTATCTCTCTTGTTGACATACTCGAAAATATATATCATCAAAGGACTAATAATTATTGAGATATTCTTTTTTGGTAAATCATATACTTTTCAAGGATTTATTTTTTAGACAACTAATGAAGTTTGGGTTTTAATGTGTTAAAAGTCATTTTAGTTTATCACTGAGTTTATAAAATGAAAAAGGTGGTTTAGTTTTTACTATATATATTAGTGTTTTTTCAGCCTATATGTGAAATTCATGTTCTGTAATGTGTTTTCACACTATGTATTATTTTCCAAACTGAGGTCATTAGTTCACTACATAGTGTGAGAATCATACACTTCATGAGAAATTTATACACCAAGAAAAGTGTTTGTATGATGTGTATTGATTTTATTGATGAAGTCATGAAATGTTATATGGTTTTGTGATTACAATCAGTGAATATATTACACATTTATTATTGGTAAAAATTTTAATTAAAACATAAAGTGAAATTTTTGGAGTTTTTGTGTTTTTTGGATTAAATGACCTGAAAATGGATTACATGAAATTTAATCCTCACTATTATGACATTTATTGAGATATATAGTAGATTATTTTTTTATTTTTTTTCATGTCTCTATACTCCGGACCTATGGATTATCCCATGTGAATTTGGGGACGTCCACTTATTTTGTATAGCTTCATTCGACTAATGGTGGTCAAGGATGATTCATTTCTTCTCTCTTGATAATGGTTCACTTTATTCATTTCCATTGATTGTGGAAGGAAATTTTCATTGATTTTATAGATATTTTAGTTTATATTTGGTATTCATCTCGATCATTTCAAGATCTATCATGTGACCATCCTCTGATGGATGACCCTTGTGTTGGTTCTATTGTAGCATGTGAGTTTTTTGAGATATGTTTTTTCTTCACTTATAAACTACCTATTCTAAATGTTAAGTCAATTATATGATGATACAATTAATTCAAGGACTGTATTTATTGTACTGGTGTTTTTATATGATGTCTGGACCTATTACGGGTATTTGCGACCCGTGATGGATGTAGCTGCATTCGTGTCTATCATTTTTAAGTGAACTTAATTTCTATGGATGTTGATAAGTTATTATATAAAAGAAATGTAATAATATATTGAATGATTTTTTTTATGTAAATAGAAAAATGCAACTCATGACCAAGAGCTAGAAGTGGTAGTCTTCAGCCTAATTGTGTCATTGGACAAACTCCTTGCGGAGAACATTGTGGATTACCCAGATCACCAGAGTCTCATGTATCCCTTCATGGTAAGAGCTCTGAAACTAAGATTGAAATTATTATTGGATTTTAGGATGGACTATGACTTTTTTATAATCTATACTATAGGATATGGAAACATACTTTTAGACTACCTTTGTAATAATTCCCATGATCTCTTGGTAATGGATGCTTCAGAGCATTTATCATCCCTATAGATGACCCCAGTGGAGCAGGAGGGTAAACATTATCTTTAGTTGAGGGTGTTAACTCATTCTATTTTTAAGTGTTCGACAGAGTCCTGACTAAGATAAATCCACTTTGGGGTCTTACAAGATCATATATCTATTGTTGAATCCCTATATGGATATTCTAATGAAGGTAATAACTTTATTTAATTTTAGGGGTGGACATTCCTTCCAATCACATATTGGGAGGAGATGATCATGGAGTTCCCCAAGTCTTTCCTAGTTGTACATCATGGTGTGGGAAATATGTATAAAGAAACTAAATAGCATTTTTGGTGGTCCAAAATTAGACAAAGCATAACTGAGTTTTCCCCTCGGTGCCACACCTATCAACTGGTGATGTTTTAGCATCATGATTCAAAATGTCTTTTGCTTCCCCTCCTAGATCCCAATATAAAAATCGGATGACATATCCATGGACATATTCATAGGTATTCCCAACACATTGATGTTCCATGATGTTATCTTTGTAATATTTAACCGACTCACGAAGTCTTCATACTTCCTTGATATCAGGGAGTACAGCTCATTGGAGAGTATGGAGAATCTATATTTGTGGGTGATTGTTTGCCTTTATTCGCTTCCCTTGATGATTGTCTCCAATTATAATATTTTCTTACATCAAAAATGTGGTGAGGCCCAGAGGAGGAATTTCGGAAAAAATGAGGTTAAATATAGCCTTTCACCCCATGAATTATGGGTAGATTGAGTGTACTATCTAGGTTTTGGAGGACATACTAACATCTTTCATGTTATACTTTGACTGTAGATGGGATGTTCAAATTCCCTTGTTCTTTTCATTCAAAAACAGCTAGCACTCTACCCACAGAAAAACACCTTTTGATTCATTGTATGATGGTCCTTGTCATTCAACTTTGTGTTGGTCCCGGATTACTGATCCATTTCTGGTGGGCACCAAGTTAGGGCAGGTGATGAAATAGAACATTTCGGTCATCCGAAAGTAGATGAGGATACCCAAGAGTAGGAATAAATCATATGCATATCACCTTCATAGGATGTTGTAGTTCTAGTAGGGAGACCATTTTTTCCAAGGAGTCTCTACAAAATTATGGTGGAGGTTCGGCCAGGGAGGCACTTTATCGACATGAATCAACATGAAATTAGAGATGGTGAAGTGGGTTGGTGAATTTTTTTACAACATGAGCCTATCCCTATATCTAGAGAAAGTACACAACATCTTCCATTTGTTAATGATGTGGTGATGTGTGCATGACCACGTGCACATCATTCACTAGAAAGACATGGAAATCAAGGATGGAACCACCATTGTGGATCACCTAGTTGAAATCGTGGATTGATAGGAGGGGACCCAGCATGGATGTACTATCTCTTTGGTTATCATGTTACAGTGGCACAAAAATGTGTGAGATTTTTTATCGGAGGAGGATAGACATGTGTGAGCTTAGTATCGTAATATTATTGTTTTTTTCTTTTGAGTGATGAAAATCATGAAGTAGGAAATGGTGTTGAGACCCGGTTTGTTACTTATTTGATAAATATATAAATATATATATCAACATCTTGGTGCTGATAAGGCACGCAATTCTGAGGCCAGGTGTTCCCAAAAATTAATTTTATAAAAATACTTATTATACTTTATATTGAGAACATGATGCATATAAAATTTAATGGGATAAGTCTTAAATGGTAGCTCAATGTAGAAATATGAGACCAATGTTGAGTCCAAAACTCAATGTTTACCATAGGTTAATAATTAAATGGGTTAGAATGGGGCATTAAGACTCCTCACTGGTTGGATGTACATTCATTGAAACAATAATTTTTTTTATTAAATAATTGTATTGTTTCAAAACAATGGATAAGTCTTTAAACATATCATTAGGCTTAAATGTTCATAGTTATGCAAATAGACCTTTATAAAATTCTTGAGATCTATCTTTCTCCTCTTTTGGTGAATCACATGGGATGATGATGAAACATTTGGTCAAATCATATCATGACATAGAGAACACAATGGATCCACACAAATTTTTGGGGGATGCATTATTCAAATATGATGGATCCTTAATCATGGTAGAACTCAATAATTTGGGTTTTACACCTTTGATTTAGTTTATTGATTAGATCCATCATCATTATTTTATTTGTATCCTTTTTTGGCCTTTGAATTTTCATGATTATTGAAATATTTATTAATTTAAAAAGTTGTCAATCACCATTTTCCCATTTTTTATCATTGGTAAAGAAACCATGGAAAAAATGATTTATACTTTGTTCCTTTTACTTTCCCCCTCGTTTCACCTCGTTCAATACTAGTTGGATCCCAAGGTCTTGGTTGAACAATCTTTGGGTTGTACTAAGCCTGATCAGTCCCTCAGAAACGTGTTGGTCGGCCAATGAGGCACTAATCAGTGCATTAAGACTTGATCTGGGATGATTGTGAGGCACAAATGATCAATATAATGGATTGAGGTTATGAAATTTGAGGTTGAAGGAATTGTGGCATGTGGAAGATTGGATGAAATATGGATGAACCATCAAAGGACAATTTCTGGAGAACAATGGATCTTGACCATTATTTTCATTCATATCCATGTTATTGGTGTTGATTCATGGAATGTTATATGGAACATTGATTAGATTTGAGCATAAACCCTATAAATTCGTGACTACACGCTATGTAGTGGGATTAACACATGATGTGTGGCCACTCCTTAGCAGTTGGGGTTTTAGAAAATATAAGGATTAAATGGTTTTTAGTCATACTAAATGTTGTGTAATACATCCTCTGAAGGTAACCCTTGTGATGGATCACACAGGTGGGAAAAAATGTGGATGTACATCGCCAAGAACATGGTGGTTTACTCGATTATGTGGACACATGGTATGATACACTAGCATGGGGTTTGGTACACAGACACGATGAGTAGGACATGTACCTATCACAATTAGCCAGGAAACATCATGTAGTCTACCTATATAGAGGGTAATACTACATTGGATGGAGACATGTACCATAAAGGGACATGGCCATGTGTTGGATCTGGACAACACTCCATGTGGCCCCCTCACATATCGTGTACCCCTAGTTCCATTTTAACGAATCATTAGTTATCTGTATATCCTTTTTTTGAAATCAAATTTTGTTCCATGTGTATCCAATCCCGAGTGTCTTTTGACCTAAAATATGATGGATATATCCGTTATGGATTTCAAAACATTATTTAGATTGTTATGGCCATGGAATATAATAAGGAAACACCTGATGGGGGAAGTGATCATGCATGATCACCAGGACATTACCGTGTTGACCCTCCAATATAGATGGGTAGTGTCTTCCTCAATGGATAATGAGTTGACCATTTAAAATAACTTGGAAGTGGAATCCTGGAAAAAAGTCAAGTTGACCCTCCATCTTATTTGGGAACTGGTGTCCTTGATGGATATTGATTTTACCCTCTAGTATAGTTGGGCAGTGGTATCCATGATTAAAAACAAGTCAACCCATCAGCATAGCTAGGCAGTGGTATCCTTGACCCAAACTGAGTTGACCCACTAGTATATATGGGAAGTGGAATCCACGATAGTTTATAGAGTGTAATACTAGATATTTTCTAGGGTGAAGGTCTTCTACTTAATGTTTGTGTCCCATCAACTGTGCGACATAGTGATGAGACATATTTTATATGGATGATTACATTTAGGAAAATGCATCAGATATTTGGAATTATTAGGTCATTCGGAATTGGTCGCTACTTTTCTACCTTAATAGAGCTGTGAGATATAGATCCCCTTACACTCTCATTTGGGGATTCATTTGATTGAGAATATATATATATATATATATATATTATTTTATATCCACTATATGAATTTGGTTACTCTTATTCTAATAGAGTCAATGTCACATGGGGTATTCAACATGATTTCAATTTTGACATTTTTTTGGTATGATGAGCTCATTATCCATCAATTGGTGGTGATGTTTGATGTGTAATAAATATACTCACTATGTCAATCCCCTTGTTCGTGGATGGTCTAACATTCAATAATTCTTTTTTTGATGTATATTTATTCACTGTAACATGAATCTAATTTTATTCACATCATATTGTATCACATACTACCCCCCTTTGGATATCTGGTCATTCTAATGAGTTTGTATATACTCACCACTCTGTTGGATTTTCCCAAATTTTTCATGTCTTATACAAACATTTAAAACATTAACTGTGAAATCAAATGTGATTATGGATATTGGGTTCATGGACTATGTATGGTGTTCTTGTCTTGGGATTTAGGATATGCAACCTCTCACCTATTTACATTTCAAGTTTTTTAATGTTCGAATATATTTCTGGATGGGAATGTATTTTTTCACATTAGCTTCTAGTGTAAACTATTTTCCCTTTTTAATGTCTATGGGTTTGGGCATTCATGGGTATCCTTATAGCTGTATTCCATATATTATTCTTTCCTTGTACACTTTTTCATAGATATGGTTGTGTGTGTGCGTAAATTACTTTGTAAATGTCTTCCCCATGTTGGATATACCTTCTGTTCCTATCACCACCCCCTCACCTAGAGGGGATGTATTGGGTAGTTGTGCCTTGAGTACAAGCATGGGTCATGTCTTCAGAATAGATACCATGCAACTTGGCAATAGTAAAGAGGGTAGAAATAAGTGGATATGAGTGGAACCCATTATTATCATCTTTTATATCAATGGTTTGAAGTATATTTTTAATTTATGGAAGGATGAGTGTAAAAATAATGTCGAATATTGGAATCATCACACAATATCATTCTATAATGATTTGTATTTAAAACAATTAACATTTGATATGTTTAATATAGGATGTATGATCGAGGAAAACTCCAACATCATTAATGTATGTCACATGAGGGTTCCACATGCATAGGATTTCGTGGATGATGTCCTAGTGAAGGAAAATATATAATCATTTTAATAGAAAATAAATATTGTGATTTTGAATTGATCAATACTCATAAACTGATGTAAATTATTTTTTCTATTATGAAAACTAGTGGATATGATAAATCTCAATAATATAATATGTTTCTTTATCCACGAATTCTTGTCAATGTATTCAATTTTTGGAAGAATTAATTTTGATCGAGAAATAGAACATGAAATTGTTAGAAATTGAAAATACATTTTATTGTTATGATGAAGGTAATTTAACTCGGTCCTCTATATTTAATGGTTTTTTTTGGGAATGGAGTATGTTGATTCACATACCATTGTAGTCAGTTGAGTATGGTGGAGGAGTGGGTCATTAAAATCCAACCAACCCTCCACATTTTATAAATATAAAATACTTGAATGCAAATACGGAGAAATAGAGAGATAGAAAAAGAGAACATAGTTTATCTTTTAATTCATGAACATAGAAGTGTCATGCATGAAGATTTAGAATAAATACCATCTATAATTTAGTTACACATGAATGATATTTTTAAACAACCATTTAATTTTTAATAAACATTCATATAGTTGGGAAGTGGAGAAGATTTTTTCGGCGAACTATAACAAGAATAAAAGTAAAATATAAAATCCATACATATCATTATATGATTAAATGATATAACCTTTAAAACTTCATGAATTATGAATAATAATTCTAAGTGATATGTTGGATGTACTAGGAAACTAGAGTCAGTTATCAGGTATACAGTTAGACAAAGTTACAAAGTACCAAGAACATGTTAGTAGTGTGAAAAAAGGATTATATCATGACCCTGAAACTTATTAATATTAAAGTGGGAAGGTATAATGAGATTCATGATCTTCACACTATGGGCGAAAAATAACTATTAATATATTTTCACAAAATATATTGATAAAACTGATGGTTCACATGCATGTAAAAATATTAAGGAAAAAAAATTATTAATGATTAGTGATTTAAGAACTAGATGTGATAATTAAATATTATTTTTTTATTCAGTTTCACCATTATATCATACGAAGAGATCATGTGGGGAAAATGAAATAAATCTCATCATGGAAGTGAAATAATGAAAAAATAGACAATTGATATTCATTTTTTATAAGTTGATATAAAGGACTAAATTTTGGTTCTCCAAAAAATAAAATAAAATATTATTATAATTATGAAATTGATCATATAATATTTTTAGGGGTGTTTTAGAAGAGAATTGTTACTAATAAAAAGTATGTTGTTAACATGTACTCTCATTGGGACCTTAAAATTTTTATTGATAATTTCCATGGAAATAAAGGGAAATGGGTAAACAAATGAGACCATTATCCTGTGAACAATTTTTAGGAATCAATGGGGATATAAGTGGATTATAGTTAAGATAATAATTAGTATAATATATGTTTCATGATGTTTTACATGTATTTTAGTTTAATATGTGATGAAAATGGGGTATTTCTGAACAACCATTATTTCTCAATAATGGGACGACACTATTAAAAGATTAATGAATCCATTTTTCACTAACAAATGGATGAGAGTAGGTAAAAGTTCTATAAGGGTATTATAACTCATTTATCATGCATTTTAGAAATTTCTAACAATATTTACTATATGTGTTTTTAAATTTACCTTTTTTTTGTTTACTTTGGTAACTAGTTTTGTAACTAATAAATATATTTTTATACTACAATATCAAAAAAATCCTAAAATATATGGTTGTTATGAAAACAAATAACCATTATTTATTCCAAATAAATTTTTAAAATATTGATAAATTACTTTTAAATTGTTAAATTTAAGATATTGGGTAACTATTTTGAAGAAATGAGTTGTTTCTAACATCGATTCTTTTTAATATTAATTAGTATTATAAAATGGCTAATAATTATATTAAACTAATTTTATGAGAATATATTGGTTTATTTAATGACATAAAAATTATATAATAATCATAAAAATATCCATTGAATATAATATTTGTATCCATATTATTATCATTACGTTAATCGTAATAATCCAATATTTATATCCATATTGAAATAGAACACATTATATAATAATGTGAGGTTGACAAAAAATATAAATTCATTCTAAAATATTTAATCTCTAAATGTGATGAGTATTTATTTTTAACACAAGGGAATAAAATATGTTTTTATTCAAACATTAATTATGATTGTAAAAAAGCAACATATTAATTTATTAAATATAAAATAATATTTTTGGATCATTTATTTTAATTTAAAAATCAATATTATTGAATATAAATTCTTGTTAAATATTTTTTGTCATTATTAATTTATGATTTAGTCATAAAATAATTGATATTAGATTAATATTTAATATTTTACTATTTACTACTAAATATATAATTTTATGAATATATTAAAAAACCCAAATAACAAAATTATATTTTTGTGTAATTTAATAATAATTTTCATTTTGAAAATTTAAAATATTATATTTGTAAAATATATATTTTAAAATTAGAATTCAATATATCACATTAATATCTACTATTATGGAATAAATACAATTTTAAATCATTATATTATTATTATAATATTTTTAAATGTATTCAAAATGAATAAATTATTTTTTATTTCTATATGTTCATTTATTATATTAAAATTTTGCTTATTTTTTTTTTATTTTTTTGTTTGGTGTTGTGTGTAGTGGAATATATTGTTAATAGTGTTATTTTATGAAAAAATAATCCACAATCTTGGGACATTACATTATACACTAATAAAATAAATTTTGACCTCAATATTATAATTATTATGAACTAATGAATATATGTTATTGAATTCTTATCATATTCATAATATATTATGTATGTTATAATAGCAAATCATCTTAAATATTGTAGGCCATAATAAGATACATTTAATTAATCAAACATCATAAATCATTTATACAATCATGTACCCTGATATGAATATCCCTAAATCATATAATAATTATAACATACCTATCATAAACCCATTTAAATCAAAATGTCATTAAACTACATTTAATTCGTATATTATAGTAAAAATTAATTCTATCATTAACCCTAAATTATTGTCCACTATATACAAAATTAACGTACTTGTCATTATATATATTAATTCAATAAATAGGTTAATATTCATTACGCATATGATGGATAAAATTTTCATTAATTCTAAAAAAGTGTAATAAATTCTATTTAACTCACATTTTTTAAAATAAATTAACACTAGAGTACCTCAACATTATTTGTACATTAATCATATGTTCTATCTATAACTAAATCCTATGGTTTATAACATTTAGGTAATAAAATATAAAATCATCATATGATAAATTATCAACGATAATGATACATTTTCGTAGATGATTACATAACATTAATTTATAAATACTTGAAATAATAAATAGATGATTCACACAGTCATTATATCATTTGTAAAATATTATAATATCATTGATAAATTTCACTCCAAATTTAATATTTTCAGTTATATAATTAATTAATTTATATTAAGTTATCGACCACACTATTTATATTAATACATGTGAAGGAATTTTTTATTATAATTAGAATATCAATGTATTCTCTATATATCATTTATTCTCCCTTATTTAGTTATAAGAAGTAATGGTTTGTGGATTTATACATCCCTCAACATGATTTTCATGATCTTATTTCAACCAAATAGTAATTCAAAAATGTTGATGAGTGTATCAATAATAAGAATATGAAAACACAATTTGAATATGTTTTTCCATATTGAACATAAATTTTAAGAACCTGGTATATATTGTTTATCCTTTGACATTAATTTATTAATCCATTTCTATCCATTGTTGTTTTTCAATTAGATTCTCTGAAAAAATTAGTTATCATCCTAAAAAAATTAATCAAAAATTTTCAACATACATAATCAAACTGAAAAGTAGAATATCCCTTAGGGAGTCAAAATAGTTGTGAAGATAATCCTCTTCATCATGAACATGGTGATAATTGAGTTAATACCTAATATGCACTTTTCTAAATTATTACACTAAGGATTGTCGATTCTAGATCGTGAAATAATTTTTATTATAAAAATATGTCTATAAGTCCAAGATGAACCAAAAAATATATAAATTACTAAAACATCAATATTTTATCTTATACATAGATTTGTACAATTTTATTGTACAAATTTTCAATAATTTTTTCTCCTCCCACTCAAAAAAAATAATAGCCAAAACAAAATAATCACTAACATGACACCAAAAATTGTTTCACATTTACTAACTCATGGATTCCGTACTAAAATAAATAAATTTAAAAGATAACATTCATAAAAAATGAAAGGATTCCAACGATAGAAGCATATAATTTACATTAGTGACACATGTCATAATAAATTCACATGACATTGAAATTTGTTAGACTTAATTTACATTGGACAAGTTATAATAAAAGATTATTTGAAAAATATTTAGGCATTTTCAAATAATGAAAAAATGTTAAACTAGATTCTATAATACTCATCAGTATCCCTTACCGTTATACCTTGATAAAACAATAACATACGAATGGAGTGATATAAGAATCGTAGTATGTGAAAATAATAGGTCAACATGAAATATAGTTATATAGAAGAATCATATGTGATATCACTTGGTAAGGGAGAAAAATTATTGTAAATAACATCAAATAATAATATTTTCTATAACTCCTATATAAAGTACATGTATTCCAAAATTAGCAAATATATATAACAAAAAAATAGTTCCTAATAATTAGATAATGAACCTGAGAGACAAATCATAATCATAATTAAATGATATGAAAATATATGAAGTCCTTGAGACAACACATAATAATTATGTTGGAAAAAAATTAGGTTATGTAAATTTTAACATTATTATCATACAAAATTTATGCCTTAAATGTTCTCAATATTTTTTTAATCGTGATGTGATAAAAATGCCAAAAAAAGGTTTTTTGAACAAAACAATGTTCAAAATTCAGGTTGTGAACAAAAAATATGCACATAAAGAATATTCATACCCCATTATAAATAATAATATACCAATATATTATAGGGTTATGATATTCTAAAACAATAAATTATATATATCAAAACCAAAAAATATCTGGGTTTTATTAAACCCACATCTATATTGTGATAATTATATTTAATAATCTAAAAGTATTGAGGTGAATTATGATTTATAAAAAATTAAACTAACAATTTTCTTAACACAATGCTTAAATAAAGAACTACCAATAAAAGAGTTGATTTGATATAAATTATAATAAATGATGAATAAATATAGTTCAATACAAGCGAAATAGTATATAAAATTAACTATTGGAATATAAAATATGATGAATCTATGATAAAATTACGTAGAAAATATTTATAAAAAAACCAAAAAACACAAATAAACTTTAATAATAATGTATTTTACATTAAATATAAGGGAAAACTATTATGTGAACCTACCCTTAGGTATCCATTATATTAATCATTCAAAAGATAGGTCTTCCATATCAAGGAATACATCTATCAACCAAATCATAAAAAATAAATCCATTTATACCTTGCTTCCCTAAATCTAAAAAATATTACAATCATCTATCTCTTTATCCTGGATATCCCTAGATCACATGATCATACATTAAACAATTACAATATAAAATCATTAAATAATATAAATTGAAATCCACACAAATATATGTTTTATGGAAACTCTATAATTATTTTAATTAAATAATTATCATATATAATTATTTTCAAAACATGAACATCATTCAGTTCTATATTTTCAATAACATTTTGTTCCATATTTTTTCTTCTATTTACGTATATTATTCTTCTAGACAGATTCCTCATTTCTCAAGGCTAGATTCTAATTCAAGGAAAATATCATCATTATACATAATAACATCAGTACTTTTTCTAATTTTAATATTATTTTTCATCATTCCTAAATTTTGATAAAATCCTTATATCTTAAATAGAAAATCATTTTCTTGTATAATTTATATGTCACATTATATCGGGCTTAGTGATTATTCATCTCATTCCGTTAGTATATCTCAATATAACAGTCCCTATCAAATGGAAATTATATAACACTATCATATGAACTTGTTTGTAATATATCTGATAGACATTATAACCCTTACATAAAATATTCCTTGTATACTTCCAACCTTTATACATTGTATATGTCACTCTAATGTAATTTCTAATAATTCATGAAATTTATATTATACATGTCCAAAAAATATACCTAGTATATTTATATCAGATTGAATAACCTTTTTTCATCTGCAAAAGTAAAATTCTAGATATACAATATTAATAATATAGATGAAATAATTATTAGAAATATAAATATGATAATATTAAATTTATATTTTAATATTTAATTGTCTAATGTTTTCTGTGGACTCAAAAAAACATTTCATGATCTTTTTTGACCCAAACCAACCAAATTTCTATTCATACACAAACAATATCATGGATACTTCATACTAACAAACATGTTAGGGACTTATCATACTCAAACCATATAAGTGTTTTTTATATCCAATCCAATTAACAAAATCATATAACCCAAGACCTCTAAAAGATTTATCTATCCCAAACCATATTAGGTTTATCATATTGAAATTATATCATAATTAAAGTCATTACACATGTGTTCCATTTATGAAATTAATCAAATATTGTTAGATCATTAACCCATGGATATAAAATAGGATTCATGTCATTTCTAAATGGTATCATCCAAATATACAACTATATTTACAATATGTGATATCCAAAATTCCATCAAACCAATGTAAAATTTTTTAATAATATTTTTTGGGATTCATTATAAATAATATTATAGGAAATAAATCCATTAGTGATAAATTTGGAATTGTATCGAAATAATAAATGTTTTCGATTAAAAATGAATTAATTTTTTCATAAAACGTGATGTTATATTTACGTAAAAAGGTAAATTTTTAATATTCTCAATTGAAATACATTGAAATTTATATACTTTTAAATGGATCATTCAATATTGGATGCATGAAAAGGATATTGTGGCTTTAATAAGAAGGAATTATCACTAAAATGGAAAAAATTTAAAGGAATATTTTATAATTGAGACATAAAAATAAATATTTAGTTTATTAGGAAGTAATATTCAGTATATGATATAAATTATTATTTTCATAGAATGGAAAACTATATGAATATTTTGTATACAATTATTGGATACCAGAATAATTGAAATAATAAAAAAACAAATATTTCAAAACGCAAAAAAATAAATATGAATTTCAATGTAGATGTCACAAACTAGAATTTAAGAATATAAAAATATAACCTTGTCAGCAAAAAATAATATAGACAAGAATTTTAATATTTCATAAAACATGATGTTAATTATTCTCAATAATTTTGTATATTTTTAGTTTATAAATTAAATTTTGAAGAATATTTGGATACAAAGTGTCATTTCCCTATAATTAAACAGATGATAAAAGGAAATACAATAACTTGGTTTATATGATTAGTTATGAATGAATGATGTTTTTTATGTCCCATTAGAACACTATAAAGTGAATATAGTTAATGGAAACCCTTATAGAAATGATAATGTATGAATCAAATTACTTAAGAGAAACAAAATATAATGGATTTTTTTGTATTTATTAAATGAATTATATTCATTACACAATAATGAAATTGGGTATTTAATTAAAAAATAAAAGACAATTTATGGTATGCAGTATTAACTATATGTTAGGCATTTGAATATGATATAAATAAACACTTACCATGATTCTTTACCGACACTAAATCCATTAAATAACCTATATCATGTTCATATTAAAATATATAATCTTTTATAAACATCAATTTTTGGATTTATTTACAAATCTATTAATTTTTTATTTTCATTTTTCAATATCAGTTGAATGTTATCAAGACCTTTTTTAAATAGTTTTAAAATAACACTATTATTTATCATGATTATCTAAAATATCATCATAAAAATTTTATTTATAGTACTAAAATAGATAAAATATAATAATTTACAATTCTATTATTTCATTTCATCAGTCCTTCAGTTATATTTGATTAAATTACAATATGTGTCGGCTAATTTTTTTAATTTTATTGATTAAACAGGATATTTGATTAATAAGACAAATAAATTATATAAAATTTAATGAAACATAAACTAATTATTACATTATTATATAAATATGATCATATTATTATATATGTTACTATAGTCATCAATGAATTATTTTTATACCATTTTTCATGTTTCTAGAAAAACCAACCCAAACATGAACATAACGTTGTAAGATGGGTGAGTGTTGATAAAAAATTATTTCTTTTTACAGAATATATTTATAAAATTACAATAATATTATTATTTATTTTTTAGTTTTCTTAATTATATTTTATGATGTATGTATAATCAATGAAAATATATATATATAACAAAAAATGTTACTTCTGAGAGGTGGTGGCCTGCATAATGCATGGTCTTCATTTAAAAAATAATGATTCAGAATGAATATGTTTATTAATATGAATTATTAAATTCATTATTATATTATATATTCCACATTTATTGTAAAATTTCATACATATGACCATTTATTAGAGGTGATTGTGACAATATGATGATGTTACATCATGGAGATGTTTTTAATAAAAAATTCACAATGGACTTATGTTTTTTTAAATTTTTGTTCAAGAAAAAAATAAATTTTCAATTAATATATTAAAATTTTTGTATAAAAATGATAATGAGGATTCTCTATTAATATTTTTTTGATTCATTTGAACATAAATCCTTTTGAAGAAAATAACAAGGATTAATTAATAATTATGTTGGGACATTGATATTTTTTTAGGAATTCATCCATCGAAATGGAGGGATTATGCTAACTAATTGAGGAAACAGTCTTTCTAAATTTAGATATAACTTTTGGGGGAAAATTTTATGAATATGTAGCTAGTATTCTGATTAATAGTTTTTGAGGAATTTTTTAATTTTTTCATCTTTTATAGGTGAATAATATAATGATTTTGGGAACACTTATTATTTTTCAATAATTTTATGGCCCTTTTCATTGTTTAATGTATTAAAAAAATTAGAATTATTATACTCTAGATTTGAATAGGATCATGAAATATTAAACCATTCATGCTAACACATCTTTTAAACACTTATATAGTAATTTACCACTTGGTTTGTATAGGTTACATATTTTATTATCTTGGAAACTACTATTTTTAAAAAAATAATAAATATTTTTCTAATAATATAAAATAAACCATAATATAATATTATTATTTTCTTGAAAATCAATTTTAAATTTTTTTAGTGAAAAAAAATTTCTCAAAAATAAATTAATAACTTAGAAACAAAAATAATTATTATAGAGAAAAACTATTTCATTGAAAAATGATGGATTACAATTAAATGCTCTTAAACATATTTAGTAATAATTAAAATTTTTAAGGTTGTTTATATATATAGTGGATTGAAAATTTTTTAAAATTTATTTATTGTGTATAGATTAATTTAATTTATTACATAATAGGTAAATTATTTTAACCCAACAATTCATTGAATATAGTAGTTTGGAAATTATCATGGTATAAACATTAATCATAGTGATCATATTTTGATTCCAAATAACAATACTATATTTGTAAAACTATATTCATACAAACATCATAAATATGAATTTATTTTTATAGATTTATGTTATATATAGTAATAGAATAATCTTTTAATATAAAAAACCCAGTTTTTAGAGTTAAATATTACTTAAGATTCTAAAATTATACACAGGGGATTATTAATTTTAATAATTTTCTAATTGGAATATCTTACAATATAAATAAATTTTTTTATTTAAATATTTTAAAATAATATTTATTTAATTTTTTATTTATGATAATGTAGTAAAATCAACGACATTTGGAAATTGAAAATTAAATTACTATTCGAATAAAAATAAAATTATTTTGAAAATATGAAAAATTGAATATGAGTTAATTTTATTTTCTTTAATTAAACATTGATGTTTAAATTTACATGCTAAAATTATAAAATTTAAAAAAAAATCATTCAAATTGAAATTATATCACTATAATGAGAACATTAATTATTGTTAGAAATTATTGATAACACTTTATTAATTTATTGAAAAAATTTCTATTTTCTTTCTATTTTATTGAAATATTTTTTATTTACCCACTACTTTATTATTTTTAATTTTTCCCAATTATAAATAATTAAATCCAAATTTCATGTCAGTTTGGAATTTTAAGAACATTATCAAACTTAATATAAAAAATAAATATTATATTCCAATATCATGGGTTGATACATAGAGGAACCATAATAAAATTTATTCTTTGATGTGTTAATTATTAGTCGGTAATAATTTCTTTTTGTGGGTGTTGTTAACATATTTACCATCAATGATATAACATCTAATTCATCATTTACCTTATTCTTTTTTTCTCTAATTTTTCATTTATGTTTCTCCAAACAAAATTAATCTTCCAAAAAATCATATACTCTTGTATTTATTTTTATTAATCAATTATTATCAAAAATATATCTTCCAATAAAAATATTTACAACACTAAGATATTAAACAATGTTAAAATCACATATCCTTCCAAAAACATAATTCTAAATTTTACCCCAAATTGAATTAAGAACACCATCTTAATGATAAGAAGTAGTCAATATAAAACATAATCCAAAATAATGAGATAAAAAATAAAAAACATTAGGTAAAAAAATCCATTAAATAAATAATTGATTCCAATTATATCTATATAATGTTACTCAGTTTTCAAAATATCAATCATCCCCTATTACAAAATTATCAATAAAATCTTAATCCTTTTAGTTATCCATCATTCAAACATGTATTCTCTAATATATTTCCCCAAAATTGTAACCTCATCATAAAACAATGATTCAATGTTACTATTACCATTTGATATATTTTCCCATCCCATTAAAGAAAAATAATAAATAAATGTCTTTATATGTTTCATATAATATATATGATATAGATAAAATTCTATAATATCATCAATAAATTCCTCTAAATAATGGAGATATATATATGAGTATGAGGAATTGATTTCTATTTTTATATCAACCTCACTAACATAGTTAATAGTTAGAAACTACACATTTTGATCAATACAAGAGTATAAATTGATTTAAAGTTATTATGCTCTCGTATTCATTTATAATAAATATTCCCTTCTACAAAAATACCTTTACCAAAAAAAATTCTCATGATCCTGTTTAAACCACATTCTAAAATAGTAATTGTTATGATAATTTCAAAACATTGAATATGAAATTATCTATACTATTAGTTCATCCAATGGAAAACATTTTTCAACATATGGTATGTTATTTCAATATATGAATCTATTTTTTGAATAATTATTTAAATAGATTATGTTTACAATTATGTTATCTACAAAATTTGATCAAATGTACAAAAATAAATCATAATGGTTAAAAATAGATAAAGAGAATTAATCATATAAAATCCCTTTGGTTTATCAATCCATATAATCAATTAATACTCTATGCAATACACCTAGTAATGGGAGATTTAATACAAAATGCATCCTTTCCCTGATTATTAACCTATATTATATTTATTCTTGGTTATGTATCAACTTGTAGTATCTTGAATGTAATGATATTTCTTGGAGGACCACACCAAATCTATATATCAATATCATTAGGTTAATATCATTATCTTATAGTTTTCCCATAATCATATCCTAGTGACTTAAATAATTATAATAACATAATGAACAATAACAATAGTAATCCCTACAAATAAAAACACATTCCTTTTATATAAACATATGAGGACCTTACCTAAACTCCAAGGATTGATTATAAAATTTAATACAGTAACATATAAACAATGTCCTTATGTGAGATGAATCAAGATTAACATTCACATTTTCAAACTCTTACATATGAAAATAATCATAAAAACCGGATGCCAATTTTTTCCTTCATGAAACAGTTACTGATGAAGAATATATTAAACAACATATGATCATTTATCATTATTTCAACCATAATAGGAGACTTAAAAGTAATCTCAATGGATACATTCATCTTCATAACATATGTAAGGAAAAACATAACTTTTTTTGGAATTTTATTTCTAGTAATGGATTATTAATCAAAAACATGTAATCGCATTTTAGATCATAATATTATATGAAATGATGTGAATAAGAGAAATTTATTACTCAAAATAACATGGAATAATAATATTGTTTCATAAATATTGATAGAAGGACATTTATTTTAAATTAAATTAAAAATATATATTTTAAAATGTCTTCGTAATAATGAGATTATAAACATCATCCATATAGTATAATCATAATTAAATGACATAGGAACACCAAATGACCATGAATTATAGATCTAATATGAACATTGAACAATCATTATAATTTTGAAATTTAAATATTGTGATGAAACAAAACATCTTCACATAACATTGGTGACTAACGAAATAATGACACTCTATTATAAAAACAAGAAAATTTTCATCATTTACTAATATGAAGAAAAACATAATTCAAGCATCATGTCATGAAATATCTAAGTTTTGATGAATTATATCCTTATAAAATTATATATAAACATTAAATAATTAATTGGAGGGATATAAATTCCATAAATAGTCTAATGAATTTATAAAAAACCCATCTTAGGGTATGATTGGACCCAGACCGTCTTAAAGATTTGGTATACAAAAACTATCATGGGGTTTTATCAAAACAAAACCTTCATAGGAATTTATCAAATCAAACCTATTTATAGGTAATATTAACATTAAAAAAATATAGGTTTTATAACTATAACAACATATTGTGTTTATCTGCCCTGGAAGAAATCCTTCCATTACACAAGTACAAAAATCTCAGAGTTATATCATACTTAAACAATCAATTAATGAAATTACATAAAATTATTTCCTTAGAAAATATTTATCGTATATCACATTACAACTAAGAAATGGTTTGAAAATGCGATTGATATTATTTAAAAATGTTATCATCAAAATTTATCTCTTGAATATAAATGGTTGATAACCAAAATTTAATAACCCCTACAGATTATTTTATATGGAAATTTATTTGGACATTATTTAAAAATACTTTCTTATGAAATAATTCCATTAATGTTAATGTTAAAACATTATCAAATTCATCAAATTATTTTTTTACGAAAATACATTTATCTTTGATATAAGGATGATATTAGAACCATTTTGAAATTTCAATTTTAATATTGAGGTGAAATTTTTTTAAAATATTCCAATTTTAAATTGAGATTTCAATAGTGTAGACTTGAAAAATACATAATAGTTTCAAAATAGTATTTGAAGTACATTCAAAAAAATTAATTTTTAAATATGTATTAAAAACCCACATTTATAAAATAATTGTCTGATATCAATAATTTTCATGGAGTGTATGTTAAGTAATTTTATCTTGAAGAGAGAGAAACCTATTTAATTTTTTAAAATATACTTTATAAAAAGAAATATTATACAAAAAATGATAAAATTAAATTTTTAAAGAGTATATGAGAAATATTAATTTCATAGGTGATAATACATATTTATATTTCCAAAAAAAATTATAACATTCATGAGAAAGGAAAATGTAGACAAATAAGAGAAAATGATATTTATGAGATTGATAATTATTCTCAACAATTATATACTTTAAATTCGGAAACAAATAATTAGTTTTGCATATTATAATATTGAATTTAATATCAAACAAATTACCATGAATTTAAAATAAAATATAAAATTAGTATTTATGTAACCAATAATGGATGAATTAAATTCAGGCTGATGTGTTAAAACTAAATATAGGGATGTTATTTAATAGAAACACATATGGATATAATAATGTAATAATTAATGAACCAATTAGGGGTACACAGAAATGGATATTAAAATATAATGGGGTGAAATATATTCATTAAATAGAATATAAATATTATAGTGAATAAACAATAAAAGATATATGGTATTGTACAACATAAACATGTCTTGTTGATATAAAAATGAGAAAAACCTGTACCATAAATATAGACACGGGTAAAATATTTTAGTATCTTATATAAAATATATATTTATTTAAAAATAATTTGATATAATTATATATATATGTATGTAATTTTATTATGTTATTTTTATATATTATCTATAAAAATATTAAATATTTACTATCTATGTTCAATATCATGTGTGACTTATCTTGATAGTTTTGAACTAGATTCAAAAGAATAGTGAACTTATTCATTATGTTATGAGTTTCCATCCTTAATATATCATTTTAGGTAGTGTAATATATAATTAATATTTTTATAACTATATTATCTTATTCCATTTATTTTGTAGTCATTTAGAGTTAAAATTGAATCAATGAATTATAATTTCGACAATTTTTTAAAACAAATATGATATTATATTAATTTATAAAATATATAATATAAACATTCTAGAACCTCATAAAATATATAATTTCTTATTGAAATATTAAATTTTTTTTATTAATTTTCCCATGATTATAGAAATTTGAGTTTATAACAATTTTCAATTAGTTAGTTAGAACAACCAAAACATACAGTTCCCATAGTTCAGTGGCTAGGTATTATAAAGAAATTGATTATTATGATTTAATATCATTTTAATAGATTAATGATAATATTAATTAGATTTTATTTTTGTTTTAATTATATTTTTATGTTTTTTGGAGAATTAATTAATATCAATTTGATAAAAAAATGTTACTTTGAGGAGGATGTATTCTGAAAATGCACATCTAGAGTTTTAATTTAAAAACTAAAGAGATGGAATAGTAGTGTACTATAATTTGACTCATAATATATATATATATATATATTATTATTTTTAATTATTTATTCCACTCCATCTATAAAACAAATGAATCGTGGAAATAGTAAAAAATCTATGGTGATGCATTTTGGCGGTGGTAGTATGAACATACACATGATCATAGTTATTTTTTAATTATAATAATATAAAAGAAATAAAAAATATAGTTCCGTTAATATAATAATATATTAGTATAAAATTAAACTTCATTCATTTTATTCAAGGATATGGAAGTTTTTGGATATAATCATTATTAATAAAATAATAATGATTAAGAAATACTAATGTTGGGAAAATAAAAAATTTCAAGAATGTCTCCTTAGAATTGAAGGTCATGGGAGATCCAATGGATACTATAGGAATATAGACATGTGGTAGGGTTTTAGGCATATAAATATAATATTTTGTTGATTAAATTTTATTATAATGGTGTTTCATGTAGTAGGGGATGTGTTCTCCTTTTATAAGAGATTAAAATGACACTTTTCTTCACATCCATAATTTTTCATTAATGGATTCAAATTATTGTTTGGAAAAATGTTTTTCAAATGAGATATAACAATTTTTGGGGGAATAAAATTTCATAAATTTTTATACATATTTTATTAATACATGTTTTACTTCATTTTTAATTTGGTTTTATCATTTTAGCAACATCGTTTTACCTAGTTAAAAAGTTTTTAAAATAAATGTAATATGTTGTTAGAAAAATATATAATAACCACTCCTATCATGATATTTTGTGTTGAAACCAAATATATCATATATTTAATCTACTTATTTTTTACATTGTATAGAATGATATTGTAAATTAAAACATTAAATATATATATATAAGTTTTTACTATATTTTTTTTATTTTTTAATTAATTGTTCATAATATTAGTTAGTTTTGATTATCCATTGAATAAGTTATAATATATTACAAAATATGTTTATGAATTTATTAATATAATTTTTTTAAATATTTTATTTCTTTTATTAAGTATAAATTACATAATATTAATTAATATATTTATTTAAAATAACAAGTGTACCCTTAACATGGTCAATAACATCTTACTTACTCATCATAATGTTCTTCCAAAAAAAATAACATTATTAAAAAATAACATTATTAATAAATATTATGTTCTTGAGTTAAAATATAAAATAAAATATGATGAATTTAATTTATAGAAATGAATAAAAATAATATATAATATAATCCAAAAATCATTTATAAATGGAAAGTATTTGGAATGTTTGAAAAACATTACACATTAGTTAAACCGTTTCAAAATCAAATTTTAAATTTATTTTTAACATTATAAATTTATATATTTTTATATAAGTTAATTCAATAAATATTCTATCATTATTGTTTTTTACACAACAATTACCCATTAAATCTTAATAAAAGAAGGACACACATTCAAATGGACATTAATGATGCCTCATTGATACATGAATCTTATTGTGTCATCTATGTTGGTGATTTCGAGATACTTCTTCGCCTCAGATTTAGCAGTATCTAAAGGCAAATGATGCTCACTGTTGAAGTATTCTAGAAAAATCTACTTCTGGGATGAATTAAAGGGAATATTTATGGTGCTTCAAAACTCAATCCAGGACCTGATGGTTAGGGTTATATCCTCAGAGATTTTAATGGGCAATGCCATGAATTCTTCGTCAGAAGCTGTGGTACGACCTCATCCTTGTAGGCAGAAATCATCAGTGTGATTCACACTATGGATTTCATTAAGGAAAAAGGAATGAATAACATCTGGAATGAGAGCGACTCAACCACTAATGTATAAGCTATTTGGAACAAAGAAATACATCTATCCTGGCCTATCACTATCCTCTGGTGGAGATATCTGTCTTCGATCCTGGATATCAACTATGTTGCCATAGACACCTTTCATGAAGCAAATAGGGTTGCTAATGGTCTTAATAACATGTGTATCAGTTAGGACATTACTTGGAAGGAGGATCTACCTATTCAGTTGCTCCCTTTTTATGAAAGAGATTGTAAAAAAAACCCCAACATCATAATCATGTAATCCCCCCCACATATTATTAATAACTTCTGTCTTGGTCTTTGACTGAGACACCACCTTTTAAAAAAATAATTTTGTTAAATTAAAATTCATGATTTTGTAAATATTTTCATGTAAAGGATAATTCAATATATTTAATGAGAATAAAAATTGAATGAAAATTATCCATTTTAATACATAAGGTGTTCTAAATAATGTTTTTCAAATGTTTTCTAATCGATAACTATGTTATTATATTTACTATTTATTTGATTATTAGTACATTTTTTGATCTAATAATATAAAATGGTTCATTTATGTTCATGTACTCAACTGGATAAATCTATCATATATAGTATTAATTTTGAAAAACATATTCTAAAATATCATGTCATTATATAATTAGTAATAATTTTTATGTTATAAATATTCAAGTAGTTATAGTTTTTTGATCCATTTAATCCAAAATTTGTAATATATTCTCTAAATGAATTCATTCATGCCTTAATCATGCACTCAGACTATATGTCATGATATGGGTGAAACATATTATTAATAAAAAAAATATACAAAAAACATAACTTAATCCATGTTAAATACTTTATATAAACTATGATTTCTATTAAAAGATTCTTAGTATTTGAACTCTATGAATGATTAAAATTTAACCGTGTGACATATTTCAATGAAATAAAAAAGTAATGATATTCTTATATTTATGATATTAATATGAATTATAAACCAATCAATATCAATCTAATCAGTTTCTGGTAAACATATTTTGAAATAATAACAATTAAATAAGATCAAGGAAAATTTTCCACAATATAAGAGTAAAAAATTCAGTGGTTAAAAAATGAGAACTAAAACAAGAAATTCCTCATTAAACATATAGAACAACATAAAACTATCAAACTAAGTCAGTGTCTACAATCCTCTATGAAGAAACCAAACTATATTTTTCAAGGAATGATACATCATTCAAATTCCCAAATATGTGAATAATAGAAACCAAAGTATGTCACATAATATTTACTCTCTCATGGAACATGAATCCTCTAATTTTATATAAATATGTTCTATATGAATCTTTTCAACTATCAATAAATTAATAAAATTTTAATTTATTACTCTTCATCTAAATACATCAACATCAATGAAATGTCGATGTAACTCATTTACATGAAAAAATAATTATGATTACATAAATATTTTATATTATAAATCTCTAATTAAATATTTATATATATACATAAAGATAATATTTTCCAATTATATTCCACAACATAAATACATCATGAGGAAAATATAAAAATTGAATCCCTCTCAATGTGTAATTTATCATAATAATACATCCAATAGTATATTTGATATCAAAATAATCATCCATTATGAATTATATATTCATGTATTTGATATTAGTTTAAATGTATTTATAAAAATATATAATGATAACACAAATTCCTGGGGATAAAAAAATAATTATAATAATAATTAACCACTATAATGTTTCAAGGTAATGACAATGGATTTAAGATTACTATTATATGTAGTGTGGTTTTTGAACCAATTCGTGATATATTGTATTATTTGGAACAAAAGGAGGATCTCAATATATTCCAATTAAAATTTTATAATATAAATTATGATGCTCGTAATCATGTTGTTAATATATATTTGGTTTCAAAATTTGATAATTATTACATAATAGCATTTATATTTGATCTAGTAACTACCTCCCAAAACAGGCTTTTCATGGATATTTGTAAGATTATATATAGTTCAAAATGATTAATATCTACAAGGTGTGCCATTTGAGTTCATGACAATATGGAATATAGATTATACATTGCTATTAAAAGAAAAATATAGATTGGTAGATTGGTAATTCATGTTGAATTTGTTTAATCAGTTTGAAGAAGATAATGATATGATTTAGAGCTATCTTCATAATTTAATATAATTATATTATTTTATATATCACTTTTTAAATAATATTTCATGTTTTATATTCATTCAAAAAATCTTGTAGAGTGAATCATTTATCACCCCCTTTTTTTAATTATTATTCTTGAAAAAAATAAACTAAATTGATATCAAGTATAACTTCCAACACCATTTCACGATTTCTATAGAAACAACACCATGTTAGGCTTGGAATATATACAACAATAGATTATCTTGCATTAGAAAGGAAATTGTAATTTAATATAACCACAATAACCTTATTTAAACACAAACATAATAACCAAATAATTAAACACATAGATATGAATAGTAATAATTAAATTTAAATGATTAATTATATTTTTATTATATAAGAGAATAATATTGATTACAAAGGTACATAAAATTTTGTAATGAGTATACGTGCTTCAAAAAAACTATTTTCTCATAAAAAATGATTTTTATCTAATTTTTTGAACATAATTAAATATATATTTTAATAAGATTTGAAATAAAATTATATTATGTTAATTTCAATCTATTTATAATCATGTCAAAATTATTTGAGGGTGAATTGTTGGGTTTTTTCTAAAAAATACACTAATTTATGAAATATGAAAAATAATAAATATTTATTTAAAAATAATTATCATTTGTTTAATTTATATAGTTAAATTATATATATAATTGGTTTTAATGTAAAATTAATAAAATTATACATCCATTAATACAGTTTATGTCATTTTAATCATTTTAATATTTAATTTCTATATAAAAACATTAACATCTTTTAAACATTTAATTTATAAAAATATTCTTTCTCATTATGTGTCTAGGGTTATAATTTTCCTCTTATTTAAATAGAATTTGGAAAAATGTATTCCATATTCTAATTAAGAATAATTTATATAATATAATAATTTAATCATAATTTTATTTCATAATGAATAATGAATATAGTAAAAAATATTTCCATGGTTATGGTAAAAATGGGTTTAATATGATTTTTAACTTAAAATACGATGAAAAAATAACCAAAAAACACCCCAGCCAATTATAATAAAATATATCAATATTTAATCTTCTTGAAACAACAATTTTTATTTATCAGATTCTTATGAAAAACACATCAGTGGTATTATCTTTTTTAAATATTTTATGGTGTGCCGCCTGCCTCCCTTATAAAAGGACAACACTTATCATATAAACCTCACACCTAATCACCATATTTTGTCCATGATCTGACAAATTCACTTCCCAAATTACCTTTTTTAATCTCATAAGTATAATATTTGATAGAAATATGTCCAATAATGGATTTGGGTGAAAACCTAAGGAGGATACCAAGTGAATAGGTAATTTCATCAACGAGTGTTTTTATTTTATTTCATTATATACCTCCATAAATTATTATTATAATGTGATGATAAATCTAAAAAATTATATTTGGTATAATTAGATTTTTTATGTAAATGAAATGTCCTACAACCATCTCCACATCAATAAAATGGGTTAGAAAATTAGTGTTTGTGTGTACGGTGGACTATCGCCTCGGGAACTGATGTGATTTTTTCCCATTAACAAATCTAAAAGAAGGAAATAATGAAGGATTTTTTATAAATATTATATTTATGATATTAATATTTATTTAATTAATGCATAAAAAAATTTCATTATTTCTATTTTATGAGAATATAATAACATCACTCGTGTATACGGTGGACTACCGCCTAATGATGATATGTGATTTATACACACTTTATAAGAAAGTATTGTGGATCTATTTAATCAAAATATGATATATATATATATATATGACATTAAAAATATTCTATATTGATAGTATATCACTTATGTTTCTTTCATTCAATACATCCAAGACATTGATGTAGCGTTCTTGCATTTGCATTGCTTATCATCATCCAGAACTATGTCTTTCATTTTATATCACTATATTTTATAAATTATAATAAATTCCTATATAATAAAATTATATTATACTTAAATCAGTTTTATCATTATTTATATTATGTGACTTTGAACAGCATAACAGTACCATAAATAAAAAATAAAAACATATATGAAAAAATCAATAATAACCTCAACGGTTACATTAACATGGAATTGATAATAAATGCATAATTAATGGTCATAAAAATATCATATAAGGTTTGAAATATAAAATTATTTTTATATTATATATATATATATATTATTAATATATTTAAAATAAAATTGGTTTTAATGTGTACTGTGGAATTGAACATGTAAATTACAGTGTTTCTATCTCACAATTTTATTTCATATAGAGACATAACATATTCACCACAAATTTATTTTATGTGGTGTATATAATCCAATTGAAGAAGTTTGAGATTATTATCTACAAAATTATTTGTATTTACATATTTGTATTAATATATCTCTTTCATTCATTTTATGGTTCAAAATTTATCATATTGTTAAAGTATTTTTGTCACAATTTTCCTTATTTTAGTCGTTCATTATTTTATGCACATATATTCTTTCATGAGGTTTATATAACTCCCCATTTAAATGAAATATAATGAATTTACCTATATTCTGTATATTTTATGTTTCATTTCATATTTCTCATTCATTGTTATTATTATACATTGCAAACAAATTTTTCTTGATTTTATGTTATAGTCTCAAAATTTATCCATATGGTTTATCAATAAGTTTACAATGATAAAATCATCTAATACAATACTATAGATACAGAATAAAATTATTATCCCACGTTTATTCATGATTTTTTTCCTATAATAGTTTCATTTTATATTATTTGGTACTTAATGTAATTGAGAAAATGACTTTATAAAATTTAGAATTTATTTCACTATTTAGTCGAAAATTAACTTTTTTCCATAACCAGTCATTCTAAAAATGTATATAAAAATAATTTTAAAATTCATATGAATATTTTTAAACGATATTTTTACCCTTTTCAAAAAATTTACTGAAAATATTTTTAATGGAATATTCATGTCATTTTATAATGAATAATCATTTTTATTTTATTGAATATGTGAAAGGAATATTTGTTTTAATGTGTACAACATGAACAAAACATCATGTCATCGTTAACCATATTTTCATTGAGGATTCCATTATATTTTTTCAAGGGTATTTACAAATAATATGAAGTATAATGAGTTTTATATTTTTTAATGTGCTTTTGAAATAGGAATGGATATATTCCTCTAAAAATGATTTAATGGTTTGATTAAAGTTATTTTTCATCTATGTCAAAATACATTGATGTCGCTTATTCCATAAAGGGGATATGATCTAGGGATACAATTATTATTATTTCTATGAATGGTTTATGTTTAGGATTCCATGATATTTCTGAAACTCATTCCACTTCCAAGGGTAATACAATTATAAGATCCTTTTGAAACCCACTTTTATCCATTGGTTATACTATGGTGAAATGAGGAAATTATTATAAAACTTTTATCATTTATAAAGATAATGATATGATGAATTGTTTATGAAACCTATATCTTTTCAAAGGATATGAGATGATGAATTTTTTTTGTTCCTATGGAACACATTAATAATGTTTTGATCATGAAATTGTTGTGACATACATATCCTTCCATTGCATGGGGTAATTATTTATATCTCATGAGAAATGCAAGACAGGAATGGGAAGTGTACATGAATTAATATAACTCATTATCTACTATTCTATAATTTGGAGTAAATGATGAATACTCTGTTATTTTTGGATTTAAACCCATTTTACTATGATATCCTTAGAAGTGGCCCTCAACTTATATGGAAATGTATTTCTATGCTTATGTGTTTTCCAAAATAATATGTCTCATTCCAGTGTTATCCTTTCATAGATCATATGATCTTATTCCCTTATAATTCCTATCTTATGAACTTCTAAGAATTTTTTGATGAATAATGATTATGTAATTTGATATTCATTATATGGTTTTCAAGTTATATGCTCATGTTATAAAACCCTTATGATCATTTTGTGATTATATACACCCCTTGTTTACCCTTACTGAAAATATGATCTCTTTATATATTGTTTTAATTTCCCCTAATAAAAAATAATTTTTTATGTATGATATTCCAATAAATGTTCGTAGTTCAATAGATTATAGTCTAACATAATGTAATTTAATAATTGAGTTTTTTATATGTTTTATTATTTCCAAAGATACTAAAATAATATGTTCATCAAACTTATTGTTATTCAATGTAGTGAATATTCAAAAAAATGATGTAATAGTTTTTTATGATAAGTCTGGTTCACCATAGTTATCATGTAACATCCCAGGTAAATTAAGAATAAATTATTTTCATATTTTATAATATTTTTTAATTAAATATTAATTTTAGATTAAAAGGGTTGCTAGGTTCGATAGTGTACCCGATACGCAACAACGTGTTTCTTTGAAATCTTACGTTGCACACTAATAATATAATATTAATATTTTAAATGGTCGTTAAATCCTAGCATTTTTATTGGTGGTACTGAACAAAACTAACTACAATATGATTATACATGTATTTATATTTATCCAATAACATTTAGAGGCTTAAAATATGAATGAATCTATTTTTAAAAATAATTTACATTAAAAGGAAGATTTACCACCTTTTAATGGATAACCCTTTTTAAATCTAGTATTGGTCACATTGATACATTATATATGACCAAATAAAATCCTTTTTTAGAATGCGGAAATAAAAATTTACTTTGGGTATTTTTTTGGTATTTTTCTGATAAAGTTCATTTTTTAATGAATAGTCAAAAATATTGCATTTTAATTAAAAAGTACCTTTTAAACAAATTTATTTATATTTATAGATTATCTATTTAATTGGGATTACAGTGAAATTGAAATATATTTTTACCATTTAATCCAATTTTGTTCATTGGAATTAAATTCACTATAAAATTGGAATAAACAAGTATCAATCTTTGGATAGTTATTGTTCCATAAAAACACGTTATTTATTTTGATAACGGAAATTAATTAATTAATGCCACTTATATGTTTTGAATTTTTAAAAATGGACATAATTTTTTTATTCGGAATATCAAATATAGCTTAGGCTGAAGTTTTGGTATTTTTCTGAAAAACTTCAATTTTTGATTAATAGTTAAACCACTCAGTGGTAGCTAAAAAACTGAATTTTTCATCTAAATGAAATTATACAACAAATGTGAGTTGAATATAAAAAATCCGAAATGAATGGTTGTTATCAATAAGTAAAATTCGGTTCATTAAGATGAAAATAATTTTTGGGGAATTGTAACTTTTCACTTTTATTTACCGCGATTAAAGGTAAATAGAGTAATTCAAGGCTAAATAAATATTATAATAGTTCCAAATTACCTTAACACTTGTCCAAACCTTATTGGTTGAGTCAGTTACGTCAATGGTCATATTTGGGTCTATTTTTGGACCCCATTGATCCACATGGGAGTTAAAATTACAATTTAGATTATTTAATTTAATGTAAAGAAAAAATTGACATTAAAAATAATCTTATAGTAATTAAATTTTATATGGTGTTATATAAGTCTTATATTCAACTATAAATATTAACTGGAAATATAAAAATATTTCCTACATACTGGTATTTTGTATATAATTTTTTAATGTCAAATAATGTATTTTATATATGACACAATAATGATTAAGTATTTACCTCATTAATAAATCATTTAAATAAATAAAATTATAATGATTAACATGTTATCCAAAACATGCCCAATTATGATTGGATAATTTTATTTCCAATACGAGGGATCTTATATTTGACTATAATGATTTTTTTACCTTTTAAAACTAAATATACGTTTATAATAAAATAATGTTTTAACAATTTCCTAAAGAGCCCATCCTCTCCCTTATAAAAGGAGACAAATTATAACCAATTCCACACAACTCTCAAGCCATTTCGCATGTCCAAACACTCCCAAATAAAGATCCCAACATCCCATTCCTCCTCCTAGAATCCTTAACTTAAATATAGGCACCCCAATAAGTCTTTTGGTTCAAACCAAATGGAGTTATCCAAATTAAAGGTAACAGTTTTTCTTAATTTGTTTTATTTAATTTTCCTTCTCCAACCCCTAAAATTTTTTATTCGTCACTTTTGTAACTACATCAGTATTCTAAATATACTAGGATGTTTTTATGATAATTATTCAAACCACAATTACACAAACCTCCATCTAATGGACGAAGAACATAATGTTTCTATGGATGGAAAACTAACGTCTCACGAAACTATGATTGTTCAATTACATCTTACCGCCACTCATGGTGGCCATTATGAATGAAATGTGTTTATATATGATATATATTATGTTTATGATTTCATTATTCTTCTATAATTCACATTTATATCACGCCTTTATGGTTTCCATAGTGGGTAAATACAATAATCTCATTTGAGGAAGTGCAGACTACAACCCCCTCAAAGTGATTTGATTCGTTAATTCCTTATATAGGATATATAAAGGATGGAGTTAATGATATTATATATGATATTATACAGGAATTATAATATACCTATGTATCATTATGTTTTATTTCCATTAAAATAATAAATATAAGTGAAAGTAGCATTCATTCATATGTACGACTTACCATCTCCATGAAGGATGCATTTCATTTCTTACCTCTAAATGTTATGTACTGTTATAAAAACATGTATATGATGTATATATATGATATCCAAATAATGAATATCATTTTGGTTATAATGAACTTTTGACCACAGAACAACATTTAATTATAAGATGTCTATTTATGACTCAAGTACCATATATCGACAAAACGAATGTTATTAACTTAAATGATTTCATAATGTTTATAACATCGTAATAAGTGATATAAAAGGACTAATAAAATTGTAAAAGGTTCTTAAGAAAGTAGAAATTAAATTCGGTTTATTATTCAAGAGATTAATGAACGATTGAGTCATGTCGGACACGAGGTAAGGGTCTTCATCTCAATCTCCTTTCATAGAGGAATTTTTTGTTTTATAAACGACAATATTTTATACGGTGTATAAAACCCTTCGAATTTTAATTTTTTTCAAAGGGGATCTTTTTATACGAAGCTTTTTACAAACCTAAAAAAGTAATTTTTTTTATGTAAGCGGTGACAACGACCTTTCTGCCACCATTAGTATTATTTGATCTTTGGCTTCCTTAACAAGCCGTAATGTTTTTAAAATGAAGAATAAATACCATAATATCTTTTTACATAATTTGGTATTGAAAATGATTTTAAGAATGAATTTATTAATTCAATACCTTGAAATTATATTTTTTTATTGAAATGTGGAAATGTTATCTTTCCATTATGCTTATGTTATGTGTTATGATAATGTTATGGTTCTTGGGAATTGTTTACATATACCGGTGGTTATGTGATAAACCAAGGGAGGGTGAGCCTGAGATAGCTCTCCAATGCTTTGGGTGATATGAATGTTTCTCCTAAGTGATTTAGGGAATATACTGTGATTGGAATTCCAATGTAACTCCCTATGTAGCTATGATAGCAACAATGTAAGTATGATATGGATGCCACAATTTACAATTTTGATTTATGAATTCTATGCGTCTTTCATAAATCATACGATTCCATGAGGTAAGTAAATGATTTAATGTTTTGTATGTATATATGAACAAATTTTTTCCTTCTTTGTTTTATAACCCATACTGATCCTTGTATGCTCATCCAAAGTACTGAAATGTTTTCACAGGACTTAAAGATGAATACGATCAAGGATGGGATCAAGGAAACATCATGTTGTCTAAAACATGGAACTAGTCATGACTCTTTTTTTAAGCGTTCATGTTTTTAAAAAAATGGAAAATATGTAGATATGTATACCTTGTAATCTTTTGAGATGTAATAGTTATGTCCTAATTCTCTAAAACTCGAAACCTGAAAAGATCCTCAATGTGAATTATTCCTTAAATTCCATATTATGCAATGTTTAAGGTCAGGAACTTATAGTAGGTATCAATGGTCACTTTAGATAACTTTATATGTTTGATTATTTTTAAAGTAATATACCTAAAGTAATTTATGTTCATACTTACATCATATAGTATTTCCAGATTACCATGTTGCTTCACCTAAGTTATTTGTGTGTTCAGAATTGTTTTCCGCAGAGGAAACATGGAAGCTATGTTGGGACGACATCAGGAGGTAGAAATCCTTCCAAATCAGCAACCTTAGTTGGTCTGAATCGGAACTAAATAGTTTTTTGTAGTGATGGAATAGTTGACTCATGCTATAAATGGTGGTAGTATCCATGTACGAGATCATCCAGATCAACCAGAGAGGAACATGTCAGTAGTGGAGCATTTCATGAGGCAATATCCCCCATCATTCAGATGATCATCAGACCCTGTGATAGCTGAAGGGTGGATTAACGCACTGGATATGATTTCTGATGTCATGCGTTATTCTGAACATAAAAAGGTTAGTCTTGTTGTTTACCATTTTGATGGTGATGCTGATCAGAGGTGGTCGATGGTGAAAAATTTCAGGGATATTGAGAAGATGGATGCTCTCGATTGGGATGAATTCAAAGGTATGTTTCTTGTGAAATATTTTCCTATGGTGGTTCATCTTAGGATGGAAAAAAAATTCCTGGAATTGAGGTAGGAGGATGACTCAGTGGCTGCTTATGAAGAAAAATTCACTCGACTGGCACGGTATGCTCCAAATTTCATAAGAGATCTTGATGGTAAAATCAACCATTTTTACTCAGGAATAAATCCAATGTATCAAAGGGATTTAGCTTCTCATGAGTTCAAAAGTTATGAAAAACTTGTTCATTGTGCGGAGGAGGTGGAAATGGAGTTTTTCAATGATCAGGTATTCTTTGAAAAACAACAGAATAAGAGGTCAAGGTGGCAGGTGAAAGGAATGAACTCTTCAGAAAAGTCTGATGGTAGGAATTGTAAGTTTACAGTTTGTGAAAATTATGATAAAAAACATGATGGGGAATGTCTTTTGAATTCTGGTAAGCGAAATCAATGTGGTAAAATGGGGCATAAGGCTCGTAATTTCACTAAAAAAGATTAGGGTAACGGTAAGACAAAAATATGATTTACAATTAGTAAGATGTTTTAACTGCAATGAAATGGGTCATTATACAAATAGGTTTCCAACATTGAACTCAACCGAAGGTAACTAGCCAGAATATAAGTCGAAATGGGTGGATAAATCCTTTGCAACTACTTCAGGAGATGCTGGTCTATCAAATGAAGTAGTATCAGGTACACTGTTTGTTTGTTCAGATTATTCCAATGTGTTGTTTGATTCAGGGTCTACACACACTTTTATTTCTGAGACGTTTTCTAGTAAATTGGGAATTCCATCCCATGATATAAATACTGAACTTATGTTAAACCATCTGGAGGAAATGTTGAGACAAAAAAGAAGACATAAGAACATTCTTGTCCTTGTGTGCGGAAAGAATCTACCTGCAAACCTTATTGTTTTTCCTCTAGTAGAGTTTGATGTTATATTGGGCATGGATTGGATTTATTTTTATCATGATATGATTGAATGCAGAGCTAAAGAGGTTTCCTTTTAGAATTATTTTCAGTTTGTATACAAAAATGAACCCTTGTTGTTGATAACATATCAGGAAGGTGAGAAACTAGTAAAATGTGGAAACGAATGTTACCATGCACATATTGTTGAAAACAAAGGAACTTTTATGATTAATGATGTGCCAGTGTTAAATTAGTACCATGATGTTTTTCATGTTGAGTTTCCAGGTATTATACCTGATCGGGACATTGAATTTACTATTAACTTAGTTCCTGATGATTATTCAATTTCAAAACCCCCTTATTAAATGACTAAAATTGAACTTTTAGAGTTAAAGAATAAATTTCACGAATTATTAGATAAATGTTTCATTAGACCTAGTACATCACCAAGAGGTACTTCAATCATTTTTGTTAAAAAGGAAGATGGTTCAATGAGACTTTTCATTGATTATAGAGAATTCAATAACATTACTGTTATGATTAATTATCCTCTGCCTCATATCGATGATTTTTTTGATCAGCTGCAGGGAACACCGTATTTTTAGAAGATTGACTTGAGTTCAGGGTACCATCAGTTGAAAGTAATGGAATTAGACATTCTTAAGACCGTGTTTCATACTACATATGGCCATTATGAATTTTTATTTATTCCTTTTGGGTTAACCAATGAACCTATTGTATTCATGGATCTTATGAATATAATTTTTCATGAGTTCTTTGATAAGTTTGTGGTTGTGTTCATTACGGATATTTTGGTTTTTTCCAAAATTATGGACGAACATGAAAGTCATTTAAGGGCTATCATGAAATCCTTAAATGAAAAGAAACTCTTTGGGAAATTCATCATGTGTGAGTTTTGGTTACAACAAATTTCATTCCTTGGTCACATTATTTCAAAAAATGGCATAACTGTTGATCCTGATGAAACCAATATAGTTGAATAATAGACAAGACCCAAAAATATAACCAATATTCGAAGTTTTCATTGCTTGGTAGGTTATTACAGGAGGGTTTTTGAAAAACTTTCACAGTAATATAGTCCAAATTATATGTTAACTCGAAAAGGTCTTAAGTTCCTTTGGACAAGAGTGTGTGATGATTGTTTTCATGAATTAAAAAGACGATTGGTGAATGCTCTAGTTTTCAAACTGCCTTCCAGAAAAGGGGAGTTTGTTATTTACAGTGATGCTTCGTTGAAAGGATTGGGTTGTGTCCTAATGCAGAATTATGAGTTAATTGCTTATTCTTCACGTCAGTTGAGAGCTCATGAGTTAAATTACCCTACACGTGATTCAAAATTAGCTGCTATTTTTTTTATTTAAAAATATGTAGGCATCATTTGAATGGAGTGAAGTGTGAAATATATACTGATAAAAAAAGTTTTAAGTATATATTCACTCAGAACGAATTGAACATGATATAGAGGAGATGGTTGGAATTAATCAGGGATTAATATTTCCTGATCCTTTATCATCCGGGAAAATAAAATAAAGTGGTTGATGCTTTGAGTGGAAAAAGTAATAGAACATTAACCATGTTACATTTGGAATAAGATCCTTTGATTTTTGATTTTATGAACTTTTCAATAGAAGTTGTTGGTTCAGGAAATTATTCTTTTTTGTTTCAGGTGCCAGTGATATCATCTTTATTAGACTGAATTAAGAAAGCGTAGTAGGAAGACAGTGAGTTGCAGAAAAAGGTTGTGTTGGTTCATAAGGGTAAGGTATCTAATTTTAACATTGCTAATGACTGTGTTTTGATATTTTGAAAGAGATTATGTGTGCCTTGTGATTCACAATTGTTGAATGAGTTGTTATGTGAAGCTTATAGTTCTCTATTTTCAGTTCATCCTTGCAGTACTAAGATGTACGAAGAACTTTGTCAGTATTACTGGTGTGATGGAATGAAATGATATATTGTTGATTTTACTATGAAGTGTTTGACTTGTTAGCAGGTTAAAGCATAGCTTCAGTTACCGAAAGGGTTGCTTCAACCTTTACCGGTGCCAGAGTGGACATGGAAAAATATATCCAGGGAATTTGTTGTGGGATTACCAAAGACATCTTGAGGTAATAATGCAATCCAGGTTATAGTTGACTGATTGACTAAATATGCTCATTTAATTCCTTTCATAGATTTTTTGTCTCTAGATCAACTGGCTCGGTTGTATGATAAATAGATAGTCAGGTTGCATGGAGTTACCCTCTCCATTGTATCTGATAATGATCCCAGGTTCACTTCTAACTTTTGGAAAGGCCTTCAGAAGTCATCAGATACTGAATTAAATTTTTGTACAGCTTTTCATCCTCAATCAGATGGGTAGTCAGAACGAACAATTCAGACCTTAGATGATATGTTATGTGATTTCTCGATGGATTACCAGGGATGTTGGGACCAACATCTTTATTTGGTTGAATTTTAATATAATAACATTTTTCATTCTAGTATACAGATGGCTCCATTTGGGTAATTATATGGAAATCATTGTCGAACTCCAGTTTTTTTGGGATGAAGTTGGTGAAAGGAAGACGATGGGACCAGAATTGGTAGAAGAGATGGAAGAAAATGATTAGTTGATTCAGAAGCAAATGTGAAAAGCTCAGAGCAGATAGAAAAGTTATACTGATAACCGGAGGAAGGACCTTTCTTTTGAGGTAGGTGATCATGTCTTTTCAAATTTTCTCCATGGAAAAGTGTGATGCATTTTGGTAAGAAGGGAATGTGGAGTCTGAGGTTTATTGGACCTTATGAAATTCTGGAGAAAGTTGGATCAGTTGCGTATAGAGTGGCTTTACCTCCAATTTTATCCCAGGTACATAATGTTTTTCATGTTTTGATGTTGAGAATGTATATACCAGATCCATATCATGTTTTGAGCCCAGAGGTAGTTCAGTTGGAAAATAATCTCTCTTTTGAAGAACAACCAGTTTAGATTCTTGACCATAGAGATCAGGTGTTGCGGAATAAGGTAATTCACCAGGTAAAAGTTTTGTTGAAAAACCATATGGTTGAAGAGGCAACGTGGGTATCTGAAAATTCTATGACGGATAAATACCCCCACTTATTTTGATAAGTGAATAAAGATTGCAAGGACGCAATTCCCAAAAGTGGGGAAGAATGTAACATCCCAAGTAAATAAAGAATAATAGATTTTAAAATTTATTAATATTTGTGAATTAAATATTAATTTTAGTTTCAAAGGGTTGCTATGTTCGATAGCGTACCCAATACGCAACAACGTGATTATTTGAAATCTTACGTTGAACACTAATATTATAATATTATTATTTTAAATTGTCGTTAAATCCTAGTTGATGTATTGGCGGGACTGAAAAAAACTAACTACAATATTATTATAAATGTATTTATATTTATCCAATAAAATTCTGAGGCTTAAAATATGAATGAATCTAATTCTAAGAATAATTTACATTAAAAGGCCGATTTACCATCTTTTAATGGAGAACCCTTTTCAAATCTAGTTTTGGTCACTTTAATACATTATATATGACCAAATAAAATTCTTTTTTATAATGGGGACATAAAAATTTACTTTTGGTAATTTGTTTGTATTTTTCTGATAAAGTTCATTTTTTAAGGAATAGTCAAAAATATTGTATTTTAATTCAAAAGTTCCTTTTAATATAATTTATTTATATTTTTAGATTATCTATTTAATTGGTTTTAAATTTAAATTGAAATATATTTTTACCATTTAATACAATTTTGGTCATTTGAATTAATTTCACCTTGAAATTGGACATAAACAAGTATCAATATTTTGATAGTTATTTTTTATTAAAATCACACTATTTGTTTTGATAACTGTAATTAATTAATTAGTGAAACATATATGTTATTAATTTGGAAAAATAAAAATCATTTTTTAATTCGTAATATCAAATATAGATTAGGATGAATTTTTTGTATGTTTCTGAAAAACATCAATTTTTGACGAATAGTTAAACCACTTAGTGGTAGCTAAAAAACAAACAATTTCATCTAAATGAAATTTTACCACTTATGTGAATTGAATTTAAAAAATCCTATATACAAGGTTGTTATAAATTATTAAAATTTTGTTCATTAAGATGAAAATAATTTTTCGTGAAGAGTAGCTTTTGACTTTTATTTACCGCAGTTAATGGTAAATAGGGAAATTCAAGGATAAAAGAATATTATAATAATTTAAATTTACCTTAAGACTTTTCCAAACCTTATTGGTTGATTCATTTACTACCATGGGCATCTTTGGGTCGATTTTGGGACCCCATTGATCCACATGGGAGTGAAAATGACAATTTAGATTAATTAATTTAATGTAATGACAAAATTGATATTAACAAAAAGTCTTTTAGTAATTAATTTTTATATGGTGTTATATAAGTTCTATTTTCGAATTTAAATATTCAATTGAAATATAAAAGGATTTTATACATCATGGTATTTTTTTATAATTGTTAGACATTAAATAAATTATATTATATATGAAAACATAATGATGATGTATTTACCTAATTAATAAATCATTTAAATAAATAAGATTATAATGATTAGACTATTTTCCAAAACATGTCCAGTTCTGATTGGATAATTTTATTTCTAATATGAGTCCTCTTTTCTTCGACTATAATTATTTTTGGACCCTTTTAAACTAAATATATGAATATAATAAAATAATGTTTTCACACTTTCCTAAAGAGCCCCTCCTCTCCGTTGTAATAGGAGACCACTTCTATCCAATTACACACACCTCTAAAGCCATTTGTCTCGTCCAAACTCTTCCCAATTAAGCTCCCAACATCACTCTCCTCCTCCTATAATCCTTACCTTAGGTAGAGGCACTTTAAGAAGTCCTTTGGTTCAAACCAAATGGAGTTACCCAAATTAAAGGTAACAGTTTTTCTTAATTTGTTTTCTTTTATTTTACTTCTCCAACCCCTAAAATATTTTCATTACATTCTTTTGTAACAAAAACAGTATCATAAATATACTAGTATGTTTTTATGAGATGGACTCGATCCACACTTACACACACCTCTATCTAATGAATGGAGAAAATAATGTTTCTGTGGATGGAAAACTAACGCCTCACAAAATGATGATTGTTCAATTACATCTTACTGCCTCTTATGGTGGCCATTATGATGGAACTGTATTTATATATGATATATATTATGTTTATGATTTCCTTATTCTTTTGTAATTCCCATTTATCACAGACCTTTATGGTTTCCATAGTGGGTAAATATGATAATCTCATTTGAGAAAGTACGGACTACCGCTCCCTCAAAGTGATTTGATTCGTTAATGCCTTATATGGGATGTATAAAGTATGGAGTTAATAATATTATATATGATATTATACTCTAATTATAATATACCTATGTATAATTATGTGTTATTTACATTAAAATAATAAATATAAATAAAAGTAGCATTCATGCGTACGTACGGCTTACCGTCTCCATAAACAGTGCATTTCATTTCATTCCTCTACATGTTATTTACTATTATAAAAGCATGTATATTCTAGATATATATGATATCCAAACAATTAATATCATTCTTGTTATAATTATCCCTTGACCACATGAACAACATGTAATTATAAGAAGTCCATTTTTGACTCAAGTACCAAATATCTACAAAACGAACGTTATTAACATAAATGATTGTATAATATTAATACCATGGTAATAAGTGATATAAACGGAATAGTAAACTTTTAAAAGTTTATTAAGAATGTAGAAATTAACTTTAGTTTATTATTCAGGAGATTAAAGAACAATCGAGTCAAGTCGGACACGAGGTAAGGGTCTTCGTCTCAATCTCCTTTCATTAAGGCATTTTTAGTTTTAAAGACGACTTTATTTTATACGGTGTGTAAAACACTTTGAATATTCATTTTATCCAAAGGGAATATTTTTATACAAAGAGTTTTACAAAATGACAAAAAAGAATGTTTTTTTACGTAAGCGGTGATAACGACCTTTCAGATGCTATGAGTATTATTTGATCTTTGGACTCCTTAACAAGCCAGAATGTTTTTAAAAGGAAGAATAAATACCATATACACTTTAAACGTATTTTTGTATTGAAAATGATTTTGAGAATGGATTTATTATTTCAATATCTTGAAATGATAACTTTTTATTTTAATTTGGAAATTTTAACTTTCATTTATGCTTATGTTATGTGTTATGATCATGTTATGGTTCTTGGGAATTATTTACATATACAGGTGGTTCTGTGATAAACTTAGGGTGGGTGAGCCCAAGATAGCTCTCTAATGCATTGGGTAATGTGAATGTTTATCCTATGAGATTTAGGGAATATACTGTGATGGGTATTCCAAAGTAACTTCCTATGTAGCTGTGATAGCTACATTGTAAGTATGATATGGATAGCACAAATTACCTTTATGATTTCTGATTTCTATATGTCTTTCATAAATATTATGATTTCATGAGTTAATTAAAGTATTTCATGTTTTGCATGTATATATGATCAAATTTTTTCCTTCTTTATTTTATATCCCTTACTAAGCCTTTTATGCTCATCCAAAGTTTTGAAATGTTTTCACAGGACTTAAAGATGAATATGGTCAAGGATGAGATAAAGGGAAAGTCATGTTGTCTAAAACATGTAACTTGTCATGACTCTTTTTTAAGAGATCATGTTTTGTAAAAAAATGTAAATTATGTAGATATGTCTACCATGTAATGTTTTGATATGTAATAGTTTTGTCCTATTTCTCTAAAACTCTAAACCTGAAAATATCCTCAATGTGATTTATTCATTTAATTTGATATTATGTAATGTTTAAGGTTGGGTCCATATATATGGTAAGATGATATTTTTATTTGGACTTTTTAAACTAGGATGATAAAAACAAAGTGATATCTTTATGTAAATTTCATAGGATATGACTAAGAATGAGTCAATGTATTAGAAAATTGCATGAATTTACATTACAAAAATAAATTGAGTGGTTTACAACAAATAGATTCTTTTTCTAGATAGTACAATTGAATGCAGCTCTATAATAGAAGTGGAATGTGGTAATAAATCTGTAATTAGTGAATTGATATACACTCGATCAACACCTACTACACGACAACAACCATTTATTCTCAACAAGTTAAACACCCCTGGTGGATATGCATTGTTAATTCACAAAATATTAACAATAAATCATGCAACATTTAAATAAATGATGACTATTAATGAACTAAGAAAAACCTAATGTGTCATACATTAAAAAAATTATAATTATTTATACATCGTATACTAGATTTTTTTATGATTATGTTGTACAATATCATGATTATTGTTTCTGGCACGAATATATTTTGTTTTAGTCAATCATTTGATGTCGAAGGATTCATGTTAATATTCAGTGTGAAGAACATTGTAATGATTGACCTCTTAAGAATCCAATATTTATGGGGGTGAAATGAAAAATCTCATTTCTATGTGCACAAAAGAATATCATAATAGGAACCATGATGTACTTCCAAATGAATAATGTATGGAAAAACATTTTATTCAGCCTTTCAAGAGGGAGTGTCCACCTCTATTCAATGGGTCTCTAGATCCACTAGATTATGAATAATAGATAAACAACAATGAAAAGATATTTTCAATTCTCCATTGTGAGGGAAATATAACTTTTAGTTTTCCTATCAATTTATTTTATGTTTAATTTGATCAAAGGTTTATTCTAATTAAGAATCCAATGGGATAAATTGAAATTTACTCTATGGATTGGGAGGAGTTTAATAACATATTTTCCAAATTATAATTTCCCCCATATTATTCATATGAATTTGTAAAAGGATTTCCTTGAACTCATGTAATTGAATTATGTTTCATTTGGTACCTATAACAACAATTTTACAATACATGTGAGTTACTATTATGGTTTTATCACCAAACATGAATATATGGTTGATTTAATTGTTAGTATCATGAAATAATGTCTATGAAGGTCATTAGGGAAAAATGGAGACTTCACTATCTATGAATACATTGTTCCAACTGATAACATTGTAGTAATGGTGGTTAGACTTATATTTCAATCTCAATTTTTTGATAATAAGAGAAAAATGGAATTTAATGGAAAATTTACGTTCTATTGAGATAATAAGATGGTAATTCCTTTATTATAAATGAGTTTGAAGAAGAACGGTGTCAATTGTTTTAAGGAAACTAGTAAATGATTTATGTTTGTAATGGAAGGTAATCATGAAATTAATTTCTAATTTTATAGTAAGAAGTTATCTAATGAATTTAATAGACATAAATGTCCCCACAATGCACCACACACACTCTTGTGTTTCAAAAGATAGGATTACGAGGATTATTCTAAAAAAGTACCATGTCCTATTCTTAATTAAGATGAGTGATTTTAGTAACCTATTATGCTGATAGGGAATGATAAATATCAAGTGTTCACAATTTCTAAATTTTGGTATGATAAAAAGATGTTTAAAGGTACACAAACCATCAACCCTATAACTGATAGTATTTTGTTTGGCATAGGATCTACCCATTATTTCATTTCTATATAATTTTATAAGGTCATCATGTTGAAAACAAAATTATTATATATTTATTTATGTATGTAAACCCATAAAGGTTTAATTACTTAATCCCAATTCATTGATTCCTCTCTATTTGACTTAGGTGGGATTGATATACAAAAAAATCCTTGCATTCTTCCTTTGGATTCATATGGTTTTATCTTAGGGATTGATTAGAATTCACTTCATAATTACCACATTAATTTTAGATGAAGGGATTTCATTTTTTATATTCTAAACAAAACTCTTTTTATCTATCAATGTGATGATAAATATGTTCTTCTAGTATAGATCAATTCAATTATATTGGTATTAATTCACATTCAGAATGGGTGTTAATCTCATATGTTTGTGGAGAAACCTGATGTCAATGATTTTCCTATTGTGTGGGAATTTGATGATGCCATTCCAGAGGAGATTTCTATCCTTAAACCAAAACATTATGTTGAACAAACAATAAAACACATACCAAGATCAAATCCAATTTCAAATACCATCTATAAAATGTCCTTGATTTAGTGGTGGGAATTGAAGAAGAATTTATATGAAAACATTGAAAAGGGATTCATTTAGCCACATATGTCACCATGGGGGAACCTATTCATATTTTTAAATAGATATGGATCAATGTGACTCAGTATTTATTATCAAGATATGAAAAGTATCATAGCTCATTTATGTTGCTATCAATACTTTTCCCCAATTTATCATTATTTTGGATACCACTGATTGATGTCCAATAATAATGAAATACCCATGAAATAATTTTGTACAAGGTTTGGAAACTATGTAAATATAGTGATGAAACTAATTAATAATAATTCACTTTTTATCATCATGTATGTAATGATTATTTTATAAATCGATTAATTTATAATTTTTTGGATGTCTTTATAGATAATATTCTAGTATATTCAAAGAGGAAGGATGAGAATAAGTACCACATTATAATTGTACTATATACCATATATAAGGAGAAAATATCTGAAAAAATATAAAGAGTGAATTTTTGCAATAAAATGTTTCATTTGTTGGTCATATATTATCGAGATAAGGTATATCTGCAACATAAAGAGTTTTTAAAAGGACAATTTATGTTCTATATCATACCAGATATGCCACATCAAGCATAAACTAACAACTAAATAATATTATCTAAATTTTACCATTATATCATTGTTGTTAAATGTGTGTATATGAATATCAATAAATGTTTTATAGAATAAATCTATACTTTCAACCCAATATTAATATTTTTTTTAATTTATAGAAATTAATAATATAATATATAATTTTGTAGCACCCCCTGATTTCAAGTAAGTTACCCTTAATTTAATATTTTTCTGTATATAACATATTTGGTTGAAGATTGGGGAGTTTTTGAAACCTCTTGGAATGATTTTAAGGATTTTACATAGGTGAAATAATTGAGCATGGTCTGTGGAAATTGTGAAACTCATATAGGAAACAATGCATAGTGAGACAAATGCTAAGGGGAAGGTGCACTATTTGGCCAAAGCATGCAGTAACCATGTAGAATCTATTCAAGGTGGGATAGTGATATTTTCACATTTAGAATACGGGTTTAATAATCGTGTGGTCCATCTTTGTGAGGCCCTCCTTTAGGTAGAAGGTAGAGCATGATTAGTGCTCAATTATTCCTAACTATGTGACAAACAGTGCATTGTTTAAAAATTGGATCATAAAGAAGTGGATCAGGGTTAGGATTATGATTTAACCAATAGTTTTTTCACAAGACTGATACTAACTCATGTTTTTCCCCATAATGGTTGTATAAGTGTTCCTAAAAAATAAAAAATGATATAGTGGTGTTTCTTAGAGTGCTTAATACTGATTCCCATGGCATGTCAACATGTATTGTATTTTTTCATGTTTTTTCATAGATCTAAATTCCCCCCACTATCGGCTTATTAGAACTCGTCTAATGAGGATATATCAAATTTATTTTATGCCAATTATAGTTAGGTTTGGTTATTTTATGTTATAGGATGGTATCTAAGGTGGGTTTTTGGAGATTAAATCCGTTTTTGTGTGATTTTTCATATCATTCATTGTTTTCATCTTAATTCCCAAGGTAGATTGATTCCATCTCCACCCCTCTTATTGGAACATATATAATTATTTTAAATTTAGTTAAATTTCATGAAAATGATTGTGAAATATTTATGTAAAGTAGGTTAGAAACCCTCCTTAGTTAGGGTTTCAGTATTTAATGGAGTTATTGATAAATAGTGTAGTTGTGGATTGTATTGTGAAAAGTGATCTATAATCATGATTTAGAATTTATGATATTAAAATATGGCATTGATGGATTTTTTAAAAATGGTTAAATTGAAATTCTTTCAATAAATATACTTTTTTATTGAAATTAACTAAAATGGTTTTTTTCAAATGGTTTTGGCTTACAGGGGTTTTTGTAAGATCTTGCTTTCAATGTGACCCTGAATAAGGGGTGGGTTCTATTAGGTTATGAAGGAATTTTTCCCAATATAAGTGGAATTTTTTATAGGGACATAAGTAGATATGGAACTTTTTTTTGACTTAATGGATGTATAATAAACCTCTCAATAGTATAGAACTATCATATAATCATGCATGTATGTGTGTGGAGAAACATGGAATGTGTATGCCAAAAAGGTATGTGAAATGTATATAATGTATATTTTGGCATCCTTTCCATGATAAAATTATTAGTATATAATTTTTTGGGTATTTAAATACTTATCTTTGATAAAAAATCAATTGTTTTATATAATATTTCTATATAAATTTGATTATATGTTATATCCTAGATGGATGAGTAGGGATAAAATTTGTGTTCATTTTAATTATTTTCATTAGTCACCCATAATATAGAATTTATGTGATTCTTTAGATGTTTTTACCAAGAAAAAAAACATTAATGGTTCCCACTTATATAGTTTTGGTTTATAACATTTAGTTTTTTTGTGGACTTGAAGATGAGGTATGTTTAGAGCCTTGGGGTTATGTTTTTTTTCACTATGTTTTTTTGGTTTTGTTTTCTACTCTATACATTGATATTATGATTCTTCTTTTATGGAACTTTTTTTATTTTGTTTTTATATCAATTGTATTAATTGTGTTTTCTTACATTGTTATCATGCATCATTTAGTGGTTATTTTATTATGGAATGTTTTTTTTATTTATTTATTTTCAAATATATAATCATACCGATCTTATAATGAAGCCCCTGGAATTTATTACTAGACTTTGGAACCATGGGTATGTCACATAAGGAAGGCCATGTATCACCCTTTTTCCTTCTCAAGTCAATGAGGAGGGGTGTGATGTTAAAAATGAATAATCTTGTTTAGTCCATGACTAAAACATGTCCATCAATTTTGATAGTTTGGTGTTCAAATTAATTATGGTTTATTCCTCATGTTGGGATGGTATAAAGGAGTAGGATTGTCAGAACATGAAATATAGAGCATAAAAATATGTAGCTTTTCTTTTTATGATGATCTTCAGGTTCTCAGGGAGTTTGGGGTATAAGTGACTCAGGGGCAGTTATAGGATTTGGAATCACATTTTCATTGGTTTATACCAATAGATTATCACGACATGCATTATATAAATAAAATTATATTATTATTTCATACTTCATATTGGGTAATGATTTAGGATTTTTATCCAAATATGGTATTTTTATTAATTTTGTAACCTGTTTTAAAATTTGAGAATTTAAATAGCAATGAAATGGTTATTTTGAAAATGGTATTACTTTCTAATGCATGTTGAAAATTTAGTAAAATTAATGAAAGTGTAATGTATTGAATTTTGTAAATTAATGTTGTGATATTTATGATGTGGTAGAAGTTGAATGTCTTAATCCATTAGTTAGTAGATAGTGAGTCATATAAATTTTTTTACAAACTAATGGTACAAGGTATGCATCATATAAACTAACTATATGAACCTACTTATAATGAGGTTGCACATAAGCCAATGGTGAACAATTATCTATTTTAGATTATTGACCAATATTTTTTTCTATGGAATTAGGGAATGGGATATATAAAAAATATAAAGTGGAACATTCAATCTAATTCCAAAAAAATAATTCACCCATCATTCAGGGTGATTTGGAACTAGAGGAGGAGGTGTGGATGGGTAGGATGAATCAAATTATCAATTTATTTAGTTCTCTAGTAGAGATTAATTTCATGTCGGTCATGTATTTGTAGGAAGATATTGCACTATAATGACGGGGTTTCGTATATTATTCTAAATAAGGAAAATTCCTTGCTTGGAAACATTTTTATGAATTGTTTGTCAAAAAATTCAATCCTCGTACCATTACGATTGATAAAATGAAAAACATATTTATATTGAAATAATAGAGCCACATAGTGATAGATTATGTATCTAAATTCATGAATTTAGACCAGTTATCTCCTCTATTTTCTACTAGTTTGTCCTTGAGATTACACATTTTTTAATTAGTTTTAATGTATAAGATTCGCCCTATAACTGTTTTAATCTGTATTAAAGATTATACAGATGTGGTTAATAGAGTGGTGGTGGTACAAAGGGACATATCATGAGCTATGGGTGGAGGGATCTTGTTGATACCTATGGGAAGAGGTGGGAACTCGAATTCTAGGATGATACTATGGTGGAAAACCAATTTAAAAAGCACATGGATTACTCATAATCATAATGATAGATTAGTGAATCCTACTCCAAGAACCAATTACATATCAAGATGTTTCCAATGTGGTTTATTCAACAAAATTAAGTGAGAGTGTGTGGAATCCCCTAGATAATGACACAATTGTAACCAGATGGGGAATCATCATCACTATTACCATAGTGCTCTGAGGTCGTCTATCCAGGACACCTCTCATGTTCCATAAACATTATATTCTTTGACCAAATTAGGGTTTCAAAATACTTCTCTTTTGAAGAACTGTTCTTGATGTTGCAATTCTAGGAATATCACGACTCGTCAACAAGGGAAATATAAAAAAGAAAATACGGAACAACGTACAATGAATAAGAAATTATATGAAGATGAGATTGTTATTATGGATATTCAATCTAGATAATAAATGATGTGAGGAAAAATTCTATTAAATTATACCCTTATGTAATATTTTTTTAAAATGAGTTACTCCCATTAATTTTTTTCTCCTCGTGTTATTTATTATAGGAGGTTAAATGTAGAGATGTTTTTTTATATGTTAAAACATTAAAATATTTTAGGTAAAAGATAAGGTTAATCCCTTTTTATGTGGGTAATGTTATAAAACTATTGATGGGACATACTTGTTGTGTGATTTATATAATCTAGAAATAGATGTTAATGAAAAAATCCAGGGTATGTTTTGTTTAATAACATTCAAGGCTCACATTGATAGTTATTCACTAAGGTTCAGTTTTATCACTAATTGTTGAGTCTAGAATCTCTTTAATAGAGACTAGAATGTAAAATTTTGTGTAATGGGATTTTTGGAACCATCAATTGGAATAATCTAATACTAGTTGGTAGTGGTGACATTAGCATCGAGAGAAGAGATCGAGAATAATAGTCTCCAGCAGTTTGGTATCAGTTTTAGGATGTTTTTCATAAATATTTTTCAAGGACTCAAACAACAAGATATGTGGAGATTATGACTGATATCCTTATGAGTACTTGTAATATTTCCTGTACTTCTTACCAGAAGGAACCGACATAATTAAGGAAACTGAAATTATAGTTGGAGGAGATGGAAAGCAAGGTGTTTATTTGGTGTCGCATTTCTCTATGGTAAAAATATGCCTAGTTTTCTAAAAGGGCTGACAAAACTCTTCGATTGTGTTTGGATGATCATAAGATTACTGAAAATTAGATATAGAATCAATATAATAATACATTCATTGATGATATTTTATATTAATTGTGGGGATATCAGTGGTTATCTAATATTTAATTATGATTAAGATATCAATAATTGTGAGTTTGGAAGGATGGTATTTTGATGAAGAAAAACTTTCAATAGTAGATATAGACATTATGAGTAAGTATAAATGCCTTTTGTTCTTATGAATACTCCAACAAGCATTGTGTAATTGATGAATTATATATTTCCAGGATATCTAGATTCTTTTTTGGTGGTGTTTTTGGAAGAGATATTGGAGTATTCTAGGACAAGGTTGGATCCTGAATAACATTTGCTGATAATGTTGGGAATATTGAGGGATCATTGATTATATGAAAAATTATAAATATACGATTTTTTGATATGGGAAGTAAGTATCATTTTCTACGTAATCTCTGATATAGTTGTCTCTATGGATCCAGAAAAGATAGATGTAGTTATATCTTGACCACTACTAAAAATTATCATGTAGATTCAATGTTTCTTTTGTCTAGATGCTTGTTATTGATTCTTTTTTCGTAATTTCTCATATATATCATCACCTTTGATAGAATTGATAATGTATAATATTTTATTCCTATTAAAGGGTGATTTTTATATGAATTTTCACGAGTTTAATTCCTCCTTACATTATCACTGGTCTAGATTTTTCTCAAATCAAAACAATTGTTAGTGGTGTATTGTGGTTCTCTGGGATCATGGTTGGGATGTGTTCCCTTATAAGTAGTCCATGTTTTTTCTTATGCCTCAAGACAGTTAATATTTCCTGGGAATGACAACCCAAAAAAATATTTGGAGACATATAACGTAATTGTTTCTTTGAATACATGATATCATTAGCTCTTTTGTGTGAAATTTATAGGTTTTACAGATCATAAGAGATTCAAACATATTTTCTAACATATAAACATGAATATGAGACAATGAATATGGATGGAGAATCCACAAATTATTGACATTAACTTGAAGTACACGTCGAGTAAAGGAATCCCAGTTTTTGATGCATCGAGTAGAAAGTCTTATTCATTGTTGGAAAATGAGTCTTAATATCGATGGTAGTTGATATCAATGACAGAAAACTTGAAGATATATTTTGAAAACTAAGGTTATGTTTTAGTATTTTTCATTTTTTTTGTTTCTAATTTTGTGGAGATTGTTAAAGGGGGACATACATTCGATCCGGAATGCATTTCTATGATATCAAAAAAATTGTAGGGAGACCATTGAGGGATGGGAGATAGATGGGGGTTGAGTGTGGTTGTTATGAAATTGGATAGCCAGACCGATGGATTATCCAGGACAAATTCATCTTTCATTACACTAATTATGATGGGATATTTGTCTTGGTATATTGAATTTTTATATGGCATTGAAAAAACTATATTGGTGGGTTGTTATGAAAATGAATGTGGATGATTTTTTTGAGATTCTAAACATTTCAACAAGTTAATGAATTCCATAAAAGATAATTAGGTATCTTTTTTTCTTTACATATTCCTGTGTGGAAATTGGAATAGATAGGTATGCATTTTGTAATAGGTGTCCCATGATTGGTCCAAAAACTTGATTCTATATGGGTGATAGTGTATCAACTCACATATAATGATTATTTATCCCTATTCATGAATATAATATGGGGGAGTACTTGTCAACAATCTATATCCAAGAAGTGGTAAAGAGTCACGACGTACCAGTTTTGATACTATTATATAGAGACGCAAGGATTACATATTGTTTCCATAAATCCTTACATTGTTATAGGGGAACTCTGTTAAACATGATTATGGAATATCATCCCGAGAATGATAGAAAAAAGGATTATACAAATGTTGGAAGATAAGTTTCGAGCTTATGTAATGGATTTTTTTGGATCATTGGAAGAGTGAGCACTATTCGTGGAGTTAACATATACCAATAGTTATTATACCTTGATAAAAATAGCTCAAATGGAAGAATTATATGGGATTCATTGTGTCTCTAAATTTTTTTAGGGAATTAGGTGAGGCTTCACTTTTTGTCGAAGCCTTGTCCTGGATAATATAGGGAAGACTCATATGACCAGGACATTGATAGAAATTTCTCAAATTCATCAGAAATTATATGTGGGTCAACATCAATGGTTTTCTTCATTCAAGGTGAGTGGCCTTGTGTTTTATAGGATATCTCTATGTCATGTAAATTTTTATATTGGGAAGCATGGAAATTTATTTCCTTGAAAAATATGAACATTTTATATACAAAAACCGGTTAGTGAGGATGTATATCAGCAGGATTTCTCAACATAGTTCAGTATGGTGCATAATATACTTCATGTTTCTCAATTGAAAAATTATCATCCTCGTCCTTACATTTTTGATTTTATGGGATTGCATTATCCCAGAGTTGGATGCCTCATTGGGGCATGTGCTCATACAAATTGTGGATAGTAAAGAGAAAGTATTACATGAAAAAATTATTTTTCATGCAAGGGTTTTGGTATATAATTGTCAGATTAAGGATGATATAGGGTAAAAGGAGAAGCAAATGATCGATCAATGGCCTAAACTCTTTTATAAATATAGTGGTTTTCTACATTATGAGTGAAAAATGACAAATGTTTGGGAGAATGTAGCACCCCCCCATTTTCATGTAAGTAATCCTCTATTTATAATTTTTATTTATATAATGTGTCTATGTGATATATGGGAGTGTATATAATACATTTGGAATGTTTTCTAGTATTTTATATAGGTTTATAGTTTAATATTGGTTTGTGGAAACCATGTAACTCCTATAGAAAACAATGGAAAATGTGGAAACGGCCAAGGTTAAGGCGCATAGGGAGGCACACAGTTTTTCTAAACTGAGTAATAGTATTGGATAAATTGTTCAACCTGGGATAGTTGGATTTTTCATTTTTGGTGCATTGGTTATCTAACCACACAGGAAAATTATGTGAGTCCCTCCTTGAGTCAGAGGCTAGTGCATGGTTAGAATATGAATTTTCTTAATAATACAACTAACCGTTCACAAGTTAAAAATAAGATCCTAAAAATGAGGATCTTTGTCGGGATTAAATTATAACCACTTGTTTTTTCTCTATACTAACCATAACTCAATGGTTTATAATCACAAAGGATTTAGATTCTTTCCCCATAAAAAGTGATCTAGATGTATTTCTTAGTGAATTGAAGGCCTCATCCGACATTATGTAATTGATTATGTTAGTTTTTTCAAGATTTTTTAGGATATATTTTCCTACCTCTCTCGGTTTCTTATATTTAGTCCTCTTCCTATATATTTTTGCCCATTGATTCCAATCATTGATATATTTTGATATTTTAATGATATGGTAATATATATAAGGGGGTGAACAATTAATCTACCTTTTTGGGATTTTTAACTCCGTTCTTTGTTTTTCCAATAATTCCCCATGAATTTGGATTAAATCTCAACTCATGTTCTAAGAACATATGGATAAGTTCAAATTTCATTAATGTTTTTCAAATTGATTATGATATTTGGATCCAAGCATTGTAGAAACCTTCTTTAGTGATAGTTCAAGTATTTTATATATTTCTTGTCAGATTCTTGAATTGTGGAAATTTGTTTAGCATGGTGATTTCTTGTATTGATTTTTTAAGTTTGATTTTAAAATATAGATTTTATATTTTTTTGGAAAAGTATTTAATTGAAATTATTAAAAAATGATAGTTTTATTAAAAGGAATTGAAATGATTTGTTTGAAATGGTTTTGGCATATAAGTGTTTCTGTGAGTTTAGGATTTCAACATGTCCCAATGTAAGGGCCATGTACCATTGGGGTACAAAGGTACATGTCCCTGGATAAGGATTGTGTTTTATTGGGGAATAGGGAGGTTGGACAGTTTATGTTGATATAGTGGATAAAAGTGAAACTGGTCATGATTTTGGAACTGTCTGAGCAGCATGGATGTGTGTTTATGTGCTAAATCATGGAAAGGGTATCCCAAAAAGCGTGAAATGGTTTTAATGTATAGGTTGATTTCCATTCCATGGAAACTATTTTACTATGGAAAACTATTTTGGTATTGAACTTATCAGAATTTTTATAAAATGATTTCAATTCACTTATATATATTGTTTATATTAATGTGCTCACGTGTTTTTCCATAGTGGTGTGGGTAGGGATGTCATTTGGGAAAAACTACTAAGTTTCATTACACGTCCCTTGTCTATAACTATGGATCATTTGTAGATGTTTTTTACTAACACACTAGAAATAGTAATTTGTCAAACTTCTTTAGTGGTGCTTTGTGAAACGTGGTTTATTTTATGGACATAAATCATGGAGGATGTTCAGATATTTAGATTTATGTTTGGTGTCATTGAGTTCTTCGGGGTTAGATTCCCCTAGTGTACTTTTATATTAATAGTCTTCTATTGTGGTTTTATTTTTTAGTTTGATTTTTATGTCAATGGTACTAAATGAGTTTTATTAAATTTTTATCAAGCATCATTTAGGGGTTATTTTGTTATAGACTGGTTGTTTGGGTTGATTTACTTTCAAATGGAAACTATTCCCCCATCTATTAATGAAGCCTTTATTATTTATTTCATGACATTGTCACATTAGAGATGTCACATAAGGCCAAGTAACATCCTTCTTACATCTAAATACAATTTGTATTGGAGGGATATTATAATTTTTTATCATCAAAAAGATGTTTTCATTTGAAATGGGTTTGCATTCTTTTAACGAATGAATAATATATTTAATTTCCTAATTTTGTAGAAATTTTTTGGAAAAAAAATTTAATTTATGGATTAATCATTTTAAAATTATCATAATTTTAATTTTTTAAATATATATGAAAATTTTAAATCTTCAATGAATAATGAATAAAATAATTTTTTAAACTATATTTTTTGTACATGGTAAAATTATAATTTTCATTTGTATTAAAATTTAGTTCTTTCTTATTAATATATAATAATTAAATTATATGTTCTTAAATAGATTATATAGTTTAATTTATTATAAAAACATTTTATATTTTAAAAGGTAATTCTCCTAAAAACTGGTTTTTATTGTGTTTTCGAGTTTTAATTTTATATTATATACATCATATTAATTTTTTTTAATTTTGAAAAATTAATTCCACATTTTCAATTATATGATCTAAATTTTCTAAATAGTTTATTTATTTTTGGGAAATAGGAATTTTGAAATTCAAAATATTTTTTACCATGGTTCATGGAATATCTTGTAATTAAGGGTATAAGTAATATGATATTAATTATAAAAGTATTATAAATGTTTTCCTACTATTATCTTATTATTATTCGAATAAACTAATCAATGAGACGAATTTGTGACCTATTGGATCCAAAAGGATGGCATTAATTCCCTTATAGTATTTACCAAGAAAGTATAGTCAAAAGAAAAAGCTTCATACGATTTAATAAATAGAATTAAAATGTCGATAACGGAAGCAGATGGGGAAGAGAACAATTTCCCTTATTCAGTAGAATAAAATCTAAAAATAATAGTTTGACAAATCCTTTATCTAACCACCCACTTCTATTGTTTCTTTTTAATGTTGATAATTACCTTGATTAAAGATCAGGTAAATCTCAGTATTAACCCTTATTAGCACCATAGAGTAGGATCTGATTGGCATGATCTTTGACAATTTTGAGTAGTCCTTCCTCAATCTTCTCTTTAGGGGTAGAGGTGAATCCCTCACTATGAATCAAAATTTTATTTCCATGTATGATAATATCATTTAATTGGAATTTACCACAACCCTATTCTTTAAGGGGGTTCTTTCTATCTCCATTTTTGACAAGAAATATTTCACCATTTGTTTTAAATTCATGAAGAGTTATTAATTTTTCAATTTCCTCTTTAAAATTTATATTTTTTGAACTAGTGCTAAAATTGCAGTCCATTGGATCATGTCATGACATATTAGAGTCTCTTAGATATAGGTATCCCCACCCCATAAACAAAAGTACCTTATTAGGGTTATATAAAAGAATTAATCGGGTATCCTCACAATCAGTTTGATCATCAGGAGCTTCCTCATTAACCTCAGCTTCCTTATATTGATCAAATAAACCCCACTTCATTTTCAGTTCAGCACCCAAAGAGGCCTCCCCATACTCAATTCCGAAATAATCATCCTGAGACAAATCATTTCCCATAAAACAATCATAATCCCCCAATATACTCATTTAGTTTTTAATAAACATTAATTAAATGGGTTTCAGCTACTTCTCCCTTATAGTATTCCATTTTATGAAATTTCAGACATGACACACTATGGTTTTTAATATGTATAACAGTTTTAATATTTGGTAACATAGAATCTATATTTGACTATACAATTTATTTTTAAAGGTAAAATATATTTTTTCTTCATGGTAATTTATTTTAAATTTTTAGGTGATGAATAATTAACTTAATGAATTTCACAATGATAATGTAGTAATTATTAAATTAATGGATAAATAAAATAAATCAAAAAATATATTAAAATAATTATAATTTGTGGTAATAATTGTGATCCCCGAAATATATAGTTAAATATAAAATATATAGTATATAATAAAATATGTTTTTCAGTTTGACATTGTTTTTTGGTTTTTAAAGTCAAAATAATGAATAGTATAAAATTTGTCACTAATGATATTTCATGAATATAATATTTTATTAAATTATTTAATCTTTTAAAAATTAAATATAATAACATCAAGGATAATATATGGTCAAAAATATCATAAACTGTTCTTTATATGACTACTGAAAATCTTGGGATCTAGATTGAACATATAATATTTAAATATTTTGAGAAAATCCAAAAGTATCCCTCCTCTCTCATATGAAAGGTAACCCTTTCCTTACATTTATTGAACGATAAAAACATTTTTTATAAAAAATTTTCCCAAATATAATTATACAATACATATCCTCATTATATTGTAATTATTTTAGTCATAAAACCATCCTTATAAGGCTTTTGTTGTCAATCAAAGGTGGTGTTCAAAGAAGAGGTGATGTTTTTAGTCATGTGTTTCTATTTTGATTATTCTTCCACCTCTGATAATTCTTCATCAACCATGATAAAATTTGAACTCCCAAATCCAACAATTTTTTAAATATTATAATGTTTATTCCATGACCCATATCCCTCTCCACATCAATAAAATGAGAAATAAATTAATCGTTCGTGTGTCCGATGGACTACAGCCTCATGAACCGATATAAATTTTTTCAATCACATCTCTCAAGAAAAATAATATTTAAGGAATTAATGTTTATATATTATTTTCATGAAATATTTATCATTACTAAAATACATTATATCATTAATGTTTTAATAATTCCATTCACAAAAAAATGATAACGTCATTTATGCATACATCTAAATTATACCCTCTATGAAGCGATGTAAAACATTTTTAATAACTACTTCACATAAAGGATTTATATAAGTATATTTAAATTATTTATATGATATTAATTATTTCATATTAACTATTTAATGATAAAACTATACTTATCTTCTTTCCAAAATGATCATTTAAAAAAGAAAACGTTTCTCATGAATACATATGAACTACCAACACCATGATTGTAATTTAGTTCTTTTATAATAAAAAAATTAATGGATGTTTTTAAATGTGAAATTGAAGAATTATTATGATTATTTTTAATTATAATTATTCTCAACATGAGTAAAATATTAAAACATTGACTAGAAACATCATACCAATGTCATTTTGGGCTCAAGTACCGAATATCTTCAAAACATCTGACATGTTATTAAATAATTAAATAATTGTTATAAAATGGTAACAAGGCATTTAAATGGAATAATAAAAATAAGAAATTAAATAAATTTTTTATTCAATTAACGTCATTTATTATATTTAGTATGATAATTATTGTACACGATGAATTATACTCACTAAAGGGACTCTTTAACAAAAAAAATCATTTTAGTTGTTTTAATGATTTGATTTATAAATCCATTTCTATCATGTCCATTATTTGAAATTAACTTTATAATATTAATATATATATAAATTAATGTTTTAAAATTTTTATTTTATAACCTATCTATACTATTTTCCAAAATTCATCTTATTAATGTTTTATGTAATGTACTTTCTAAAAAAAGCATTTCATTTATCATTTTATAAATATGAAAATGTTTTTATTTTAAACATAAAATAAATCATAAGTTTTTCCAAAATTAATTAATCTTAAATACATTATTTTTCCATTATTTATATACTTGGTAATTTTCAATGAAATTTTATTCTTTTTTATGAGACTATTATTCAAATTTTAAATGTCTTTTTTAAACGAAATATTATTTTTATATCCAAATCTGATTTTATTACGAATTCAAATGAATTTTTTAAATGTTTTAGGATGAAAATTTTAATGAATAAAAATTATTTACATAGGATATGGTGAAAATTATTATAAATATTAAATAGGTGCATCCAAATTGCACCGGTTGAGCATGTTATAGATTTTATGTTGGGGGGCCTATATAATGTCAAGTGATCTCATTAAATCATACAATATGAGGAGTCCCGGAATGTTCCAATATTCCTCATGATAGATTATATATTGGGTGAACCATAATATATATCCAATATGTTGAGTAACATATCATTTCTATTTATGTAAATATTGGGGGAGTTACATAAACTATTTTCTTATGGATTAATCATTTCTCTCTTTATTTCTAACGCGGTTTTAAAACTAGTTATTTATAATGTTATATTTCAATATCTAAAACCACTTTGATATAAGGGTAAATATTATATGAGTATTCATGTTTCATTAAACCAAAAATTCTCATTCATTATATCCATTACTATGATTTTTTTCTCATCCCCCATAATTGAAATAATTTTCACAGGATGAATATGAATAAGGATAAGGTCTAGAATAAAATTTTGAAAATAAATCATGAAAATAAATCATATTTTATTTAAATGAATTATCTTTAATTAAAAATTTATAGTAATTTATGGGTTTTGATTCTATTATTTTTCAAATTTCTATAAAATTATTAACCAAAATATTATTTCGGAATGAAATAAGTTAATTATATTCAAAATTCACTCGAATATCTTGTCCATAGGTGTGATTTCATTAACATCGAATCAGAAAAAGATTTTGAAAACATTATAGTTTAGGTTGTCTTTATGAAAAGTAATCTTAAGATTTATAGATTCTATCATTGGTATATAAGACAATATATTTTTCATCATATACACACATTTTAATGATTAATGTTTTCAAATATTAGGGTGATTGATGAAATTTTATTAAGACATTTTTTTAGGAAATTATCTTTTATTACTTTTATGGAATAAAAATTAAAGGTATAATATTACCATGGAGAATAAAACATATCATTATTGTTGAATATAATAAGGTTTTTTTTCATTCATGTTTCTATATTTTAAATAATATTATATTATATTGTTGTATAAAAATTAAAACCTACATGATGGGTGACCATCCATCCCATCTAGAAGGGTTGTAGTGATTTAACCGACAACTGTATGGAGGCAAGGGTGCATCACCTAGAACTAAACAACATTATGTATTGGTATGTATGAAACACATTTTTATTTTTTAAACAATCGTTCCAATAATTGTTATGTTCATATGGTGTTGGAAAATTATTTATTAATTATTTGAGTAATGTTATTTTGTAATACATTCACATTTTTAATGTAAATGATGTTATACTAGATTTTATTTGAGGAATATTGGTTGAGTTATATGTTTGAATCATATATGATTTATTTTGTTTTATGGTGATCTATGTTATTTCTGAAAATTATTATAATAACATGGAGATTATGTGATTTAGAAAATTACCTTTTTGTATGATACATTAGTATTGATTGATTTTATTTAGAGATAAATTTATCGTGGAACACTATGTGGTCAAATCCATCTAATTTTTTTTTTCAATCATAATCTATAATATATTTTTGAGGAATTTTATTAAAAGTTATATATGTAAATTTGTTATTATTGTTGAATTTTTTATATTACATTTTCTTTATATTTATCTTATCATATCATATCAATTTTGGTTCTTCTAAATGTCTTAATACAGTTGGAATATATTGCTTTTAGTTTTTGGATTTTGTGATATATAGATGTTTATTTTAGTGCTTTAGGAATGAAAAATTCATACTAAAAATCTAGTAAAAAATGTGTTTGTGGGGGGAATTTATTTAAGTATTAATTTATTCTTATCATGTATGTATATTTCCACATGTTCAAAGTCTATTAAGTAATAAAATATTATAATAATAAATGTTTCCATCCTACTTTTCTTAACTTGAAATCAACAACCTTTTAAAATATCATTGCTTTACATTTTTTGTGATTGTTATCATTCTCATGACCATATTATCTATTACTATATTCAATTCTATGGGACTTAGTTTTATACTACTAGTCCATGTTTCCCAACATGTATGCCTAGTATGTGTTGTATTAGGTGACATTCTCACTTCCATTACTCTCATTTTTAAGATGATAATTTTGTGATCATTTTTAGGATATAGGATGAAAAAAATTATTTTCAAAATCCAACCCGTATATTTTGACCCCAACATCAAATTTAATAGAGTAAATTTATAAAATGGGGGCTTTAAATTTAATATCTTTCCTTTTTAATCGTAAACACTATTTTGTATATCATACAAGATATGCTACATCTAGCTTAAATTAAAAACTAAATAATTCTACATAAATGTGATTGTTATAACCATGAAGATAAATTGGTGCGTATGAAAAGGAATAATTTATTTATGAAAAAATATAATGCATGAATTAAATATTATTACATTGTTATATTATCTGAAATTAATTATATAATAATGTAATTTTAATTTTTCAAATTGCCTTTTCATCAAAAAAGAGTTTTCATTATTTTTAAGAATGAATATTATACTTAATATCTAAAAGTTTTAGAATATTTATTTGAGAATAATAAAATTCAATTTTTGTTTTATAATTCCACTACTATCTATGTTTTAATTTTTTATAATTTTCTAAAAATTTTATTTTCTTAATGAATAATGGAAAAGAATGGTTATGTTTTTAATATTTTATTTTCCATGTATGGAAATATTATGTTTTTTTAGTATTAAAATTAAATTAAATTATTTTATTATATAATAATCTTATTATCAGTTGTGAAATTCATTTTATAATTAAATTCTGAATAAAAATATTTTATATTTAAAAAATTAATTTTCTAGAAAACTAGTTTTGGTTGTATATTTTTTGTATTATTATTAAATTAAATTATGACACTTTTCTACTACGGATTTTGAAAAACCAATTGATTCCATATTTTTAATCATGATGTCTAAATTCATTAAAAATCTAACTTTAATTTGAGAACCATATGAATCGTAAACATTGTAATTTTTTAACACTATTTTAGGTAAATTAGATAAATTGTGGTAAAATTTTTCAAATTACCCTAAAACTTTTACTCGTATATTAGTTGAGAATATATTGACATAAATAATCCATGGGGTGAATTAATGACTCATTGGAGCCACTTTGTTGGTATTATGTCCCATGTAGTTCTTTATTTTAAGAAAAATCAATCTTGTCATGCTATTGATTTAAATAAGTATTAAATGTATAATATATTATCATCCTGAAGCTTCTTTCAACCATAATTAGTATTTTTTATGTTAAAATTTATTTTCATTCATAATGGTAATTTTTTTAGTTTTTATGGAATAAACAGTCACCTAAATGTATTTGACAATGATGATGCATTAATTATTAAATTAATTAAAAAATAAAATAAATGATATGATAAATAAAAAATTAAATATAATATATGATATTCAAGATTATCCACAAATTTTATAGATATAAATGAAATGGATAGGATATAAAAAATAGTTTGTTCAAATGTAACACTATTTTTTTTATTTTTATATATAATAAGAGGTATTCAATGTGATCAATAAAATTTATATGTATTTTGTAATTTTTGCCTCTAGAATAGCCTTATAATATTTTAATATTTTGAAAAAATCCTAGTGTCAACCTCCCCTATCATATAAAACTTGTACCTTTCATTCCATTTCATCACACAGAAGAAACATTTTAGTCTGACCAATCACTAACAATTATCATACTAGAATACCTATCCTCATTCTGTAATCCTAACGTTTGGTATAACATCATCCATATATGGAATAAGGGTTTAATCATAAATGGTTTCTAAATAAGAGTTATCATTTTCAATTTTCTGTTTCAATTTTGTTTCATTTTCCACCTCCTCCAAATAATATTCAACCTTGATAAAATAATAACTCTATTGTATTCATTATATGTAGATGTTATTATGTTATTGTAATTACCCATATCCATCTCCAATCTTATCAAATGATAAAATAATTCATCACCATGTGTATGGTGGACTACCACCTCATGAGCCGATAAAATTCTATTTCCACATGCGTATTTCAAAACATGTTATAATAAAGGAATTAAAGTTTATATATGATATTCCTAAAATATGTATCATTATGATAACATAATATATCTTTTATGGTCTTTTCATTCCATTCATAAGAAAATGAAAATTCTTTTGATGAGTACGTGTTAATTATCACCTTTATGAAGCTATGTGATTGATGTTCATCACCATGTCGCATGGAAGATATATATAAGTATATTTTAATGATGTATATGATATTAGATATATCATGATAATTATATTATTATATTATTATACATACCGTAATTACATAATGATCATTGAAAATGGAAATTTTACATATCAATACATACAACTTTCTATCAACAGGATTAAAAATATTTCATTTTCATATCCATATTAATACCTGAATTTAAAAAAATATTTGTGTTATAATAATGATTATTATTTAATTAATATTATTTCTGAGATGATGGGATAATGAACTCAATGACTATAGATATAAAATAAATTTCATTTTTCACTCAAGTACTAAATATCATCAAAATGTCACACATGAACATATCTAATTCAGTTGTTGTTATAACATGGTAATAATTGATATAAAAGGAATAATAAACATTAAAATGGATCTTAATATAGTAAATAATTATCCTTTGTTTATTATTTGAAAATATAAATAATGTACATGTTGAATCATACATAAGGTGAGGGACTCTGAAACTAAAAGAACCTCATTTTAGAAGTTTTAATTATTTATTTTCAAAATATTGTTCAATCATGTTAATGTTTTAAATATTTTTTCTGAATTTATATATATGTACATTCTTTTTTTTAACTTATTAATTTATTTATAATTTTTTCAAAAAAATAAACATTTCATGGTTTTATGGTTGGGAAATTCGTTTTAAAATACTATTTTAATGTTTTATTTCATAAACTTTATAAGTATATTTTTGACATATATGATAAGGTGATTTCTCACATTCATGATGCTTTAAATATTTATTTTTTTCCATGAAAAGATTACATAGTTATTTTATATTGGTAGGAGTGAGTATACTAATAAAGGGTGAATTGAGTAATCCATAATTTGTTTGTTCCAAAAAGTTTTAAATAAAATACCCTAAATAGTTAAACCATTCCAGTTATTCAGAATACAATATTGATATAAGTTATAATCATTTAAGAGGTTTGCAAAAATTTATTTGATCTAAGTTGAAATAATATTTAAATATTACATTTACTTTACTTATTATTTTACTTAAGCATTAAATTATATAAACACTAATTAAGACTAATATTCATTGTTGTGATTTTTTTACAATTTAAAATAGACTTAGAGTAAATATTAGAGAAAAAAGAAAACAAAAAACAAAGAGAAATAAATACATGAGGGTTATTCTGAAGATGAGACAAAATCTTATCCACATGGAAATAACCTACTTCAATTAATATTATATAATATAATATTTGACCCATGTCTTAGATTGGTTATATAACAAAAACCCATCTATCATGGCCAAAAAATGACCCCTTCCACAACAACAATGTGAAAAAATAAATACATGTCCCATTGGGACCTCTTCCACAACACATCAGTAAATAATTGAAAAGGGAGTGGATTAAATATTTAGTATCATACATTTAATGTATAGGAGAAATTTTTTGTATTTAAAATACAGAATAAACAAACATAGTTTGAAATGGAAAAATAATAAATATAGTGAGCCTGTAAATATGTATATAAAGTAGTTTTTTTTATATTATTGTTAAATAAACCTGGAGACTCCTCGAATATATATTTAATAGCAGTTGGTGTCATGTTTCAAAAAATCTAATTAAAATATTGTGTTGTGGAAACATTTGATCTGACTATGGGAAAGAAATAATAGTTTAAAAATAAGCAATATTTCATATTTCATATGATGGTGAGGATTTTCTATATAAGGAACACATCCAACACTATGTTTTCTAGTTATTTCAATGTCTTCTTCTCACTTCATGTTTAAATAAATATATCTCTATGTTTTTTATGAGTATATCTTCCATATGATGGAGTATTATATTTATATTATTAGCAGTATAAAGGGAGAATCATCATAATCTTATTCTCCCCATACAAGATGACTTCCATAAAAATCAATGCATCATCTCATTAGTTAATGAACAATAATTAAATTAACTAAAGGTGTTATATTTGATAATATAGCTCCTATAATCAATTATTTAAAATTAATAATAATAGTGAGTATTAATCCATTGAACTGTACGAACTCTTATAGTGACATAGTCTGGTAGTTATTCATTCCAATGGTGAATCATCTTAGCAGTTATTTGTATCAATGGTAATTCATACCATCACTTTGATAAAATTTTCCATGACTGATAAATTCAATTGGTGGATATTTTAAAAATAATTCAAAATTTGGAGGTTACTATTTTCTAATGGTGAGTTATCCTCTAGATGTTGGTATTTTCCATACTTTGCTAATTATTCATTTGGATGGTGAATCATTGCTGATGGTTGGTATTATCAAAACCTTTTCAAATTTCCATGGGTCATCTCCTAAGATATGTGTTTTAATCCCCTAGAAAAATTTACATTTTCTAAAGGTGAGTAGTTTATGATGGTTGGTATTTTTAACACTTTTCCAAAACATCTCCAATCTACCTTATATCATAAAATGGAATTGTAGCCTAGAAAAATCCTTAATAACATAATAAATGTGATATTATGATCATTAAAATATGGGTTTCAAAAATATCCCCATTTTAATGATCCCAAATCAAACAATTTTATATAACCTATAAGAAATATTATCAATGAAAATTGAATATATATGTTTTATTAAAGGTATTTTAATTGAATGGTGTCAAAGAAATAAAATTTTAAAAAACTTAGAGAATAAATAAATATATGTCATAGATTCATTCTCCCCCTTTGGGATTATAAAAAAGTGAAAACAAACAGAATATGAAGAGAATTATATTTTCCATATTGAAAATCAATTGATGAAGAGAAAAAATTATATAAAAAGTCATAAAAATAGTCCCCATCAAGGGCTAAAAATTATAATGACAATACATTTTGGGTTGGATAGAATGTTAATGAGGTTCTTTACATAATCCCTTCTTATTACCAGAATATTTAGTAATAAAGGATGAGTTAATTATTAGGATGAATATAGGGAAACCACTATGTGAAAGAGTTATTAAATAATGATAGGTCTTAGATTCTAATATGCTTCTCTGGGAGTCAAACTGAAGGGATAAAAGTGATAAGGTAATGGTTCATACAGATCTCTGTTGACATCTAATATGAAAAACTCTTGAGCAGATACTCGAGGACTGAGATGAGTAGTAACATTAATGGAATCTTAAGATACCACTTTGATTCCAAAAATATGAAGAAAGGTTTTCATCAAATATATAAAGTCTATAATAATATTTCAACCCCATTCTATATAACTGAAGAAGTCCTTTATCTCCTCTATAAACAGCTGGAGTACACAAGTCATCACCTTCAACTTTCTGTATTTTTCATTAAAATATTTAGTGACATGAGAAATTATTAGGTTCATAGAAAGGAACATGAAATTATCATTCATCATATTCTATGTATAAACATGATACAAATAATACATTATGTATTATGATGTTTTATACATATCATATTTCATATCCTTCATATATTCTCTATCCATCATATTCAGATTTTCAATGTTATGTTTGATTTTCTTCATTATCTCATGATAGATGTCAGGTGCATCATTAGAAAAACTATGATGTTGTTCCCTCAGATAAAAAAAAATCATTTAAACATCCGGAGGATGAATTGGATAACTTGATATTAAATCCATAAAACAATGGTTCTCAATCCTCTCTAAAAATCAATCATAGATTCTAAAAATTGATGAACTCGTCTCATCCACTATTGTCTAAATGTATCCTTTTAATTTTTTAACCTTATTTATTCCACCTCTACTTTATTAATGTGATGAGTCTAATTTCATTTCTTTTTTGAGATTTTATTCCCTAAAAATCATTATTCATTCTTCAATCTAATCATAGTTACTATGAGAGGATTATCATTTATCAATAAACCAAAATAAATGAGAAATGTCTCTCTATAAATTATTCTCAATCAACCCTTCTCGCAACAACAACCAGGACTGATGTATTGGTAGGTACATGAAAGAAGCATAAATACTCTCATTAGTAAAACCGAATACCGGCTTAGATATGGTATGAAATTTAGAATAAAATATATGAGACTCTCCTTCTACATTCTTATGGTCTACTAATGATCTATTAGGATCCATCACTTTTAGAATAACAGATCAACCATGCTTTAGTATACTTGTGTCCTTATTTGAATCAGAGTAATCCATTACAAGTTTAATATATCAAAGATACAGATCCCATCCTCATGTATTGGTTCCATCAATTTATTAGATGGAATACGATTAGGCTAAAAAATTGATGTTATATAACTATAAACTCAAAATAGTAGGTCGATCATCAATGGACCCATTCTCTATTTGATCTTCAAATGACTGATCCATAACTATCTACTCGATACCCCACTTCAGATCATTTATTGGAACACCATTAACACCATCCATAGTATGATCAACATGGTTTAATTATAGTTTTGGGGATTCCTCCCCCTCAACTAAGGAGTCCTTCTCATCTATAGAATATCTATACATTCATTAAACTATGATAGTAATCTCTTCAGACAAAGAGAGAACTTATTACCTTGGAGAAGAGATAAGGGTCGTAGGAATATCAACATCCTCTTCACCAATTCACCCTCTAAGACCATCATGGTCAGAACAAACATCACATTCATCTCCATATACATCTCTATATTCCTAATATTCTCCTCTATATTCCTTATCTTCATAATCATTTACAATATTTCCATTTTCGTTATAAGACGTAGAAGTTATACTAAAATTTTCTTCACCAAAACATCTTTTTTCTTCATCACTTATTTATTTGAAATGATACTCTCTATAAGATAGAGATATAGGTGGGATATGATGACTATAGGTAATAGATATAGAACTATCAGGTTAGAAAAGATTACTATTGTCATCCATATAAAATATTTTTCCACATAACTAGAGGAGGAAGATTTATTTTCATCATCTAAATTCTCAAAAACTGAATTAGGATCTAGGTAGGATTTGTAAAATAATTCAGTCTTGAATCATGATAAATAATGTTAACAGACACATATATTCGTCGACTATTTTCAAACCATTGTCTCTTATTGTGATTCAAATTTATTTTCCTCTTTTTTCATATCAATATTATAATGGAAAACCTCCACACATTACTACAGTTTCTTCTCCATCATCAATTAAACATTTTCCCTCCAGCATTGTGGAAATTAACGTAGATAAAATAGTGAATTTTATTTTGAATATGCTTACACATTTCAATAAAATGTATCAATTTATATCTAATAAAATTGATATTTTTTACTATTTTCATAAGACACAAAGGATTAACCACTAAATACATTATGGTGGAAAAATAACTATTCCTTATCCATATCATATGTTGGATAAACCTACAAATAAAGCAAGAATAACAATCAAGAACAGTAGAAACTAGTAATCTTTCTAACCCATATCTAGTTAACACAGATAAGAAATACTTATAAACAAAATTATCACTATCACTTAGAAATATTCCTTGATATTTATTTGAAACAACAATATGGGGAACTATCATATTTCTTTCCCATTTCATTGATGTGAAAATAAAATCTTTTCCATTTATTTAAATTCTTATACAGTCATCATCTTCCTCAAAAATGATCTTGAATAACTGGTATAATTGGTTCTATAACAAAGGATAGAATAAAATTTCATTACAAGAAAACCACTATAACCATACCTTGAATTAAAGAACTCTGGTCCCCATTGACTAACTCTATGGGAACCAATCATCTTGAACTACTTTTTTGGGAACCAAAACTCCATTAAGAAGTTCTATGTGTACTGGATCAATAAAAACTAAAAATTTGGAACTCCACAATTATTTTATTAACATAAATCGCTCAACTGAAGAAGAAACTATTGAGATAGTTACTCTAACAATGTCAATAATCTCTAATGGTTCTGATGAAGTTGAGTGAAGTCCAGCGGTTGGGATAGAGAAAGGGTCGCAAAAAGACATCTTCCAATGTCGTGAGAGAGTAAGAGCATGGGAATTGAAAAAATGTATAATTAATATAATTTAGGGATTTTGTGATATGAAAAATTAAATATGAAAATATATATAAATATAATGAATAATTAAATAAATAACCCCTATAAAGAAATTTGTAAATGGTGGATTAAAAACTAACTATCTAAAATTTAAAAGGAATATTGTTTCCTTCAATATGTATAACTTAATTTTTGGTAAAACTCAATGGTTGGTAATATTTACAAGGTTAGTAAAACCAAAATGGTGGGTAAAACACCAAAACTGTGTAAAAACAATAATGGTGGATAAAACTCAATGGTTGGTATAGCAAGAATTGTGTCTCCAATAAAATTAAGCTTATCCAAAACTAGTCATTCCCAATTCATGTTTGATGTAGTTTATTATCTCTATATTTAATGTCTTATAGAAAAAATCTATAGGATGACATATATTACCAATGTATTCAATAATTATATTAGCTTTTTGAGTGTGATCTCTCAAAAATTGATGTCTTATATCAATGTGTATTGTTATAGAGTGATATACAAGGTTTTCGGAATATTTATTGAAATTTTATTATCATACATTATAGGTACATGTCAAAATTTATATTAACTGTATAGTAATGTGTATTTCATTTTAAATACCTAGAAATTCCATATAATTTATTTAAAAAATATTTTGAATTATTAAGAGTCTATTGTAATTGACGGTGCTTGATTCCGAGGCCTAGTGTGCCCAGGATGGATTTTTGAACTTTTTAAGGTACATTTAGTAAACGTGCGGGTGGGGGTGCTTTCTATCTTTTAAACTGGAACTCAAATTAAAAATATGAGGGAACCATTAATTCTGTAGCCCAAGGTTTCACTTACGGGAGTCTTGACTTGGACCGTAGTTGGTCGGGTGAAAAAGTTAGTTTTTGTGACTTCTAAAGAAATAATAAAATAACATAAAAATTGTAATTTTATTATCCTACCTCATATTGAGCTGTTGTGGTGGGACTAATGGGATTTAAATCCATTTAATTGCTAGACTCATTGGTTTGTAACAACATCGTTCAAAGATTGAGAGGATCATTCATCAATAAACCTTAATAATCTCTCGTTGTGTTAACCTCCTTTTCCCCTCTATTTAATTGAGGCTTGGGTTGGGGATTTTGACATGGCTGTGAGGATCCTCTGGAAACGTATCATGAAATCATCCACTAACAAATAACAGAAGCTTGGAAGGCAATGATCTGGGATCGATGAACATTCGTGGCACCACCGAGCATTAATTATTCTTCCCCAACCGCGATGTCACATCCAATTAACAGGTAGGGTTTGATTATTTCTAAATTCATGAGAATTATTCTTTTCATGTTCATAAAGAGTGATGAGTCATGGATGTAATAAACAAGATTAAAATTATCTTTGTGATAAAAATTTTATTAAAATCTTGACAAATTTCTAATGCAGAGGGTGTGGGCCAAACGAATAAGGCTCGAACCATCCGCCACATGATTATTCCTTGAATTCTATGAGAGAGGATTTCTAAACATGACGTAACCTTTAAGATGGGAGGCACGAGTGATGGAAGCATCTGGTGAGGCCCATAGGTTCTTTCAGAATAGAAAAAAGACCACCAGATCTCACCAAGTGGTCCATGGAAGACCTGTCGGTGCGGCACCAGCGGGGCAGCGCCAGCAGGAAAAGATGGTGGCCAGCTCTCATCGGCCACATAAGGGGGTATCACTAGGGTGTACTAAAGGGGAGGATGACACTCGTCTGGCCACGTTGGCATAAGGGTGGTTCCACTACGCGCGCTTCTGGTGGAGGTCATGGCTTCGAAGCTGGGGTGGAGGGGGAACTGCGCCCTGCGGGTCCCATGGACAACAAGGTAGTGCCATGTGGAACTGTTGCTTGTAGATTCGAATGGATCTTTGAGCCATTCGGGAAGGAGGTTCCGTACGACCCCTCACATGGGTCGAGCCAAGTTGGCAGGCTAGGCCGATCCACTGCCCAACTATGTTTGAAATGCCACATCTTACAAAGCAGATGTTTTTTTAATGAACCATCTATGGCATTGGAATCCTTTTAATGAGATGGTCCTTTTGAGATACTCCACATCAGTTTTTGATAAAGTTGGAGTATGGCCGGGTTTGATCATACATGAACCCAATTGGGCGATTAGCACTAAAATTTCTTTAACTCTCAGATTGGGCGTCTGATTGGAACAACCTCTATTGTGTTGGAACTCTTATGAAATGCTATATATTTGGGTAACTTATTTTTGGGACTTAGTTCTATATGATGTATGACTGATGGCTTGAAGAGTGTATCCTCCCATAATCAAGCATATTATGTATGGAAATCTAGTGGTCGGATGAGATGTGAAGAAAGAATAGAGATACTATGTAGATAAGCCCCTGGAGATCCTATGTTGATTAGAACCAAGGGATCCTATGTGGATCAACACCCTGCGATCCTATGAGGATCATCACCTAGAAATCATGATTTAATCATCACCTAATTATCTGGTATGGATCAGCAGCAGAACCCTTGATAGTATCTGATGATCTAGCTTTATGACTAGTTATCTACTCTTCTGTACTAATATTATACATGGTTTGAGCTAAGTCTTTTGTTTTGTGCATTTTGATTGAGGTCATGCTTGGAGGTTTTCCATTGTGGAATTCAGAGAGAACTTCAGGGCTCTCAGGGTCCCTATTGGGTATTGTTATACTCACCCCTGCATGGGCTTCGCCCACACCTTGTTGTGTATTGTGCAGATGATGAGTAGCTTGGATGAGAGTATAGGAGCCAGGACTAGGCAGTGCATGAAGGTGACTTGTTGGAATGGAGAGTTGTGGAGTTGAGCCATACCTACCCATCAGGTGGGATCCTTAGATGATGATCTCATGATTTTTTCTGTTTTCTGTTGTAGTTGTATATTTTCACTTGATCTTGTATTCCAGCCCCTTTACATTTGGTACACACTTTTACTATAGCATTGTTAATTCATTGTTACATGTTTTTGGTGGACATGGAGAATGTTTTTGTGCAGTTTTAAATTAGATGCCTTCCCGTTTTAGGGATACACCTTTCTGGTGCTGGTCTCCCACCCTTGGCCAATGGAAGCTAGGATTTGGGTAGTCAGGACACGATCGCCGATGGACCGGTCGTGAAAAAGTGGTATTATGGGAGTCAGTTATACCAAAGAACTAGTACTATGATATTTCCCATAGTGAAATATTAATAAGTTTATTGAGTGTGTTTTTCAGTTCATGAAGTCCAGTGTTGGTGTAGCAGCTGAAGTATCCATACACCAGGACCATAAAATCTGATTTTTGACATAGCGCACGAGAACACTGATTTCATGTGTTTTGGAAACTTTTTACTTTTGATCTCTTTGAGTCAGCTCACCAGGTATAACTTGTTTACCATGAAACACATTTTTCTTTCAGGATGTCGCCGCATAGACAACCATTCAAGATTCCAGAGAGAGAACACGATGACGGCCAACCAATTGAAGAGGCTCGGTGTCGGGCCCTCTTACTATGCCGCACCTTCAGGTGGTGTACCAGTTGGACCACCACTCAAAGGGAAGCAGTTACCACCAACTCCACTAGTATACTATGCATGATGACTGAGCACGATGTACGAGTTCGAGTGGCAGAGGTCTCTAACGTTTCAAGGCATGACAGAACCCTAGGTAGATGAGGACTTTTCAAAGGTTGTGGCATGAGTTCTTTACCTAGTTGGGACACCATTAGATCAGATGGTGATCCTAGCTTCTAGTCTATTCCACGGAATATTATGGAGAAGGTGGAGTCTCAATCTCTAGATGAATGGGGAGGTTACACTCTTCAGTTTGGACATCAATACCCTCTTCAGGGCAGAGTTCATACCAGAATCTTTACACTCTATGAGTATTAAAGAACTGTGGAACTTACAGTAGGGAAACCTATCTATGGACCAGTACTCAATGAGATTCACTGACCAATCATGCTACTCCACCAACATGTTACGTGATCTATTCTTTAGGGCTCCTAGCTTTGTGTAGGGTCTCCGGTTGGATATCAGAGCGTCAATGATTTCACACAATATCCCGACACAGGTTGTAGTGCTCGAGCGAGAATTATTGGTGGAGACCATCATAGCTGAGAAGGAACCGGTGATGAGTTATATAACCAGATGATAGGTATATGAGTCATCTGTAATAGTCCGTAGGAAGATTATGTAGAGGTATAATCAGGATAGTCCATCAGGTGGATGACCCTGGGACGCAGGGTTGGAGGTGGGGAGCTTGCGAGGTAGAGGAGGTCTTATATGGACTAAATCATGTTACTCTTACAGTGGATAGGGACAAATGTCTCGTAATTATCCAACTCACTACGTTGATGATCATTAGATGGCCGAGGGACTACTAAGGCAGTGGCCATGGTTCAAGTGAGGGGTTTTTATCGTGGTAGATGTGATAGAGGATCAGGTCGTGCAACATGTGGTGGATGACAGTTTGAGGTTCTTCCACCACCATCCAAAGGTATTCCACTCCAACCATAGGGAATAGGTGGAAATGGGTGATCTCAGCTTCAGGTGGCAGAGTCCTATGACCATAGCGCTCCAGAGATGATTAGAGTTACGAATTGTGTCTATTCCGCCCTAGATGCTATTCTTATAGACTCTATTGCCAGTCACTCTTTTATTTCCATGACACTCGTTCAAATCATAGAGATTCTGATGGAGTCATTTCCTCAATCCATTAACATTGAGACTCCTATGGGAGAATATTATATGATTAGACACTATTTCAGATATTGTGAGCTCACTCAAAGATGCGAGAGCTTCATTTGGGAACTCCTAGTAGCAGCGTTGAGGCCTAACGATGTCATCTTTGGTAGGGACTTGCTATCCATAGTCCATGCTCTGATCGACTATTTTAGGCACAATGTTTATTGTTTTGGTGATGATGGGATCCGGTTTTCCTTCAGGAGTGAGAAGGAAACCTTCGTAGCTCAGGATTGACATTCTCAGAGGAGGGTTCAGCCGATCACATATCAGTTGGCTAGCCTTTTCCTCAGAGAAGTTGATGTGAAGAGTTCGAGTTATGATGTAGTGGTGCACCAATATGATGATGTCTTACCTAATGATAATCCATAACTACCTCCTTATTGTGAGGTAGACTTCTACATTGACCTGTGCCTCAAGATGGCACTGATATCTACACCAGCATATCGGATGGCTCCCATAGAGCTTTGTGAGTTACGAGTATAGTTGGAGGACTTTCAGAGGAAGGGGTTCATAAGGTCCAATGTTTCAGAATGGTCAACACCAATTTTGTTTTCCATGAAGGGAGAAGGGATTATAAAGCCTTGTGTGGACTATCGGTGCCAGAACATGGTGGTCGTGAAGAACAAGTATCCACTCCCGAGGATTGATGATCTCTTTGACCAGCTAAAGGTAGCTCGATGGTTTTCAAAGATAGACCTCTGATAAGGTTATCATCAGCTTAGGGTATGGGGTGAGGACGTACCGAAGACAACCTTCAGATATCTGTATGGAAATTACAATATCTTGGTGATTCCCTTAGGCATAACCAATGCTCCGGTAGTGTTCATGGAGCTCATGAACTAGATCATCCAGACTTACCTCGATTGCTTCATAGTTGTCATCATATACGACATCTTTATATACTCAGCATCAGAGGGGGATCATGCCACACACCTACATATAGTTATGTATACACTCCAAGAGAACTATATTTAATTGAAGCACTTCAAGTGCCATTTCTGGATACGGGAAGTCCAATTCTTAGAGAATGTTATCTCGGAGGCAGGAGTTGTAGTGGATATGGCGAAAATATAGGAATTTCTTCCTTGGGAGCCACCCTGGAGTGTGACCATGGTGAAAAGTATCATGGGATTGGCTGGATACTACTGGAGATTCGTAACTAACTTTTCCATAGTTGTGACACCCATTCAATCTTTAAATTAGATGGGATATCCCTTCTTGTGGATGGAGAGTTTCCAGCACTGTTTTTTGGAGGTGAGAAAGAGACTAATGAGTTCCCCAATCTTGTGGCTAACAGAAGATGACATTGGGTATGTAGTCTACTATGACAAATTAGGTACCAGACTAGGTTATGTCCTTATGTAAGAGAAAGTACTGATCACCTATGTCTCATGGAAATTGAGACAACATGATTAGAACTACGCTATACATGACCTGAAGTTAGTTGTTGTTGACTTTGCACTAAAGATGTGGCGACACTATAAAAATGGAAAATGTTTTACAGTCTACTCTAGTAACAAGAGTCTCATGTATATCTTCTAACAAAGGACCGAAACCTAAGAAAATTTCTATTGCTAGAGTTACTCCAAGACTATGACTTTGAGATTGTCTACAATCCTGAGAAGGGGAACAGAGTAGCAGAAACACTCCATAGGAGATCAGGTCTACAATTTTTGAGTGAGGAAACATAGCATCTTCCATGTTGTATATATACTTTGTAGATAGATATGGATCATCTTACCTTTATTCTATGACTGTCACTCCCCAACTTCATCTGCAAGTACGGGAGGCACAGCTAGGGGACGTATATTGTGAGGCTTTTCATGCTCATATATCCTTAGGATATTCTCCTTGAAGGATTATCTAAAGGTGAGGATCACTTCATTCTCTTCATAAGAAGAACCATGGTACCAGGGATTCTACTAGTGATGGAATTGGGGGAGTTCCACACTTCCCCATTAGTGGCACATCCTGGAGTGGATAAGCTGTACCAGGACCTCCAACATTAGTACTAGTGGCTAGGGACGAAGAAAGTAATGGTAGAGTTCGTATCACGATGCTTCATTTTTTCAGAAGGTGATGGTCGAGAATCATGTACTAACATGGTAAGCTCAGCCACATTAGGTGCTCGAATTGAAGTGGGATGGTGTCTCTATAGACTTCTTGACAAGGATTCCATGTACGTCCAGGGGCCCCGATTCTATATGGGTGATCATTAACTAACTCACCAAGTCGACCCACTTCCTACCCACCTGAGAGCAGGGATTAGTATAGGAATTGGGATTCCTCTACATACAAAATATTTCATGGCTTCATGGGGTTCCATCGACGATCGTCTCAGATCATAATGCTCATTTTACATCCTTCATGTGGAAGGTATTACAAGACTCATTCAAGACTCCATTGTGATTGAGCACCACCATTCATCCTCAAACAGATTGTTAGACAGAGCGGTCCAAATAGACACACAAGGCCGTTCTTCATGCTCGTGTCTTTGATTTTGGTTGTAGTTTAGAGGAAAACCTTCAATTTGGGGATTTCACATAAAATAAAAGTTATCACTCCACCATCAGCATTTCCCCATTTGAGACCATGTACATGTGACATTGCAGACTGCCTCAATGCTGGAAAGACCTAGGGGAGTTAGCAATTATGGGTCTAGAGTTGGTAAATGCTACCACGGAGAAGGTGAAGATCATATAGGAGAGGATGAAGTCTATACATAGCTGATTGAATTCTTATTCTGACAGGAGATAGAGACCCTTAGAGTTTTAGGAGGGAGTCCATGACTTCCTATGGGTATCACCCTGATGAATATTAAAGAAGATTGGCTGGGAAGAAAAGTTATCTATGAGGATCATCGGACCTTTCCAGATCCTCCGAAGAGTAGGCAAGGTGGCGTACCATTTATCTCTTCCCCATAGATGCACCAGGTGCATCATGTTTTCCATATGTCATGGTTGAGGAGGTACATGCATGATCCGTCACACATTAATGAATGGGGTGAGTTGGACATAGATGATGGGGCGGCTTTTACCGAGCTCCGGGTGGTGTTAGAGGATTGACTAGAGTGGGTCCTTCATGGGTGGCCTATTCCTCTGGTGTGAGTTTTTTGGTAGAAGAAGATCCTCTAGGAGAGCACAAGGTAGAAGGAGGCTCAGATGTGTGCTCAATACCCCCATTGTTTCCCTTAGTTTGGTTGTAGCTTTTCGAGATGAAAATCCTTAGGGTGGGGAGAATGTAAATACCTGTAAATTCCTTATAATCTTATTTTAAATTATTTGGTCTTATTACATGTCAGCGAAAATTGAATATTATTTATTATGAGTCTCGATGTCCACAGAATGGATTTATGAACTTTTTTTAAGCTATGTTAAGTAAACATGTGGGTGGAGTTTTCTTTATTTTGAACCGGTGCTCATATTAGAAATCAAAGCTCATTGCTAAATCTTCAGCTCTAGGATTCACTTAAGGGAGGAATAACTACAATTACAGTTGGTTAGGTGAAATAGATAGTTGTTGTTAATTTTAATGAAATAATAAATTAACATAAATATTGTTATTTTATTATCCTATGACATTTTGAGTGGTGGTGGTGGGATCGATGTGTTTTAAAGCCATTTAATTGCTTGACTCTTTGTTTTGTAACCAAAAAGTTGAGGGATTATGAAGTTCATTCATTAATGAACCTCACAAATCTCTCTTTTCATTAACCTAATTTTCCCCTCTATTTATATAATTCTTGGGTTTGTGTTCTTGAAATGGGTGTGGGGAACCTCTAGCAAAGTACTGCGATATCTTCCACCAATGAAGAACAGAAGCTTGGATGGAAATGATTATGGATTGATGAATTGCAGTGGCCTCATCAAGCGTGAATTCTTCTTCCAAAACCGTGAAATCACCTCCAATTATGTGGAAGGGTTGTTTATTTTTAAATTCATGAGAATTTTTTCTTTTTAGTATTCTTGAATAATGATGAATAAATGTTTTTTTGAACATGATTAAATTTATCTTTATGGGGAATTTTTTATTAACCGCTTGATAAAATGATAACGCGGAGGACTCGGGAAAAATGAACAAGGCCCAGACCCCCTGCCACTTGTTTTTTCATTGCATTCTTCATAGAAATATTCTTCAACATGACAGAACCATGAAAACAGGAGGCACGCAGTGGGGGAGGCATACCAGAAGGCCAATAGGTTCTTTCGGAAGGGAAAATAGACCATCAGAGCTCACCCATGCCATGTGGTTCCCAAATAAGGTAAGGTGATGCAACATTGTGTCGCTGGGTGAGGAGTAATTCAGGAAGGAGGGGTTGCCCGACCCCTTGCGTTGGTCCCACCCAGCAGATTGGTTAGGCAGGTCTACTGCCCAGTGGCCCGAGCCTGTCGCGGCCCAACCAATTTGGGTCGGGCCAGGTCAGACTCGGGTGAGACCCGGACTAGGTCAGGTCGACCCAAACCGGGGCGGGTCGGCCCAGGTTTGGTGGGTCTGGTTGGTTTGACCGGGTCGGACCGGACCCAAACCCTCTTCGGCCCAGATACACATAAAATATCATATCTTACTAACCAGACCTTCATTTGATAAACCATATGTATCGTTGGAATCCATGGGATGAGACGGTCCTTTTTAGATAATCCTCCTAACTTTTGCATAAATTTGGAGTACATGTCCTCCCAGAATCAAGCGTACTATGTACTGGAATCTAGTGGCTGGCTAATATATGAAGAATGAATAGTAACCCAATGTGGATCAACACCAATAAATCCTGTTTGGATCAGCACCTACCGAATTTTTGTGGTTTAGCACCAAGAAATCTTGTGTGGATCTATACTTAGCGATCCTATATTGATAAGGACCTAGTGATCTTATGTGGATCAGCACCTAGCGATCTTGTGTGGAACAGCACCTAGTGATCTAGTGTGGATCAGAACCAAGAAATCCTGCGTGGATCAGTATTATAACACTTGATGAAATATGATGATCTAGCTTTATGACAAATCATCTATATTTTTTTACTTATTTTATACCAGGTTTGAGATGAGATTTTTGTTTTGTGCTTTGTTATTGAGATCGCGATTTTTGGTTTTCCTTTGTGGAATTCTAAGAGACTATAGGGGTCTCAGGGTCTTTACTGGTTATTTTTATACACAACCATTCACGCACTTCACCCACACCGTATTGTGTCTTGAGCAGAATAAAAGAAGCTCAGATGAGATTATTGGAGATATGACCAGGTGGTATATTAAGGTGACAAAATTACATGGGGAGCTGCGTAGATGAGCCATACCTACCCATAAGGTGGGATCCTTGGAGGACAATCTTAGGAGTTTTTTTTTCTTCTATTTTATATTATAGTTATATATTTTTAGTTGGGCTTTCATTCCAGCCCCATTATTTTCAATAGATACTTTTACTACTGCAGTTTTACTTCGTGGTTTCATCTTGTTGTGTTTTTGGACAATATGGTTGTACAGGTTTAAGGGCAATGTCTCTCTATTTTAGGGATACACCTTTCCATTACTAGTCACCAAACCCTGGCCTATAGAAGGCGGACATGGGGTAGTCACAGCATAGGCCCCGAGGGTTGGGTCTTGACATTCCATCTCTAAATATTATCACATAATATACCTATTGTTATGTGTTCATATTAAGAATTAGGTAGTGAAACATGTTTTTTTCTTTCTACACCGTGATACTATAGACCTTCTCAAAAGTAGAAATATTCCAGAAGATCATTTTTATTTTACATGAAACTACCAAAATCAGAATCTCAATAACTAACTGATTCAAATGATTTTACACTAAGGAAAAATAATATAAAAAATATATGATTATGGTATTTAAACATCCATTTCACAGCAATAATGTATAACTCTCTTGGGTTTTCCTAGAAAAAAAACCACCCATATAATGACTAAACAAGATGTCACAATGACTCGTAGATTAGTAGAGATTAAATCTAATCATACCTTTCAAACTTGTTTGATCCATATTTTCCATGATTCATCAAGATCCAATTTACATATGGTACACATAGGATTGATACTAATATTAGTAATATCTATACTAAAGTGTTTTAATTTTTAATTATTTTAATAATATTGATTTAAAATTATTACTTCTTTCTTTTGTAAAATCTAAATACCAGGATGGGACATTAGTTCGCCCATTAATCTCATTCCAAACACATTTATAAAAAAATTAAAAATAATTACATAATTTTTTTATAATATCAAAAAATAATATTATCTATATATATTTGAATAAGAATGTTTTTTTGAAATTGATTTTGTAAATATGTTTGGTCTATTTTACATTTTAAAAATCCTTTTAAAATAAAAAATTGTTATATTCCTATCAACCCATGGAGTGTGTGATTTTTTTAAACCATATAATTCTTTTTTTATCTTTGAAACATGATATTGAAATTGGGGATTTTCAAATCCAGGGGGTTTTTAACCAAAAAAATCACTAACAATAAACCCATTAGAGAATTCACAATTGAAATCCAATTGAAAAGGATTAAAATATAAATGGTCTATATAAGCTAGAATTATTCTAAGGGATTCATCTATGACTACATGTAAAAAATACATCCTTATAGTCTATACACTATTATTAATTATGCCCTTGTGAAACTAGTATATCCTTGTTCATTAATATTGTTCCAGATTAAAAAATTGTGTTTCTAAACACCTATTTAGTGCCTATAGTCCATGATTCATTAGTTATATCATCATATTGAAAGACAGTATTCCTTAAAATTTTATAATGTTCTTCTTGTATAGAAATTACCAAAATCTATTCATTAATTGCATCATTTATGTCCATAGTTTGATGTTGTGAAAAAAAGAATGATTTTAAATCTGGTTTATTTTAGAACCTCTAGTTTGTATACCAATATCTAATTCTCTGATAACATCATCTAAAATATGGAATTTAACAGTCCTAAAATCACTTAAAAAGTAATCTCAGGTGACAGAAACCATGTTGGGTAACCAAGTAACCCGATAACCAAGTTGTTAACGATATCTCTCGAAGGGCATTCACAATCCCAATAGGCTGGAGACTAGAACCATGCATCATAAAAAATAAAAGTCAGAATCATTTTTCGATAACCATTAATGAATACATAAAAACCAGAAAATATGCATACAACAAAAACTTTTTATGGTGATTTTCACCAGATGTCAACCAGTTATAACCAACTCAATGTACTAGCAGAATATACTATAAAAATGGATTGATAACCCATTTCCCAATGCGTGAAACTCTCCAATTCCACAAATAAATAGATAAAACCACATCCAAGTGGTGTTTACCCCTAGTGTATCATAGAAGGAGATAATATACAAACACCCGAAGGTAAATTTTGGGTGTGAGATAAAATCCCAATAGGGTCTCACAGAAGATTCATTAAAAGTTTATAAAATTTTATTAACCAACAAATAGATATATATTTTAATTAAATAGATTTGGTATTTAAATAAAATATTTAAACTAAACAAGATTTACAATTAATGAGATTTAAATAATTTAAACAAATAGATTAAATAAAAATTATATAGAAAAAAAATCAAAATAAGAAGGCTGTAAATAGTTTAAAAATATTAGCCCACATTTGTATCTCAATTATAAAATAACATGAAATATATTCAGCTTCCAAAAGGAATGATAGTTCAAGGAAATATGACTGTACACACTCAAGGTGACATAGAAATATGTGTATACGCACATCCCCATCGACGCTAGATAACAGAACCTCATCACCATCCTTCTGGGAATGTGACGTGTTTTAATTATGTATATGAACATTTTAAATCATCGATTTAGGTCTAGAATAACTCAATAACATCCTTGGATTTCATATAATTTATTAAATAAAAATTATGGGAAATTTATTTTTAAAATATTCTAAAATTAAATTCACCACATTATCTAATTTAATATATTACAATTTCCTTTCAAAAACCCAAACAAATTTTTAATCAAAACCTACTTTTTCCAAGATTAAACCCAAATGTTTTTATCAAAAACATTATAATAAATTTTCCTAGACTAATAATTTTAAAATAATTCACAATTAAATTTCACAATTTACATTCACTATATAATTTCAACAATTTCAATTTCATAATAAATCATCAATTTAATAGAATTGTGGTTTCCGCCAATTTTATAGGAAAATCCAATTTCAAATCCAAATTCCCCAATTCAGTGCAATATGGCATTAAAAAAATCAAAAAAATATAATCCCTCATATTCTATTGAAACCTATTTAATAAAATAAATAAATTTTTGTATAGTTTAATAGTCCTATTAAATTAGAAAAACCTACATTGGGATCACATAATCTGAAAAAAAAAACCTTAGTCACGATTTTCCAATGATGAATGATGAAAATAGAATCCACTAATCACACCAAGATCGAAGATCCAAAATAGAGGGGATTAGATCCTTCAACTAGCATGATGATATAAAAAATTCATCTGGTGGAAGGGGAGAGAGAGGGAGATGGAAAATAGTATAAATAAACTAACCAGGAGAAGATTAAGCATCATTCACCATTCTTCGATATTCATCCAGGAGGTTTCTGTGGGGTCATAACCTATACATGGGAGCTCTATTGGTAGGATAAATCATATGGGGGTGGTAAAGGCCTATTGGGTACATTAAAAAAGGGGTTCAAGTGTTTCAAAAATATATTTTCTTAATAAAAATCACATATGCATGGTCATCTGGGCAGATCTACACAGTTTCGACAAAACCTGCTACGTGGTCATGCACCCTCATTTCTCTTGAAGAAAGGTTTGTCATTGGTGGTGCATAGTTTTCAAAACCATTCACTATGAATTCTATACTCCACTATTAGTGTTTTCATGGTTTCCACTAATATTGCACATTGTCTGGAAAATCATTCATCAAACATGCAGTAGCATAGAAACTTCTAGAACTTTTAATATTTTACCCAAAACAACCCCAAACAATAGCCAACAAATGAATGGTAAAAATAAACGTTTATAAATACCTGATAACATTAAAATGATGTTACAACCTCCCCATCATAGAAAATTTCTTTCCCTAGAATTCCTATAAAAAAACTTAAATTCTAAAATGATTAGGTAACTACACACCCATTAGTGCCTACCTCTCCCATGTATCAAGAGAACCGAAGTTTTGCAGCCATATAACATGAACCAGTGGTATATTCATCGCCCAATGTACATTGGTTTTATAATCATCTATCATGAGTGGTTGTTATGTTATGGATAAAAAAGGTTCACCCTTACATTCACTTCAACTCATAATAAGAGAGGGACCAGATAGATACTTTCTTAGTTGAGATAATGGAACATGTTATGTATTAACATCATCTTTAGTGGATGTTCTAATCCACAAGACACTTTCACCAAATACATGTCAAGAAAAAAAATCCCACAAAATACGGATAATACTTCTATTTCCTCCAAATCATTAAATGACCTGAACATTATTTTATTTTTAAGAACACATGTTCACCAACTGATAATTACAAGGTTCTACGATGACAATAAACAGAATACTTGTATTGAACTGTACCATCAAAACACTTTGAAAAATCAATTGAATAATATTTTTTTCCTTTATCTAATCCCATCCCAACCATTTAACTTTAACCAAACTCTAACAAACACAATGGAGATCTTATTGGGTGGTGTTACATGGCCTCAAATGGATCCATTCTGATTTTGTACAATTAGCTATTTTAATAAAAAACCTCAACAAAAACTAAATGGGAATCCCATACTCCATTAATATAGATAACACAAGCTTGAAAATATTACACATGAATATGTATATTTTTTTTCAAGCCATCTGAATGTGGATGGTATTCCATACTAAACAATGACATGAGATCCCATTGCCACTTGAAGGCTTCTCCTAGATTGAGAAGAGAACCGAGGATATCTATAGAAACTATTACATATGGATCATTGTGAAAAAGAACTATATATTTCACAAAGATTTTTTATATCTTCTCATCTTTGGTTTCATCATGAATTGGTATATATTGATATAATTTGGTGAGCCTATAGATCATAACGCATATCACATTCTTCTTTCTCTGGGTGTTTCAAAACACAATAACAAAGTCCAAAGATACCTCATCCCACATTCAATTCTACTCTTTGTTTTTTGGTACTCGACCATGTCCTATTAACACGTATAATAGTGAGATAAAAACTCAAGAATTCCATGTCTCATACATATCCCCTAGAATCTACACCAAATTCCCAAGATCATTTTCTGGTTCCATGGAGCATTGTCCACTAGGGATGTATAAAAATACCCTATCATGACTTTTCTAAATAATAACGGAACAAAAAATAAATTATATTATCATTGAATTCCATATTTGGAGAAAGACCATAGAGAAACACTCTCCCAACCATAACGAGAGTCTCTAATGCTATTGAACACATTGTCATACTATTATTCAATAAAGATAATCTCAAGAAGAGAATTTGTCAACTGGACATATCCCAAGAAAAACCACTAACCATAACTCATTTAAATCAATATGAAACTATGATATTAGAGAAATAAATTTATACACTTCTGATGATTTCATCAAGGCCGAGGTCAGAAATTTCCTTAAAAATATTTTAAGATGGAATCCCCATTACATGGGGTATAGGTGACATGAATGTTGAAATATTGCATATTTTCTAAAAATATATTAGTGGATATTAAAACATTTCTGAGAGAATACATAACTCAATCTATTTTTTTCTGAAAACATTATAAACGTTTCCCTGAAAAGGTAATATTGCAAACTCTTAAGTGTGTGCATCACCGAACCATGTTCTAGGTAATGGGTTTGATAATTCTTCTTCTATGGACAAATATGATGATATTCATAAAAATCTATATAATTACCCTTCATAATAACACAACCCCAACCTCAAACAGATTCATCATAGAATAAAACATAACCTGACCAGGCCATTGGAAGGGTCAACAGCGGAGTAGCCATCAAAATAAATTTCAACTCAACAAAATAATGGTGGAAATTTTCATCATAAGAATAATTTAATCTCTTCCAGGATATGGCAGTCATCAGAGAAGTGAATTTTGAGATATCCTTAACGTACTGGTGATAATATCCATCTAAACTGAATAATATTTGAATCTCGAAAACAATTCTTGGTTGTTCACAATTTTTAACTGCTTTTATAATTTTAGGATCAACATAAATATAATTATCTGCACCACGTGTCCCAAGAACATCAATTCTCAAATCCCAAATTAAAATTTAAAAATCTTGACATAATGTTGTGGATTTCTAACCAATTCCATAGTTGATATTAGACGACACACATCATCTTCTTCGGACATATAGAAAAAAATAATTTCATAAACATAGATGAACACAATGTTATTGATATTCTCATGGAAAATCATATTCATTAAATCAATAAAGAATATAGGAGTATTGGTTAAATTTAAGGGAATGAAAAGGTACTCATAATGGTTGTACATACAAAAAAAGTGTTTCTTATAATGTTATATTTTTTTATCATCAACTGATGGTACCCAGATCGAAGATCAATCATTAGGAACCACGTTTACCCTTTAAATATATCAAATAGATCAACATTGAGTGGAAATAAATATTATTTCTTCAATTTGACTGGATTAAGTTTTTATCAATCCGTAAAAAGAAATTGTAAAACATAAGCAGTCATAGAAAATATAAATGATGCCTCCCACAGTGACACACTGTGTCATATATCTCATTTCTCTAGAAGACTATCCAACTATGTCTTAAACTATTTCATCTCAGTTGGTGCTATGTGGTAAGAGGGAATAGAAAATGGTTGCTTACTATACAATTAATCAATATAAAACTCTAAATACATTATAGATGGAAAACATGATAAGTCGGATGGAAACAGATCAAGAAACTCGATGCAAACTACAGGAAGGACATTTTTCAATGATTCTCACTCTAGATAAAAATAAAAAATCGATAGCAATTTTCCTAAATATATATATGATGGCTCGGATCAACTCAACGATGGTAATTTTCTTTTTTTTACACATAACGTGTCATTGGGTGTAGTGAAGGAGTCCCATTGAAGATATCAATCAAAAAAATAATTTGAAATTAACCAATCCTTATTTACTATGATGTCATGTGGTTTCATGTCAATAACCTGGATACACAAATGAAGGTCGAAATCTAATTAAGAGAAAATAAAAAAGCAGGACTATGGAGACCCAGTTCTCACTACGTACCATGGGGTGTAGTAACATCTATCCCATAATAAAAAATATCTCTATGAATATTTTTCATATTGTCAAAAAGTTAGAAATTAATTAATTAGTTGAAACTATATCAAATGGAGTATTTTATAATGAGGACTCTATTGTAATTGTACCACTAAAAATCACTAGACCCATATCCACTTCCATTTTATACTCTTACACTATGTGAATAACCTTTTTTCTTGTTGCCTATGGCTATAACAACTTTTTCCATCAATTATCTTATTTTCCAACAGTTATAAAAGGTTTTGATGATCATTTTTCCACTATGTAGAGTGTAATAATCATAGATGAACTCTTTTTAGTGACCTAAGAATCTTTAAGAGCCACATATATTGGTTCATTAGTGTAGAACAATATTGAATTCATAATCATTCCACAATGGTAACAAATCAAGGGGCCTCTTCCCGGAAATGCAAGAGGTCTAGAATGACCATGCTATCGATAACCACTGAAAGAATATTCATGCTTACATTTAACATTGAAGGTAATTTCACCTCTAATAAAAGATAAAGAAACTACCAATAACCCTAACTTGTTAGAGAGGTACATTTCAACTAGCAGTTGTCTATCATGTACTTCTACATTAGAAGGATGCATCAGCATGGATATCAAAGATAGAATATCAAATCATAGTACCAACTTGAACCGTGGAGCCTTTATCTTCTCATTGGATATTATCATAGTGGTGAATTTCACGAGCCCATCAACATGTCATATATACTCTATCATAGTCCATTCATCCTCCTCTTGTCTAAATAAATCAATATCATTAGCCAACTACATTTATTCTGGATAGTACAGTACATTGAAAAGAACATTGATGTATTTTCACTGTATTCCCTCATACATATTCACCATCCCGATAGTGTTCTACAATATCCTGCTTGGTCCCTATAGAATAAATTTGGAAAACGTCATCTTAATATATTCAAAAACACAAGAAGGAATATTGGATTCAATAGAAATGTATTGCAGATAATCATTAGTGTGATCATGAATTTGATGTTATAGATAAGGTATTATACATATTTATCCATGGAATAAATTTATGACGATTAGGATGAAAATGAAATTATTACCATGGATTAGTGGAACCTTCTAGATTCATGATCATATTGGGATGGTATCCAGTGTACTAAAACTTCCAAAAAAACATATTTCTTGTCCTTTAAGTGACGCATTTATGTCTTCTGGATAACTACATACCAAACAACTCACATGTACAGAACATAAAGCCCATTCCACATGAGTAACATCATTCTCATGAGTTAAAATGAAAACTATTTTTGATCATGTAGAGATATATCTTTTAAACAAGACCACCCAACTAGTTTTTTAGAGAATATTAAATTTTTAATAAGTTACATGGGAAACTATGAACATGATGAGTCATAATTATCCGTATTATTTTTTATCGGATTGAAGAATTATGTGGGTGAAATATATTATAAGTGGGGTAGAATGTGACACCTTGATTTTTTAGGAATTGATATTTTTTTAATAAATTAAATTCATTATATATAATGAATTATTAGAAACAATATTTCAATACTACATTACATGAAACACCATGTTAATCTTATGATACATTTGAAAATAGGAAATCTTTCTTTAAACGTATCAATATATTTTATCAAACCCATGATATATTAATTAATACACGACAATAATAAGATAGACTTTAAACATATAAATATGATTAATAATAACAATTTTATAATATTATTTTTAATATATATATATATATCATTATAATATAGATATTACTATATATAAATTAATAAATTTTCAGTAATTTCATTACAGCTTTTTAAAATATTATTTTCTCAAAAACAAAACTTTTTGTTTAATTTTCTATAGATTAATAAAATTAAATTTTCACACATATAGAAAATTATATTTATTAAATAATCACCATTTTCCAAATCATTATTTCAATATTACATAAGAATTTTTATTATTTTTCTGAATTGATTTATATTTAATGATCCTTAAGAAAATAATAAATTTTAATTGAAAACATCGTTTTCAATTTATTTATTTATAAATTTAAATTATATTTCAATTTTATTCCAAGGTAAAATTAGAAAAATTAAAAAACCATAAATCCAAATTAGTTCAATGGAATCATTTTCATTTTAAATTTCTATATAAAAAATAATAATATTTTCAGCATTTTCTCCTTAAAAACTTGATTTCTCATCTCATTTGAAGGATTAATATTAAATTATGTTTCTCTAAATATTGATTTTAATTTGTATAAAAACATAAAATATTTCTATTATTCCTAAGATATATTTTATCAAAAAGTAAATAGAATTTTTTACCAGAAATATTAGTAAATATAGTAAAAAATATATACCATAGTTAAGGTAAAAATTGGGTTTCTAGTTATTTACCTTATTATGTATAGGGATAAAATTAACCATAAATATGTCCAACACCGATTTTATGTCCATTTGGAAACCTTTTCTCTTATACTGTCTAGAATATTCCATTATTGGTGCCTTATAGCTTGAAAATTTCATGGGGAATATTCTCCCTTTCAAAAAATTACATGTGTGTGACTCACCTCAATAATAAAAGTACACACATTATACTATAATAATAATAAAAATACTCATATTAAATGGAAAATACCTAAAAAAATCAGTTCCCAAATCCTCCACTCTTATAATATAATCCTTAATTTTATACCTAGTGTTATCAATAGAAGGATTGTTTTGCAAAATTTAGGAGGTTAACCGAAGAAGATGGGACATTCATCAACAAGCATTTTTTTTTCAAAATTACACTATATAATTAAATTAGTTTTATTCATTGATGATATAATATCCTTAAAACTTTATGTATAATGATATTAATTTATTTTAATTGAATTAAGTATAACCATCTCTACTTCAATCACATGGTTTATGAAATAAATGTTCGTTTGTACTGTGGCCTACCACCTCATGAACCAATCTATTTCATTTTTATCATTACCACATCTCAAGGATGGAATAAAATATTAATTTATTTTATATATATGCTATTTTTGATAAAATTATGATAATTTAAATATCAATTAATTCAATCCTTCATTCTTTCAATTTTTTGGGAATATGATAATGTTGTTCGTGTGTACTGAGGACTACCTCCTCGCAAAGGGATTTGATTAATTCAAACTTTTCATGGAAGATAGTAAGGGTGTATTTAATTATAACATGTGATATATATGAAATTAAAATTATTAATTAGTCATAACATATCATTTACCATTTTTAATTTAATACGTCAACAAAACAAAAACATCGCTCATGCATATGTATGACCTAACATCTCCAGGAATGATGTATTTCAATATATATCCCTTTATTAAATATACTACTATAAATAATTTTTTAATGAATAAAAATTATATATATATATATATATCAGAGTTAACACTCAATTTATTATGTAACAATGGTCAATGAAAGAAGAAAAAATATAACACATGAAAAATTGTTTGAAAATCAATGTGGTTATTAAACAAAACATTAAATTAAAATGGACTTTAAAATATATGGTTATTAAAAGGGCATAAAAAAATAATAAATTTTACGATATGTATAAATATTTTAATTTATTAGATTTATAATAAACATTTATGTATTATAAATGATGTCTGAATGTGTTTGATAGATGTTATGACTAAATAAAATTGATTCTCATCTTACGTTTTATTTCTATAAGACACATGACATATTATTATAATATTAAATTTATATAATGTATATACCAAAAATTAATTTATTTTATGATTCATATCATGAATATTTTTTGGATTTAAAATTCTTTTTTTCATCCCTCATTCATCGGGTTTACGATTACAATGTTATCAAATCATAAAGACATTTTATTCTCAATTTTCATTCTTTGATACATATGATATGTTATGAACCTTTTATATTTCATGAGGTGTATATGAATCCAATTTAAATTGTAATATCATTAATATATTTATACCCATTATTTTTTATGTTCCATTTTGTATCCCATCATAGTGCTTAAATTTCAATGTTACTATTGTCGTAATGATTTTATTTTACAATCTCATCATTTATATGGATTTTTGACGATTGTGTTTCTTGGGAAAAAATCATATGATAAAACTTTAATGAAAATAATGAATTTTATTTTAATCTTATTATTTATGATATCTTCTTGTAATAGTACATGTTTTTTAGTTTTCTGTACTAAAATAATTTAAAATTTCCTTTAAGAATATCTGAATCCATTACTCTTTTCCATCCAAAATATAACTTCATCAAAAACTATGTGTTCCAAAAAAACATCAGTTTTTTTCGAATTCATAAAATTATTTTTAAATTTTATTTTTTCCCATGTTTTATTTTTTATAAAAAAATAATATTTATTTGAATTTTCATGTCACTATCAAATTAATACCTATTTGCATTTTTATGAAATTGGCAATGAAATATATATTTCTAAGTATATGAGAAGAAAAAAACAACTTATTTTGAAGAAAAAAATTTCATTGGAATATTTCATTATATTTTATAAATTTTATTTTTAGAGAGAAATATTTTAAAAATAATTTATTATTTAAAAAACACTATTCAAATATGAAAGGATATTATTTCCAGGATTTGTATGATGTGATTGAATGAAATAATTTTCCATCTCAGATGTCATCCATAGTTGTTACCTATTCCCTAATGGGGATATGATATAAGGATACAATTATTATTATTTCACTAAATGGATTATGTTTATTATGTCATCATTTTTATCAATGTTGTTTCACTGCCATGATAATTACAAAAAAAAATTCTTATGAAACCCAATTGTTTCACATGGATTCTTCATTGATGAAATTATGAAAAGGTTATCAAATATATAACATTATACATGTTCTGATCTAATGAAATGTTTATGAATATGATTTAATATAATGTGTAATGATATGAAGAAACACTTTTGATCCTTTAGAACACATAAATATGGTTTTTTAATATAAGAAGGGTGGGACATATATCTTTTTATAATTCATTGGGTACATATTTTTATCTCATGAAATAGAGATGACTATAATAAGGATTGAACATAGTTCAATAAGATAATCATTCCACTATGATTTTCTTGTGACTAAGCCTTGAATAATAATATGGTTAGGTTAGTGAACCCATTCCATTATGATAGCCTTTATAGTGATACTTGACTAATATTGTAATTATTTTCAATGATTACGTGTCTTCCAAAAATTTTGGTATTATTACAATTTCATGATATAATGGATCAGATTATATTATTACATTATGATTCATGTCTTATAGACATCCAATCATTATTATGTGCCAAATGTTTATGATTTTTGATATGCAGGGTATAGATTTCATATTTCATTCTCATGTTCTCATATAATTATGATCTTGTTATAATTAAATATCTCTCATGTTCACCATTACTCTACATATCTGATTAACCTTTATTATGTTTCCTTTCCCCATTTTATTAATAAATTTACTAAATATTATATTTATTTCAAAGTTTTTATTTATGAAGATCACATTGGGAGGTGGTTTAGTTTAACTAACGACATATTGTTTTTGATTCTATTTTTTGAAATATACTAATCAATTATGGTCCTCATGTTTATAATTGTGTAATGTAATGAATATTAATAAAAACAATATGTAATATGTATGTAAGATTATCTTATATAGCTAAAAAATTATTTATTCGAAATATTTACATTATGGATAAAATATAGTAGATGAAAGATAAAATTATAGTTCCATAATTATAATTTCCTAAATGGTGTATACTATTTAAATTTAAGTTAAAATTATTCTATGATGATGATTATGGGTTGAATATAATAAATTACGGCATCAAAATGTTTTTTTATTAATTAGAATAGGGTGAACAAACAATTTTTGGTCGTTTTATTGTGTTTACGAAGTCATGGTGATGGTTTGGTACATGATTTTTATATAAAAAGTAATTTATATACTAGGATATTTTGTATTACATTAAAATAAAAATAAATTGTTAATATTATTCATATAAATGAAATGTATTTATGTAAAAAAAATTAGGTGTTTGTAAATAGAGTGGTACATAGAAATCCCCCCACCCATAACACTATTGAAGTATAATGGAAGAGAATTGTTTCCCAAAAAAATTACACTCTTCATTGCATCACCTGTGGAAGAAGGGAGATCATCGAAAATATTCCCCGACTTTTAGGTTTATTTAAACTCTAAATCATTTTGAGTCATTCCCTTACATTACTTCATGTGACTAGATCTAGTAAAAATAATTATAAATATTACCTACAAATGGGTTAACCACCAAAGATGAGAAAGATTCCACAATTGATATACTATAGGAATTGAAAATGATGATATTCATGACCATTATGATACCCTATTATTTAATTGAACAAATATATAAAAAAATATAAAAAAAGACCATGATAATTGAACCCTAGTGTTCATGGATAATTCCACCATTGTGCATGTTCCATTTGAGATGGATCTATCTATATTCAAAATCAAACTCTTCCTTGGAGTCTCCCTTAATTCCCACAATGGCACATCACATATAGAATCTAGACACCTAGAGGGAGTTGATAATGATGTATGTTAATGATTATTCATGGTAATGGAAATATTAATTAATGATGATCAATGGGTTGATAAGAGATAAAAAAATTGTATGTTTGGGAATAATGCACTGGTTCTGATACTTTAATATAAGATGAAATTATATTTATCAAATATCAACCAAAAAATTTTAGAAATAAGGAGGTACATCTCCTAATAATATCTCATTAGAATATAATTATCATTGAATAAAAAATTTATTAAATAGTCTATAATTACATAGCAATATAGTGTTTTTGAGTTTTTCTGCAATATAATGTGTTCATTATAATTAAATGATCAGATGAATCAATGATTCAATTTTATAATTCACATATAAAATTAATATGAATGAAATAATGATACATGTAATTTTAATATTTGCTTCCATAAAGAGAGATATATGCTTAATTCATTATATGTGGAAACTGAATATTGGATGACAATTCTTGCTCGTGAGAACATTGTCGTCATTACCGGTAATATTTTATTGGTAGGAGATATTATATAATTCAAATAAATTTATTTTTGAAAAAGGATATGTTGTAAATAAATAATGTTTTCTGTGTTCTATGTACATATTAAAAGGATATAAAGTCATTTTATTTTTTATTATGTTAATTGATGATTTTTTATTTCATTTATAATTAATGATATTTCTTGGAAATAAGTTAATGAGGATGTAGTTTATTTTTTAAATAATATATTTTCAATACTAATTTGAAAATTAAAATATAATTTAAAGCAAAATAGATCTATATAATAGTAACATAAATATAATATGATATATATATAACAATAATTTTATTATGAATTAACTTTATTGATTGATAGATATGTGTGAGTAAGTGAAGAGTGATAATTAATTGTTTGGGGAAAAGTGGATATTAATGCAATGCATAAGAATATCTCAATGATTCTAATGGATATGAAATATTAAATAAAAATATATTTAATAATAATGTTAATTTGTGTATGAATTGTTTGAAGATACATAATAATAAATAAATGATCCAGCGGAAATTAAATATTAAAATGGGTGTATCAAAGATTAAGAATTTTTTTTAAACATTTGATACGTCGGAATGCTACATGATACTAAAATCATTTAAATCGTTAATAGAATAATTTAAATAATAATAAATAAATTTTATTCTTCATAAATTCAACATGATATATTTTTTTCAATGGGATTTAAGTGAACATATCATCATGTTACAATGGTGGTTATTTTTATATTAAATGAGGATAAATTTTCAAAAAATAATTTGTATACATGGTATTTTTTACATTAATTTGAAGGTGTTGATTTTGTAATATTATTATAATGAATTAGTAAATGATTGAAGAGTAGTATTTTATTGAATTGAAAATTTAAAACCATTATTAATTATGTGAGAATAATATAATGCAATAATTTTTATTTTATAATATACTAATATTGAATCTATTTGTGACTAGTAAATATAGAGTTTACAGTATATACTATTTTTTTGTTTTCAAAATAACATGGATCATGGTGAGGAAATTTATGGATACTTTAATATTGTATTTTTATAATATAAGACTAATTCCACCATGATTTTATAAATTTTTCATAAAATTATTTTATATTTCATAAATAATGAATTATTAGAAAATATATATACCATGGATATTATACCCTAGATAATTCCATTTTCATCGACATTTGAAGAGATATAAAATGAAACTTTACTAATAATAAATTGAAAATTTATTAATAATATGAATAATTAAGGATTGGGGGATCTAAAAAACATATAAATATCATTAAATTTCATGTTATTGATTATGATCCTTTATGATAACTACGGAGATTGTCTTATATATGAATATATGGAATTGTTTGAGAGTTATACATCTGATGAATAAAATATACACATAAATGTTGAAAGGATACTTTTTAATATCATTCTAATATTATATTAACAGAAAAAAACTAAGTCAGTTTGAAATAATAGAATACATTGTTTTCTAAAGTGTATATATAGATAGGTTTGTGGGATTTTGTACAAACAGGTTTGGGTTATGAATGGTTATTTGTTCGATCCACATATAGAGTGTTCAATGACCTCTATGGTCTCATGGAAGGTATGTGATAAAAAATGTAATATAGTGTGTGTGAGATGACTACCACCACACAAAACTGAATAAAGGAAATATTTTGAGAGAACATCATTTTATATTCTTACCATTTAACTTTTATATTAATGTTAATTTCATACACACATGTTATTTATGAAAATAAAGTTTGAGTTTCATTCAACAAAATAATTGAAAATATATATTGAGAAATATATTTTATTAGTTTAAATAGTATTGAACTCATTAAATACATTTAGTGATTTTTCAACAATCATGAGGGAAATTTATTTTAGAAGATATCTTGTTTCAATCAATGATTAGATTCTGACACCTTTATAATTTAATGTTTTGAGTCTCGTCTAAAATGAATAATTAATTGAATACAAATTGAAGTTGTGTAAACTATAGATATAAACTATATAAATTAAAATGATCATAAAAATATTACCAATAATGATATAATAAAAATAGTGATGTCATACCTTTTAAATAATAGAATGTAAACACAATATCAATATGTTTTAATCTAAGATAAACTAGATCAAGATTTTTTGAAGGAAAAACGAACAAAATTCCATTAGTAACGATACATTTTTTAATTTACACTAAATTATTCAATTAAAATAAATGAAAATGTGGTGTCTAATATTTCATTTTATGATTGTTTTATTGCTGAATCAAATAGATGATGAGAATATAAAAAATTAATGGGAATTTTAATTAATATTTTGTGTTTTGTAACAACCCATATTGAAATATATAATGATGTTTTAAACTACATATGTGTATCTTTTAATTAATATGTAGATTATATTTCTCAATTTAAATATGATTCTGAGATAATAGTATAAAAACTAGAACAACACTTTATGACAAGTATCTTTTCAATAAAAAACCAGTTGTGGCCAAAATTACTGGAAATTTTTTTCTTCAATATTTTTTTTCATGGATAATGAAGGAATTAATTAATAAAAACTATGATAATTATGTAAAAATAATTTCACAGGAGGAATATTTATGTTTAATGTAATAAAAAAGGTTTTCCTTAATTTAATAAATCCAATTTGGTGATTAGTCCATCCAAGAAAATTTATGTGGATAAATATTTATCAAAGTGGAATAATAATAAAACAAAATAACTATAAAAAACTAATATTATTAGTGTATATTAAAATGAATGGGTGATTTACATTGAATAAAAAAATTCATAATATGTATTGAGAAAGAGTTCTCATTCATATTAAGAAATAAAAAGTGGAAAAATCATTGTCTTTACAAGCTACTGTGAAGTGGGTTTCTCCCATACATACATCTAATTAAAATATTATTATTAGAAGTGTTTTACCATGTGGTATGATGGTATTATAAATATAAAATGATATATTTATTAAATGATAATTCAATCTCTTTTCATAATTTCAAAAAACGGTTATTTTGTAAAAAATTCTTGCATTAATAATGAGTGTTATAATAAACTAATATAGATAAATATTGGTGGAGGAAATGAGTTGATACCCCAATTACGTCAGTGTTAATGATAAAAATGTTATGAAAAAATGTTCGCTCCTTAAAATATCAATTTGTGGATAAATATTCCCAAAATATATTTATAAAAAAGTTATATAGACTCTATTTTAAATGGAAAGAAAATGCTTGTTGTCAATTTTTTTCATGATTTATTTGGGTAAAATGTTGTCCCTTGATATAATAATATGTAATTTAATAGGATACAGAGAGTTAATATATAGTGTTGGATAAATGTAGTGTTAATGATTATTTAGAAAAATAAAAGAATGATTATATATATATAATCGATCATATTAAATAATATTTTAAATTGATAAAATAGTGTTTATATTGAATAATCATGATTCTTTATATTAGAACCCATTTATAATATTTACAACAAACGATTATGTCCAAAAATTGAGAAATATTCAACCTATTAAATGGGAGTATATAATGTTTTATTATGTATAAAAGATATGTGTTTGGTAATATATTCCAAATAAATATATTAATAATTTTACTCCAAGGTAATAAAAAAACTATTTAAACTATAAAGAAGTTAATACCAAAAATATTTATATTAAATCAAGACTAATGATTTTAATAGACATTGTTAGAGAAAATAATAATAATTACTCCATGATAGAATCAAAATTATTTTTTTGTGGAATCCATATAAAAGCGTAAATAATATCTCGAATTTCATGATAGTATATCAAAATGAAAATTTACATTATTAAATGGGATGTTGTGTGAAAGGTGAATTAAATATGGAAACGTTAAAAAATAGTTTTTATGAAAATTTATAACATTGGATTGAATGAAGTTAAAAATTATGATATCTTATATATGTTAATTTCTATTAATTGGATGTAATAATAAAAAAATCATTCACATGTTGAATAATCAAATCATAAAAGAAAATATGTTTCCAATGGAGAATTATATTCATATAAATATATAATAATTCATGAATATCCACTTTACATTGGTTTGGTTATGAAAGTATTATATTTGATGAGATGAAACTACCAATCATGTTTCATCAAGTACGGAGTTGTGGAGATCATACCTTAATAACATATCTCATGTGTTTTTATTTTCGTATAGTTAATTCACAGTGATATATAGAGGGAACACATTCAGTGTTTGTTATGGGATTGTATTATTAAGGTATGTTATTTTCTATCTTCAATTTAATCCTTGAAAGTAGATTCTTTTATTTTATGAAGAGACCTAAAGCGATAAATAAGTTTTTAGATAATAACCATTGATATAGGACTTTTTTAGAAATATTTTATATCTAATTATTATATTTGAAGATGGAGTATCTTCATTGTTTATGAATGATTTCAATTTTTAGGTATGTGTTTCATATTCCCTAAACAATGTTTTTTAAAAATTAGTGTTGGTCTTAGGTAAATAAATATAATTAATCAATAAAATGAAAGTTGGACTATATTCTATGGATACTTGGTCAAGATGATATTATGGGGATGTTAATTGGTCAATTTAATTTTCTATATTTATTTTTTCCATATAGCATTATATTCAGTTAATTAACATCATTGAAATGATTTTATCTTTGACAGTTATTTCATTTTATGGTGATTTAGGGAATAGAAATATTAAAAACATATTGAAAATCATTTTGTGAAATAATATTAAAAATTACACTGTTGGATATTGTATAACCCATTATGGATTTTTTTTCCTAAAATAAAAAATGAAATCAATAAGTGTCGGCTAGATGATTGGAATGGAAAGAGTGATACTTCAAAGGCTAGTGTAAATATACACTAGGTTTGGAAAATACATAAATACTATTAAACCCAATATTGATTGATTTATAGTGTTATCATTGAATTGAGACATAACAAGTTTCATTAAATTTCAATATATCATCTAAATGGAATATCATAATTAATTGTTAATGTTTGTTGTTGTAAATATTACATTGATATTATTAATTTTTTATTGAATGGAACAAATGTTTTAGTTCTTTTATACTAATTATAGATTCTATATATGTGGTTTGAGTAATATGTGTATACAATTAAAATCCATTTTTATAATTCAGTCCCAACGTCTTGATGATATAAAAATATATAATGAAAATATTATGTTGTTTATTATACATCGAAAATTTCGAGGCAAAAAAAATTATCACCATGATTCTGTGAGATTCTAGATGTGAGTATTAATAATGTAATAAATTATTGAATATTATTCCTCATAATTATCATAAAATAAATATGTTGTTTATATAGATTATAAAATTGACAATGATGGGTTAATTAAACGTATAAGGATCTTATAATTTTCATCATTAATTTAAATGTGATGAAAGAACACGTATTTATGTATTCAATGAGTTTTAATAAGTTTAAAAGGTGAATGATGAATTAGATGTTCGTATTTGAATGTACTTAATTATATGGAATAATGATTCTTATTATTTTGATGTTGTTAATTATTATATATTTAAATTTTAAATTTATATGATGAGTTTTAAATAGGATTATATTTTTATTAAATAACTATTCAATTTATTTAAAAATGATAGAATTTATATATACTAAAATTCTATGGAAATTATTTAATTTTTTTTAAAGGAGTAATAATATTTTTATTATGTTATTTTTTGTATTTTTATTTGAGTAAAATATATTGGGATTTTATTGAAATGAAATGAGTATGGTGGTGTTTTATTATAAAAATTTTGAGTAATATATTTATGTAAAAATTATATGTTTTGTGCATTGTACATATAATTTTAAATTACAAAATAACAACACATCAAAAACCATGATATAGTGAAACAATATTCTAATATATAATAGAAAGGACTTGAAACACATTGGTATATCAAAATAAAAAAATCCTAAGAGCAATGTGACATAATTAACAAATGTTTTGTGTCGAAACTTTTATAGATGAATAAAAGGTTTCCAAATAGTATAATGGAGTAACAAGAATGATATATAAGTATATCCTGATGTAATATATTAATAAATTAATGTAATTTAAGAATAAATATTTGTTCAATAATAAATATAAGAGAAAAAAGAAGCTACCAAAGAATAAAATTATATTTCAATTAAATTTATAAAATTATTCATAATCTTTCATATGAGTAATATATTTTTCAAGTAAATCATATATTAAAAAAAAGTTATTTCACTATTTTTCTTCAAATATTTAATCATCATCATAATTTTTATTAACCATGATTTACACTGAATTTTCTTCACATTGTAATCATGTAGTTTACAATGTGAAATTATAGTTAAAATGGTATCATTAATCTATTCGTGTAGGAATTAATTGATTGTTTAAATGGTATAGATTATTCAGTTTTTTTAATAATAAATATCATATTATTATATATGACTTTTAAAACTAATTTAAGAATAAAAATTTATAGTAATTAAAAATAATATATCATTACAAGATAATTATGATGTATCTATGTTTGAATGCTGAATTCATTTATGGTGATCATATATAATAATTATAGAGTGTATTAATTTGACCTTTTCCAAATAATTAAGATCATGATTGGGAAATTATTATTTAATTTTGTATTTAAATATTCTAATATATGAATTTAATAATTTTTATTTTTTTTGTAAATAATTAAATATTAGTGATTTATGATATGAAAGACTAGAAAAAAAATTTACAATTCACAATTTAGAAACTAATTATATTATATTTATAGAATTCTTAACAGGAATCCATGGGTTGCGTAACAAGACTAAATTGGGTATTGGTGAAGAGAAAGTTGAAAATATTTGGAGGCTAACACTATATACTTTAATATATTTATGATGGATATTCATGATTAAAAAAATATGTGTGCATATATATTAATGTGTATGTAAAAAAAGAAGTATCCATTTGAGAGTATAGTATATGATGAAGGGGGATATTTCTATTCATTAAAAATGATACATTAATATATTTTGTTGATTTTACAATATGAGGAACATGATGAATCTATATATAAAATGGGATCATAAATTTTGTTCTAGTTTCTGTTATTAGTTTTAAATGGGTACTTATAGTATAAAATGTGTTCCTCGACTATAACATGGTTGGGGAAAGTTTAATCGGTTCAATGGAACCCATATTTCCAAAGTTAATTATATATAATAAATGAATACTTTTTTTTTGGGATGAAGATCAGTCAATACTATAAATTAACCCTTTACCAATGGTTCCAAACTGTTGGTAATGGTTAGATAACCATTGGAATATTATATACCAATATTTATCCAAACCATAGGGAAGTAAGCCATAGGGAAACACATATGCCAATAGTTTATGGGAAACTGTAGGTTTATGTTAGGAAATATACATTATACCAATAGTTATGTCAAACCATTGATATAAAATTACCCCAACGGCTTGAGACCATTGGTAAACATACTAATAAAACAGTTTCAAACCATTGAAATATAGTTTTTTATAGATTTTTACAAACGTTTTTTGTATACCATTGTTAAAGGTTGGACATTTAACTATATCCCAACAGTTTTTAAACCATTGGAGAATGTATTTTTAACAATGTTTCTCTTAGAACCGTTGGTATAAAACACATTCACATCCCTATTCCAATGGTTTACAATTATTGGCATAGGCTTTTCTGTGCAATTTAGGCAGCAGCCAGCTGTAGGCTGCCCTTTCTGTATTTCCAGCTTCCCGACTCCAATTACCTGCAATAAACTACTATAAAACATACATATAAACAATTAATTCATATAGATTTAACACATAATGCAACATGAAACTATACACATACAGAATTAAACCATAATTCAAAAGGTAATTATAAACATACATAATAGATTTAGAATTCAATTCATAATTGAGATGACAATTTCATTTGCAATCTGGATTCAATTAATAATTGAATACTAAATTGAATACATACATAATTTAATTATCAATTATGAATACACAAAAAAATTCATTTTTTATAACACAAAAAAGATTGAATTCCGAAATTAGAAGCTAACAACCCCAAAATAAGGTAATTGAAAAATAAATTCAACCAAACTCAAATGTAATGTCCCATGGTTTGGGATGAGTGTCTTTGAACATAGTTATAATGATAATTGGAGTGTATCAACGAGCTTCTGTGACTTATGGAATTTCGTTGTCCTTGGCGTGTTAAATGTCTTATGTTTTAAAATAGGGGTAGGAGTTCCTCACATGAGATGTGGATTTTGTGAGGCTGGACGATGGATCCTTGTGCTAAAGTATCAAGATAATCCGAATACATTTGGTCGGTTTTCCATACACCACTTGTTTTTAAATAAAATGAATTCCATTTTAAACAAAAGATAGACACTTAGAGTGATACTAGCCACACCGTGCCTCATATTGAGGTAGGTTTGACTCGTACATTTCACATATTACCCATGGATTATTTTCCTAATGTATCAAGACAATATGAATGTGTTTGGTCGGTTTTCCATATGTCGGTTGTTGTTTTCACTTAAAATGTTGTCCATTTGAAAAAAAAAGTGAGACACTTTTAGTGGTATCGACCACAACATGACTCGTATTGAGCCGGGGTTGATTCTTACATGTCACAAAAGACCCATGGATTGTTGTGCTAATGTATCAACACAATCTGAATACATTTGGTCAGTTCTACGTATGCCCATTGTTTTTACATAAATGAGAGTTCATTTAAAAAAAATTCACTTTGAGTGATACCAGCCACACCATACCTTATATTGAGGTGGGGTTTACTTGTACACATCAAAAATGACACATGGATCATTTTCCCAAATTATCAATAGAATCCGAATGTGTTTGGTCAGTTTTTTGTATACCAGTTGTTGTTTTAACATAAAATGTTGTCTGTTTCAAATAAAAGTGAAACACTTTGAGTGGTACCGGCCACACTATGCCATAGATTGTGGTGGGGTTGACTAGTACACGTCACAAATTACACATGGATCCTTGTGGTAATGTATCAAAATAATCTGAATATGTTCAGCCAGTTTTCTGTATGCTAGTTGTTTTTACATAAAAGGGAATCCATTTTAATTAAAAGGAACACACTACGAGTGAAACCGGAATCACCATGCCTCAGATTGGGGTGGGTTGGACTCGTACACATCACATATGACCCATGGATATTTTCCCTAATGTATAAATAGAATCCAAATCTGTTTGGTTTGTTTTCCGTTTTCCAGTTATTGTTTTCACGTAAAATGATGTCCATTTCATCTAAAAGTGAGACACTTTGAGTGGTACCGGACACACTGTGCCTTGGATTGAGATGGGGTAGATTGGAAAATGTCTAAAATGAACCATGTATCATTTTCCTAAAGTATCAACACAATCCTGATATATTTGGTCAGTTTTCCATATGCTAGTTGTTGTTTTTACTTAAAAGGGTGTCCATTTAACACAAAAGAAAGACACTCTGTGTGATATCAGCCACACCCTATCTTATATTGAGGTGGGGTTGACTCGTACATTTCACATATGGCCCATGGATCATTTTCTTAAAGTATAAACATAATTTGAATGAGTTTGGTCGGGTTTCTGTTTGCCATTTGCTGTTTTCACATAAAATGTCGTCCATTTCAAATAAAAGTGAGACACTTTGAGTTGTATCGGCCAGTCCGTGCCTCGGATTGTGGTGGGGTTGACTCATACACATAAATAATGACCCATGTATCATTGTTATAATTTAGAAACACATTTTGAATAGTTTGGGTTAGTTTTTTGTATTCCATTTGTTTTTACTTTAAAGGGTCTCCATTTTAATCAAAAGAAAGACACTTTGAGTGATACTGGACACAACATGCCTCATATTGAGGCGAGGATGACTTGTACATGTCCCATATGACCCATGGATTGTTTTCAAAATGTATCAACACAATAAAAATGTGTTTGGTTAGTTTCCCATATGCTAGTTGTTGTTTTCAATTAAAATGTTGTCCATTTTAAATAAAAGTGAAACACTTTTAGTGGTACGGGACACACCTTGCCTCAGATTGGGTCAGGGTTGACTCTTACACATCAAAAATTACCCATGTATCCTTGTGAAAAAGTAACAACACAATTCAAATATGTTTTTTCAGTTTTCCATATGCCAGTTGGTTTTACATAAAAGGGTGCCCATTTTAATCAAAAGAAAGACACTTCGAGTGATACTGACCACACCACACTTCCAATTGTGGCGGGTTTTACTCATACACATCACATGGGACCCATGGATGGTTTTTGTAAAGTATCAACACAATCTTAATGTTTTTGGTCATTTTTACATATTCCAGTTGTTGTTTTCACTTAAAATGTGGTCGTTTTCAGTATGCAGGTTGTTGTTTTCACTTAAATTCCTATCCATTTCAAATAAATGTGAGACGGTTTGAGTTGTATCGGCCCCATAATGTCTCAGATTCAAGCTGATTTGACTCTTAAAGGAAAAAAATCACCCCTGGATTGTTTCCCTAATGTATCAATAGAATCAAAATGTGTTTGGTCGGTTTTCCGTATGCTAGTTGTTGTTTTCACTTAAAATGTGGTCCATTTCAAATTAACATGAGACACATTGAGTGGTTTCGGCCACACCATGCATCAGATTGAGGTGGGGTTGACTCATACAAGTCACAAATGACCTATGGAATGTTGTTCTAAAGTGTCAACCCAATTTGAATAAATTTTGTCAGTTTTCCGTATAACTGTTGCTTTTACATAAAATAATGTCCATTTAAAAAAAAGAGACACTTTGAGTTATACTGGCCACACCATGCCTCGAATTGAGGTGGGTTGACCCGTACACATAAAAAATGTCCCATGAATCATTTTCCATAAGTATCAATACAATCAATATGTGTTTAGTTGATTTTCAGTATGTAGTTTGTTGTTTTCTCTTAAAATCATATCCATTTCAAATAAAAGTGAGACAGTTTTAGTGGTACCAGCCACATTGTGCCTCAGATTGAGGCAGAGTTGACTCCTATATGTCATAAATGAGCCACAAAACATTTTCCTAAATTATAAATATAATCCAAATACGTTTGGTTGGTTTTCCATCTTCCAGTTTTTGTTTTCACATTAAATGTGTCCATTTCAAAAAAAAGTGAGACACTATGAGTGGTACCGGCCACAACATGCCTCTGATTGATGCGAGGTTTACTAGTACACATCCCATATGACCCATGGATATTTTTTATAAAGTATCAACACAATAAAAATCTCCAATGATCTATTAAGGGTGGATATACATCGATCCATGGGAGTTTTGAGTGCCATAAAGTGCGGATTGAAGATCCAGGTGAGTCTAATCCCCTACTTGCTTCCTCTTTTTGATTAGTGTTTGCACTCTTCTTTCATATTCTTACAAATATCTAAAATCATTTTCTCCATTTGTATTTAGGGTGAATCTTGAATAGATATTACATTGGGATCTGAGGGGCCGAATTAAGAGTGTGATTGTCTCTCGAATCAAGGGAGGTGGTCTTTAGCATTTTGTGAATTGTGGTGATGTTTTATATATGCCGAATCCTTGCTCAACCAATGTTGGGGTGTCTGGTAGGGGGACTATCCGAGGTATAGGGAGGAGGGTGGGGGCTGTATAGGGTCTAGGAAGGAGGGGGCTATCTGGGGTCCAGGGGGAGGGTGGGGGCTGTCTGGGGGGTTTTCTAGTGTCTAGGGAGGAGGGTGGGGGGGCTGTCCTGGGGCTATCTAGGGGGATGCCTCATGGGATATCTGGGTGGTTGTCCAGGTTCCTAGGAGAATGGGGGGGGTTGTCTGGGGGGTGGCCAGGGGGCAGTACGGGGTCCAGGAAGGAGGGTGGGGAGGCTATCTTGGGGGCTGTCTGTGGGGCTATCCGGGGTCAAGGAAGGAGGGTGGGGAGGTTGTCCGTGGGGTAGTATGGGGTCTAGGGTGGTGGGTGGGGAGGCTGTCTAGGGTGCACGAAAGTGGGTGGGAGGCTATCTGGTGGCTTTCTGTGGGGTTGTCTGGGGTCTAGGGAGGAGTGTGGGCCGGATGTCTGGGGGGCTGTCTTGGGTCCTAGAAGGAGGGTGGGTGGGTTGTCTAGGGTCGAGGGAGGAGGGTGGGGGGGGGGGATATCAGGGGTCCACAGATTAGGGTGGGGGTTTTATTAGGTCCAAGAAGGAGGGGGCTATCTTGATCCAGGGAGGAGGTTGGGGGGCTATCTGATGGGCTGTCTGGGGGGTAGTCTGGGGGCTGTCGGAGGGGCTGTCCGAGGTCAAGGGAGGAGGGTGGGGGCTGTCCGAGGGACTATCTAGGAGCCTGTCTGGGGGGGGGGGGGGCTGTCCAGGTTCCTAGGAGGAGGGTTAGGGGTATGTCTAGGGGCTGTCTGGGGGGACTGTCCAGGGGTGGGGGGGGGGGGGGCTATCTGGGTACTAGGGAGGAGGGGGGGCTGTTCGGGGGTCTGTCTAGGGGGCTATCTGAGGGATTTCTGGGGTCAAGGGAGGATAGAGTGGGTTGTTTGGGGCTATCAGTGCTGATGAAAATGGGGTTTCTCATGTTCATGTGGTGGTATTTACATATTTTATAATAAAATTAGTTCATGGATAAAAAATTAATTTCATTATATCAACATCTAATCAGACCACCGATTTCTAAATTCCACAAAAAATTACAATTTCATTAAAATAGGTGGAATTGATAGCAAATAATCAAGTCAGGTTTTTTTTAGATAAAAAAAGACAATGTGACTTACCTAATCACACATATACTCAGGCATAATAAATCCATAAACATCAAAGGTCAGTAATATCAATCAGATATGTAAATGATGAATCTGTCCCTCATCACCATCACTATCGACAACCATCATCTTCACCCTCACCCTCATCATCATCGTCGTCTCTATCATCATCATCTGGACTCCTTCATTCTCGTGTACTCATCCTCGGCCTCCCTCATCACCCTCCTTCTCCGCCTCACCTTATCCTCACACCCCCCCTTCTCCTCTGCCTCACCTCCCTCCTCGCCCACCTCCCTTGCCTCTTCTCATCATCATCCTCGCCATACACTCCACCCCCACAAGAACTTCCACATGGTGCACCATATAGGTAAAGAATCAATTACATATAATCATCACAAGCAGTGCTGGACTCTAGTGGAAGTGTTGGACGTAAAACAACAATCAATTTCATAAATGCAGTTTTTTCCCCTAGCATACTGTTCTGCCGTCTCTGTGGCCCTTTTTTCAGCATTTTCTTCATTTACTTTAACCTTTTGCATCTCGGTGGCACTACAACTCGTACCTGAAGAGGCCCAATACATCATAGTAACTATAATCTTCCCAGGTGGGCAGTGTACTCTACCATGGTGCTCATTTCCCAACACCTAATGTAAGTGATCATTTGGCCCAAAATTGTCATGTTTCTAGGCATTAATGGCCACTATAGAAGCCTATTACAAATATAAATAGATTATTAATTTACATAATAGAGTTTAAAATTTTAAATCTACAAACTAAAACTTACAATTTGCTGCTGAGTCGGTTCATTAACAGCACATCCATCATTCTACTTTCTACTCGAGCAAAATAGTTTTTTTCGAGACACACGTCCTTCGATATTGACGTTATGCATCTATAATGAAAATGAATGTGGGGAACCATAATTAAAAATAGGATACCAAAAAATCAATAATTTCATAACTAAAATTCTATTATAACTTTTCCAATAGAATAAATTATAGAGGGAGCCATATAAAGTGCAAGTCATAAAGAATTATTATAATCTTCCATACATGTTTTATCTCATGATTTGGAATCGTAGTATGTTCCAATGTGTGTACGTATTTCGTAGACTCAATGTTTTTTTTATTTCTTCCAGATGCATCTTTAATAAAATTCAACAATTAGTATTAACAAAAAACAAGAAAATTTTCATTTAAATACCTCTAATTTGATTAATACAATAAATTTTCTAGTTTTCCAATGAGTAATAGTCTTTTGTTATTGTTTTAATGGATATTCATCCATGAAAGGGACCACCTCTACCTCTGTTCCCACTCTAGCATGCCAAATAATGTACAACTCATGCATATATTCTCTCCAAAGCTAGCTTAAATCCTTTAGATGTTTTGGTTGTGCACCCCCACTATCGGTGAAATTAAACGACAGCTGACAGCAAAATATTAATTCATATAATAACAAAAATTAATATATTTCATTAAATACAATGGATTTTTGTACCCATATCTCTTCCCAGGCTTAATACTTGAATTCATTTGGCTTCTGTCTCCTTGAGAGTGGGCTGATCAAAATGGTGATGGAGTTTTTGCACAGAATCACCAAAAAACTCTGACATTGCTACCCTAATTTTTCAATCATCTGACTATCTTCATTGTATTCCACCAATAACTATGTGTGGCGATTCAACACGGTACACTTGCATGTACGCCCCAACCCCGACCTCATTTCAATAGAAGTATCTATTATGAAAGAAAAAAACATATTTCCTCAATAAATTTTATAATGAAAATAAATAATCGTGTATGAATTGTTTTAGCTTTGTATAATTATACCATTGGTAGTCTGATCAATGGGCGCCAATGGATCTGTAGAAATTGAAGGAACACCCTATACTAATGGAGTGAGTCCCAATGTATACTCTGTAGGGACAGACTCTGGTTGAGGAAGAGTCGAAGAATATGTAATATAAAATCCCAGAGAGAACGAATCATAAGTAAAAGAAGATGACAAGGATGGTTCTCCAAATGTTGGATGGGGAGTGGGAATCATCATCATATATGGTTCAAATGGGTGAGGAGGGTCAGATATAAAGGGTGGTGAAAGCATGGGAGGCCAAAATATCCCATGTGTCCCTGACAGCACACAGGGATCAGAATGTGGAATGGATGGAATGTTGGTGGAAGGGGTAGGGTCTAATCGTGTACACTGACCATATAGTTTAGCTCCCCTACCACCCCCCCCCCCCCACTCATACAAACACCCGACGTACTGGGACCACTACTAGGCTACCCATCAAATAACTATCACCTAATAGATAGATCCTAAAAAAATGTTTACAAAAAATTAATCACATGACATTATATATTATTTAAATAAAAATATTTGGAATAGAATACTCACTGTAGACACTAGTGGTGGAATGTCCAGCTCAGTCATTTGACGATTGTTGTCCCTAATATTTTTTCATCACGTCTATTCAATTTGTTTCATGTCCTCCATTTTAAAACAAATATGGAATTAAATTGAAAAGAATTACTGTTGTGTAACCCAGAAAACAAAATAAATGAGAGGTAATAGGTGTATTAATGGATAATTTAACTAACCCTTATTTTAGGTGAGCATGAATAAATATATAATGAAGTCAATAAATATTACAAGATGTAATAAAGAAATTTAATTTTTAGTAGGATTCTTAATTACTAGGTTTCATCAGTCTATTAAAATCATGGAACATTGATTCTACATGATTCATAAGTGGTAAAGAAATTGTAAAAATTATGGAAAATTTTAATTTCTTCAGCTCAGGTAGATGATGCAGGTTCTAATACATGTTTTGTAGAAGAATATATACCATCAGGTTCATTACATGGTAAAATGATAAAGAGAGGACATGGAGTCATAAAAATTTTATTCAAATAACAGTTGAAGCCTTTCAATATTCACTAAGTTAGAAATTTTGGTTTCATATGTTTAAATATAGTTCAATTCCAAATTATAAAATTCAATTAAAAAAATATCAACCAAAAAACTTTGAAAATTCACATATCAATCAAGTCGGAAAGAAAATATTTTTAATCAATATTAAATCAATTTGATTAGAACCAACCATAACAACCCAAATCGAGGTAATCCAAAATAATTAAGAACATGAATGGATGATTTTATATATTTCCCACCATAACGTCAGGTTCACAGTCAACTCTAAGAAATGAGCTATTGGATTCATCAAAAGAAATAAATAGATTGGTTCCAATTGCAGTAGGGATAGTGTCAATTACATCATCACCATAATAATAAATATTTCTGGTAATTACTTCAACTATGACACAAAATTCAAGCTGAATATGGTCTTTGACATAAAAAACTTCTTTTTCTATTGATGTCAATACAAATGGTTCTTCGGTAGCAATAGTGTGATTCATATTAATTACTCTAAATCCATAATCCTCAATAAATGTTCCTTATCTTGACATAGAATCAAAACAATGACATTTCAACATCGTGACTCTTCCATGAGGGTAATATTTCAATATTAATATTTTTTAAACGACTCCATGATAACCCACATTTTCAAATCGTGGTTTACTATCTGATGCAATAGCATAACAATTTGTTGTGGCGGTAACAATAACACCATCATGTTGTGTTGTCATGTTGTTTTCTCATTCAGTGACAATAAATTTATACCCATTGATAACAATAGATTTATAGTCATGAACCACGATATTTGGACCAAAATCCAAAGCTCTTATTTCCTCTGAGATAGAGTCAGTAGGAAGACTCAATACATACAATATAAATGAATATTAAACTTAATTAAATATTTATTTAATTATTTTAAATAGAAATATTTTTTACTTCAATTTTAAATAATCTGAAAACTATTTTCTATGATAAGTCTCCCTCCTTCTCAAAGATAAAGAATGGATTTTTCGATTTTTCATTGTTTTATGTTTCCTGTATATAAAAATTATAAATAGTTTAATAGATATATATGTAAGATATACATATTCAATTTAGTTACCTGATGTAGTGATAAAAAATCTCATTTGAACAAAACTGTGTGATGTGACATCTTCTGCTCTTCAAGGCTTAATGTCTTTAATGTATATTATCCAAGAATTCATCCTATTTGAGGAAGTGATGGAAAACTATGTTCAATTTTCTCATACTTTTCTTATTCATTTCTCATTAATCTATTCATTCATATAGTAAGATCTGAAAAATACATTGAGTAGTAATCCTTACATTCTTGTGGCAAGTATCCATTCACGATAAAAACATCATGATGATTCATGTTTCGAACATAAGATATTAATGTATACATATTTCGTTCTGTTGGTTACATGAAAAGAAATGAAACTGGTCCTCCAATAAGTGTTTCAGTGGGAATATGGAAAGCCAGATGTAGCATGCATGTGAAAAATGATGGAGTAAATATTTTCTCCAACTCACACAAAGTTAATGGGGTATCTATCAACAATTTTTTTCAAGAAATAATTAGAAAACTTTTTAGAACAAAGATCTATAAAAAAAATTCACAACTGAATAACAGTCACCCTTACATTATTCGAAAAAAGATGATAGATTTCTAATGGAATAAAATCATGCAGAAGAACGTGATAATCACGAGTCTTCAATGCTTTTAGCATAAACTCTCTTCAGGTGACCCATTTAGATAACTTTCTTGAATATCCATCAAGAACTCTAATAGTCTCTAATACTTCCAAAAAAAATTTCTATAGGTGTCATCACATAAGCAGCACATGGAACATGCCATTTATATACAATGAGATGCAAAGGATGCAAATATGGTCTAATACCACAATCCACCAAGTCATGCCGAGATCATAAATCCTATTTTGTCATTCCCTTATCATTTAGAAGGCTCAAATGAAAATTTTCACATATTTTTTTCAATGTGAATTATGTCTAAGAAATGATGTAACAAATTGGATGACCAATAAGGAAAATAAAAAAAAAATATTCCTCTTCCACTAATTTTAACAGGCTTCTATGGAGACATTATTTCTCTTTCCAAATTTCATTTGACCCTTCCCAAATGAAAAACTAAATTCTTTCAATTCATTAAGCACATCAGTTCCATACATATGCTGAGGTGGATCATCGGTTCCTATGGTATTATCAAATCTTTGATGATTGTTTCTATATAGATGGTCCATTGGAAATAATCATTAATGTCCCATAAAACTGAAACTATAGTGATGTTTCAGTCTTATGGTTCATGTATTATTCATACAAAGAGGTTATGAATGTTTTCCCTTCAGGATCCATCTAGACATCATTGCATAAGCCTCAAAATCATTTATCGTCCACATAAGCATAGCACGCATCTGAAATATGTCTTTTAAATATGCATCCTATTTGCACAAATCCATATCTCAGAGAATTTTCAACTATTTTATTAAAGTTTTCACATATACATCAATATCAATGTCAGGATCACAAGGGAGAGTTATGAGAATACACATGAAAGTGAAATGTTTTTTCATACACAACCATGGGGGAAGATTATAAATTTGTATAAAAACTACCCATGTGTTGTACGAAGTAAGTATCTACCCAAACAGATTAAAATCATCACATGAATGACCTAGCCTCACATTACACACGTCAGCTGCAAAATCAGGATATTGAATATCAAATCTCTACCATCAAAATCCATTTGTGGTGTGAATCAACTCGTCATTAGTCTTCTTTCTCTCATTATCATGCCATCTAATTTTTATTGATATTTCATTAGACATAAAAATATTATGGAGTCTGGGGATCAATGGAAAGTGCGACATTACTTTATGTGGCAGGTGAGATGGTGTTTCATAATATTTCAACTTCCAGCGAGATGTACCACATTTTATACAATCATTTCGTTCAGCGGTTTCCTCCCAGAATAAACTGCAATCTTTCCGGAAAGCATGAATTTTGTTTCATGAAAATCCATGTTCATCAGCTGACTTCCATGCCATATAGTGATTTTGGAAATATCTGCATCATCTAGAAGTAAATCCTTCAAGAAGGTAAGAATGTAATTGATTTCTGTATTAGAAATCCCAAAAAAAGGTTTCCCATGAAACAATAAAATTAAAAATTCCAACTTTTTCATTTTATTGGACTATCGATATACTGGAGTCATGGCAGCATCATTCAATTTCATCACCCTAAAAATATATTCATTTTCATTAGATGCATCATTTTTCCTCATAACGAAGTCTTCTTTAGTAGAAATCCATTATGTTTCATGATGATGATTAAACAAAATCCAGTAATCAAACAATTTCTCAAATCCAATCCGTTCAATTCGATCATCAGAAATTTGAGATTTCTTTTTCTCCCCATTGTGATACTACACATAGTAGTTTGCTTGAAAACCATATTTTTTATGTGATATCTGACTTCTTCATGGCTCAACTTATGTCTATAAACAGAATTGAAACATGGTCAGTGTATGTGACCACTATATGATGCATTGTGAAATGAAAATTCTAAAAATCTCTCCATATTGTTTTGAAAATCACTTGAGATCAGACCGGTTTCATACATCCAACATCTATCCATTCTGTATATAGAATAGTAATAATCCATTTCTATAATAGAAATTCAATAACATTGAAGTTTAATTGAAAATACATTAAAGTAAATTATAAAGGAAAGAGTATATTGTTGATGTAGTGAACTATTAAAAAATGTAAAGATATACTAATTCAGTTATGTGTCCCTAAATATGTGGAAAGATGTGTTTTGTAATTTTTTCCATTGATCACATACAATAAGACACCATAGAACTTATAGAACATTGTCCAAGATATTACAAAGTGAAGGATTTTCATTAAAAAGAGAATGTGTAAAGAGAGTTTATTAAATAAGTTATTGATTCTGAAAAAATGGAAATATTGGGAAAAGTTAGTAGATTTCATGACACCCAAACTAAAATCCACAAAAAGTACCATATCACCCCACTAAAAAAGGAACACCACCTATCCCACTACCCCATCCATCCCAAATCCCTTTACATGGATCATCCTTATATCCATTACCCACCTCAAGAGAAATATGACTAAAAAAACAATTTACCATCTTTGAGTGGGGATACATCTCACCAGCACCTCCATTAGTCGATATGATTCACTAACTACATAAGAGGAGTGGCTTTGAAGACTTAAAATCAAGTTGTTTAATAAAATCATGACACTTGAATTTTAAAAATAAAATATAAAACAAATCAAACTACCCTTATTGGGTATGTCATGCCACACAAGTCACCACCTGTTTTAGGTCAAATCAAAATAGATACAATGAATAATAGATGAAAATCATTAAAAATTAGTTAAGCCTTTACATATTTGGAGTGTAGAACTAAAAATTTGATTGAATTCAGATGGATTTATAATGAGGAAGGAGTTCCCAACCTATGTTAAGAGATAGGACACTACTTTAGAATCCAAGGGGGTCTTCCCCAAGGATTCAAAAATCATAATCACTGTGAATCCAAGGTAGATTTACCCATGGTATTTTAAACCAAATCATCATGAATCCAAGGGGGTTTAAAAATAGAATTAAAAGATAGTTTTTTAACATGAATCCTTGGTTGGTTTCTTCATGGAATTCCAAAACATTAATCAATGAACATGTACTCAAAATTATATATATAATTATTTATATTCATTTTCAATAGGTCTCATATAAGAGGAACATGCCTCAGGTCCCATTATTTGTTATAGGAATCCCAAATCATTCACTCGTGTTCAATAACTCATTCTTGGCACCCCTTTCATCATACCATTCATTACCCAACTAGTTTCCCAAGTCAAGCGCACCACATGGGTAGATATAGTTTAGGCTTCTACACTAATAGGTTGTTCATGGATCGTAATGTGGTATAATTTCATAAAGTATAGACAAAATCATGTTTTTTTTAAATTGATATTAATAATAATGTATGTCAATGATAATACACATCATAAAGAACACAAAACAATGATACTATTAAGGGATAGTTTATAAACCATCTTCTATATACTCACATACATCTACCAATCAAGTATTAGTCATTGATTCAATATCAAATAGTATGAATCATAAAATTTTCCAAAATCACTAGAAATATGGAATAATTACGTGATCCTTATAAATAGTGAAATAAATGGAAAAGTTTGACAATAAAAGGATAGCTACTCATAGTTGGGATGAACAACACTAGAAATGGATAAGATACCTCAACTCACCATGTTATGAAATAGATCTTGGTAGACCACACACCAACCATGTCAATTACCTCAATGTGGGATTCTATGTTGGTATTTGGGATGAGGTTGATGGATTTTGACCTGGATGGGGAGTTGTAGACGATCGTATGGAAGACCAAACGCTAGGGATCACCTATGTAGGGGATTCTAGAAATCAGGGGAAATTTATGGCTTCTGTGTAATCAAGGGCCGGGGTGCTATATTTAGGGAGGGACTTTCCCAATGTATTTTAAAACCAGTTGGAAAAGCGTGGTGTTTACCTATGGTTTGTTCAAACCATTGGTAAAGGGAGAAAAATTTGTAGATTTCCCAACAGTTTCTTCAAATTGTTAGTAAATCCATCACTTACTGAACCTTTACCAATAGTTTGAATAAAATATTGGTAATGGACCCCTATACTAATGGTTCTATTGAACCGTCAGTATAAACATGTTGGGAAAACCTAACTTCCCAGTAGTGAATATATGTCTTGTATTAGATCTTGTATTTTTTCAAACCAAATAAATATCATTGTGCCATGATATTTATTATTATTTTATTTCATTATCATATTCCATTTCAAAAAAGAGAGTCTGATGTCCATTAACATTATCTAATGAAAATAAAATATTAATAATGTTCTAATTGTTTTAAATCAACCATCACAAATTATCCCCCCCCCCCCACTACTTAGTGTGGTGGCATTGATTTGATGGGAACTAAATTATACATTTTTATATTTTCATTACATACAAGATGCATATAATATGATTTCTATATAATGGGTTCATAATAGATTTCTTTGTTAACTAAATTATATGTACACTGATCAAAAAGATATAAACTCTTATAAATTCAATTCCCTTTTTAATGGAATGACTTCTTTATTGAGTAAAGAAGTTATAGAAAATATAAAAACTACATTGGTTATTTCTAATTTCAATAGTCATTGGATTTAAAATACCATCAATAATCATAAACATTTATAATATAACCATTGTACAGTTACCATTAATATTATTTTTTAGGGTTTAGATAAACTCTAATTAACACCGATGAATAACATTAAGGCCTAACTAGTTGGATCATACACTATGAATACCATTTATCGAAGCATACATGTGAGATATAATCACTGAGATTTTCCATTCTTCAATACCATGTTGAGACTCAATAACTAATGCTTCCGTGAAATCGTGTTCAAGGGAAGTTTATGCTCTTCGGAGTCACTACCCAAACTATGTACACCAAAACACACCAATGAAGTCCCACCATCACACACCTTACTAATTGAAAAATCAGTAGTATAATAATGTTCTTTATATCTGAACAACAACAGTGTGAATTTTTATATTTCTATTTTTAATAAAAAATTATTATATTGATTCCTTTTATTATTAAATTTTTAAATGATCAAAATATTATCTTGATAAAAATGAATTTTTTACAATGAAACATAAATTATATTTTTGGGAAAAACATTTGTACAAAACAAATACATCCCATTTATCAAATATCATAATTATATATATAATTTATATTTAAATAAAATATACTTAATAAATAATAATAATTATATATAAATTTTAATGTTATTTTAGGTAGTCAAAAATAAATTTTATAAGGGTTTGCATAATCTTATTTTAAAAAAAACTATATTTTTCAACAAAAATAGATTAGTGGTTTAATAGTGTAAATTAACAGACTAATAGATTTTAATTTTAAAATAAGTAATATTTTAGTAATTGGCTTGAAAATATTATCAAATAGTAATTTTTTAAAAAATTTAGAGAGTCGAATATATTGGTAAAAATTAAATATTATATATATATATATACATAGTTTTTATTAGAACATTAAAATGACACAAAATGGATGTAATACATTCCAAAAAGGTATCCAAGTCAAAATATATATTTACACATCAAAATAATTTATTTGGGGGTTAATCAAGTATTTTAATAAATCGTTATTGAGTACTTGAAAACCAATATTTTATTTTAAGAGTTTAGTATAAATTTTTTATAACCATGGTACCCTTAAACATCACTAGATGTATTATTTTAATGATATAGGTTCATAAACATGTAATATACTGATAATAAATTCACTTTGGAATAAATCATGGCTAAAAAACATGGGTTGTTTCTATTTTTTTTATTAGATTATCATATATAGTCTAAAAACTATATTAGGAAATTAATAAGGAATTATCCTTTTTCATAAAAAAAAAAATCAAATCCCATTCATATTCACTACAAACCCATATATAATACTAATAGAGTCCTCTTATGCTTCCACATGATTTTAGGAAGTTCCAACCATGCTTTTAGAAGCATTATCTTAATGTAAGGGACCCTCTCCTTCTCCCCTATATTCAATATCTTTCATTATTCCATGCCTTTTCATTTCCAAATGTTCATGTTGGGATATGATTTTATAAATATATATTTCTATCAATAAAATTACCATTTAATTAAACACTAATTATTATCTCAGTCAATGATTCTAATAACCATTATGTCTACCAATTATGTTGTTGAAATTATGCAATGATTTTCCAAGACTAACTTTTCTGTTGTAAATACCTTCTACATTTCCACATGATAATATTCACCATGATGGAACTATCATTCATATATAAGGGATGTAGATTTATAAAACTAAACTCCATAATCATGGGGTTAAAATTTATTAAATACATCCTTATGTTGTGTGATAATTGTGGAACACGTATGCATGAGCATGATATGAGTGTTACTGGTGGGCCTAGAATTTTATATCACTCCAATGAATTCGGTAATATTTTAATCTCATGATATTACATTTATGGTGTGTAGTCGGTTATCCTAAGAACACATTATTATGTTGACATTGAATTTATAATTAACTAATGTTTTTAATTGTGTGGTTTATGTTGTAACAACATTATCATGTTTCCCTTATGATATCATGTTATATCATGCATCACTTTTAAATATTATGATTCTCATCCCCCTCTTATATTTCCTTTATATGCCTCTTAGATCACCTATATGTAAGTACCTCATTCTATGTTATTTTTTCATTTATGGGACTTATAGATCTACCATTTCATATATATCTACTCAGGTTATCTAAAGAGATTTTTTAGAATGAAAAAAATTAGGACCCTGTTAAAGAAGACCATAATAATGTCACTATAATTATACGAGAGATTGTTAATATTGGATAAAAATTTCCCAAAAAATAGGAGTCATATAATTCTGGGATTTTTTATATGTAGATCTATTAGTTAATAATGAATTAAATTTTGTTAAAATTACATGTTTTTAGTTGGTATTATTATAATTTCATGTTATTTTTTGGATTTTGATCAGAAAACTCTAGTAACATAGAGATAAGACAAATCATGTGAAAACATCCCAAATTTTTGGAGATGTATAGAGTATGTAGTTTTAAGGAAAACACATTACAATGTGAATACAATAAGTGTTGGTGACTGTGTATCATAAATAAAAAATCTAATAACCATAAAAGGGATAATTAAGCAAGACTTGATTTTCACTTTTGTCCAAAAAAAATAAATTTGTTACACCTATTTTCAAACTCATAGGGGATATTATTTTACAAATTCATATGTTCCCCATAATTCATTATTACGTGATATTAAAATATAAATATATCCAGGATTAATATACCTGGTTGTTACATCATTTTAGGTGAATGTCCATCAGATTATAAAATTTCATGCCTGAGTATAGTAGTACATTAATGTATTAAGAAACGTGAAAATAAATCTTCTAACATGGTGAATGATCTTCAATGTTTCCAATAAATTTCATCCACTTTAGTACCTGTACATAAAACCATTTATCATAAACTGGTGAAAGGAAACAAAAAATGTGTGACATCAAATTCACAATAAGGGTAAATAAAAGAGATACATTAGAATAACCTGAAAAAATTATACGAGAATATATGAGTAATATTAGAAGATCATAACCTGAATATTAAAGATCATATACATGATTCATGTAAAAATATTGGAATTTAGTAATACATTAATCATAAGGGAATCAGGATCATAATCCATGAGATCATAACACAAGAATAATACATAGAATTTCTCGAAGACACAATAATATATATAAATGAATCCAATAGATATAACGGTATAATTATAGGGCCTTATTAGAGGAATGGGTTCACTCCATAAACTATCTTCATTATCATAGATCAATACAATGACCCTTTAATATTCATGATTTTCTCCCAAAACCAACGTACTAGTCAAAGTCCTTTACTGAACTGAGTTCACTGCCTATTACAGCGATGTCTATCTGATGAGATATAATTCATTACCCACCGCATTGTAGGGTGATACAATCCCCACTAAACTCATAATTAAATCATAAATATGTGTTCCAATAGATCATTATCATTCATACAAGAACCAATGAAATGAAATTGGTATCATAAATACGTCATTATATCATATCCCATAGAAAATGGACAATATTAATAACCGTTTAATCAATGAATAACCTAAGAATGAAGAGGTTTTTGTAGTCTTATAACCAATTTAATATAAATATGATTCATAAAAATATATCATATGAAATATAAATGGGTTTCATAAATATATAACCCATGAAAGTGAAACATGTTACATAAACATCATTCCATCAAAACATAAACCATTTAGATAAAGAATATGAATGAAACAATTTGATCATATCCCTAGTAAGGAATTAGTAACACCAATGAATTTCATCTAATATGGAACATAATTGTCCATAAATTTGTCAAAATTATATCTACAAGAAAAATATCCTTTCTTCTTTATATTTTAACTTAAAAAAACATTTTGAAACCCATTCCCTTTGATAATAACATTGAATACTCATGAAAGAAGATTGTAAAAATTTTGAAACCCTTTTCCAAAAAAACATATAAAAATGTATTAAAAAAATTTGAAATACTTTTTATATTAAAAACTATAAAATATATTTAACAGATTTTCCAAACCATTATCCTTGAAAACATATAAAAGAACCTTGATAAAAATTTGAAAACCATTTATTTGAAAACAAAAAAAATATTCTTGAATCCATTTTAAAAATACGTTTACTATAAATATTATAAATTAATATTAGAAATATTTTGAAATCACACATTGAAGATTAAACAATTTTTAATCCCATTTTCATTGAAAATATATTTGAAAAAATTTAATGGAATCTTTGAAAATAATTTAAAACACTTATTGAATATAAAATACTTTTAAAGACATTTTTATTTTAAAGCCACATTAAAAAAATTGAATTCATAAGATATTAAAAAAAAATTTCCATTGAAAATATTAATCTTTTAAATATTCAAAAGAATCATCAACTAAATTGTTGTCAGGATTGAGGAAAAATCTATATATATCTAACATTCATTTTTCATCGTAAAATTTTATTAAAAGTTCATCAATCAAAAAATTACAAGAAGATAACTTTTTGACAAATATATTTATTAAAATATTAAATGTTGTTAAAAATGTCTTTTAATGATCATAGGATAAAAATAGAATATTTTTTAAAACAATTTCAGATTAAATGGTTATGAAAGAAGACATATTTATGATTGAATAGTGAGATAAATTCATATGTTTTTTAAAAAATTAATTTAATTTTCATAAGTAGAAAATAGTGGAAAATGATATAAATACATGATGATATCATTAATAAATTTTAGATAAAAAAATTAAGAATTTTCTTGAATGATGTATCATAAAAAGTTCATTACTGAGATCATAATCATAAACGATCCTTATAATCGATGAGATTGTTGCAATAATGTCTCACCCCTTTGTAAATCTGAATCAGACACCCCATGTAAGAATATGAAAATAGATTAAGTTTAAAAATTCACTAAAATAATAAGATTAATTATATAAAATGTCAGAGGTCATTGTATATAACTTGACGAAAAATATAGGTGCATAACATGACATGTGTCTCAAGGAAGGAGAAATAAAAAAATTTACTTTACTGATTTTGTAACATGTGAATCAAAAAAACCATTTAAAGAATGATTATAAAATGGATTTTTAAAACCCCAAAAATTTATGTATAATGATAATATAATATATTCATGGGCCTAATATACACCGCAAAAAAAGAATCAAGTGCTGAATAACGCATTAATCTCACATAAATAAATGTTATATGATAAAATGCTTCCATTAAGTCTTGAATTTATTCGTACAAGATCAAACCTCTATAATAATAATAGTTAGTTTATTATAAATCTTCCACATAAAAATATTATTATATATCATTACATATATAATTTCTTATGACTTTATATTTCTCATTTATTTATAATTTCACATTAATGTAACTTTGTGGATAATTTTTTCTTTGTTTTTCATCCATGTCTTGATTTGTTATTCTTGTTCCTCCTAATATAGATCATTAATAAATTGTTTCCAAAATTAAAACATTTATTCTAATACCATATATATTTATTATATATATATTTTTAATAAAAATAAAATATAGAAATATTAAATGGAATAAACTATTTATAGTGACAATAGGTTATATGTAAGAACTGTTGTTGTTTCTTTTTTTTAACATTTTAAAAGTATCAAGGTAAATTAAGTAAATTTATTTATATACATGTGTGTGTATTATAATCCAATTAGTAATATAATTTCATATACACCATTTATTTTTATCAAATTCATCAACAATATATTCTGTGTAATGTGTGAACGAATCACATCGCATTGATGAAACGTTAGTCCACACATCAACATACAATGTTATCATATTTAAAAAATGGATTGCATGAAGTTATAAATTATATAATAAATATAGAATATTAAATACAAAATAAATATGATTTATATCATATAAAAATAGTACTTCTATCATAATTAAATATCATGATCTGTTGTAAAGGAATAAAGGAAGGACATCGTTTCACGGGGTGGTAGTTCGTTGTACACATGAATGGTAATCAGATTACACATTTGATGGATGTGAGTGTAGGTGTAGGTAGAACCCATATAATAAAAACATCTCAGTATATTGAGGATATTTAGGTTATTGTATAATCATGAAATTTAAAGAATTAATGGTGTAGATATTGAAAATAAAACAAAATATCTTGATGAAATATGTTACCACTTATTTGGATAACTCCTCTTGGTTTCCACCAAAGGGCTTCCTTGGATGGTTTTGTACAAAAAAGAAGTATCATAGGATGATGGTGGTGTTTTTTGAGTATATTTTTATAGGTTTTGTCCAAGACAGTGGTCTTGATAGTTGTGAATATGTTGGGTATGGGGTGAGTTCCCTTTTATAGGGGAGGAGCAGTGTCATTCTTGTGGATATAAAATGGTAAACACTAATAAAAGGTCTCACTTACATCATGTGTAATGTCCTAGGTATTTATAGAATAATAACTTTTCATATATATTAATATTTATGGATAAGTTATTAATTTTAAATTAAATGGGATGTTGTGTCTAAAAACATACCCAACACGCAATAACCGTTTTCTCCAAAATCATACCTTGCACACAAAATTGAGTTATACCAAGAAATAACACAATACTAATATTATTATTATAAATGGTAGTTAACACCCATCTGTTGTATTGTTATGAATTAACAGAACTTACTACAATATGATTATACATGTTTTGAAAATGTTTTTACAATTACCCCTAAATTTTAGAGGCTTAAAATGAGAATGAATCCAATTTAAAGTATAATGTACTCTTATATTTTTTAAAGTATGTTTTACCACCTTTTGAAGGAGAACCCTTTTAAATATAGTTTTTTGTCACTTCTAAATGTTCTATTTAACAAAATAAAATTATTTTTTATAAATGGGACATCAATATTTACTTTTTTTATATATTGTTTATTTTTCTGATAAAATTAATCATTTTAATGATTAGTGAAAAATGTTGCAATTTAATTCAAAAATACCATTTCACCTCATTCATTTGTATAGATTGATATTCCCTATAATTGGGTTTAAAGTGTAATTGGATTAATTTTTTATCATTTAATCATATTTCAGTCATTGGAAGTAATTTCACATTTAAATTGGATATAAACACATGTCAATCTTTTAGAATTTTTTACTTCATAAATACCCGCTTTCTGATTTTGACAATGAAAATTATTTAAAAATTAATTACTACAATGTCTATGTCTTGAATTATGAAAAAATATTCCATATTGGGAATCATAATTCCCAAATTTTTTAAATGAGTACCTTTTATTTTTTGACATTATAAATAGTAACTTTAGTAATTATTTTTATTTACCATGGTTAAAGGGTAAATCAGGTAAATAATTGTAAACAATAATATTATAATAATATAAAACATTCCTTAAATGTGTCAAACGCATATACGATGAGATATTTTAGACCAAGAGAATCTTTACGCCTGTCTTTTGGAATTTCGGGGCCATATGGGAGTGAAAATGACTTGTTATAATTATTAATTTAAAGTAAAGTGAAATATGACATAAACGTTTGTCTTTTTAATAAAACAATTTTCATATGGTGTTCTCTATTTTATATATTATACTATATATAGTAATTATAAATATAAAATTATTTCCTACATCATGGTATTTTATTTATAATTTCAAGACATTAAATAAATATATTTATTAATGAAACAATGATGATGTGGTGATTACCTTATTAATAAAAGATCCAAATAAATGATATTATAAATATTAAAATAAATATAATTTGGACACATTGATGATATAAATAAATTTTATTGATGATTATGACAAATTATATTTTATTTAAAACTTTCTTTAAGGAATACCATTGTTATGACTATAGAAAATCAATTACTAAATAGTGTCAAAATTGATATAAATGAGTTTTTAAAAAACACTCTTTTATTAAATGATATAATAGTCCTAAAAATATAATATTCGTCCAAATGACTTAAATAATGTTAAAATTTTCATTATTCATCCACATATGGTTCTATTGGCATTTTATAGTAAATATGGAAATCATATATTGTGAAAATACAAGGGGGAATAGTAAGACTTATTATTTTCGACATATGGTTAAAGCTAAAAGATAACGTTAATTTTGTGACCTAAACGTATCTAAATCCTATTGGATGAGATTATTGCGGCCCATAATCATTATATACTCGAAATATATAATGTTGTTTATATTATCATTTGAAAATAAATTTATAATAAAATAATATTTTATTTCTTTCCTAAAGTAACCATCCTCCATCTAGTAAACGACCACCACATCTACCCACTTACTCAAATATCTAAATCTCCGTGATTTTTTCCAAATTCAGATAAAATAAGATACCAATGTCTCTCTATTAATTCTAGAGGCCACACTTTTTTCATAAACTCATCCTATGGATACCTTTTGGGAAAATAAAAAGGAGATACTCGAAAAAGAGGTCTTTGTTTTTATCACCTCTTAAAATATTATTTTCTTCTTATACATACTCTTATTATGATATTTTTATAATATGGTATTAAATAAATTATAGTCAACAATATGAAATTTTATTATAATTATGAATCGAAATTATATCTATTTTTATACATCCTGTGAATAATAATATCACCATGTGTGTGCGTACATTTTACCATCTCCACACCATGGGGTAATTTATTATTCAACAAGGTATAACATGGAAGGGTATGATTATGATTATACTGGATTTAACTGATTAATATAAAATTATAATTATTTTTTATAATTAATATATCATCCAATTATAAATCATTATTCCATTAAGTCAATGATATCATTACTCGTGCATACGTACGGCCTACCGTCTCTACGATGCGATGGGATTCATTTTACATGATATTCATTAAAAATGATTATATACATTAATGGAATTAATAAATATGATATATTTTATATTTTTATTAACCCTATGGTTCTGTAATTTTTATTTACAACATACCTTTATGCTTTCTATAATTTGAAAATATGATAATTTCATTTGAGGAATTGTGGACTACCGCCCCCTCAAAGTGATATGACTCGTTCATTCCAATTATGGAATGTACAAATGATGAAGTTAATGAACATATGTAACATATATAACATAAATACTATACTTTAATTATAATATACCTATATATCATTTAGTTTTCATTCCATTAAAATGACATAGAAATGAAAGTAGTGTTCATACGTTTGTACGGCCTACCATCTCCATGAACGATGAATTTCATTTCTAATCACCAAATGTTATGGAATATTATAAATACATATATACCAGATATATATGATATTAAAATCAAGAATAATATCCTAGATATGATGGAATTTTTACCACATTGGAAATTTACATCCAACAAGTTCATTTTCGACTCAAGTACCGAATGTCGATAAAACAACCTATATGAAAATAAATAATTATGTAATTAATATAACATGGTTATAAGTGATATAAAAGGAATAATAAACTTCAAAAAGATTATCAAGAAATTATAAATTAATCAAATTTTATTATTGAGGAATATAAAGAAGGAATGAGACAAGTCATATTTAGGGTAAGGAACTTCACCTCAATCTCCTTTCGTTGAGGAATATTTTTATATGATACACCTCTTTATTTTATATAATGTATAATAAACCCATTTGACTCTTAATTTCATTCAAATGGAATATTTTTTCTATGAATAATTTTACTAAATGAAAAAAAATGAATCTCATTAACATATGTGGCAATAACGACTCATCCGCCGTCATAACCGTTATTTGATATTTGGCTTCCTCAATAATCCATACTTTTTTTAAAAGGAAAGGATATCCCTTATTCCATTTTTTGGTATTTTGGTATTGAAAATGGTTTTTAAAGTGAATTTAATATTTCAATATCTTATAATGATTCCTTATTATTTCAAATGAAATTTTATTATTGAAATGGTGACAATAACATTATTATATATGTTATTATTATATAATGGTACCTGGTCGTTTGATGGGTGGTTATGTGATAAACCAAAGATGAGTGATTATGTGACAAACCAAAGGTGGTTGTTCCATGATAAACCAAGTATGTGTGGTTATGTTATAAACTCTAATACATTGGGTATGAAAGATGGATGTATGGTTATTCCATTTAGTGATATGTGTGGAAGTCGACCGTATGGTTATTACATTTAAGTATGTTTATGTCCCAAGATACTTTTATATGTTATATATTTCTTTATATGGGATTTATGGTTATATTTTTGTTATAAAAAGGTAATAAATCAGCTTATATTTAGTGAGGTATATTTACTACTTGTTAAAGATTAATAACATTACTATATGAAAAAGTATTCATGGTTTTCATTTTTTTCAAGACTAACAATTTTCCATCTTTGTGTATCCTTTAATAAGATTTTTATTCCCATAACAAGTTTTGAAATGTATTTCGCTGGACTTAAAGAAGAATATAGACAATTATGTGATCTAGGAAAAGTTATGTTGTTAAAACATGAAACAATACCATGTTTCTTTTTAAAGAGATTCTTGTTTTATGAAAAAAAATTGAAAGTGAGTAGAATTGACTACTTGTAATAATCAAGTTGATATGTATGAGTTATGACCTAATAATATAAATCTATAAACCGGAAAATATCCTCCATGTTAATGAAATTAAAATTATCTACTTAACTCATGATTATGTAATGTTCAAGGATGAGGCCTTATAGTTGGTATCATAGGTCGGTTTAGATAACATTAAGAGTTAGAATATTTTTAATAGAATATTCTTATAATATTTTAAAATTATGGTTAAATTTAAAAGATATATCATTTTAATATTACCATGTTAATTTTTAAGAGATATATTTGTTTAGAGTGGATTTTCGAAGAGGAAATATGGAAGATGTATTGGGAAGGCATACAGAGGGAAATAACCTTCTAAATCAATATCATGAGATGTTCAGAATCATAATTTAATAGTTTGGTGCAGTGATGGCTTAGTTGACCCATGAAATAAATGGTGGTGGTGTCCTTACATGAGATCAACTATACCAACCTCCATGAAATATGTCAATTTTGGAGAATTTCAAGAGGCAATTCCCCCCATCATTCATAGGATCATCTGACCCTGTGCAAGATGATGGGTGGATTAAATCACTGGAAAATGTTTTTGATGTAATGGGGTGTTTGGACAATCAAAAATGGAGTATTTTTTATAATTATAAGGTGAATTTAATTAGTGGTGTTCGATGATTAAAAATATCAGAGGATGTGAAGAGGTTAAATCCAGGAATGGGATGAATTTATGAATCTATTTCTGGAGAAATAATTTCTAAAGTATGTTCGACATAGGATTGAAAAGAAAATTATAGAATTGATACAAAATGAGGAAGATTTTATGGATGCATATGAAGATAATTTCACCCGTTTGTCAAGGTACATCTGAATGTTTATCTGGGATATTGATGGCAAGATAAATAAGTTTTAGTTAGGATTGAAGAAGAAATATCGAATGAAGTTAGCTTATCATGAGTTAAAAAGCTATGAGAAACTATTATAATGTGATGAGAAGGTGGAAATGGAGTTTTTTGAAGATCATGTGTTCTATGAGAGAAAACAAAATATATGAACTAGTTTGTCAGAAATGGGAATGAATTCATCAAATAATCCTGGATGAAAAAAAATTCTACCTATGATAAGTGTGGTGGAAATAATCCTGGAGAATACCTCTCAAAGCCCATGAAGTGCTTCCCATGTGGTAAGACTGGTCATATTGCTCAAAACTGTAAGGAATATGATCCGGAAGGCAATGAAAAACATGTGTAAAGTTGTGTTAGTTTCAATGAGTTAGGATGTTTCACCAATGTGTCTCCAATGAAGATTACCCAGGATGGAAATCAATATGATCGAAAGAAGAAGGGAAGGAAAAAATCATTTTTTTCAACTACGATTGATGTGGGACCATCAAATGATTTGGTAAAAAGTATATTATAAGTTTTTTAAAATATTCCAATACTCTATTTTACTCTGTATCATCATATTCCTTCATTTCCCATATCTTTTCATGTAAATAGGAAATAATACCACATGAATGTGATATGGATAATTTGGTAAAAATTATGGGTGGAAGTATTAAAGAAATCAATATTTATCGGAATCTTTCTATTATCATCATTGGGATAGAATTCTCATTAAATCTTTTTGAACTCCCCATAGTGAAATTTTATATCATTTTGGGTATGGATTGGATTTTAGTTTATCATGGTAAAATATATTGTAAATCCAAGAAGGTTTTATTTAATAATGTCATACAACTGATAACTTACCATGAAGATGAAATATTGATTAATGATGTTAGTGAATGTTATTTAGATCGTGTTTTTGAAAATAATGAAACTGTTTTGATTGGTGACATTCCAATAGTGAATGAATTCATAGATGTCTTTCCTGATGAATTTCTTGGTATTGTTCCCAATCGAGAGAATGAATTTTAAATTGATTTAGTTTCTGATGTTAAACCTAATTCTAAACTACCTTATCTAATGGCTCAAGTAGAACATGTGGAAATAAAAAATAGTTACCTGAATTACTTGATAAAGGTTTCATTCAACCAAGCACTTCACCATGGGGTGATCTAGTTTTATTTATGAAATAGAAAGATTGTTCTATGAGACTATGTATAGTTTATAGATCCTTGAATAAAATCACTATTTTGAAGATGTATCCATTTCTGCATATAGATTATTTTTTTGATTAGCTCTTGGGAGCTCAATATTTTTCAATGATTTATTTTAGGTCTGGGTATCATCTGCTGAACGTAAAGGCAGATGACATTCCAAAGACAAATTTTCAAATGATATATGGGAATTATGATTTTTTTTGTTATGACTTTTGGTTACCTATTGAACCTTAGATATTTATGAATCTCATGAATGGTTTCTGTCATCAGTTTTTAGATCAATTCATGTTTATATTTATAGATGATATTTTGGTATATTCTAAACGTCAAAAAGGCACAATAATGTCACAGAAATATTTTTTTTCAATCCAAATAATAAAAGAAACTATATGGAATTTTTATTAAGAGTGAATTTTGGTTGCAACCAATTTCATTCAATGGTCATATTGTTTAAAAATGGAATAACTATTCACCATTCTAAAATTAATGTTCTAGAAGAGTGGCCAATACCTACAAATATCAATGAGATTCATCATTTTCTTGTATTATCAAGTTATTATAAATGTTTTGTTGAATTTTTTTTCTGATATCTAGCCCACTAAATAAGTTAACAAGGGAGTTATGCATTTTTGGACAAAATAAGGTGATGGTTTTTTTTAGGAATTTAAAACAAGATTGTTAAATGCTCAAGTTTTAGCCCTGCCTTCTAGGAATGGTGAATTTGTTATCTACTGTGACAAATCATTGAAAGGACATGGTTTTTCCCTAATTTAGAATTATTAGGTAATTTATTATTCTTTACCTCAGTTGAATACTTATGAGTTAAATTACACTACACATGATTTGGAAGTATATATTATTGTTTTGGCTTTGAAAATTTGGAGGCATCATTTGTATGGGGTAAAGTGTGAAATATATACTGATCACAAAAGTTTTAAGTATATATTCACTCAGAAATAATTAAACATGAGATAGAGGAGATGGCTAGAATTAATCAAGGATTGGGATTACATGATTCATTACCATCTAAGAACAGAAAATAAAGTGGTTCATTATTTGAGTTTAATGAGAAATTAAACATTAACCATGCTATGCTTGGAAAAAGATCCTATGTTTTTTTATTTGATAAATTTTGGTCTAGAAGTTTTTGGTGCATGGAATTCCACTATTTTTTTTTTTGGTAGTGAAATCATCTATATAATATAGAAATAGGAAAGTGCAAAAAGAAGAATGTGAGTTGCATAAAATTGTAGAATTGGTTCATAATGGTAAGTTACATGAATTTAACATTGATAAAGACTGATTTTTTAGGTTTGGAAAGAGATTATGTTTTCCGTGTGATTCACAGCTGAAGAAATATTTGTTATGTGAATCTCATAGTTCTCCATTTTCAGATCATCCTCGCAGTACTAATATGTACATGTATTTTCAAGAGTATTACTAGTGGTATGAAATGAAGAGGGATATTTTTGTCTTTAAAATGAATTGTTTTTCTGGACAATAGGATAAATTAGAACAAAAGTTACCAAAACGTATGCTTCATCCTTTTCCAGTTATTGAGTGGAAATGATAAAATATATCCCTATAATTCATAGTGGGATTACCAAATAAATCTTGAGTAACAATGAAATTTGGGTTATTCTTGATTGATTGACAAAATATTCTCATTTTATTCCCATTTGATAGAATATGTATCAAGATAAACTATCTAGGTTGTATCTTAAAAATATAAATTGGTTATACAGACTTCTTCTATCCATTGTATATGATCATGATACCATGTTCACTTTTAACTTTTGTAAAGGCCTTCGGAAGTCATTGGGAACTAAATTATATTTCTGAACATATTTTAATCCTCGGTCAAATGGGTAGTCAGAACGAATAATTCAGTAATTGGAGGATTTTATACATGCTTCATCAATGGATTCCTAAGGAAGTTGGGATCAACATCATTCATTGGTTGGGTTTTTTTATAATAACTATTTTCATTCTGGTATACAGATGGCACCATTTGAAGAATTATATGGAAAGTAGTGTTGAACTCTAGTATTTTGGAGAATTATTAGGTGAAAGATTGTTTATGGGACAATAATGTTTAGAAGAGAGGGTAGAAAATGTCTTGTTGATTCTGCATCACATGAGGACAACTCCGAGTAGGCAGGAAAGTTAAGTAGATAAATAGAGTAAGGATCTTTCTTTCGAGTTTGGTGATCATGTCTTTTTAAATTTATCTCCTTTGAAAAGTGAGATGTGTTTTGGTAAGAAGGGAAAGTTGATTCCTAGGTACATTAGACCCTATGAAATCCTAGAGAATGTTGGATCAGTTGCCTATATGGTGTCTTTACCTAAATTTTAATCCCATGTACATATTGTTTTTCATGTTTCAATGTTGAGAATGTATATGTTGGATACATCTCAGGTTTTTATTCCAGAGTTAGTTGTGTTGGAAGATAATATCTAATATGAAGAACAACCAGTCCAGATTCTAGAACGATGAAAAAATGTATTACTGTAACGCCCCGACCCCAGCTACCCAGAGCCGGTGCATTACTTCGTAACATTGGCAAGATGACAAAAGATCAAGTCTCGAAAGACGGATTAGTTTAGTAGCCTTGAAACACTAGATACATTCATAAGTCTTTAATTACATCAAAAAGTAAACAAACTACAATAACATGGTCTTCATAGTCCACAATCATATCCCTTTCTGACTACCCCTACAGGTCATTCATAAAATACTTCTTCAGATCCTGGAAAAATATTAAAACATTGAAATGGGTGACCTCAGATGCTCAGTAAGGTTAACAATATAGCGGAAGATTTCATAAATAAACATTAAAATTTAAGGAAATGTATAAATAAAACAAAAGCCTTTTAAACTTGAACTTCAACATAATATGGCAAAAGTAAAATGAGATAATGCCATTTACTTCTTCACATGGATATTCTACTAGTCGAGTAATCACATGCAATATCAATAACCACTTTCATAATGATGGAATGCATAATGCCAGACTATCATAACCACGTAGTCAAGGCCTCATGCCAAGACCACAAATAAGATTTTGTCAAGGCCTCGTGCTAAGACACTAGTTTGTCTCATGAGACCTGCTGATGCATCGAGGAGCTATAGCAGGCTCCACCCATCACTTATTATGTCCAATGCATTCCTCATATGAATAGTTTAAAACATATCATAAACCATAACATAATCGTATCACATAAAACAGGCATAAAGGAAACATAACATTTCCACATTTCAATCACAAGATATCAATACAACACATTGATATAATAAAAACTCTTTAAAAACCATTTTCAATACCAATATAAGAGAAAGTTAAAACTTTGTATTTATTTTTCATTAAAAAAATGATGGCTTGTAGAGGAAGCCGAAACTCAAATAATGGTCACGGCGGTGGAGAAGTCGTTGTCACCGCATATGTATGGAAAGAAAAACATTCTCTTTTTTTCTTTTAGTAAAATGCTTCGTATAAAAAGATTCCTTTTGAATAAATGTAAAAGTCAAAGGGTTTTATACACCATATAAAAGAAAGTTGTGTATAAAATAAAATATGCCTCAATGAAAGGAGATTGAGAAGAAGTCCCATAAGAAGATCAATTTTAAAATATAATAGATCTATTATGTGTATTCACTATAGGTACACATAGGTAACGAAAAAATACAAAATAGGACATAATAATATCATGACATAATTTGAAAGTAGGAGATTAACCCAAAGAATGGAAGTTGGGTTAAGATATTCCCTTACATCGTGTCTGACTTGACTCAACCGTTCTTTATCCTCCTGAATAATAAACTAGAGTTAATATATACCTTATTAAGAACCATTTTCAATTTCATTATCCTTATTATATCACTTATTACAATGATATGAACATTATGTAATTATTTAAGTTAATAACGGTCGTTTTGTCGATCTTTGGTACTTGAGTCAACAATAAACTTCTTATAATTACAAGTTGTTTATGTGGTAGAATATCCATTATCTCCAGAATTATATTCATGATTTATATGTCATATATATCTTATATATCCATTATATACATTCATTTATAATATTACATAATATTTAGAGGTATGAAATGAAATGCACCGTTCATGGAGACGGTAAGCCGTACGTACGCATGAACGCTACTTTCATTTCAATTTCATATTTAATGGAACTAAATCATAATGATATAAATGTATAATATAATTCTAGTATAATATAGTTTATAATACCATTTAATCCATCCTTTATACATCCCACATATGGAATTAACGATTCAAATCACTTTGAGGGGGCGGTAGTCCGCACTTCCTAAAATGAAATTATCGCATTTTACCCATAATGGAAATCATAAAGTATGCCATAAATGATAAATACATAAGCATAAGTAAAACATAAACATATCTTATATCATATATAAATATAGTGACATCTTAATGGCCACCTTTGAAGGTGTTATATGAGTGTTGAACAATCATCGTTTCGTGAGGCAGAAATTCGCCATCCACAGAAACCGTATGTTCTTTAACCATTAGATGTAGGTTTGTGTAAGTGTAGCTCGAATCCTTATTATAACAAAATCCTTGTACATTTAGGATACTGGTGTTGTTACAAAAGAAATGAATAAAACGAGTTTAGGGGGTTGGAGAAGAAAAATAAAACAAAACAACATTAGAGAAGACATTGCCTCAAAATCGGGTAACTCTTTTTGATTTGAGCCAAAGGCTTCCTTGGGAAGCGTTCTGCCCAAAGTGAGGCTTCTAGGAGTAAGAGGGGGAATTTGGGAGAGTATTTGGGAAGAGTTTGGCCTAGCCAAATGGCTTGATGGTGTGAATAAGGTGGTAGAGGTGGGGGCCTTTTATAAGTGGAGAGGAGGGGCTCTTTTGGAAAGATTGAAATGTTACATTATTACACAATGCTTTTCGGATTCTAAAGGTCCCACAATAATAGAATTAGTGGATAAGGTGATACGGATTCGAAATCTCCTCATCCAATAGGCTTTGGACAAGTGTATGCCTTGGATTTTGCATTATCTTCTCATTTTATTTAAATCGTTAAATAATGAGGTCATCGCCGCATCATAATGATGTCATAGATAATTTAATTTATTTATTGTCTATAAATTATAAAAAAATACTATGATGTAGGAAATATTTTTAGATTTCTAATTAATATTTATAATCAAAATTTGGACTTGTGTAACCCTACTTAAAAACTGTTTTAGTAAAACAACTCATGTTTGTGTCAATTTAATTTTAACACTAAATAAATATATATTAATGTCATTTTCCAACTAAAGTGGCTCCATGGGGTCCCCAAGTTGACCCATTGGCTGTCTTGGTCGGCCATGACTCATCCAATAGAAGTAGGACAAGTTTCATGCTCATATCATATTATTTAAACATTATTTGTACCTTAAACTACACTAATTACCTCTAATCGCGATTAAGAACTTAAAAGTTACTATTCACCAAAAATTTATTTTAATCTCATTGAACAACATTTTACTTCTTAATGACAACCATGTATGTCGGATTTTTGAAAATCAAATCACAGAAGTGGTAATATTTCATTTAAATGAAAAATTAGTTATTTAACTACCACTTAGTGGTTTCACTAATCATCAAAAATTGAAGTTTTTCAGAACTAATCCAAAATTTCACCCTAAGTTATAATTGATATTCCGAATTCAAAAATGATGTCTATTTTATAAAATTCCAAACATATAGGTTGCATTAATTAATTTTATAATTAATTCCCGCTGTTATAAAAAAATGGCGTGTTTCTAAGAAACAATTTATATCAAAATATTGGCAATTGTTTATGTCCGATTTCAATGTTAAATTAATTCTAATGACCACCATTTGATAGAATAGTAAAAATATATACTAATTATACTTTAAAACCACTAAATAGTATAATTTATCACTATAAATTATTTTGATTAAAAAAGTTGTTTTTTAAGTATTTTTCACTATTCATAAAAAATTAGAAGTTCTCAGAAAAATACCAAAAATTCAACATTGGATAATTTCGATATTATGAATCCAAAAATCAAGTCCATGTTGAAATATAAAATTTCTATAATTTTAAAAAGTGGTTATTACTATTCATAATGGCTACTTTGATTAGTCGCGGTGTTTTAGAACTCGAAGTTGAGTACAATGCAAGCTGTTGCATTATTGAATGAGAAGCATATCGTGGAAGCTCGGGGTGTTACATTATACCCTCCTTCAATAAATTGCGTCCTCTCAATTTGAAATTTTTCTTTTAAAATAAAAGGTTGAAAAGAGAAAATACCTTTGAGGAAAACCCACATCGGAAATAAGATTAATAAAATTTTCCCTTAATAAGAGAGAAAGGAAAATGAAAAAGTCACCGCCCAATTATGATCTCGATTAGGAGAACATTGGTGGAAATTAGAGACATATAAATGGAGGAAAAAACGTAAATATTTGTAGGGAGTGATTGAGGTCATCAATCACAATCAACTGTGAAATTGAGGGCCTCAAAGCCTTCAATCTATGTTGATTTAAAATATCATCAGTTCAACAAGACATAAGGTATTAGGATAACACATTTTTTGTTTTAATATCCCTTTAATAAAGTTTAAGAATTAATTTATTCATTGAAAAGAGATAGGTATATATATAATTATGCTTTACAATTAGAGTTTCAACCTTCAACTCATCTTTCACTCAAAAATATAATAGAACCCAAAAATATTATACTTATCCTAATTGTATAAGGTTCCAAATGTTAACACATACCATTTAGGTTAGTAAAATTATTTTGTAATAACCAGGGACTTCATGTAGGATAGTGGTAGGAAATAAAGGCCTGTCTCACTACGGTTGTGGGTTCGATTCCTGCAGCTTTGTCCGACACGACGGGTTATGCCCCACCCTGCAGGTTTTCCTTTTCCTAAAACTATAGTATCATAATATTCCAAAAATAATCTTCATAAATTTTTTATCCTTAAACAATACTATCCAAATATCAACTTAATCCACTCCAACCTTTATAGTTATCCAAAATACCTCTGTCCAGACTTTCTCTAAAAGGTCTCTAAATTCCAAAATCAATTGTAACATCGGATTCCCCAAACAAATTAAAGATTCTCTTATTTTCACATAATAAAAATATGATTACCTTAATCATATTAAATCCTTACTGAAATCAAAAAGTACTGCAGTACAGTCTTTATATATATCACATTATTCATATAACCAGAATAAGATCCATGAGTCCAAAAGCACCATTACATTAATTATTCCGCTTCAACTGTGGTCACAGCATAAGATTGGACTTGATCCCTTGGCCTTTTCTGAGGTAAGTTTCCTTGACGCTTAGGACATTCATTTGCATAATGACCCATTTCTCTACAATTGTAGCATTCAACATTGAGAGCCTCTTTCTTTCCCTTGCAGTCACGAGCCTGGTGACCCTTTTCTCCACATTTATAACAAACTCTCATTCCTATTAGGCAAGTACCAGGGTGATTCTTCCCACAATTATCACATAATGGAAAATCCTTCTTTCCCTTTTTCCCTTTATATGTCTCTTGTTCCACCGTTCTCTTCTTCCCTTGCTTTACATTGTTGTCATAAGACTTAAGGAATTCCTTTTCTATCTTGATAGCACATGAGACAATATCATCGTATGTTGAGAACGATTGTGATACTAAATCTCGACAGAGAAATGGTTTTAACCCATCAAAGAAGCGATCAATCTTACCTCTTGGGTTACGTATATAATCTGCAGCATACCACGCTAACCATGTACAGTTGGCCTCATACATTGTGACATTCTCATCCTCCTTTTTTCTCACACTCAAAAATTGTCTTTCCATATCTGCTCGATGGTCACGAGGATAGTATTTTTCTAGGAAAATCTCTTTGAACTCCCTCTATTCCATATTCGATACGTCATCATCTTCCTTTGTGTTTTGAATCAGTGACCACCACTGATCGGCATATCCAGTGAGGTGGTAAACTGCCATAAAAACCTTCTCCCTTTCGCTACTCCCCAAGGCATGGAATATTTTCTCTAAGGAGTTTATCCATTGCTCAGATACTAATGGATTTATACCCCCATTAAATATTGGTGGTTGATGCCTGATGAAGAGGTCTAACTTTGATCCTCCACGTTGCGGATCAGAGTGCTCCTACGAGTAAGGTTATTATTCATAACCTGGGTGAGTTGTCCCAGTATGGTAATAAGTTGATCAACACCAGTTGTATTTCCAGCTCCACAATAATAATCTTGAGCAGGACGGCAATCCCTACACGGAGTGCGTGCATTGATACGGTTTCCATTCCTTCCACTAGGCGCCATTACTAAACAATGGAATAAACTATATTAGTTTATAAATCAAAATACATAATTCCATACTTGTAAGATACTTAACATAAATTGAACTATTTATGGATATAATCCATAAAAATGTTTTCTTTGAGGAAGTATATACTCATAACCCTTCATTGTGGTTTATAAAGAAAATGAGAATTATCCAAAACATATCCCCCGGGAGTGTCGTAACCAAGAGTGCAGCAAGGCCCGTTGTCGTGCACCAGTTCCCGTTCGAGTCTAGCTCAAAGCGGTGTCTTTGGGTTTTACCCCTAGGTACATCTGTGCCAGAGCGGCCTCTACATGCTCGTATCCAGACAGGGAAGTATTGCTCGAAAAACTCACAAAATATCTATAATACCAAAATTATAGAATGTTCTTCTATACTAATCCTTAAAGACTATCTTCGGGCTATGTGCTATAATCAGAGTTTATCAAAATCTAGCTTCCAAGGTTAGTACTAAACTGCCTCTGATACCAAATGTAACGCCACGACCCCAGCTACCCAGAGCCGGTGCATTACTTCGTAACATTGGCATGATCACAAAAGCTCAAGTATCGAAAGACCGATTAGTTTAGTAGCCTTGAAACACTAGATACATTCATAAGTCTTTCATAACATCAAAAAGTAAACAAACTAAAATAACATGGTCTTCATAGTCAACAATCATATCCCTTTCTGACTACCCCTGCAGGTCATTCATAAAATACTTTTTCACATCCTGGAAAAATATTAAAACATTGAAAGGGGTGAGCTCAGATGCTCAGTAAGTTTAACACTATAGCGAAAGCTTTCATAAATAAACATTAACATTTAAGGCAATGTATAACTAAAACAAAATCCTTTTAAACATGAACTTCAACATAATATGGCAAAAGTAAAATGAGATAATGCCATTTACTTCTTCACATGGATATTCTACTGGTCGAATAATCACATGCAATATCAATAACCACTTTCATAATGATGGAATTCATAATTCCAGACTATCATAACCACGTAGTCAAGGCCTCGTGCCAAGACCACAAATAAGATTTTTTCAAGGCCTCGTTCCAAGACACTAGTTTGTCTCATGAGACTTGCTGATTCATCGAGGAGTTATAGCGGGCTCCACCCGTCACTTTTTAATTCCAATGCATTCCTCATATGAATAGTTTTAAACATATCATAAACCATAACATAATCGTATCACATAAAACAGGCATAATGGAAACATAACATTTCCACATTTCAATCACAAGATATCAATACAAAAAATTTATATAATAAAAACTCTTTAAAAACCATTTTCAATACCAAAATAAAATAAAGTTAAAACTTTGTATTTATTTTTCATTAAAAAATGATGGCTTGTAGAGGAAGCCGAAACTCAAATAATGGTCACGGCGGTGGAGAAGTCATTGTCACCGCATATGTACGGAAAGAAAAACATTCTCTTTTTTTCATTTAGTAAAACGCTTCGTATAAAAAGATTCCTTTTGAATAAATGTAAAAGTCAAATGGTTTTATACACCATATAAAAGAATGTTCTGTATAAAATAAAATATGCCTCAATGAAAGGAGATTGAGATGAAGTCCCATAAGAAGATCAATTTTAAAATATAATAGATCTATTATGTGTATTCACTATAGGTACACATAAATAACGTACAAATACAAAATAGGACATAATAATATCATGACATAATTTGAAAGTAGGAGATTAACTCAAAGAATGGAAGTTGTGTTAAGAAATTCCCTTACCTCGTGTCTGACTTGACTCAACCGTTCTTTAACCTCCTGAATAATAAACTAGAGTTAATATATACCTTATTAAGAACCATTTTCAATTTCATTATCCTTATTATATCACTTATTACAATGATATGAACATTATGTAATTATTTAAGTTAATAACGGTCGTTTTGTCGATCTTTGGTACTTGAGTCAACAATAAACTTCTTATAATTACAAGTTGTTTTTGTGGTAGAATATCCATTATCTCCAAAATTATATTCATGATTTAGATGTCATATATATCTTATATATCCAGTATATACATTCATTTATAATATTATGTAACATTTAGAGATAAGAAATGAAATGCACCGTTCATGGAGACGGTAAGCCGTACGTACGCATGAACGCTACTTTCATTTCAATTTCATATTTATTGGAACGAAATCATAATGATATAAATGTATAATATAATTCTAGTATAATATAGTTTATAATACCATTTACTCCATCCTTTATACATCCCACATATGGCATTAACGATTCAAATCACTTTGAGGGGGCGGTAGTCCGCACTTCCTAAAATGAAATTATCGCATTTTACCCATAATGGAAATCATAAAGTATTCCATAAATGAGAAATACAGAAGCATAAGTAAAACATAAACATATCTTATATCATATATAAATATAGTGACATCTTAATGGCCACCTTTGAAGGTGTTATATGAGTGTTGAACAATCATCGTTTCGTGAGGCCGAAATTCTCCATCCACAGAAACCGTATGTTCTTTAACCATTAGATGTAGGTTTGTGTAAGTGTAGCTCTAATCATTCTTATAAAAAAATCATAGTATATTGAGGATACTGGTGCTGTTACAAAAGAAATGAATAAAATGAGTTTATGGGGTTGGAGAAGAAAAATAAAACAAAACAACATTAGAGAAGGCATTACCTCAAAATTGGGTAACTCTTTTTGATTTGAGCCAAAGGCTTCCTTGGGAAGAGTTCTGCCCAAAGTGAGGCTTTTATGAGTAAGAGGGGGAAGTTCGGAGAGTATTTGGGCAGAGTTTGGCCGAGCCAAATGGCTTGAAGGTGTGAATAAGGTGGTAGAGGTGGGGGCCTTTAATAAGTGGAGATGAGGGGCTCTTTTGGAAAGATTGAAATGTTACATTATTACACAATGATTTTAGGATTCTAAAGGTCCCAAACTTATATAATTCGTGGCTAAGGTTATAAGGGTTAGAAATAGTCTCATCCAATAGGCTTTGTACAATTTTACGCCTTGGAGTTTGCATTATCTTCTCATTTTATTTAAATCGTTAAATAATGAGGTCATCGCCGCATCATAATGATGTCATAGATAATTTAATTTATTTATTGTCTATAAATTATAAAAAAATACTATGATGTAGGAAATATTTTTAGATTTCTAATTAATATTTATAATCAAAATTTGGACTTGTGTAACCCTACTTAAAAACTGTTTTAGTAAAACAACTCATGTTTGTGTCAATTTAATTTTAACATTAAATAAATATATATTAATGTCATTTTCCAACTAAAGTGGCACCATGGGGTCCCCAAGTTGACCCATGGGCTGTCTTGGTCGGCCATGACTCATCCAATATGAGTAGGACAAGTGTCATGCTCATCTCATATTATTTAAACATTATTTGTACCTTAAACTACACTAATTACCTCTAATCGCGATTAAGAACTTAAAAGTTACTATTCACCAAAAATTTATTTTAATCTCATTGAACAACATTTTACTTCTTATTGACAACCATGTATGTCGGATTTTTGAAAATCAAATCACAGAAGTGGTAATATTTCATTTAAATGAAAAATCAGTTATTTAACTACCACTTAGTGGTTTCACTATTCATCAAAAATTGAAGTTTTTCAGAACAAAGCCAAAATTTCACCCTAAGAAATAATTGATATTCTGAATTCAAAAATGATGCCTATTTTACAAAATTCCAAACATATAAGTTTCATTAATTAATTTTATAATTAATTCCCGTTGTTACAAAAAATGGCGTGTTTCTAAGAAACAATTTATATCAAAATATTGGCAATTGTTTATGTCTGATTTCAATGTTAAATTAATTCTAATGACCACCATTGGATAAAATGGTAAAAATATATTCTAATTATAATTTAAAACCACTAAATAGTATAATTTATCACTATAAATTATTTTGATTAAAAAAGTTGTTTTTTAAGTATTTTTCACTATTCATAAAAAATTAGAAGTTCTCAGAAAAATACCAAAAATTCAACATTGGCTAATTTAGATATTCCAAATCCAAAAATGAAGTCCATGTTGAAATATAAAATTTCTATAATTTTAATAAGTGGTTATTACTATTCATAACGGCTACTTTGATTAGTCGCGGTGTTTTAGAACTCGAAGTTGCGTACAATGCAATCTATTGCATTATTGAATGAGAAGCATATCGTGGAAGCTCGGGGTGTTACAATTACAGAATAGGTTGATTCATCAGGAATAGTTTTTATGGAAAAATCATATAGTTGAAGTGGTATCGTGGTAATCTAAAAATGCAATGAGGGATGAATACCCCCACTTATTTGATAAGTAAATAAAATTATGTCGATGCAATTTATAAAGGCGGGAATGATGTAACATCCCATGTATTTATATAATAATAAATTTTAATATCTATTAATATATATGAATAAGATATTAATTTTATGTTAAAGGGGATGCTTTGTTCGACTGTATACTCAACATGCAACAATGGGTTTCTCCATAATTTGAGGTTGCACATATCATAGAGTTATAATGAAAAATAATATATTATTATTATTATTATTTTAGAAGGTAGTTAACTCCAAGAAGTTGTATTCGAAAAAATGAATTGAACATACTAAAATATGATTATACTTTTTTTTTAATTTTTTTTACATTTATCCAATAACATTTAGAGGATTAAAATGAGAATGAATCAAATTTTAAGCATATAATACTCTAATATTTTTAAAATGATGTTTTATCACATTTTGATGGTTAAACCTTTTTAAATATAGTTTATTTTTCATTTTTATATAATTTATTTGTAAAAATAAACATCTTATTCTTAATATGGACATAAATATTTACTTTGGTCAAAAAATTTTGTATTTTGTGATTAAATTCACATTTAAATGAAAATTGAAAAATAATGTAGTTCAGTTCAAAACTACCTTTTTGATTAATTTATTATTATATTAAGACTATCCATTTAATATTGTTTAATGTGTAATAGGATTAATTTTTCATCATTTAATCTAATTTTGGACCTTGAAATTAATTTCACATTTAAACTAGACATAAACACATGACAATCTTTTGTTAGTATTTACTACTAAAATATTTGTTCTCTGGTTTTGACAATGGGAAATAATTTTATATTAATTATTAAAATTTATGTGTTTTGAATATTTTTTAATGGAATTAATATTCATAATGGTAAGGTCCAACTTTTTTAAATAGTTACCTTTTATTTTTTGGACATTATAAATATTTACTACAGTAATGATTTTTATATATAATGATTAATGGGAAATTCAGGTTAATACAAGTAACAATTAATGTTATAATAATATAAAAATACCCTAAATTGGGTTATAATCCTATTTCATAAGATATTTCCTACAATGATAATCTTTAGGTCTAACCTTTGGCATTTTGGAGCCACTTAGGAGTGAAATTGACATGTTATAGTAATTAATTTAAAGTAAAGAGAATTATAACATAAACATGTATCTTTTTACTAAAACAATTTTAAGGTGGGTTAATATAATAATATATTTGACTATAAATATTTATTATAAAGATAAAAATATTTCAAATATCGTGGTATTTTATTTATAATTTTTAGAAATTAAATAAATTTACTTATTTATGAAACAATGTGGAAGCATTGAATACCGTATTAAAGAGTGATTCAAATAAATGATATTATAATTATTAAAATAAATGTAATTTGGACACTTTTATTCCATAAAATAATTTTCTGGATGATTATGATATATTATCTTATATTTAATTCTTTTGGTTTGATTTAATCAAGTTGTTATGAATTTAAAAATATCAGTTACTAAATACTGTCAAAATTGACATAAATGTGTTTTTTTAAAAACAATACTATTTTATTATATTATATAATATACTAAAAATGTTATATTAGAACAAATTACTTATATAATGCTACATATTTCATTAATTATCCATGTATTATTCTTTTTTCATTTTATTGTAACTATAGTAACCATATATTAGAAAAATACAAGAAGACATGGTAAGAGTTCATGTTTTTATCTAAGTGTTAAAGATAAAAGATAAGGATAATTTTATGACCTAATCTTGTCTAAAACCTATTGGTTTATAAGATTTCTACCCATACTCATATTATACTCAAAATATATCAATTTTTAAGAATTATAATTTGTAAATAAATTTATTATAAAATAATATTTCATGACTTTCTTGAAGTGCCCCTCCTTCCTCTTATAAAAGGCCACCACATCTACCCACTTACTCATAGCTCTAAAGCCCCTTTTATCAACCAAATTACACTAAAATAATCACCGAATATCCCTCCATTCCTATTATTGGCCCCAATTTGGGCCAAAATCTATCATAAGGAGTTATTTTGTGAAAATCAAAAGGATATACTCAAAAAAGAGTTATTTGTTTTATCACCTCTTTCAAAATTATTTTCTTCTTCTACATACTCTTCTTTTGTTGTTTCCATAATAAGGTATTAAATCTAGTATATTATACATTTTTATATGTTATTATAATTATTATACACCCTTATATCTCCTTTAATCCATCCTACAAATAACACTATCACCATGTGTGGGTACGTACGACTTTCCCTCTCTATGTTGTAGTGTAATTTTTTATTCAATAGGGCATAACATAGATGCATAAAATTATTAGTATAACATATTTAAATAATTAATATAAAATTATAATTATGATGTATAATTAATATACCATCTAATTATATACCGTTTAGCCATTAAGTGAATGATATCGTCGCTTGTGCATACGTATGGTCTACAATCTCCATGATGGATTGTGATTCATTATACCGGATCATCATTAATCCATGATTATATAAATGAATGGAATGAATAAATATGATATATATTATATTTATATTGACTCTATTCTTCTATAATTTCTTATTTACAATATACCTTTATGCTTTCCATAATGTGTAAATATGATAATTTCATTTGTGGAAATGTGGACTACCACCCCCTCAAAGTAATATGACTCCTATATGCCAAACATTTACTTTATAAAGGATGGAATTAATGAACTTATATAACATATATAACATATATATTATAATTTAATTATCATATACCTATGTATCATTTAATTTTCATTACATAAATATAAAAAATAACTGAAACTAGTGTTCATGCGTATGTATGACCTACCATCTCCCTGAATGGTGCATTTAATTTATTATCTCCAAATGATATGGACTACTATAAATACAGATATACTGAATATATATGATATTTAAATCCTGAATAATATCTTGGAGATTATGGACTTTTGAAAACATGGACAATTTACATACAACGTGTTCATTTTCGACTCAAGTACTGAATATCGACAAAACGAAAAAATGAAAATAATTAATTATGTAATTTTTATAACATGGTAATAAGTGATATAAAAGGAATAATAAACATGAAAAAGGTAATCAAGAAATTATAATTGAACCTAATGTTTCTTATACATTAATATAAATAAGGAATGAGACTAGATAGATTCGACTTAAGTGACTTTGTCTCAATCTCCATTCAGTGAGGCATATTTTAATGTTATGCACCACCATCTTCTATATGGTGTATAATAAACCCCTTTGTGTTTTTATTTAATTCAAAGAAAATATTTTTTCTATGAAGCATTTTACTAAACAACAAAAATGAATGTTTTTAATGTATGCGGCAACAATGACCCCTCTACTACCATAACTGTAATTTGAGATTTGGATTCCTCTATAAGCCTAAATAATTTTAAAAGGAAAAGAGATCCCATATTAACATTTGATGAGTTTGGGTATTGAAAATGGTTTTTAAGGTGGATTTATTATTTTTATATCTTGAAATTATTTCTTGTGATTGAAAATGAAATTTTTTGAGTGAAATATAGATAATTACAATATTTTATGTGTTATTATTATATAATGGTACTTAGACCTCAAACAAGTGGTAACTTGATAAAACAAATATGGGTGGTAACACGATAAACCAAAGGTGGTTGGTTCCATGATAATCTAAAAATGTGTGGTTATGTTATAACCTCCAATGAATTGGGTATGGAAGTCAGTCGTATGGCTATTCCATTTATTGATATGTGTGGATGTTGATCGTTTGGTTATTCCTTTTATGTATTTTAATGTCCAATGTAACATTTTTATGTTATATCTTTCTTTCAATGGGATTTATGCTAATATTTTGGTTATAGAATGTATGAAATGAGCTTATATTCAAGGATGTATATTTACTACTTCTTAATGGTGAAGTGTATTACATTATGATAAAGTATTCATTGTTTTAATTTTTTCCAAGACTATTAGATTCCTTTCATTTTTTATCCCTTACTGAGCTTTTTATTCTTATACATTGTTTTGAAATGTATTTCTCCAGACATAGACATTAATATATTTAATAATGGGATCAGGGAAGTGTTATTTTGTTAAATCATGATATGATATCGTGTTTCTTTTTAAAGAGTTTTTTGTTTTAAGAAAAAATTATATAGTGAGTAAAATTGCCTGCTATTAATAATAAAGTTAATATATTTGAGTTATGACCTAATTAGCTAAATCTATAAACCTGAAAATATTGTAGGAGTAATTTAAAGTCAAGGTATAGTCATAACTCAAGATTATGTAATGTTTACGGTTGGGGTCATTTATTATGAGTCTCTAATATTTTCACATTATTGATAAAAAAGGAACATGGACTATATATTTCCATAAAATGGATTTTGGAAATCTGACTATGTTATTTATCCCCTTAAATTAATGTTTAACTACTATGTAATATTTTTTTTCTTAATCACTATAAATAATATTAGTTACCTTCAACAATAAATTTAAAAAAATAGTATGTTTAAATTTTTATAAATTATAAATTTTTATAATTAAAAATATTGACTCTATTTTTCTATGTTCTAATTATAGAATTGGCAGAAATAAATATAAAATTATTCTCCCACACATGCCATTACATCAAGTTTTTTTAAGAGAAAATAATTAAAATACTTAATTGATTTTCAATCCAATTTCAATGTAAAATCGGTTATAATGATCGAAAAGAGATTAATTGATGTAAAATTTATCTATTTACACATTTAAACAAATTTATAATATAATTTACGAATATAAATATATTACACTAAAAATAGGTTTGGAATTAAAATTCAAATTTTCACTATTCTACCAAAGATAATGTTTTTTAGAAAAATCCCAAAAAAATAATATAATATAATTTTGAAATTATGATTTCAAAAGTGATATTTATTTTATCAAATTAAATATAAAAAAATTTTAAAAATTATATTTACATTGGTTATTCTGTGACAGGGTTGTAAAATTAGCTTATTGATAAATACTTCTTTTTTATTCGTAAAATTGTGTTCATTTATATCTCTTGACTTGAAAACACATAAGAGGAAAATTAAGTAGTTTAAGGAATATAATATATATAATTCATTAAAATAAATTATTAATTTTTTTATTATTTAATTGTTTAAAAACTTATTTGATTACATAAATATAGTTTTTCAGCAAATTATTTCCAATATTTTAATTTCTAATTAATTGGTAAAAAATAATTCTTATTATATACATTTGAAAAAAAAAATAATAATTTAATTACTATTTTTAACAACCTCCATTCCAAATTCCTGGTGGAAATTATATATATATTTTATTATTAATATTAATAGTATATTGTAGTTTGGAAAAACTAAGATATGCATGTAAAAAAAGATATCAAAGGAACTCAACATTGTGTATAGTACATTCAAAAGGTAGTGTTTTTTGTACTGAATGATAAACTATGTGATTCATTTAGTGAAAGAATACATTTTTTTACAAACCAAACATATTTCTTTTATATAACACAAATTATATTCACTGTTGTTTGAAATGAAAAAAAATAAAATAGATTAAATTAATTTGAATAAACATATTTCCAAAAATATTCTGGTTCTACATCATACCCCCTTAAAAATGAATTGTTAATCAACAATTTAATACTTCATTTTCCTTTCATTGATACCCACATCATAAAAATTAATAATAATCCATTCTTTAAAAAGATAATTTTAAAATATTATTTGTTACCCAATGTAACTCATAATATGGTTTCCATATAGGGGAACAATGATTGGGAATGAAGATTGTACATAGGTGATAAGATTTCATAATTATAGATAGTGGTAATATTTATTGATCACCAACAATGATTGATCAATAGAAAGTTAAGTTCTTAAAAACAATAAATCAATCATGTTTTATTATAGAATCTATTCAACAGAATTTAAGGTATTGGAAAAATCATTTTCAATATCATTTTCATTGATTTTTGGAATTATATAATTATATACTAACTTAATAAAATATACTTACATTAAATCATTCTATCACATATAAATAATCATACCATTTGGTTTTTCATGTCTAATTTCCATTTCATCACTTACTCTAAAAAATGTAATGCTTAAATTGTTTTCAATAATGCTCTAACATATCATATGACCGATAAGTAGAATTATAAGTCATTTAATAAATATTTTGTTATCATTATAGAAAAAAATACATCACAGGTTATATAATTTGAAAAAAAAAATCATTTTATGGAGAGAAATTACATTATCATCTGAAAAATCATCTGAACGTTAACCTAAAAAATCCATATATGGTCAAACATCTAAAACATTTGAATGAAAAAAATCCAAAACATTAGAAAAAAGTTCACTAAATCTTCTTAACATTGATCCCTTGTATATCATAATATATCTTTTGGTTGTCACATTCCAAACATGTGAATTCAATTATCATTTCTTCCCTTGAAAATTGATAATTAACCTAATTTCATTCATCTTTATAGAAAAAATTCAGGATTTATTATGGATCTATTTATTGAATCTAAATTATTATAAACATCACCCATGATAACAAGGACTATATTTTCAACAAATACATAGTCAGTTTTAATGTAATTAGTAACATCCAATTTAATTCTTCATTTCCAAAATATTTTTATCCAAACATCAATATCATCAAATTTGGAACTTATTTAGGATAATATTTCCCATAATCTTGTGTTTTCTATTTATATTACCTTTTAATTAAATCAAATATCATGTCCACCAGAACTATTGGACATATTATTCTAAATTCATAGAAAAAATGTAAACTGAACAATCCTTAAATTAGTCATGATTCATAATTGTTGAATCCAAATAAATATATGTTTAAATCCTTCTAATTTAATTATTATCAATGAATATTTCCTTACATTTACTATATGTGAGTCTTTTAGTCTGGTAATTGAGATTGGTAATTCCCATGTTATTCATAGATAAAACACAGGGCTCGTAAAAAATATGTCACTCTATGACCCCTTTTTCCCAAAAAAAATCTTCATCTTTATTTGATATATTCCTTTAGGGTTTTATTCCCACATTATTGAAATGTAGGAAGACAAGCCTTTTTTCATCAATAGTCATTACATTATGAGTATTCATAAAATCTCATTTTCTACTTATTTAATGTGTCAGGAATATCATTGAATTTCATGTTGTTAATCATATAACTCGATAGATTATTAGGCATGAAAATAATATCATTTACTCCAATTTTCATCACATTTGGATGCGTATAAGAATGTTTAATATCATATTCAATGTTATCTCACCTCCTTCAGGTTCCCATCATTGACTAGAACATGGAAGCATAGTTTGAGTAGCAATTATCATTATAGAAAACAACATAATCATGATAAATAACTTATAGGATGCCTAAATCTTGACACCCACATTAAATATATGAGACCTTAGGCATATCCTTATATACATCCTTAGACATATCCATAAAATAAACCTAGTTTTCCAACTAATTGTTACACATCATAATTTATAATGGTCTACTAGATATTTTCTTTGATACCAACTATATAGACATGTTCATAACATATATGGATATTACATATTTTTATATGAATATTATGCACATTAAAAAATACATGTCATAGGATTGAAATATTTTAGTTTCTTTGGAAACATAAAACAAAATATTTTATCTTGGTGAACGATCATTAATGTTTCCAATAGCGTTATTCCCTATTAGTAACTCTACTTAAAATATTTCTTCACAACATGGGGAAATGAAACATTTGAAAGGATGATCTGAGATTCTCAATAAGGTTAAATAAATTAGATACATAAACATAACATCATCATATCTGTATGAGAATATATGAATAACATTTTAATATCATAACATTCATATTAAATATCATATACATGTGGTATGGAATAAATAATGGATGATCCTAATGTATGGAAAATAAGGGAATCAAGATAATAATCCATGAGACCATAACATAGTAATAAGACTTTGAATTTTTTGAAGACACAAAATCATATAAATTTGATTTTCATTGCAGTCACAGATTAATTACACCGCCATCTTTATGGAATTGGATAACTCCCAAAAATATCTTGGTAATCATGTTGCACTCCCCTGACCATCTTTGTTGTGATGGTTTACTCCCATGATCATCTTAGCTGACAATTTCTTTCATTGAACGGATTTCACTCCAAATTTTGGACATTTCAATGTCATGATATATATATATATAATTAACCAATAAATTGGAGGGATATATAGTTCTCACCCAACACATAATGAAATCATTCTTATTTCTTCCATTATATCATTAAAATTTCTATGATTACCCATGATGTGAAATGGGTTTCATAAACTTTTCATCATATTATAACCTCGGGAATATGGATAGATTTCGTTAAAAATTCATCAAATATTCACCTATGAAACAAATATGGCTTCATAAGCTTATAACTCAAGAAATAAAAATGAGTTTTATCAACACATAACTTGTGATAGATAAATGGGTTTAAAAATATTTAACCTATGAAAATGAAATGTGTTTCATAAAAATCATTACATCAAAAAATAAAATATTATCGAAAGGAATTTTAATCAAAACCTTGCATTATATCCCTAGTAATTAATGATTAACACCAATCGAATTCATATTAGATGGATCATACTCTCAATAAATATTTTAATATAATATATTGAGTAAAATATCCATTCTTGATCAAAAAATACTATAAAATACATGAAATATTCCAAAAACCATTTAATTTGAGAATAATATTTAAAACATATAATTTATTATAAAAAATCTTTTGAAAATATTTTCCCTTGAAAATTTAGAATGGAATGTTGAAAATAAATTGACAAAAAATCATTGAAATCTAATAATGGGATCATGATAAAATTTTTAAAATGTTATTCCTTGAAAAAATATATAAAAGCTTCAAAATATTTTGAAACCAATATTTATTGAAATGATATAAAATAACAATAAAACATTTGGAAACCCATTTTCCTTGAAATATTAAAGATGAATATTAAAAAAATTGTAATCACTTTTTCAACATAAAACACTTCTGAAAAGCATTTTCGTTGAAAATATAATTAAATGAATTTAATTAAATCTTTGAAAATAATTTCTGGCACTTCTTGAAAATAAATCAATTTTGAAAATAAATTACATTTAAACCCACTTTTAAAAAAATGAATGTATATAATATTATGAAAAATAATTTGAATAAAAATATTTATCTGGGAAACATGAAAATGAAGCCTTAATGAAATGACTGTTTTAACTGAAGATAAATTTTATCTTTCTGAACATTGATATTCTACTATAAAGAGTTTTGAAAAGTTCCTAAATTGGAAAAAGAAAAGAATATTATATCTTTAATACTATTTAATGTTATACCATATTATAATGTACTTATAGTGATTATAGGAATATTCAATATCATTTTTTTGAATTTTTTTTGAAAACATGGTTTGGAATGAACATTGATTTCCTACTAAAGAGACTGATAAGGTTTTATTTTCATAAAAATATTCTTTTTCTTATTTTAAATACTAATGTGAATAAGAATGGTAATAATAAATCATATATTATCACTAACCTCAGAATAATATGATTCCTGAGTTTTCTTGAAAAATGGATCAAAATTTTTCATCAATGGAAGCATAATAAAAAACAATCACGTCAATCGATGAGATTGTTGTAATAAACTCTTACGACAAGGTAACATTGAATCATACTAACCATATAAGTAAATAAAATTAAATGAATATTAAAATATCATAAAAATAATGAAATTAATTATATAACACCTTATAGGTATGTGTATACACATCTTACATGAATATAGGTGCATAACATGGCATGTGTCTAAAAGAATGGAAATTGAGACAAAATTACTTTATAGATTTGGTATCTTATGAAAAATAAAACCCATGATAAAGAGATCATAAAAAGGATATATAAATAACCATAAATTTAATTATAACAATAATAATAATATATTCATGTGATGTATATATACCACACAAAATAAATGGGTTGTGAATAAGGCATAAATATGAAAGAAATAAAAGTGAGATGGGAAACACATACCTGAATTATTAACATTATTTCAAAATGATACATCCTACTTTATAATAAGAATAATATTTTTATAAATCTAAAACTGAAAAATATTATTATATATAATACCATATATTATTTTATTATGAAATTATATTAATTGTTTATAAAACACTTCATTTTAATGTTATCTTTCACCTAATTTCAGCTTTTTTTTAATATAGATTTTGACTTGTTATCCGTGATCTACATTCTTAAATTAGTATTTAATTATTTCTAGGAAGTAAAATATAATTTAGAATTAATATATATTATATATAAACATATTTATTATCATATCTAAAATATAGAAATATGAAATGGAATACACTGTTCGTAGAGACGGTAGGTCGTACGCACGCATGATCAATGTTTCCATTTTATTATCATATTGAAAGAATCTAATTAAATGATGTGTGTGTTTGTGTATTATCATTCCATTAAAAAATTTATTTTATATATATCTTAAATGATTACTAAACTCATCCATAATAAATTTGATGTAAATTATGAACTAATCACATCATTTTGAGAAGGTGGTAGTCCCCACGTCCACAATTGAAGCTGTCATATTTACTAAAAATGGAAATGATGTATTTATACTTTATATAATAATTCCATAAGCAATAATATTTCATAAATATCATTTATATCTTATAATAATTGTATTTACATCATAAATCCCAACCATGTGAGGTGGTAAAGGAAAAAAGCTACATTGTTTCCCATGGCATTATTCTGTCAAACACATGAACGCTACGTTTGATACCCATTTTATGGTAGTGTGAATAAGTATAGATATAACCCAGAGAATAAAAAAAGATATGTATATTTAAGATAATGAGGTTATTATATAATCATGTACTAAGAATAATTTATGGTGTAGATAATGAATACGGGACAAATGTTCTTGTGGAAGGATGTTACATTTTCGTTGGGTAACTCATCTTAGTTAACACCAAACCAATTCATTAGTTCTATTTATAAAAAATAAGGGATTATAGGATGATGCGAGAGAATATTTTTACAATATTTTGATATTATTTGGTCCAGACAATGTTTATTTGATGTGCGAAGAAGTGTGTGTGTCTATGGGGGGGGGGGGGTTAGTTCCCTTTTATAGTGTGGGAGGTGTGGAATTATTGTAAACATAAATATGTAAATATTATAGAGATGTATACTATAGAAAATGTGTCTCCAATAATTTTACATTATCGATAAAATAGGTTACATTTTCTATATATATACTTAAAATGTATTTTGGACATTATTCTAGGTTATTTGGCCTCTACTATGATATCATTTTTTGACCTTAATCATTGTAATTAATTTTCATTACATTAACTATTTATTTCAAAAAAACTAAGGTGACCATTTTATAAATTAGGTATTATTCTAGTACCATTTATGGAATCTAATTTTCCAAATACTAATCATATTTGTGGTAGAAATTAATTTAAATGTAATCCAATATGCATATAACTATAATGGTTTTTTAAGCGAAAATGATTAAAAGATTGAAATGTTTTTATAAAAAATATCATTGTGAAATTAGTTCTAGTTTATTTAATTGTATTATTTTATGTATATTTTATATAATTACACATTGATAAAAAATTATAATATAATTTAATAGTATAAATAAATTAGATGAAAAAGTAGTTTTGAAATAAAATTCAGTATTTTTCACATTTTTTCCAAAAATTATTTTTTTCAAAAAAATCCAAAAAAAATCACCCTAAGGTAATTTTTAATTTTGGAATTAAAAAATAAATATAATTTAATTAAATATATTTTTATAAAAGTGTAAAAAAATAGATTGAAAATTGGATTTCTATTTAAATGTGATAAATTTACCTTTTTATAAAATAAATATTTTTATTCATAATTTTGGACATATTCTAATCTCTAGTTTAGAAAACCCAAATGATTAGAAATAAATAGTTGGCTGAATATTGTAACATCATGAGATTTTAAAATAGAACACTATGTTCACAAATTATCAAATAAATATTATATCACCTTTATAAATTAACAATTAAACATACGTTTGTTTCTTTTGTTTATTGAATTTCGAAAAATTGATATACACGGTTGCGATCAGTATGTTTATTGGAGACTGATATAAAAACATAATATTTGGGGAATATTAACCTACTATTATCAATATTAACATGCTTTATTAATAGTGACATGACCATTAATAATGGTAATGTACCCTTATGAATAATAACATGACCCTTATGAAAAGTAATGTACCCCTATGAATAGTAACTTGACCCTAACGAATAGTATTTTACCTTCATGAACAGTATCCTAAACCTTATTAATAGTAATTTTCCATTATGAATAATAGATTTTCAAATAAAAATATAAATAAAATTTATCCATCCTGTATTTGTCAACATGATATAATATTAAGTAAATAAACATTTTAAAAAATATTGATCAAGTGTTGGAAATAATTAAAATGAATATTTATTTTCATAAAATTTATTCATAAATAAGTATTTTTTTACTTAGGATAATAAGATAATTTTAAGAGACCTTAAGTAATTTTTCAAAGTCTTAGAAAAGCAGTTTTTATTTTAAAATTGTTATTTTTGAATAAATTATGATATTATTAAAAAAATTAATATTATATAAAAAAATTATTTTCAAATAATGGATTTCATTTTTTAATTTTGCACCTCAAAAAATGGTTAGGTAGTATTTTTTGGGTTTTTATGAAATTCCTGATGTTTTTATGAATAATAAAATATGATAAATTAGGATAACTGCTAAATACACATTTTACTGCATCATAAGTGATGCAAGGTAGTTGTAAGCCCACTTGGTTTGAACTCACATGTAATTATTTCTATTTTGGGACACATAAATCAAGACTATTTGTATTATTAATCAAAAATACTATAATCATGATTAAAATAATGTAGAATCCCTCCTCTCATCCACTATAAATACCCACTCATTCCCCTATTCCTCTCAAACCTCTCAAGCCTTGAGAATTTACTATGTTCATCCAAATTCCGTCTCTAAGGAAATTTTCCACTTCCAATACCTACTGGTCACACCAAAATCTCAAAACCAAAATTCTTAATAAGGATCTCAAAGAGAAGAGATCAAGAGTAATAATTCTCTTCCTTTTTCATCTATTTTTTTCAATTCCTTTATTTTATTATACTCTCTTACCCTACACTTATATAGGAGATATGAAGTCTCTAGATTCTTATATATTCTTTATTTTATAATTCTCATGTAAAATATTCATCATCTTTCTTCCTCTCCTCTCCCTCTTATTCTAAAAATAAAAACACAGTGCGCGATGTGCAGATTTACAAAAATTGGGGATGATTTGTTTTCAATTTCAATTAAATCCTTCAAATATGATCATAAAACCTTTTTAATGGATGAATTAGTGTGTAAAATTCTTTTAGTAACCTATTTTATGTTATGGAATGAACATATATCCATGGAATTACATTTTATAATGAAACAAGTTTATGATTATCGAAGAACCACCAAAAAAAGATCTAATCAGACATCAGTAATGTTCTATATAATGATCCAACATAATATATGATAACAAAATGATTTAAAGTACTATTATATATTCTGGAAACATATTAATACAATTTCATTCACTTCTATAATTTCATTTCCATATGACTAGAAAATAACATACAAAACGGCCATGGAAATCATGTATAGAACGCACCGAAAATAATGGAAGGAAAAAAATACTAAAAATTAAAGGGTGAAATGTTGTAATGAATTGATAATATAAGGAATTTGAAATAGGATTATTTTTCATTAATATATTAATAACACTCTTTTAACCATTATATATTTGGTTTAAACAAATTTTATTTAAGGTGAACCTGAGGTAAGGAAATTCTTAACCCAATTTTCATTCTTCGGGTTAGCCTTATACTTATTTATTTATGTAGTATTAAAATTATTTGTGTGATAAAGTATTTTATATTAAGATTAATTATGTGTATTTATATTGTATATACATATTCCATCAACTCTATTAAGTCTCTTTCAATTATATGATATTTTTAAGGGGCTTTTATTTTAAAATCCTATTTTAAAAAATTCAAATGAAATATTTTTATTAAATTATTCATGTTCTTTGATTTTGTTATGGTCCATGGGAATTTTTTATGATGATTTTTGAGACCTATATTTCCATCCAATTAACTGGGTATGATTATGATGGATGTCATCCGTATGGTTACTACATGTGTAACTATGATGGTTACATCATAAGGTTGTTGTGAGTGTTCCATTATATGGTAGTTGTGAGGGTTACGTTGTAAGGTATCTGTGAGGGTTAAAAATAATATAGTATCCATGATTGTTACAATTGAATGTAATTAATTCCCCATGTTACCAACATGTTTTATTTATGGTCTTTATGTTTTCAAAAAGTATGTATACTATACTTTATGTGAAATAAGTATGTATTGTGAAAATATTTCCATAAGTTTAAAATAATTTATGCACATACAGTTCCTTTACTACTTTTTATATCCCTAAATGATATATTTTTCTCATCCCATGATTTTAAAATGATCTTCACAAGAATCCTTAGATGATCAAAGGACATCTATGGTGCTAATGTAGATGAATTGTGTTATTTATATTAGTTATTAGTTTTTGTAAACACTATTTCATTATATGTAAGTGTTGCCCTAAATATCCAAAAACATATACTAGAAGATTTTATCATTTTTATAATGTACTATTTATTATTTATTTTTCTATTATTAAAAAATATCACATTATAGTACTGAATCCAGAAGTGCGGGTTCAAGGCTTTATAGTTGGATTCAGAGGAATGGTCCAGACAACATTGGAGATTAGACATTGTCGTTTAAAAAAAGTGATATTTTCTACTTTTAAACTTATAGATAAATTAATTACACGTATGAAAATATTTTTTTAAAATTATCGATTTTTATATTCAGAAATATAAGTATAATGAAGAATTGTGAGGGTGCAATTCATTTAAGGGGGGATAATGTATATATCCTGAGATTTTAAAAGAAAAAACTATGTGCATAAATTAACTACTAAATACTATGTGACCATTATAAACATATCATTAAACATAATTTTTATGCTTTTGGGGGTTTAATTTCAAAAAACCGACATATACGGTTGCAATAAATTTTTATTGGAGTCTAATATAACTATCTTATTTTTTGTGAATAGTGACAAAGCATTATGAATCGTAACATGAACCTTATGAATATTTATTTACCGTTATGATTATTAAAAATACCCTTATGAATATTAATGCACCCTTAAGAATAGTAACTTGACACAACTAAATAGTAATGTGCCCTTATGAATAGTAATATGAAGCTTACTAATAGTTATGTACCCTTATTAATGGTAAATTCACCAATAAAATTATAAATAAAATTTATCTATCTTATAAGTGTGAATAAGATTTAATTATAAGTAAATAAATATTTTAGAAAGCATTGATCATGTGTTGGTATTTTCATAACTCATATATATTTAATTACAAATTTATGATTAATTTAATAATTTAAATTATAAATTATTTTCATAAATTTATTCATAAATATGTATTTTTGAACATATGATTATAAGATAATTTTAAGAGACAATAAGTAATTTTTCAAAGTGTTAGAAAAAATAGTTTTAATTTTAAAATTGTTAGCTTTGAATAAATTATGATTTCTTTTAAAAATTTAATAAATAATATTTATAAAATATTTTTTAAAAAATGAAGTTCATTTTTGAATTCTACCCATCGAAAATTGGTTGGTGTAAATTTTTGGGATTTTTCTGAAATTCCTGAACTGTTTATGAATTGTATAATTCAATAAATTAGGATAAATTCTAAATACTTGTTTTCCAGTATCATATCTGATTCAAGGAAGATGTAAGCTTCTTCGGTTGAAATAACATGAAATTATTACTACTTAGGGTCATATAATCTAAGACTATTTATAGTCTTGAGAAAAAAATATTATAATCATTATTAAAATAATGTAAAATCTCTCATCTCCTCTGTAATAAATACCACCATCATTCCCCTATTCTTATCAATCCTCTTAGGCCTTGATAATTTTATATATTCTTCCAAATTCCCTCCCCAAAGAACTTCCTCATGTCCAAGGCTTGATGGTCACACCAAAAATACAAAACCATAAGCCTGAAGGAGGATCTCAAGGAGGAGAGATCAAGAGTTAGAATCATCTTCCATTTCCATATGTTTTCATTCCAATTCCATTTTTTCTTATACTCTCATCTTTTACCCTTATCCGGGAGGAATTAAATCTCCATAATCTAATATAATATGTATTTCATCAGTTTCATGTAAAAGATTCAACATTTTCTTTCATTCCTCTCCTTCTTATTCTTGAATTAAAAACATCGTGCATGATGTGTTGATTTACCAAAATCGTGGACGATGTGTTTTAGATTTCCATTAATTCCTTCAAAGATGATTATAAATCCCTTTTAATGGTTGAAGTATGTCTTGTGAAAATATCTCCATATGTTTAAATGTATTTATGGATTAAAAGTTCCTTTCCTTCTTTTTATATTTCTTGCTGAGTTATTTTTCTCATCCAAAGTTTTGAAAATATATTTCATAGGAATCATTAGATGATTAATGGAAAGTTAAGGTGCCAATTCAGACGAATCCAGTTATTTATATTAGCTATTAATTTCTGTATACTCTTATTCATTATAATTTAGTTTCTGTCTAATTATTTAAAACTGATAGTGTCAAAGGTTCTCATTTTTTTAACGGGCAATGTATTTTTTAGTTATATTTTATACAAAATAAAAACATTGTATGTTTTAATACTGGATCTGAATGTGCGAGATCAAGGATTTATAGTTAGTATTAGAGAAATGGTCTAGACAACTTTGAGGATTAGACATTGTTGTGTAAAGAAAAATTAAGTGATAGTGTTTTCTTTTAAACTTGTAGTTAAATTAAGTAGACATAATAAAACTATTTTTTCTTAATTATCAATTTCTCAATTCAGAAATATAAGTTCAATGAATGAATTGGGATGGAGTAATTCATTTTAGTGGGAGATAATGTAACATCACGAGAATTTATAACGAAACATTATGTGCTTAAAATAACTTCTAAATACTATGTGACCTTTATAAACTAACCATTAAACATAAATATTCCACTTAAATGTTTTTAATGTTATAAAATGGACATACACGGTTGCGATCAGTATGTTTTTTGGGGTCTTATAGGCCAAACTATTTTTTGTGTGAATAGTAACCTATTATTATGAATAGAAACATACCCTTTATGAATAGTAACATGACTCTTAAGAATAGTAATGTACCCTTATGAAGAGTAACATAACCCTTATGAATTGTAATGTACCCTTATGAATAGTAATTTCTCTAATAAAATTATAAATAAAATTTATCCATCTTATTAGTGTCAATAATATATAATTATATGTAAATAAATATTTTAAAAAATATAAATCAAGTGATCTTATTTTTATACGTCTTATATATGTAATTAAAATTTTATTAATAATTTAATAATTTAAATGATATTTTTTTTATAAAATGAATTCCTAAATAAGTTTTTTTATGAATTTTGATTATAAGATAATTTTAAGCAATCTTATGTATTTTTTTCTAAGTGTTAAAAAAGGAGTTTTAATTTTAAAAGTGATATTTTTGAATAAATTAGGATTTTATTTAAAATTTATTTTAATAATATTTAGTTATTTATTTTAAAAAAAAGGTGTTCATTTTTTAATTTTAGATGTCTAAAAATGGTTAGGGTGAATTTTTGGGATTTTTCAGAAAGTCATGTCTTTTTTATGAATAGTAAAATACGATAAATTGTGATAAATGCTCAATACTTGTTTTACTGCATCATAGGTTATGAAAGGATGATTTAATCCATAATGTTTCCACCTCACATGAAATTTTTTCTATTTGGGGTGTCATAAATCATTACTATTCAATTTCTTGAGCAAAAAAATTATAATCATGATTAAAATAATGAAAAATCCCTCCTCTCCTCCATCGTAAATATCACTCTCATTCCCCTCTTACTCTCACTCCTCTCAAACCATGAGGACTGTCTATGTTCTTCGAAATTCCCTCCCCATGGATCATCCCCTCATACAATAAATTCTTTTCAAAGAAAAACGCCGAAACCAAAATCCTTAAGGAGGATCTCAAGGAGAAGAGATCAAGTGTACGAATTCTGTTCATTTTTCATGTGTTTTCTTTCCAATTCATTACTTTTCTTATACTCAATTCCCATCCACATATCGTGGAGGTCCGAAATCTCCATAATATTATATATTCTATATTTTATCATGTTCATGTAAGAAATTCATAATCTTTCATCCTCTCCACTCCCTCTTATTCTAAAAATAAAAACATTGTACGCAATGTGCTGATTTACCAAAATCGTGGATGATGTGTTTTCAATTTAATTTACGTCCTTCAATGATAATCTTAAAACCCTTTTAAGAGATGAAACAAAAATTAAATTTTATGTTTTAACCTACTTTATGTTCTGTAATTAACTTCTATGCATGAAATAAAATTATATAATGAAACAAGTTGATGATTATCGAGGAACAACCAAAAAATGTTCTAAAAAACTTCATTAATGTTTAATCTAATTATGTATCATCATAATATGATAAAACATGATTTATGGTATCATTATATATTCTAGAAACTTATTAATAACATTTAATTCCACTTTCATAATTTCATTTCTATAAGATAAGAAAATCAAATACAAACCATCCATAGAAATCTTATAAAGAAGGCACCCAAAATAATGGAAGGAACAAAAATTCAAACAATTACAGAATGAAATGTTGTAATGAAATGATCATATAATTTATTATAAACATTAATATGTTTCCTTAATATATTAATAATACTTTTTTAACCATTATACAAGATAATTAAACAAATTTTAAGTAAGATGATCCCGAGGTAAGGGAATTCATAACCAAATTTCCATTCCTTGGGTTAGCCTTCTATATCATTATTTATGTGGTATTAAAATTTATTTTGTGATGAATTTTGTTTATATTAGTTTTAATTATGTGTACTTATTATGTATATACATATTCCATCCACTCTATTATGTCCCTCTTCAATTATATGATATTTGTAAGGGGGTTTTCATTTAAAAGACTCTTTTAAAATTATGTTTTTCAAAACTCAAAGAAAATTTTTTATGAAATTATTAATGTTGTATGATTAGGTTATAGTTCTTGGTAAATGTTTATGATAATGTTTGGGACCTATATTTCCCTCTAATTCTTTAGGTATTATTATTTTGGAGGTTGGCTGTATGGTTACTCCATCTGTAACTGTGATGGTAACACTATAAGGTAGCTGTGAGGATGACATTGTAAGTATTCTTCAGGGTGACATTGTAAGTTATCCATGAGGGTTTCAAATAATATAGTAGATAAGATGTTTACAATTTTATTTAATTAATTCCCCAGGATAACTACATGTTTTATTTAATTTCTTTATGTTTTCCCAAAGTATGTATAAGAAACTTTATGGGTAAGAAGTACATATTGTGAAAATGTTTCCATATGTTTGAAATTATTTATAAACTAATGGTTCCCTTCCTTATTTTTATATACCTTATTAAGAAATTCTATTCATCTCAGGTTTTTAAAATATTTATCACAGAATCCTTATAAGTTCAATGGACATTAAAGGTTCTAATATTGATGAATCCAATTTTTTATATTAGCGATTAATTTTTCTTACTATGATTCATTATATGAATGTTTTTGTCTAATTCTATTGAACCTATAGAAGAACAGGTCTGAATTTGTATAATATAATATATATTTTTCAATTATCTATTATAAAATAAAAATACATAGCATGTTTTAGTACTAAATCCGGATGCACGGGTTCAGGGCTTTATAGTTGGTTTCAGAGGAACGGTTTAGACAACATTTGATATTAGACATTTTTTAAAAAAACACAAGATAGTGTGTACATTTAAACTTCTAGTTAAATGAAGTACACATAATGAAATAGTTTTTCTTCATTATCAATTTTTAAATTCAGAAATATAATTACAATGAACAAATTGTGAGGGCACAATTCATTAAGGGTGGATATTTAACATCCTCAAATTATAAAAGGAAATACTATGTTCATAAATTAACTACTAAATACTATGTGACCTTTATATACTAAACATTGATTATAATTTTGTCACTTCTAGGTTTTTAATTTCAAAAAAATACATACACGGTTTTGATAAGTATGTTTTTTGGAGTATGATAGAACAATGTTATTTTTTACTGAATAGAAACCTACCATACTAAATAATTACATACCTTTATGAATATTAACATGACCCTTAAGAATAGTAATGTACCCTTATGAATAGTAACATGACCCTAATGAATAATAATATACCTTTATCAATAGTAACTTGATCCTTTTGAATTGTAATGTACCATTTTGAAAAGTAAATTCGCTAATAAAGTTATAAATAAACTTTATCCATCATATAATTGTCAATAAGATATTAGAATATGTAAATAAATTTTTTTAAAAATATTGATCATGTGTTGGTATTTTTTCAAGTCATATATTTAATTACAAATTTATGATTCATTTAATAATTTAAATGAAAATTTATTTTCATAAATTTTATTCATAAATAAGTATTTTTATGACTTATTATTATAACATAATTTTAAGTGGCCTAAAGTAATTTTTCAATGTGTTAGAAAAATTGTAATTTTTGAATATATTATGCTTTAATTTAAAAAATAAATTAATAATATTTATTAAAATATTTTCATAAAATGGATCTCATTTTTGAATTCTAAAAATCAAAAAATGGTCAGGGAGATTTTTTGGTATTTTTCTAAAATTATTTACTTTTTAATGAATAGTAAAATACCAGAAATGCTAAATACTTGATTAACTACATAATTGGTGATGAAAGGATAATGTATTCCCACTTTGTTCAAACTGGCATGAAATTATTACTCTTTTGGGTCACATAAAAAAATAATATTCATAGTCTTGAGAAAAAAATTATAATCATGATTAAATTAATGTAAAATCCCTCCTCTCCTCCACTATACATACCACCCTTATTCTCCTTTTCCTCTCACGCCTCTCAAGGCTTGAGAATTGTCTATGATTTACCAAATTCCCTCCCCAATTCTCGTTCCATCGTCCAAGACATTCTGGCCACACCAAAAGGCCAAATACAAAATCCTTAAGAAGGATCTCAAGGTGAAGAGATCAATAATAATAATTATCTTCTTTTTTCATGGGGTTTAGTTCCACTTCCTTTCTTTTCATATACTATATTCCAATCCACTTATCGTGGAGGTAAAAAATTTCTAGAATCTTATATATTCTTTATTTTATCATGTTAATCTAAAATATTTATCATTTTTTTCTCTCATCTCCCACTTATTCTAAAAATAAAAACACTATGGATGATGTGCTGATTTACCACAATCAAGGAATATGTGTTTTAAATTTCCATTACATCCTTCGAAGATGATCATAAAATCCTTTTAATGGATGAATAAAAATTTAAAGTGTATGTTTTAACCTATTTTATTTTTTGTAATGAACTTTTGTGCATGAAATTAGATTATATAATGAAACTAGTCCATGATTATCGAGGAATCACAAAAAATGATCCAGACAAACATAATTAATGTTTTATCAAATTATCCATCATCATATATGAAAACAAAATTATTTGTGCTATTATTATATATTCTGGAGACATATTAATACCATTCCATTCCACTTCATGGATTTTATTTCTATACGACAAGAAAATAAAATACATGTTAGCCATGGAAATGATGTAAGGAACGCACCAAAAACAATGGAAGGAACAAAATACCAACAATTAATGGGTGATATTTTGTAATTAAGTGATCATATAATGTATTATAAACATTAATATGTTTCTGTAGGATGTTAATAACATTATTTTAATCATTATACAGTAGGTTTAAAAAAATTGATGTAAGATGAACCTGAGGTATGGGAAATCCTAACCCAATTTCCATTCTCTAGGTTAACCTTATACATCATTATTTATGTGGTATTAAAGTTGTTTTTGTGATTAATTTTGATTATACTATATTTAATTATGTGTATTTATATATATATATACATATTCCATTTGCTCTATTAAGTCTCTCTTCAATTATTTTATATTTGTAAGGGGATTTTCTTTCAAAATCCTTTATTAAAATTCTGTTTTACAAAATATAAAAGAAATGTTTTTATGGAATTATTCATGTTTTATTATTATTTTTTGGAGCTGGGAATTTTTTTGATGAAATTTGGGACCTATATTTCCCTCCAATTTGTTGGGTAGGATAATGTTGGAGGTCGGTTGTATGTTACTCCATGTGTAACTGTGATGGTTATACCATAATGTAGTCGGGAGGGTTACATTGTAAGTTAGTAATGAGTGTTACATTGTATGGTAGCCATGATAGTTATAAAAAATATGGTATCCATGACTGTTATAGTTTTATGTAATTAATTTCCAAAGTTCCCTACGTGTTTAATATAAGTTCTCTATTTTCTCACAAGTATGTATACGATACTTTATGGGTAAGAAGTATGTCTTGGTAAAATGTTTCCATGTGTTTAAAAGTATTTAAGGTTTAATGGTTATTTTCCGTCGTTTTATATGCCTTACTAAGATATTTTTCTCATCACATGTTTTTAAAAAAAATCAATGGAATCCTTAGAAGTTCAAAGGATAGTTAAGGTGATAATGCAAATGAATATAGTTATTTATATTATCTATGAATTTTTGTAAAATCTAATTGATTATATGTAAGTTTTTTTTATAATTATCCAGAACCTAGACCAACAAATGTCCTCATTTGAATAATGTTCTATGTAATTTTCACATATCAATTATACAAAAAATTCATAGCATGGTTTAGTACTGAATCAAGAAGTGTGAGTTCAGGGAGTTTCATAATAAAATATATATAATTTGTGAAAATAATTTAGTAAAAATTTCTTAATGAATTTCTTGTGTTGAAATATGTTTGACAACATAAATAATGTTTTCAATCAATTGATTTCCTATATTTTATAATGGGTATTATTTTAATTTATAGTTAATTATTCAAAAAATTGTCCTTATTATATACATGTGTATAACATATTTTCATTAATCTTATTCATAACAACAATTCTATCCACTAGGTGACAATTATAAGAATATTTTAATAATATTTTTAATTGTACATTTTTATTTTATAAAACTAGTTCATGCGTGTAACACAAGCTATCGAAGCAACTCAGCATTGTGCATATCATAGAAAAAACATAGTGTTTTGTGTACCAAAAGATAACATATTTATTGTCTGTGGTTTTATAATTACATTTTGTTGAAATCCAAACATATTCCTTTCATAAAATACAATCTATAATCTCTGTTACATGAAATGAAAAATATAAAAAAGATTAAATTAATTTGAAAAATATATATTTCACAATATATCTCATTGTTAAAAAATTAACATAACATTTTATGATAGTGAATAGATAATTAAAAACATACATAGAATCCTTAAAATTACTAATTTTATAAATATTTTTCAATTATCAATTATCCCATTAGTGATCATAGTTACCATTTTATGACTTTAATAGTTAAAAAACCTCATGCCTGGTTTTCTGTTTATTTTTAGCCAATGGTTGGGAATGGGAGAAACTAATCCAACCACAAATTTGATTGCAAATGTGATGAATTCCCATCATAGATTACTAAAACTATGGGAGATAGAATAACAAACATTGAGAAAATATTGTATCACATAACATAGGGTTTGAATAGAAATATGAATAATGAGGAACACCAATGTCTTTATAATAATTAACATGTTGAAATTTTGAGCACTACGATACAAGGACCTATGACATTTTATGGATATTTTGATCCCTTAATATGGGATGTAATGTCCCCAAATCAGGAAAACTCTCATGTTTCCATAAAAAGATGGTTATGAGACATTATGCATGGCCCCCTATACACCAGTGGATGATGACAGGTAGTGTGGGTGTGATCATTATTGTTGGGATATTTTAAACCCTTTTATGGTGTTACATAAAAGTGGAAATAAACAATAATAATAACATCATCAGAGTAATAGAAAATAGTAAAAAAAATATTTCATACCAGTAATAATCACAATAATGAACAAATAAACCAATAGTAATGTGTCATTTAATTATATATTGAGATTTATCTAAATGTCACACAGAAAAAATAAAATTTATGAATCCTCATACACAATTTAAACCCTAAATACTATAGTTATGAACCCTATTATAGTCCCATATCAAGACACTATCCAAAAATACATGTAAATATACATAACAAGTTCAATTTCCCTTTTATAAACTTGTATCCTTGAAATCTTCATGGGTACAAAATGGCGATCCAAGTTGGGTGTGAGTTTAACTTAATAGTTCGAAACCACCATGTCTTAACATGTCTTGTTTTATTGTAATATTATTCACTAAATCAATAAACATGTGTATTTATAAAATTAAATAACTAAATTGATATCAAATCAACCTACTTCAACACACACTACTGGAAATACTATTTTTCCCAATGGGTGTTTACCAACGGTTTGCTAAAACCGTTGGGCTTGAAGGATTAATGGAGTCTTTACCAACGGTTTTATAAAACCGTTGGTAATGAAATGGCCAGGGAAGCCTTTCCCAACAGTTCACAAAAACTGTTTGGAAAAGCCACCCCTTTGCCAACGGTTTCTTCAAACCTTTGGTAAAGGGGTGTGTTAATCACCCTTTTGCCAACGGTTCTGTTGAACCGTTGGGAATGGGTCACCGTTTTTCCAGCGGTTTCCTCAAACTGTTGGTAATGGGGTCCTTAGCATCTCTTTCCCAACAGTTTTTAAAAACCGTTGGGAATTATTTCCCCCAAATCCAGCCGCGGGGCTACTCTCCCCCATTCGCACAGAAACCTAATTTCATCTGCTCCACCGCTCTCCTCTCGCGAACTCCGCTATCCGAAGAGGTGAAAACCATCTGAAATCAGGTATTTATTCATTTATGCACATATACTTCCTTTTTTTTATTATTATTGCTTTAGTATTTTAGTTTTAAGTTATCAATCCACCTCCAGCTCTCTGCTACTCTCCAAATACCCCATCCGAATAGGTGAAAACCCTTTTAAATCATCTCAAATCAGGTAATTTTTTGTTTATACACATATGGTACCTTGTTTTTATTATTATTTTTTTATTTCTCTAGTATTTTAGTTTTAAGTTATCAATCCAGCTGCAGCTCTCTGATACTCTCGAACTCCCCCATCGGAATAGGTGAAAACCCATCTGAATCATCTCAAATCAGGTAATGTTTTCTTTATACACATATGGTAACTTGTTTTTACTGTTATTGATCTAATATTTTAGTTTTATGTTTGTATTTTGATGTGATTTCGTCGTGTAAAATAGGGAAATGAATGAATATTTTGTTAATTAATTAGTTTCCCCTGGAATATCAGTTGTGTTATAATGTCCACGCTAAATAGAGGGGTAATGTAATAAAATACCTTAAATAAATAAATTGTGGAAGTTGGGGTATGTTGCCTCTATGAGAGGTTTTTTGTTGTGTTTCATTTTATGTTGTAGGCTGTTTTATGGGGATTGAGGTGACCAGTTGGGCTTTGTGATATGTGGGGTTGTAATGTGATGGTTAGTGGGCATGGATGTGTCATGTGAAGTTGTATGACAGTGATGATGTGTGGTGGTGTTGTGTCATGTGGAGGTGTTGTGTGATGAATTTGTGGTGTATAATGTGGTGAGGTGGTTTTGGTTGTGTGTTGGTTTGTGATGTGCAATATTTTTGTTGTGATATGTGGTTGTTTTGGTGAGATGGTTGGTCGATGTAACATGGTGTCGGTGGTTATTGTGAGATGGTGAGTTGTTGTATGGTGGTTTTATTAGTTTTTTGGTTATCTATGGAATAAATTATGTTGTCAAAACAAAAAAACAACATATTAAATAAATGATATGGAATAGAAATGGATGTGTGGTTGATGGATTTAATTAATTTAACATTAAATGAATGGAAAATGTAAGTGTGAATGAAGTGTCTTATAAATGAAAGTGAGAAATGGTATGCGTCTTGTGTGGTGGTGGTGTGGTTTATGTGTGTTATGGTAGTAGTGAAGTGTGTTATTATGAAGTTAATGTGAACCCATAGGTTGATTATTTTGTGCTATCTATATATCATGTATTTGTATGTTATTTCTACACATTCCCAACCAGAGTTGAATAAACTTACCAACGATCAGAGGTTTTGAGTTATGGATATTTTATCTAATATCTAGGATGGTGGTTATATGGTTGGATAGCTACCATGTCTTCCCTACTCTTCCTTCAAAAGTGATTGACCATGTGTTTTTAGGCAAGATGCGATGTGATTGTCCATGTGTCTTCCGGTATGATGTACTATGACTTCCCTAGTGTTTTATGGTGAGGTGTGATGTGATAAGGCTATAATAACATGTGGCATGTCGTTGGGGCCATGTAGGGTAGGAGGATGGAACAAGGTTGATGTTATTCATGTTCATGATACCCTACTAATATGGTTATGGGATGTGGCATGCTGTTATGTGATATAACATATTAAGTTCTTGTTGGTTTTACATTTTTTCAATAACACATTTGTATGTTTTTTTCACATGTGTAGTTGATACCTTGATTATTTTATTCCTTTATTGTTTACTTAAATTTATTTTCTATTAAATTGAATGCCTATTGAATTGTTTATGACAAAATGACTTATATAAATTCTTTTTATAGAATGGACAGAAGTTGGATGTATGGAACCGATCGGATCTCAAACGATTTTCAAAACAATTTGGAGAGCTTTATAGATTTTTCATTTCACAATGCATCAGAAAGTGGTCGCATACACTGACCATGTTCCAATTGTGTTGGTAGACCTTGGTTGAGCCATGAAGAAGTCAGCTACCACATAACCAAAAATGGGTTTCAAGAAAACTACTTTGTGTGGTATCACAATGGGGAGAAAACGAAATCTCAAATTGGTGATGATCGAAATGAAAGGACTGGAATGGAGAATTTGTTAGATGATCGGTTTCCATTTATTCGTCATCATGAATAAGAAAGGATTTCGACTCAAGAAGACTTTGATATGAGTATAGCTAATGCAACTAGTGAAAATGATGATATTGATAGGGTGAAAACATTGAATGATGCTACCACGAATCCAGTATATCGACAATGCGATAAAATGAAAAAGATGGAATTTTTAATCCGATTATTTCATGGGAAAACTATGTATGGTATTTCTAATATACCAATCGATTACATTCTTACCCTCTTGAAGGATTTACTTCCAGATGATGCAGATATTCCCTCAATCCACTATATGGCATGGAAGTTAGTTGAGGAAGAATGATTTTCAAGAATCAAAATTCATGCTTTCCCGAAGGATTGTAGTTTATTATGGGAGGAAACCGCTGAACGAAATGATTGTATAAAATGTGGCACATCCCGCTGGAAGTGAAAATCTGATGGAACACCATCCATCATTCCACAGAACGTAATTTGGAACTTTCCATTGATCCTCGGACTCCAGAATCTTTTTATGTCTGATGACATATCAATAAAAATGAGATGGCATGATACTAAGAGAAAGAAGACTAATGATGAGTTGGTTCATCCTGCATATGGATTTTCATTGAAGATATTTGATGCTCGACATCCTGATTTTGCAGCTGACATGCGTATTGTGAGGCTGGGTCTTTCATGCAACGGTTTTAATCCTTTTGGGAAGATGCCTACGTCGCACATCACATGGCCAGTTTTTATACACATTTATAATCTTCCCCCATGGTTGTGTATAAAAAAACCTTTCACATTCATGAGTATACTCATATCTGGTCCTTCTGATCCCGGCCGTGATATTGATGTATACATGCAACCTTTAATAAAAGAATTGAAACTTCTTTGGGATGTGGATGTGCGCACATACGGTCCATGTTCGAAAGATATATTTCAGATGCGTGTTGCGCTTATGTGGATGATTAATGATTTTCCAGCTTATGCAATGATGTCTGGATGGAGCACAAAGGGAAAACTGTCATGTCCAGTTTGTATGGAGAATACACGATCCAGAAGAATGAAACATCGTTGTAGTTTCAGTTTTATAGGACATCGATGATTCTTACCAAAGGATAATCCATATATAATGAATCGTCGAAGATTTGATAATACCATAGAGACCGATAATCCACCTTAGGGTATGTCTAGAACTGATGTTCTTAATGAATTGAAAGATTGCAGTTTTTCTTTCAGGAAGGGTCAAATGAAATGTGGAAAGAGAAAAAATGTTTCCATTGAAACCTGTTACAATTGGAGGAAGAGGAGTATCTTTTTTGATATGCCTTATTGGTCAACCAATTTGTTAGGTCATTTCTTAGACGTAATGCATATTGAATAGAATATATGCGAACTGTTGCTTTCAGTTCTTCTAAATGTCAAGGGGAAAACAAAAGATGATTTGCAATCTCGGCATGACTTGGTGGATTGGGGCATCAGACTAGAATTGCATCCTGTGCGTATCAGTGAAAATAAATGGAAACTTCCATGTGCTTCTTATGTGATGACACCTATAGAAAAAAAAACAATTTCTGGAAGTATTAGAGACTATTAGAGTTCCTGATGGCTATTCAAGCATCATATCTAAACGGGTCAACAGAAAAGAGTTGAAGCTAAAATCTTTGAAGACTCATGATTATCACGTTCTACTGCATGAGTTGCATCCAATGGAAATCCTTCATCTTTTGTCCAATAATGTGAGGGTGGCTGTTATTCGGTTGTGCCATTTGTTTAGAGATCTTTGTGCTAAGAAGTTGTCCAAGTCTTTCTTGCAAAAAATTTTGACAGATGCCCCATTAATTTTTTTTGAGTTGGAGAGAATATTTCCTCCATCATTTTTCACATGCATGCTGCATCTGACTACCCATATTCCCACTGAAATACTTCTCGGAGGACCTGTTTCTTTTCATTGGATGTATCCAACTGAAAGAAATATGATCACATTTAAGTCTTATGTCTGAAACAGAAATCACCTTGAAGGTTCTATCGTGAATGGTTACCTGGCCCAGGAATGTATGGATTTATGCTCGATGTATTTGTCCAATCTTACTACAAGATTGAATAGACCAATGAGAAATGAAGAAGAAGAGTATGAGAAAATTGAACCCAGTTTTCCATCACTTCCTCAAACTTGAGGAATTCCTGGATCATATACATTGAAGACATTAATCCATGAAGAGCGGGAGATGGCACATAGCACAGTTTTGTTCATCTGTGATTTGTTTGATGACTATATCAGGTAACTAAATTGATTATGTATATCTTACATATATATCTGTTAAACTATTCATATTTTATATCTACAGGGAACTTAAAACAATGATAAATAGAAAGCATCGTTATTTATCTTTGAGAAGGAGGGAGGCTTTGCATAGCAAAGAGTTTTCTGCTTGGTTAAAATTGATGGAAAAAATATTACTATTTAAAATAATTAAATCAATATTTAATTAAGTTTAACAATAATTTATATTGCAGGTATTTAGTTTGTCTGCTGACTCTGTCACTGAGGAAATAAGAGCTTTGGATTTTGGTCCTAATACCGTGGTTCGTGACTGTAAACCAATTGTTATCAATGGGTAAAATTTTATTGTCACTGAACGAGCAAAGAATATTAGAACACAACATGATGGTGTTATGGTAACCGCCACAACAGATTGTTATGCCAGTGCATCAGATAGTAGACCGCGATTTTAAAATTTGGGTTATTATGGAGTCGTTAAGAAAATAATAATATTTAATTAATACCCTCACGGACGAGTCACAATGTTGAAATGCCATTGGTTTGATTCGATGACGAGACAAGGCACATTTATTGATGATTGTGGATTTTGAGTAATTAATATGACTCGCACTCTTGCTACCTAAGAGCCATATGTGTTGACATCAATGGCTAAACAAGTTTTTTATGTCAAAGACCAATTCGACCTGAATTTTGTGTCATAGTTGAAGTAATTCCAAGACATATTTTTGATGATGGTGATGATGAAATTGAAACTTTCCCTACTGTTATTGGACTCAATGAATTTATTTCTTTTGATGACTCCAATAGCTCAATTGTCATATTTGATTTTGAACCAGAAGTTGTGGTTGAAAATATATAGAATCATTCATCCATGTTCTCAATTATTTTGGTTTACCTCGAGTTGGATTGTTATGGTTGGTACTATTCAAATTGATTTAGTATTGATAACAAATATATTTTGGCTGACTTGACCGTTATGTGAATTTTCAATGTTTATTCGTTGTAGTTTTATTTGAATTGCATTTTCTAATTTGGAATTGAACTGTATTCAAACCTAGTCAAACAATATTTTTAACTTCATAAACATTACAACTTGTATGATTTATTAAATCCATTAAAGCTCTTATAAAACAATTGATAGTTAAATTACCAATGAATCCCCCTATTCCCTCATATATTTATTTTTTTGGGTTACACTTTAGTTTCCTTTTTCTAATTAATTACATATTTGTTTTCAAAAGCATGAAATGCAGCCTATTGAAGAGAGACGAAAGAAAAAAAATGATGGACAACAATCGTCGAATGACGGAGTTGGGAGTTCCACCATTAGTACCTGTTGTGAGTACTTTATTTCTAATATATATAGTTAAAGAATATATATTGTCATGTGATAAATGTTTTTGTAAACATTTTTGTAGGATCCACATTTACGTCGACAGTTATTCGAAAAGGAGCCTAGTACTGGTCCTAGTACTCAGGCCGGTGGTACGAGGGGGGTTCGTACCAGAGGTCGACGATCAGCTGCGCGTGCCCGACTAGACCCTTCCCCTCCCACTCATGACATGTCATCCTTACCACATTCTGATCCCAGTGTTCCGTTAGGGACACACGAGATATTTAGGCCTCCCATGTTTTCGCTACCGTCTTCATCTTCTGCCCCATCATTTTCACATCCCATGATGATTCCCACTCCCCAGTCATAATCTGGTCATACCGTTGTCATATCTTCTTTTCCTTCTATTTCTGTCTCTCCGAGATTCCGTATTCCTTCGTCCTCGACTCCTGTTCCAGCACAGGGTGTTCCATCAGTTTTTGTGGATCCGGCAGTGCTCAGTGATAAGACTGGCACATGTATATTTATAAAACCCTAACAAAATTGTATAAAAATATTTATTTTCATTATAACATGTTTTGATAAAATATTTGTTTTTTCTTTAATGACAGATACAGCTTCTGACAGGAGGCGGGGGTAGGGGCGTACACGCATGCGTTCGATGTGGAATCGTCGCACACAGGTTATGGTTGATTATAATGAAGACAACCAAATGGTTGAGAAATCCGGGCAGCAATGTCGGAGTTTTTTGGTGACGCTTGCCAAATACTCCGACATCATTCCCGTCAACCCGCTGTCGTGAAGACATTTTCTACATGAAGTCAAAAAATAGAGCTCGGGCAGAGATATGGGTAAAAAAATATACTTTATTTAATGACATGAATTATTTTTGTATTTATATGATTTAATATTTTGATGTCAGCTTCGATTTAATTTTGCCGATGGTGAGGGTGCTCGAGCAGAACATCTAAAGAATTTATGCGAGATTTGGAGAGACTACAATCATGATTTGTATCTTGGCTGGCGTGCTAGATTTGGCACTGAGTTAGAGGCGGTACAAGTCACGGATGACTGTCCTATAGAGTAGTATCGTCAGATGATTACTCATTGGACGATTACCCAGTTTAAGGTATGAATTACATTTGAGGTATTTAAAAAATAACATTCATGTTTTGCATTAATATTATCCTTTGAATTATTGAATTTTATTTAGGAATCATCTGGAAAAAATAAAAAAAACATTGATGAAAAAAAATATCTCTACAAACTAGGACGTATGACGATGCCAGATCATGAGAGGAAGCAGGAATGACAATTTTTTATAATTTTTCTTTACGACTTACATTTTCTTTTGTTTTCTCAATTATTTAATCATTTGTTAAAGTTTTCATATAACTTAAGATTTCAATATCATTGTAGAGGAAAATACAGAATATTGAAGGATGTGTGCCTCGAGCAAAACTTTTTTGCTCGAGTTGACGGAAAAAGGATGGAAGTGCCGTCAACGAAGCGACTCATCAGCAGATTGTAAGTTTTAATCTATTGATTTTATATTTTAATATCTATTTTTAACTTAATAATATATTTATATTTCTAACAGGTTGCTTTAGAGGCCCTCGATGCCCAAGGACCAGACAATTTTTGGCCTACAGATCACTTACATCAGGTGTTAGGAGAGGAGCATCCTGGCAGAGTATGCTTTCGACCTAGGATAGCCCCGACGAGGTATTGGCCCTCCTCAGGTATGAGATGTAGTTCCACCGAGCTATAGCAAGTTAGGTCACAAGCAGAACAGGCTATGAAAAGTTCCACAGAGATAGCAGAACAGTCTGCTAGGGAAAAAATGCGTTTATGAAATTTATTGTAGTTCTACGTCCAACACTTCCAGCAGAGGCCATCCTTGCTTTCGATGAGTATATATCGTTGATACATTCTAAATATGGTGCACCAGGTGACAGTTCTAGTGCTGCTCAAGACGATGTTCAGCTTGACGATGATGATGGCGAGGAGGAGGGTGAGGGCGAGGTGGAGGGAGAGGGCGAGGAGGAGGGAACTAAGGAGGGCGAGGACGATGATGGGGACGAGGACGATGATGGGGATGAGGACGAGGGTGATGATGATGGTGATGAAGATGGTGATGATGATGATGATGGTGATGGTGATGGTGGTGATGGTGATGATGGTGAGGTTGATGTGGGACAAATTGATCCATTGCATTTTTGACTAATATTACTGAGATTTGATATTTAATCTATTCTAGTTGTTGGTTTTATGTAGACTCGTAGTATAGTATTGGAGTTGAGTTATTTTTATATATTATCTGTTTTATGGATGTTGATGTCTTTTAGTGTTTGTGTGTTTGGGAACCCCCACCTTGGACCACGGACAACCCCCCATACAGCCCCCACCCTCCTCCCTAGACGCCGGACAACCCCCCGAACACCCCCCGGATAGCCCCCCTGCACAGCCCCCCCACCCTCCTCCCTGGACCCCGGACAACCCCCCGAACACCCCCCAGACGTCCCCCCCACATAGCCCCCATACACCCTCCTCCCTGGACCCCTGACAGCCCCATGGACAGCCCCCGGATAATCCCTCGGACAGCCCCCCAGACAGCCCCCCCCCCTCCTCCTTGGACCCCAGACAACCCCCCAAACACCCCCCGGACAGCCCCCCGCACAGCCCCCACACCCTCCTCCCTGGACACCAGACAACCCCCCGAACACCCCCCCGGACAGCCCCCCACACATCCCCCCTCCTCCCTAGACCCCGGACAACCCCCCCAAACACCCCCCGGACAGCCCCCCGCACAGCCCCCCCAAACACCCCCCTCCTCCTTGAACCCCGGACAACCCCCCAAAAACCCCCCGGACAGCCCCCCCGCACAGCCCCCCCGCACAGCCCCCCCCACCCTCCTCCCTGCACCCCTGACAACCCCCCAGACAGCCCCTCAGACAACCCCCCGGACAGCCCCGCCACCCAGCTCCTTGGACCTCGGACAACCCCTCGAACACCCCCCGAACAACCCCCCGAACACCCCCCCCCCCCCCCCCCGGACAGCCCCCCACACAGCCCGCCGAACACCCCCCTCCTCCTTGGACCTCAGACAACCCCCCGAACACCCCCCAGACAGCCCCCCGCACAGCCCCCCCCACCCTCCTCACAGGACACCTGACAACCCCCCGGACAACCCCTCAAACAGCCCGCCGGACAGCCCCCACCCCCACCCAGATCCTTAGACCCCGGACAACCCCCCGAACAGCCCCCGGACATTCCCCCGAACATCCCCCCAAATATCCCCCCCACCCACCTCCGTGGACCCCGGACAACACCTCAAACACCCCCGGGACAGCCCCCCCGAACAGCCCCCCCCCCCCCCACCCTCCTCCCTGGACCCCGGACAGCCCCCCGGACAGACCCCAGACAACCCCCCGAATAGCCCCCCCCCCCCCTCTTCCATGGACCCCGGACAACCCCCCAAACACCCCCCAGACACTCCCTGGACAGCCCCCCCACCCTCCTCCCTGGACCCCTGACAACCCCCCGGACAGCCCCTCAGACAGCCCCCCAGACAGCCCCCCGAACAGCCCCCCAGACACCATTTTAAGTACATACAGAATGCCGACCAAATTCATTTGGAATAAGAACATACGGAAAACAAACCAAACTGATTTTAAGTATGCGACATGTACGAGTCAACCTCACCTCAATCCAAGGAGCAGTGTGGTCGACACCACTCTAACTGTGTCTGTTTTGTTTAAAATGGACTGGATTAGAAGTGAAAAGAACAACTGGCATACGTAAAACTGACCAAACGCATTCGGAATCTGTTGATCATTTATCTCAATGGTGCAAGGGTCATATGTGACCTGTACGAGCCACCCCGGGATGAATCCGAGTCGCGGTGTGGCCGGGATCAGTCTAAGTGTCTCTCTTTTGTTTAAAACGGACACCATTTTAAGAATATACGGAAAACCAAACAAACTGATTCGGATTCCGTTGAAACTTTACGAATACAATACATGGGTCATATGTGACGTGTACGAATCAACCTCGCCTCAATCAGAGACGCGGTGTGGCCGGAACCACTCAAAGTGTCCGTCTTTTGTTTCAAAAGGACGTCATTTTAAGTGAAAAGCATCAATTGACATACGGAAAACTGAGCAAACGCATTCGGACTATGTCGATAATTTAGGAAAAGGATCCATTGGTCGTATGTGACGTGTACGAGTCAATCCAGCCTCAATCCAAGGAGTGGTGTGGCCGATACTTCTCTAACTCTGTCTCTTTTTTTAAAAAATGGAGAGGATTATAAGTGAAAAGAACGACTGGAATATGGAAAACCAACCAAACGAATTCTGAATCTGTTGATAATTTATCCCAATGATCCATGGGTCATATGTGATGTGTACGACCCAACCCGGGATGAATCCGAGTCGCGGTGTGGCCGGGATCAGTCTAAGTGGCTCTCTTTTGTTTAAAACAGACACCATTTTAAGTACATACGGAAAACCGACCAAACTGATTCGGTTTCCGTTGAAACTTTAGGAGACCGATCCATGGGTCATATGTGACATGTATGAATCAACCCCGCCTCAATCGGAGATGCGGTGTGGCTGGAACCACTCAAAGTGTCCGTCTTTTGTTTCAAAAGGACGCCATTTTAAGTGAAAAGCATCAACTAACATACGGAAAACTGAACAAAGGCATTCAGACTGCGTCGATACTTTAGCACAAAGATCCATGGGTCGTATGTGACGTGTATGAGTCAATCCCGCATCAATCCGAGGAGCGGTGTGGCCGACACCGGTCTAACTATGTCTGTTTTGTTTAAAATGGACAGGATTATAAGTGAAAAGAACAACTGGCATACGGAAAACCGACCAAACGCATTCCGAATCTGTTGATAATTTATCCCAACAATCCATGGGTAATATGTGACGTGTACGAGACAACCCGGGATGAATCCGAGTGGCGGTGTGGCTGGGATCAGTCTAAGTGTCTCTCTTTTGTTTAAAACGGACACCATTTTAAGTACATTCGGAAAACCGAACAAACGGATTCGGTTTCCGTTGAAACTTTATGAGAACGATCCATGGGTCATATGTGACGTGTAAGAATCAACCCCGCCTCAATCGGAGATGCGATGTGGCCGACACCACTCAAAGTGTCCGTCTTTTGTTTCAAAAGGACGTCATTTTAAGTGAAAAGAATCAACTGACATATGGAAAACCGACCAAAGGCATTCATACTGTGTCGATACATTAGCACAAAGATCCATGGGTTGTATGTGACATTTACGAGTCAATCCCGCATCAATCCGAGGAGCGGTGTGGCCGACACCGCTCTAATTGTGCCTCTTTTGTTTAAAATGGACAGGATTATAAGTGAAAAGAACAACTGGCAAACAGAAAAATGACCAAACGCATTCCGAATCAGTTTATAATTTATCCCAACGATTCATGGTTCATATGTGACATGTACGAGCCAACCCGGGATGAATCCGAGTCGCGGTGTGGCCGAGATCAGTCTAAGTGGCTCTCTTTTGTTTTAAACGGACACCATTTTAAGTATATACGGATAACTGACCAAACGAATTCGGTTTCCATTGAAACATTAGGAGAATGATCCATGGGTCATATGTGACGTGTTCGAATCAACCCCGCCTCAATCGGAGATGCGGTTTGGCCAGAACCACTCAAAGTGTCCATCTTTTGTTTCAAAAGGACGCCATTTTATGTGAAAAGCATAAACTGACATACGGAAAACCGACCAAAGGCATTCGGACTGTGTCGATACTTTAGCACAAAGATCCATGGGTCGTATGTGACGTGTATGAGTCAATACCGCATCAATCCGAGGAGAGGTGTGTCCGACACAACTCTAACTGTGTCTCTTTTGTTTAAAATGGACAGGATTATAAGTGAAAAGAACAATTGGCATACGGAAAACCGACCAAACGCATTCTGAATCTCTTTATAATTTATCCCAACAATCCATGGGTCATATGTGACGTGTACGAGCCAACCCGGGATAAATTGGATTCACGGTGTGGCCGAGATCAGTCTAAGTGACTCTCATTTGTTTAAAACGGACACCATTTTAAGTACATATGGAAAAACGACCAAACGGATTCGGTTTCCGTTGAAACATTAGGAGAACGATCCATGGGTCATATGTGACGTGTACGAATCAACCTCGCCTCAATCGGAGACGCGGTGTGGCCGACACCACTCAATGTGTCCGTCTTTTGTTTCAAAAGGACGTCATTTTAAGTGAAAAGCATCAACTGACATACGGAAAACCGACCAAAGGCATTCGGACAGTGTCGATACTTTAGCACAAAGATCCATGGGTCTGATGTGACGTGTATGAGTCAATCCCTCATCAATCCGAGGAGCGGTGTGGCAGACACCACTCTAACTGTGTCTCTTTTGTTTAAAATGGATAGGATTATAAGTGAAAAGAACAACTGGCATACGGAAAACTGACCAAACGCATTCCGAATCTGTTGATAATTTTTTCCAATGATCCATGGGTCATATGTGACGTGTACGGGCCAACCCGGGATGAATCCGAGTTGCGGTGTGGCCGGGATCAGTCTATGTGTATCTCTTTTGTTTAAAACGGACACCATTTTATGTACATCTGGAAAAATGAGCAAACGGATTCGTTTTCCGTTGAAACTTTAGGAGAAATATCCTTGGGTCATATGTGACGTGTACGAATGAACCCCGCCTCAATCAGAGATGTGTTGTGGACAGAACCACTCAAAGTGTCCATCTTTTGTGTCGAAATGATGTCATTTTAAGTTAAAAGAATCAACTGACATACGGAAAACCGACCAAAGGCCTTCGGACTGTGTCGATACTTTAGCACAACGATTCATGGGTCGTATGTGTGATGTACGAGTCAACCTGGCCTTAATCTGAGAAGCGGTGTGGCCGGTATCACTCCAGGTGTATGTATTTTTTTTAAAATGGAATCATTTGAGGTAAAAATATTTGGTATCGAAAAAACCAATCAAATTATGAATTGAATTCCGGATTAGACATATAATTTTCATTTAATTTGAAATTGTATTCTAAATGAATTATGTATGTTTATAATTACGTTATGAATTCTAATTTAATTATGAATGTGTATAGTGTTAGGATGTATTATATATTAAATGTGTATGAATTTGTTCTTAATTGAATATGATGTGTATGAATTTGTTCTTAACTGTATATGTTGTATATGTATGTCTTATTTTATTACAGGTACAATTATTGGATTGAAAATGAGCTGAAAATGAGCCCCAATGAGGCCCCTGGTTGAAATTGTAGGAATTGCCGGCAGTCTGCCAGGCTGCCTGCTGGGAGGCTGCTATGCAGGGTATGCCAACGGTTTTAAACCATTGGCATAGCTTAGAGCTCCTCTATTTACCAACGGTTCATTGAACCGTTGGTAAATAGATGTTTTCCCAATGGTTTAGAACTTTTGGGAAAAGGATCCATGGAGAAACACTATCCCAATGGTTTTCCAGAACCGTTGGGATAGTTGTCGACTATTGGGATTTCCCAACGGTTCTGGCCAAATAGTTGGGATAGTTTTTTCCAACGGTTCTGGCCAAACAGTTGGGATAGTTTTTCCCAATAGTTTTCCAGAACCGTTTGGGTATAATTGATTTTCCCAGCATATGCCAACAGTTGCCTGTAAACCGTTGGGAAAACCTTTCCCAACGGCTTACTTCTCTACAGTTCTCAGAACCATTGGTATATGATATACCAATTGTTAGAAGGCCTTTCCCAATGGTTCTGAACCATTGGGAAACATTGTTTTTTCAGTAGTGACCATGAAGGAATATATATAAGCATGTGGCACAACCATTCCATAAACAACCATATAACCAAAATACCTACTTCAACTCCATTTTGGTATGTCTATGAGAATGTATGACAATCATTACAACCATATCCATATATCCATGGTATAAATCATAGAAATCTAGGAAAATATATATTTAAAAAAATCATAGCATGAATGAGGGAAGACACTATATATAATAATTTCAAAAATTAATCAAGGTCAAGAAAATTATATTATCCTTATTGAATGTTTTAGTCCCAAGCCTGTAATATATGAATTCCATAATTTATCATATCCAACCCTAATATATAGTAATTTCAGCATGTAACAGGGCCATGACTATTATATAAGCATTATAACATGTACCATGGACAAACCAGACATATTAGCATTTCATAATGTATCACAACGAGTCATAACAACAAGTATATGCAAATATCACATCATAATTATCAATGGATAATTATGAAAATTAACACCAATCATTAAATTACTCATTTTTTATCATGGTTCATAAATAAATAGCAATCCTATCATTTCATTAATGAATCCATGTCATGGAGAATCAATATCATGCAATAATCCAAAATTCATGTAATGGAATGCACACAACATTACAGTAGTAAATTCATTTATAATAAACTTTTCTATCAATTGAATGGTTTCCCGAATCCTGCTCATAGATAATATGATCCAATGGGATTCTATGGAACAAATCCAATTTGTTATTTAATTAATTTAGGTGCACATTACATTGGAAAAATTACAATATATAACAAAAAATATTTTAAACATACCATAGGGATTTGTTTTAGACCCCTTACTATTAAAAGGATATTTATAGAGAACAAAAATGTATAATGCTATTGTAATGAATGGCCAAGAATAATCCTATAATAATCCTAGATAAAGTGAAATCAATATTAACAATGAACCCAATGCAGTCTAACAATTTACACTTCCACGACATTGAGTAACATTAGTGGAGGTTAAAACCAATTCCAAATAATTTCTATGGATTGATCACAGAAATGAGACACCTATAATGGTGTAGAGGATTCCAAAATCCCCTGGAAAATTATCTCATTTTTATAGGTGTAAGATGTATATAAGTAATGTGAAAAAATCATGAACAGTTATATATTAAACTAATGGTCATAAAATTACATGTAGTGTAACTATTTTAAACATCATGTATATAATTTTATTAGGACACTTCAAAAAACACATCTCCATAGATTATAAATAACCATACTGAAATTTTATAAAACATGAATGGTTTACATGAAATGTAAACTTTTCACACACTTTACTAATTCACAATAGGTGTCCTTAAGCAGTTAGACATCATGTAACAGGTACATGGAGTCCAATCACCTAGATGACATTTTTTACCCAAAAATAAACAAAAGGACCCAAAACTACAGCAAATTCCTCCCAATAATGGAAAAAACCTGCAAACCAATTTAACATGTTCATATCTGGGCTCCATTAATCCAAAAAACATACATCTAGATGGATTATGTCATTTTTTCTTAAAAAATAATATCCATATGTGAAAAGGTATTATACACCATGGATCAAATGAAAAACTAAAAGGACATACATAGAAAATTTTGTGTTCTTCAAACATCCCACCATATAATAGTGTATCCCTAAGATTCTCCAATCGTCAATACAGTGTCTCGGTGAACATGTTTATACATTGTTCCTAAAAATCTGACTCCCTCACCCTTGACTCCTCCATAACAAACCAATGTTACCAATTCACTCAAACCAAATGTATACAATTAACCCAGAGATGCATCTCAATATGTCCCAAAATCAGTCAAATTGTCCTCATTGGAAGAATTATAACTAAGATATACATCCTCAAGAACCACCAAATGCTTTGGGTTAGGATAATATCTATGATGCTTAAAAATGATTAACATGTCATTCATGGAAATATTGCATCGTTTAAGGACTACTAAGTATGTTACTAGACATACCATATCTAATATCGTAGACAACTCAAATAAAATTTTCACTAACATACCATATTTCTAGATGTGGGGTTTCCCCTATTGAGGCTACATATACAGGAATATTTAACGCCTAACCTCAAACACTGCAAGTCGTCTCAACTGGTTCACATATTATTTTTTTGTACTTTTCAAGGTCAACAACTCCCACCTAACCAGCTTAAACTTCTCTGAAATATCTAGAATGAGACTATACACAATAAGTGATGAATCACCTGCCTCCATCCAAAAAATAAGAATATGGCACAAACTACAACCTAAGGCCTAGAAATGTTCTATATAGATAAATTCTTAAAAGTGATTTTTATATGAAAAATCAATGATGTCATATGTTTCTATCATGTACCACATAAATCCAATTCACATTCTCAAAACATATCCTCTAAAAAATAAAATTTTTACTCAAATTTCCCATCAGCCTAAGGATAGTAGGATGTTCACATAAGAAAAGGTGATCTGAGACACTTATGATGTCCCTTCAAGAACTTCATTGTGTAACATGGATCTCTATCTCAAATGTTACTCCTCGTAACACCATGTAATCAAACTATCATGGTCAAGTATAGACTATACAAATAATAAATGTTGAAGGTCTCCCAAATATGAAAGAAGTGATCTACATTTGTTAGTTGATCCATGATCACCCATACTACATCATTCTTATTGTTTTTACAATGAAATGTTATCACAAAATCCATAATTACATTTTGGTTTTTCCAATAAATAATGGGAAAATGCTGTAAAACCCATCTAAACTCCTCTGTTCAAATTTTACCTCCTAATAAGTGAAAAAATATCTCCATAAATCCTGAAAATTCAATAATCATTTAGTACCACTAGTACTATATTTGGAAATCATGATACATTTTTATCAATCCAGGATGTAACACCAATCAAGAATCATGAAAAACTCTCATCGACTTCTCTCTCAAGCCCGTAGGAACCCATACTGAATCATTGAAAAATGGTAATTTCCACTGCCAATAGATATTCCTAATGGTGTAAATACACCATATAAGATGACTCTTATGACTAATAATTTTAGATAATATAACTTATCTATCATGATATGGTTCCAAAGATTCAACAAAAAAGATGTCTTATTTAGAGATACTCATCCCTTAGACTGTTGAACATCTAGATTCATATCTATAAAAAGTATCACCATCCAAAAAATTTCATAAGAATACCAGTCTACCTGTGTTTATCTATTCCATCTAAAAGAATCATAAATAGACTTCCCTTAACATGGTAATAAGCAATGTTAATGTTAAAATAATGTATATACTCAAACCTCCTCCACTGTTGAAGGTGTTTGTCCCAATAAAAAGGATGTACCTGAGGCACTTGTGCTATCTATACAACAAAAATATATCAAACATATGAAGGTATAATCAAATTATCATGTAATATACTACCCCATCCAACTCCATATTTTGAGTAGGATAGTACCTCTCATGAATTCTTAACTATATGGAGCCATTAGAAACCATTCGATCATCTTGCATCAAAACTTTTTTGAGTCCAACCCTAGATACATAAAATTACATGATTTATAATTTAAATATAGATATTAAAGTGAGGATAGGGGTTGAGGTTATCTTACCCTTTATCTCCTAAACATCTCCTTCACAATCATCTGACCAAAAAAAATTCTCACTTCAGGGTCAACATGGATATTAGTTATACTATATATGATAAGCCCTATATAAAGATCCTATTATAACCAAATAAACCTATAAAACATTTCATATAGAAAATATTCATGGGTAAATTCCATGAAACAATAGATTTAAACTTCTATGGGTCTACTGACGCTCCTACCTCTAAAACGACGTGGTCTATGAAGTTCACTCTATCAATCTAGAAACCACATTTAGATTTCTTGGTGTAATGTTGATTCTTTATCAATGTACTCAAGGTGATGAAAATATGTTTCTAATGATCATATATTGACATTGAGTACACTAATATATCGTCGAAAAAACCCACCATAAACAGGTCCGGAAGATGATTAACATTCTGACTCCTCATGTCCATGAATACCACTAGTGTATTAGTCCAACCAAATGGAATCACTACAAACTCATACAAGACATAACTTCTACTAAAGGAAGTCTAAGGTATTTAAAATGGTATACCCATCAAATTGTGCTATACGAATCTCAAAAAAAACATGGATATCATCCCAAAACCTCTCCACTACTCGAATATGTTGATGATGTGTTGAATATGATACAATTTCATTAACATCATCCAGTTCAATCACTAATAACACACAGAAGAATTAGGTACCATCATCACTTGTGTTGAAATGAACTGCAAACATCGTGGATATATATGGAACCATATGAAACCCATAGCTTAAAGATTTTCAAAATTAACATTCAACTCTTGAAGCTCGTCAGGTTCCATATTTTATAGTGGGATAGAAAAAGGCTAAACTCATGGAACCAATTCGATCATGAACTAGATCTATCTCTTAAGTGGTAATACATAACACTCATTAGGAAATACGTACTAAAAATAATCTACAACTATAGTAACAGAATCCTGATTCATTCCACCATCATATTCAATAATTATAACCCCTTTGAGCCATGAGTCATTTAAATCGAAACCGAATTTCTCCTACATGACTAGCCTAATAATTCCACTCATCCTAGTGTTAATTGATTCATCCTTCTAGTGTGTGAAATGTAACGCTCCTATGATAAAAGTTGATATCTTCCTTATATAGAACTATCTAGTCTATACCTATAATCTAATATAAGAATTTCATTTCCAGTAGAGAAGGTAAATAATTGAAATGGTAACCAACAATATCTAGAGAACAAGAATTGAATCATTTGGTATTCTCTGGCCAAACTCTCAATAGTGTGTTGATGACAAATACACCCCCAAATATTTCCACATCAATTACCAATACATTTATAAATAATGATGGTAAAAAAGAATTTCATTCTCATATGTCAAATTAAATGAAAGAATGGTTATACGATACATGAATTGTAATTATGAAAATAGAAGTTACACTATCTCAAATAGTCAATGTATTCTATATAACATGCGGCCGACTAGAACCAATTCGATATGCTCTTATATTACTCCTTGAGATATTCCCTCTTCTAATTACTTCCATTCATGCACTGGGGTTCCACAATCCAAGAGTACTCTAGAAAATCATATGGAAGTCATAATACTCATATACTAAGGAGTAGTTTAGTCCTTCCACGATTTCGGTACCTATCATGATACCCTTACTGTTATCTATTATTGTATTTCTACACAAAACCCCTATATTAAGAACATTATTCATCTTGATCGGCGCTCTAATGTTGAGTCTGGACACTGAGGATGATTTTGTCCCGTCTCTACAAACTGATAGCACTGCAACAAAACACAATCCTAAGATGGTTGTCCAAATCCCAAACTACGATTTCCATTGTTTCCATAGAGAAAACTAGAATAGTTATTATTCTTTCCATTAGATGAAAATATCTCAGTTCACCCTACTGAAAAATCATATCCACTTCTTAATGAATCATTATAATTCCCTTCCGAGATGAGTTCCTGATTCTTCACATCAGAAAAACTGATTAGATGAAACATTCTCTATTGTGAGATTAAATTATATAAAAGAACATTCGGACAAAATCTATTCACTAAGACCAAATTAGTAGATAATTATGGAACAAATAATTGAATATTTTTGAAGCATCTGAAATAGCTCAACAATGATATAACCTCATGTATCAGATGCATGAACTCATGAGAATTCTTTTCCCAAAAGGTCTCATGATAGAAATGGATCCATAAGATCATCTCGATGGCCTTCCAAGATATCTCCTCTTGGTACCCATCCTACTGAATAATTTTCCATGAATTTGAGGTCGGTTAAATAAAACATATATGCAATAATTATCTCTTTCTTATATGTTGTATCATGATTCTTAATGATCATCTTGAATGAATCGATCCATAACTCAACTTCCTGGGGCCTCTATCCCTAGTGAAAGTATAATGACTCTCCAACTAGAAATATCTTATCAAATTACAGATCGAAATCATGGTGACATATATTTCCCATTATGTGGATCGCAGGACCCCTGGATGATTTCATGACGAAGAATATACATCATGTCATCTAGGGCTAGAGGAATCTCTATATCATCTTGGTTTGGAGCATTCTGATTTCTAATTTCCTAACACACTTCTCAAAGATGGTGATGTGTCATTTTCTCTACTAGAAAAACACAATACCTAGAACACTATATATAATAGGCTATCCACAACATGTGTTAGAAAAATATATCCATTAAGCATTGGTCTAAAAAAATATGGGTTACAACTATTTTATCATGAAATATCAGTTCATTTATATCATTTGATTGATATAACTAGTATCTTCTGTCATAGTTCATATAGAAAAGTATATATCACCATCTATAAATATATCCCTTGCCTAAAAAATACATGTCAAAATATATCCCTTTGTTCCAATCAGGATGCATTCATACTCATCTCGCACTATACTAGGACAGAAGTATAAATATCAAGAATTAATAATATGAAAAAATAATAACTTCACAAAACATGTGAATCACCTAAGCCGAAATAACATCAAATAAAATGAAAAAATATAAAAAAATCAATCTCATCCTTGGTACATAGATTTCCCCATATAAAAAGATGAGTTACACCAATGAAAAATTAATTATTGTGTCCCAAAACATCCTAGTCAGTTTTCCACAATTCCTATATAGAAAAAACCGAAAATAAAAACCTTCTTCTCTAATACATTTTTTTATTGAACATCATTCATTATAAGTCAGATGTGTCCAGAAAGGGATTCTTATTAGACATAAAACATACCATTCTGTATGCCATAGGCTTCCAAATAGTATTGAGGGTGTGATCTATATAGTGGGGAGACTATACCCCCTAGTATAGAACATCATATATTTGAGAATAAACAATAATAATAACTTAATCATAGTAATATAAAATAAAAAATTAAATCTCATACCACCGGGAAGTAAAATATGGAACAAATAAACCAATAATAATTATTCATGTAGTTACATGTTGATATGTATATAAATTTAAAATTGAAAACAATACATTAAAATAACCAATAGACATAACGTAAAACACAAGGACTATAGTCCAAATCCCTATGTTGGTCACATATCCAATCTCCAATAAAACTATCATTCAATAAAATCATTAAAATTTTCCCTTTCACTTATCCAAATTTACATCCATGAAATCTTCTCATGTACCTAATGAAAGACATTGTAGTGTGTGAGTGTAAATATCTAGGTCCACACCATCGTGTCTGAACATATAGAGTCTAATAATATGTGCATGAAATAATGTAATGAACATGTGTATTAATTAATTAAATAATTAAATTAAAACCACATTAACCTTCTTTTGAAGTAGGTTGAATATCTCTATACATATAACACAACCATTCCGACCACAACCATAAAGCTAAATAACCTACTTTAGATCTATTTTGGTGTGTCCCAGATCCTATCTAACAACCCTACCAAGAAGAACAATATATCCATTGTATAAATCACAAAAATTAGTTTGAAACCATCCTTATAAGCATTATAGATTGTATCAGGGCCAGACACTATATAAAAGCATCTATGCAATAAATAACGGTCAATACCAATATAAATACATTATGACATGTATCATTTAAAATCATAGTATATAGGAATTTACTCGTGTATAATCTCCAAGGATAATATATATATATCTAAACTAGTATTAGGGACATGCAAGGTATATAATAAATATAGAATGTTTCAATTCCAATCATGACATATAATAATTTTCTCATTTATAACAATGAGTCATAATAGAAAGAATATCACAATATCACGTCATATGGATCAATTTTTAATTATGAAAATTACCATTTACTATTCGACTACATTTTCCTTTTATTAGTTGGTCATAACCCAATAAAATTCACATAATTTCAATTATCAATCCAAGACAAGTTGAATTGATATCATGAAGTCACCCAAAAATCATGTCATTCTAAACACACATTAACCCATCAGTCAATTAATTTATAACCAAGAGTTATCTCACTTAGACTACAACCATATTACAATTTATAAACAATTGGATGCATAAGAATTATATGGAATAAATATATTTTATCATTTATATGATTTATGATCATGCTATTTTGGTAAAATATTAATATTTCACATACCATGAAGTTGAACAGACCATAGTGAAAATTTTAGACCCCCAATGTGGAACCTAAAATTTAGGGACAACAAAAATGTGTAATGATAATGAAAATATAGGTGTGAAATATTGAAAGAATAAACAAGGATAAAAATGACCATGATTAACACCCAACCCAATGGGTTCCTTGGATTTAAACTACCATGATATTGAGAAACCGAATACGAGGGGAAAACCAAATCGAAATACTTATCTAGGATCAATCTTAGAAAATGGACATTATAAATGGAGGAAAGGATTGTAAAATCACCTGAAAAAACATAATCGAACAATAAGAGGAAGTTTCACCGATTCAATGGAAAAAAATAACATAGGAAGTTGTATTTAAAATATTTGGGCATGATATTAAACCGTAAGTAACTCTTTTACACAATTTTTATTTCTTTTTGGAGGGATACAATGAAAAACTCACCTCGTCGGATTATACTCTACCCTACATGACATATACATTATATGAATCCTTTATATGACCTGTAACCTTTTAACACCTTCTATGGGTTCACGACATATGTTTGGCGGTAATTAGACATTGTGTATTAGGTACTCTTTTTGTAATCACCCACTAGAGATTTATTCATCCAAAAATAAAAAAACTACCTAAAAACCCTCTATATCATCACCTTTAATTTAATCCTCATAAAACCATTTAATAAATTTATATTTAGAATTTAGTTATACACACAAACTTACATCCATGAGATTTTAGTCAGCTCCCCAATCAAAGGCTCTCCCTCTCTAAAGAAGATAGTGCTAGCACTGTTCAAATGTAAAACTCAAAGAGGGATGTACCTTGAAAAATAAGGGATCTTATAATGGAGAAATGGATTAACACAATTGAAAATATCGTACCCATCTATTAGTGATTTGAGAAAGAGATCTTCATGATGATTATTTGTTATATAGAGGGAGATGCTGATAAATTGTAGTTGTTGAAAATTAGTATGAATCCCAAGGAGGAAATTGAAGCGATGAAGAAGGAGGAATCCTGGAAAATATTTTGGATATATATTTCACCCTCGTATAATGAATTTAAAAAAAGATTTTTTATGCGTGTGAAAATGAATGAGGAATCCATTGTGTTGAATGTGTAAAACATCACAATAAATCGATGATACACACCGATATATATTATTACATATAGAATTAATATTGACCACATCATTCATGGTTTAAATTTGAGTCTAAGGAGATACTTATCCATTCAGGAAATTTATTAAAATTCTAAATTTTTTTGATGTGCCATCAATGTCAAAATGGAGGTTAATGAATATCTAGACTATTATAGGGATAAAATGTGGAAAAATGATTTTATATCAGGTGGTATGATAGAAAAATATATATGTTAAAATGAATTCTAATATCCCACATGTTAAATGTATAGGAATAAGAATCACATAAATGGCCTTAAGGGGGTGTGGAAATTCAATAGGTAAAAGAAAGAAGTGTACCATGATTGTGATTTACAATAGGAGAAAATCATGAATGTGAGGGAGTAATGGAAAAATCTGATCAACCCTCATAAAATTGACCAAATTTTCAACTGCAAGGAATAGAGACACTGTTTGAATTAATTACCCAAATTATGGGTTTTCGATGACAACAAATGACAACAACCTTTATGTACCAAAGAGAAAGGGAGAGATTTTCAAAGTCAGAACTGCTGAGGTGGATCCCAATAATTGTGTAGTGAAATGTATGCTAGTTATTAATTAATGAATAGAGTATATAATATTTTATTCTAGTTAAACACCATAATTATCATTAACGATGGTGAATAAGTCCATGGTTACATCTCAATCATAAAATTCTTTCCCATTCCATTTTTAGGATGAATTTCCCTATATTCCATTGATAAAGCCCTTTGTAGAATTAGATTTTATTCACAGAATTGATCAGATTTACCTATATAGAGCCAAAAAATCCCTAGGTAAGGGAACCACCCCCAATATCAAAAATCACTTTTTGATTCTATATAGCTACTAGGGGGTCACCAATATTCATTGGTAAAATCTTTTCTATAATTTATATTATTTATTGAAAAGAAATGAAATCTAGAAAAAATGATTTAGAGTAAGGAAAAGTACTTCCATGAGGACATTTCTAATTTAATGTAATTCTATATTGTGTAAGCTTAATAATTTAATAGTTTTAAACTTATACCTATGGTTTTTTTCTCAATCAATCTCATACCAAGAGATTTTCCAATATACATGACTCCATATAGAATGGGCATTTTTTGAATATGATTTGTTGTAGAAACAATAATAGGGGAATCTATATAATTTATTTTAAAATCTAATGGCTCCACTAATGGGTGACCTAGTAATATTTTTTAGGTAGAAGGATGGGTTAATGCATATCTTCAACGTTTATCATGATATCTTCATTATCAACATAATGAAAAAGAATCCTATTTCATAAATTGATAAATTGTTCGACCTAATATGTGGATCCTGATACATCTCTATAGTGGATCTCTGATCAGTATATTATCATGTAAATGTAAAGAAGGAAGAAATACATAATAATCTTTTTTTTATTAGTTAGTGGCACTATGAGTTCACAGTGAAGATATTAGGTATCCCAATTTCTTCATATATCATCATGGACTTGATGATTATACTCCTTAGTGATTAGATCAAAAAAATTGTGGTAGTCTATATTAATGATATTCTTATATACTCTAATGGAAAGAAGAACATGAAGAGAATTTAAATTTAATAATAAATGCACTATGTAAAGAAAAATATATGAATAGTATAGTAAATTCTAGTTTTGGATAGAGAATGTAACTTTCATGGGGGATATTATAACCAACAAGATTTTATATTTTTATCTATAAAAAATGTTGGCAATTGATGTGGCCATGTTTTCACACACTTTGCCACATCCTTTTTATATTTATTATTGATTTTTTTATATCAAAATACATTTTTATTTGTAAAAAAATGAACAATTGTAGTGTCTTTGTTCATAATTGTTAAAATAATCCTTTTCTTGTAAAATTCATGTATTTTAGTGATTATTTCTATTGTTTTGAATAATTTTTAAATTAAATAATACATTCTACCTTAACTTTTTATCTTGCATTGTTTTTTTTTATTTTATTCTATCATTATTTCAATTCATATGTTCTTAGAAATAAATTTTTTAAGTTCGTAATTTTAAATTATTTAATTTTATTTATTCTTTTATTAATAAATAAATTCTCACTTCCCATTTTGATAAGTTTAATAATTTTATTCAGTTCTCTTGTTATAAGAATATTTAATTTTAATTTATTTCATTCATTTAAATAATTCTTCAATTAGTTTTTTATTTTTCTTTTTAAAACCTTTATAATTAATTTAAACTATAATTAGTTTATTTTTATTTTGTTTTTTTATGAATTATATATTTAATTCATTGGTTAATTTATTTATTTAACATTCGTATATTAATAAATTATTTAATTTATTTTCTAATTAATTTTATAATTTTTTTGATGTTGCATGTAACCAACCCCATTCCCCTTATGGTGGTGTCTCCTTTGACACCGCCAGCTCCCTCATACCACCATCTTAGTGGCGGTCTCTCTGTAGCACCATTTTTCAGACATCTCCAGCCACTTCATACAGCCCGCCACAACTGGTGGTGTCCCATTTTTCTGCTAGCTTTCCCAACATCACACGACGCCACCATACCTGGTGGTTTCTCCCTCATCACATCACACCACCACTTATGGTGGTGCATCATCCATGCACCGTCACCCTCGCACCATCAACAAGGGATGTCGGTGCCTCCATCATACCACCAACCCCACCCATCGTGACGCACCACAATAACCAAGAAAAAGAAAATAAAAATGGAATTAGCCTCGTTGAACAACACCAACAATAGAATAAAATTGAACTAGAAATTTCAGATCTAACAAAATCAAGACAAAAGAACCTCATTGAACAGCATGAACCAGATCTGAAGTCTGAAGCAGTCCAAGATGAACCCACCGACCTAGATCTACAACCCGCACCCACCGTGTCTGTATTTTTCGTGTCGCCGCCCCCATTTCCCACCACCATCGTACGTACGGTCTCTAGCTACTCACCTCGACCATTTCTCCTCAGTGTGATGCCCTATCGTGTATGTTCCTCTCTCGTCTCGTCGTTTTTCACCCCAAACCTATCCCTATCACTCACCCTGACTGTAACACCCCATGATTTTATGAAAAATATTCTTTTTAATTTCATTAATGTCTTGTGTTGTACGCTACACCAAAAGGAGATGGCAAAACACGCATCCTTGACTTGACATTCATTACACGCAATCACGACCTTCCTCGATAGCATGTGTAGTACGCAATACCGAGTTTCAATAAACAACGATATGCTATTAAAATATTATTAAAACTAGCCTTTATGAATAGTAATAACCACTTTTCGAATTTTTTTAAATTTTATTTTTCAAAATGGGCTTCATTTTTGGATTCGGATTATCGAAATTAGCTTAGGGTGAAATTTTGGTACTTTTAGGATAACTTTCATTTTCTGATGAATAGTGAAAATTACTAAATTTTAATTAAAAACAACATTTTTAATCGAAATAATTAATAGTGATAAATTATTAATTTTAGTATTTTTAAAGATATTTAGAATATATTAATACAATTTAATACAATTTTGGACATTGGATTTAATTTCACATTTAAACCAGACATAAACAAGTGTCAATCTTTTGATATTTATTATCTCTTAAGAACACGCTATTTGTTTTGACGACGGAAATTAATTTTTAAACTAATTAATGCAACTAAAATGTTTTGAATTTGGTAAAATAGTCATCATTTTTGATTTCATAATATCAAATATAGCATAGGCCTAATTTTTGGTATTTATCTGGAAACTTTCATTTTTTGATGAATAGTGAAACCACTAAGTGGTAGTTAAGAAAATGAATTTTTCATAAAACATAATTTTAACGATTCTGTGAGTGGAATTTCAAAAATCCGAGAGACACAGTTGATGTTAGTAAGTAAAATGTGGTTCAATTAGATGAAAATAATTTTTGGTGAATAGTAACTTTTTACTTTTTTTACCTCTGTTAAAATTAAATAGGGTAATTAAGGGTAAAAATGATATTATTATTATCCTAACACATATCCTAATTTTATTGGATAAGTTTAATTCAACCAAAAACAACCTATGAAATAAAATATGACCATTTAGGCCCACTTGGATTAGATTAGGACATTTATTATTATTTAATTAAAAGAAGAGTTAAAAGAGTTAAAATCAATGTTTATTTACGAAAACATTTTTAGTATAGGGTTATACATAAGATAAATTCGATTGTAAACATTCATTAGAAAGCTAATAATATTTTCTACATAATTATTGTTTATTTATAATTTTTAGACATTAAATAAATTAATTTATTTGTGACACAATGATGATGAAGTAATTACCATAATAGTGAAAATTAGAATAATTGATATTATAAATACCCAAATAAATATAATTTTAGACTTTTTATGAATTAAACTAATTTTCTAGGTTAATCTGGAATGTTAGGATTGATTTAATTAACTTTTGTCTAAGTAATCATTCTGTTATGAGTTTCACAAAAATCATCGATTGAAGAGTGTCAAAATTGACATAAAATAGTTTTTAAAACAAATGTTATATTATTGATTGTTATTTTATTTCTAAAAATCTAATGTTCGGCCCAGATACTTATATCAAGAGAGGCTTATCATTAATGGACCTCTTGGGGGTCTCTTGTATGTATATGGTAAGTTTATTAACTATATAATATAAAAATACAAAGTGACATGGTTAAATGTCAATCTAATTAACTAAGAGTTAAAACTAAATGATAAGGTTAGTATAATGATCTAAAAAAGTCTAAATTCTATTAGATGAGAGGATTTAGACCCATATCAACCTTAGCTTCGAAAAAAATCAATTTGTAGCTATTTAAACCGAATTTGACTTTATAATAAAATAATATTTTTAATTCTTCCAAAGGTTCCCCTCTCCTCCCTTATAAAAGGGCACCTCTTCCCTCTCTTCCTCACACAAAATTGAGCCTTAAATATCGGCCAAAACCTGACTAATTCTCTTCTCCACTTCCCTATAAACATATTAGAGGTTTTGGACATCTTCAAAGACCAATTTTAGTGCCCTAAGTGGAGGACTCAAAGAGGCGCTTCAATGAAGAGGTAATGTCTGTTACCGATTCATTCAACATTATTTCTTCTTCCACTTCTTATTCTTAGGTTGTATCATTAGGAAGTAATAACATAAGTATCAATCATATACTTATATGTTATTATATGTATGAAACAACAATATTTCACCATCTATCCATCCTACAGAAGACGAAATCACCGCGCGTGCGTACGTACGGAATACCGTCTCCACGCCGTGGTGTAATCTATTTTCCACCACCACCTTACTTGGATGGATATAATGGTGTAAATAATAACTATATATTATTATTTTAAAGTGATATTTATTCTTAAATAGTACACAAAAATTCCAATACAATTCCACGATCATGAGAACGATATCATTGCTGGTGCGTACGTACGGACTACCGTCTCTACGACGCGATGAGATTCATTCTCCACGTTAACCATTCAGGAATGATTATAAATTATATATAATAATAAGTAATCATGAAATATATGACATAATAATGATACAGGATTTATGTGTATATATATGTTTGTCATCTACTTAATTCCATTCAACTCAATAAGGAAACGAAAATGGCGTTCATGCATACGTACGGCCTGCCGTCTCCATGAACGGTGTATTTCTTTCCAGTTACAGATCTATTATATATATGTATATAATGAATATATATTATATATAAATCATGTTTTATATTCTGGAATTAAGTAATCATGATCTAAGTAATCATATGAATAATTACAAGTCAAAACAGGGGCGACAAATTAAACGATTTTACCCAAAACGCCCTTTAACATGAAATTTACAAAAAAACGGGTAAAATGAAGTCATAAGTGAACCATATATGATATCATAACAAAGTGTATTATTCTGTAATAAGTCAATGACATTATTTAAATCATTATACAGAAGGTTCGGACACATATGAAGCAAATCAGACCTAAGGTAAGGGAAAATCTCGCAATCTCAATTTTTATCCGAGATTGTTTATACATCAGAATTTACTGGGTGTATTTTATCATCCACATCCATGTTTCCACAATATGTAATATTTTTCCATCAACCTACAATTTTTTAAACCCAATTTTACCCTTCGGTGAGTTTTTAGTAAAAGGTATGAAAGGAAAAAAATTTCATTTTTCGTACGAGGAACTTTTTGACTTTTCCCACAAAAGTACGAGAAGAATGTTTTTTTAACTAATACGGCATGAATGGATTTTTGAAAAATTATTTCCAAGAAGCTTCCTTTAAAAGTTTTCATGTTTATTTTTAATCAACTTATTTTAGTTTAAAATTTTATGACATGTTAATGAAAGGAATGTGTTTTTGATGTATAAAGGATATTTTCTTCAAGAATGGAGTTCAAGTACTTTATCAAAATTATTTTCCATCTATGATAATAGAGGGTTCTATTTCTATCCCTATAATAACATTGATTTTATTATGTTGTGATGGAATTATTTTAATGAATTCCTTTATCTTATATGAATTGTTATATGATGTCATGTTGTTTAAGAATCCCATTTTTACTACTTGGGTTATGCAATGATGTATGATTTATGATTTTGTGGCACACATAAGAATGGTATCATTAGGAGATGGGTGGGACCTATATCTCCCACCAATGCATTGGGTAATGATTTTATATCTCAAGAGATAAGCATGGCTAGAACGGAAGGTTAAACTGGTTCAGTGAAACAGGACTGAAACGAGGAGTGAACTCGGTTCAGAAATGGACTTTGTCCACTAAGACAGTCTTGGAAATGATTCTTGACTAATAAGAAATTATCCTCTATGATTATTTGTGTATGCCACAAAGTTACATGTTTTTAGTTATGATTTTTGCGATTACATTTCACTACTATGATTTATCCCATGTTATGATATTATGATCTCTTTTGCAGGTTAAGATTTCCAAAATGTTATGTCCTTATGAATATAATGTGATTGATATTTCATTTGTTTACCCTTACTGAGAATTTGAGCTCACCCTTTTATGTTTTCTTTTCCCCAGGATATAAAGAATGGTTTTAGGTAAAAAAAGGAAGATCTTTATGGGAGATGTTGAAGAACATTCACCATGATTAGAAGATTATATTTCGAGTTTCCACAGACAGTAAACTATTACGGTCCTTGTGTGTGTGTTTTTTTATGTACTAAGTATTCCGGAAAAGTAATGTAATTTCCATTTATGTCACGATTTGGGCCTCTACAGTTGGTATCAGAGGAAAGGTTTTGTCATCCTTTGGAAACTAGGATGTGATAACTTTAGTGAGATCCCTAGAGATGTTTCTAAGGTATGTATAGGGATGTCCCTAAGGTTAAGTATATGTATAGGTTATAGTACTAAAATTACGGTAACCCAATATGTTAGATATTGAAGGTACTCCCCATTTATTGTGTTGTTTTCCCTAGCATGATTTTTTCCTCTCACACTATTCTATTTGGGTTATAGATGACGGTTGGAACCTGAAGGAAACGTGTTGATCAATGAAATGGACAATGCAATGATTGTCCTCTTGAATAAACAAATGTCATGGGAGATGGAGTGCAAAATATTATTGTTATACTTACACAAGCTATGAATCATTCTGGACTTCCAAATGAGCAGAGAAGGGAACAATATTCTATTGAGTCCTTCATGAGAAAACGTGCACCATCTTTCAGTGGGTCTTCTGATCCACTTGTTGCTGAACAACGGATAAGTACCACTGAAAAGATATTTTATGTTCTTCAATGCTCTGAACATGATAAATTAATCTTAGCAGTGTATCGTTTGGAAGTTGATTCTCATCAATGGTGGAATCTTATAAAGAATACGAGGCCAAGAGATGAAATTGAGTCCATGGAATGGGATGAGTTCAAGAACTTATTTTTCAATATGTACTTCCCTCATATTCTTTGGACAATAATGGAGACGGAGTTTCTCGAACTAAAGCAAAAGAATGATGAATCTGTTGGTATATACGAAGCTAATTTTACGAGGCTTATAAGGTATGCATCTGGATTTATCATCCAACCTGAAAGTAATGTTGATTGATTCTTTAGTGGATTAAAACCAAATCATAAAAGGGAATTAGCTATAAGAGATTTCAGTAGCTATGAATAAATTGTGCGTTGTGCTATCAAGGTAGAAATGTAAGTTGGTGTTACATATCCATCTCATAGTTTTGACAAGAAACAAAATATGGAGTTCAAGTAGAAATCTCTGAATAATGGTGAAAAGAAGATGAATGTTTCCTTATGCTCAATGTGTGGAATGAAGCATGGTGGAGATTGTCTTAAAGGGACAAGTAAATGTTTCAAATGTGGAAAGGAAGGTCATCGAGCATTTGAATTCCACAATGATGGGAAGAATATGTCTAATGATGCATGCAAAGGAAGGGATACACCGAATGAACCTACTACCCTTCAATGCTTCAAGTGCAAGGAAATGGGGCATTATGCTAATAAATGCCCTAATCCAAGGGTTAGTGATGATCGACAAGAGAAACCACTCAAGGCAAAGGACAAAGGGAAGTCACATGTGATAACCATTGGTGATGTTGAATATGACAACGATGTGGTGGAATGATTTAGTGTTTATGTAATGGGATACCAAAATAATGTTGTATATAGTATCGTGGAATATTGGAATATTAATGTATTGGTCTATTGTGGTTTTCAATAATTTTATGGTACCATTAACCATGGAAAGTGATTGAGATATTTTTGGAAAAAGGATGATATGCGCATAATGAAAGGATAAAGAAAAAATGAAATGTTTGACAGTATTCATAAGCTCACGATTGATATAAGGACTATGTGATATCATGGATTGAGTATATAGAATTTTTGAGGATTTTGGTATGTGGAAATAGTTAACTTTTAAGAGTATTCATGTTTTCAGTAAGGTTCAATGGGTATTCATTTTTTTCAAGAGAATACATGATTAAGGCCTATGAATGTTTGGAATGTGACCAAAAAGACATATCTCATGATATATGGGGATCAACAATATTATTAACATGCTTGTTGTATGAACTCTTTGGTAATCATTTTCACTATAATATGAGATTAGACAGCATTATTTTGGATAAGCCTAAAGATTGGAATGGATTATGTTGGACATAAGTTAGTATTTTTTAAGGATAAAAGTTTTTTCGATATTATTTATGGGATGTTATAGTAATGTAGTTTTAGAAAAAGGACAACCTGTAGGATGGGTGACAGCCCATCACGTCGGACAAGGCTGTGGGAGTCAAACCCACAACCAAAGTGCGACTAGCCTTTATCGCCTACCACTGGCCTACAAGAAGTCCATGTTTAGTAGAAAACAAGTTTTATTATATTAAGCAGTATGATATATGAAGTATAAGTCCATTTTAGGAACCATATATGATTAATCTCACTATAGATGGACTTATGTATTTTTTGATATCTTTTCTGATCTTTTGTTTGAGACAGATGAAATGACCCATCATTCTATCACATGATCTTCTAACACATCACGAATGAAAAATTAAACTTAATTTCTTTAAGAGATGAAGTGTAAAATTTCCAATGAAATACCAACGGTGAGACTATACCAAAATCACGAAAGTATTTCTTCTAATTCCAATTTCATCAACTTTAGGGAAATGATCTTGAAAACCAAAAATGTTGTCCTAGTGATCTTATATCTGATAAATCAGATGGTACCATAGATCATCACAAATTTATGGATTTGTGATTGCTGGCTTTTCCATAGCCATGTTCTCTACCACTCTCCATCAGAACATGATGGTTAGATTTCTCTTCCATATCCATATTTTCACCTATGTGGAAACCCACTGATTAGTTTATTTGGGTAACCGTTACGTTTCATACTTTTGATTTGAAAGATTAGTTTTGGTATTCCTTTTTATGATGTGGGTTTCTATTAATGATACATTCTAATAGTAAACCATTTATAACCCGGACGAAATTTGAGGGCGAAATTCATTTTAAGGTCGGTAGAATGTAACACCCCGAGATTTTATGAAAAATATTATTTTTAATTTCATTAATGTCTTGTGTTGTACGCTACACCAAAAGGATATTTCACAACCTGCATCCTTGACTTTCCTTTCATTACACGTAATCGCGACCATCCTCGATAGCGTGTGTAGTACGCAATACCAAGTTTCACTAAACAACGATATGCTATTAAAATATTATTAAAACAAGCCGTTATGAATAGTAATAACAAGTTTTTGAAATTTTGTAAATTTTATTTTTCAAAATGGAATTCATTTTTGGATTTGGAATATCGAAATTAGCATAGGGTGAAATTTTGGTACTTTTCGGATAACTTTCATTTTCTGATGAATAGTGAAAATTACTAAATTTTAATTAAAAACATCCTTTTTAATCAAAATAATTAATAGTGATAAATTATTAATTTTAGTTGTTATAAAGTATATTTAAAATATATTTTTACAATTTAATACAATGCTGGTCATTGGATGTAATTTCACATTTAAACCAGACATAAACAAGTGTCAATCTTTTGATAGTTATTATCTCTTAAAAACATGATATTTGTTTTGATGATGGGAATTAATTTTTAAATTAATTAATGAAACTGATATATTTTGAATTTGGTAAAATAGACATCATTTCTGAGTTCATAATATCAAATATAGCTTAGGCCTAATTTTTGGTATTTTTCTAGAAACATTCATTTTTTGATGAATAGTGAAACCACTAAGTGGTAGTTAAAAATGAATTTTTTATAAAACATAATTTTACGGCTTATGTAAGTGGAATTTCAAAAATATGAGAGACAAGGTTGATGTCAGTAAGTAAAATGTGGTTCAATGAGATGAAAATATTTTTTTGGTGAATAGTAACTTTTTACTTTTTTTACCACGGTTAAAAGTAAATAGGGTAATTAAGGGTAAAAATGATGTTATTATTATCCTAACACATATCATAATTATATTGGATAAGTGTAATTCGACCAAAAACAACATTAGGAATAAAATATGACCATTTAGGCCCACTTGGATTAGATTATGACATATATTAATATTTAATTCAAAGAATAGTTAAAAGAGTTAAAATCAATGTTTATTTACTAAAACATTTTTAATATAGGGTTATGCATTAGATAAATTCTATTTTAAATATTCATTAGAAAGATAATAAGATTTCCTACGTAAAGATATTTTATTTTATAATTTTTAGACATTAAATTAATTAATTTATTTATAACAAAATGATGATGCAGCAATTACTATAATAGTGCAAAACTAGAATAATTGATATTATAAATACCAAAATAAATATAATTTGAGACTTTTAATGAATTAAAATAATTTTCTAGGTTAATATGACATGTTATTATTGATTTAATTAACTTTGGTATAAGTAATCATTCTGTTATGAGTTTCACAAAAACAAACTATTGAATAGTGTCAAAATTAACATAAAATAGTTTCTAAAAGAAATATTATATTATTGATTGTTATTTTATTCCTAAAAATCTAAGGCTCAGCCAAGATACTTATTTAGAGATATATTTATCATTAATGGACCTCTTTGGGGTCTCTTAGATGTATATGGTATGTTTATTAACTATATAATATAAAAATACAAAGTGACATGGTAAATGTCAATCTAATTAACTAAGAGTTAAAACTAAACGATAAGGATAGTATAATGACCTATACTTGTCTAAATTATTTTGGATGAGATTATTTCGTCCCATACACACCTTAGCTTCGAAATAAATCAATTTTAATCTATTTATAACCGAATTTGACTTTATAATAAAATAATATTTTTTGTTATTCCAAAGCTGCCCCTCTCCTCCCTTATAAAAGGGCACCTCCTCCCTCTCTTCCTCACACTACATTGAGCCTTCAAGCTCGGCCAACCCCTGACAAATAATCTTCTCCAATTCTCTAGAAACATCATATAGGTCCTAGTCTTCTTCAAAGATCAATTTTAGTGCCCTAAGAGGAGGACTCAATGAGGCGCTTCAAAGAAGAGGTAATGTCCGTTACCGATTCTTTCAACTTTATTTCTTCATCCGCTTCTTCTTCATTGGTTTTTTTATTAGGAAGTAATAAAATAATTATCACTAATATACTAATATGTTATTATATCTATGAAAAAACCCTATTTCACCATCTATCCATCCTACAGAAAATGAAATCACCGCGCGTGCGTACGTACGGAATACTGTCTCCATACCGTGGTGTAATCTATTTTCCACCACCTCCTTAATTGGATGGATATAATTGTGTAAATAATAACTATATATGATTATTGTAAAGAGATATTGATTCTGAAATAGTATACATACACTCCAATACAATTCCACGATCATGAGAACGATATCATCGCTCGTGCATACGTACAGACTACCGTCTCCACGACGCGATGAGATTCATTCTCCACGTTAACCATTAATGAATGATTATAAAGTATATATAAAAATAAGTAATCATGAAATATATGAAATAATAATGATATAGGATTTATTTGTATATATATGTATTTCATCTACATAATTACATTCAACTAAATAAGGAAACGAAAACAGCGTTCATGCATACGTACGGCCTACCATCTCCATGGACGGTGTATTTCATTCCATTTACTGATCTATTATATATATATATATATATATTCTGAATATATATTAAATATAAATCATGTTTTACATTCTAGAATTAAGTAATCATGATCTAATTAAACATCTGAATAATTAAAAATCAAAACATGGACGAAAACGGAAACGATTTTACCCAAAACGATCTTTAACATGGAATTTACAAAAGAACGGGTAAAATAAAGTCATAAGTGAACCATATATGATATCATAACAATGAGTATATTTCTGGAATAACTATATGACATTATTTAAATCATTATACAGGAGTTTCAGAAACTTACGAAGCAAATCGGACCTAAGGTAAGGGAAAATATCATAATCTCAATTTTTATCCGAGATTGTTTATACTTCAGAATTTACTGGGGTGTATTTTAACATCCACATCCATGTTTCCTCAATATGTAATATTTTTTCATCAACCTAAAAATTTTTAAATCCAATTTTACCCTTCCGTGAGTTTTAATAAAAGATATGAAAGGAATCTTTTTTCGTTTTTCATACGAGGTCCTTTTTGACTATTCCGACAAAAGTACGAGAAGAATGTTTTTTTAACTTATACAGCATGAATGGATTTTTAAATCATTATTTCCAAGAAGCTTCCTTTACAAGTGTTCAAGTTTATTTTTAATCAACTTCTATTATTTTAAAATTGTATGACATGTTAAATAAAGGAAACTGTTTTTGAAGTAGAAAGGATATTTTCCTCAAGAATGGAGTTCAAGTGATCTATCAAAATTATTTTCCATCTAAGATAATATGGGGTTATGTTTCTATACCTATAATTACATTTATTTGATTATGTTGTGATGGAATTATTTTTATGAATTCTATTATCTTATATGAATTGTTTTATGATGTCATGTTGTTTAAAAATCCCATTTTTACTACATGGGTTATGCAATGATGTATGATTTATGATTTTGTGGAACACATAAGAATGGTATCATTATGAGATGGGTGGGACCTATATCTTTGTACAATGCATTGGGTAAAGATTTTATATCTCATGAGATAGACATGGCTAGAACGGCAGGTTAAACTGGTTCAGTGAAACAGGACTGAAATGAGGAGTGAACTCGGTTCAGAAATGGACTTTGTCCACTATGATAGTCTTGGGAATGAGTCTTGAATAATAAGAAATGATCCTCTATGATTATGTGTGTATTCCACAAAGTTACATGTTTTATTTTATGATTATTGGGATTACATTTCACTACTATGATTTATCCCATGTTATAATATTATGATCTTTTTTACAGGTTATGATTTCCAAAATGTTATGTCCTTATGAAAGTAATGTGATTGATATTTATTTTGTTTACCCTTACTGAGCATTTGAGCTCACCCTTTTATGATTTCTTTTCCCCAGGATATAAATAATGGTTTTAGGTAAAAAAAGGAAGATCTGTATGGGAGATGTTGAAGATCATTCACCATGATTAGAAGATTATATTCCGAGTTTTCAAAGACACTAAACTATTACGGTCCTTGTGTGTGTGTTTCTGTTATGTACTAAGTATTCCACAAATGTAATGTAATGTCCATGTACGTCAAGATTTATGCCTCCACACTGACCCCATGGCTCCACCGTGACTCCTCACCCGCCTACATATCTCAACCCTGCACCGCCCCCATCCCCTGATTCTTCACCGCCACTATCCCACACTCTATCCCCACATTCCCTTTGCCTCACTAGAACATGAAAAATACTAATTATTATACAATAATATTAACATATAATATATAAATAATATAAAATAATAATAATAATAATAAAGATAATATTTATTTCTCAACTAATAATCCTTACATTTACTCTTTTAATATATGTGTGTGTCTGTCTGTCTGTGTGTTCAATATCATATTTATTTTATTTTACAGGCATGTTTAAAAAAATTATCGTGATTTATTTAATTAATTCTATTATATTTTAATTTACGTTGTCTTGTTCGTTTTCATTTACATGGGGAAGACTAGGATTCGGGTGCATACTCACGCACTATTATTCGTTTAAGGGAGTTCATGTTTCGATGATACTTGGGCATGTAGCAGCAAACTAAAAGTGCCACACATAGTCTAGTGAAGTCTTCCACGTGCAGTGACACAAACTTGTTGATAGAATTAGAATAATCGGATAGGAGCCAAATGAGGGAAGTTAGTTTTCTATATTCGTGAGAATTCACCAGGAAGCGATGGAGAAGAATCATTCGTGGGGCTACATGAGATAATTATAGCGACTACTACTTTATCTTTCATCCATTTATCCTTCCAAAACAATCCCCACTGAGATATTTCCCATTTTTGTTCCTCGCGATTTATGTTGGAAACATTCCATCACCACTTTTTCATTCCATATCCATTCCCTCACATCCTTTCACACTGGGACCTGATCAACCACCACCATCTCCACTCATCTAAGCATAGAGATAGGTGACCGAGTAGAAGAAGTCCATTGGAGTTGGAGCAGAGCATCGAAGAAGGAGGAATTCTTCTATTTATTTTCTCTATTTTTTCTACACTGAGCTGTTTTCAATGAAATTCATTTTTACTGATTCATATTTAATGAATTGCTAATTAGTTTTGGAGGTTTTGATCATATGGATTGAATTTATATCAAATCATATGTTCTTGTTACTTGATCAATCACAAGAGGGATAATGTTTTCATTCTAGTGATTTCTTTTTTCCTTTCCTCATTAGCATCTTATTATTCTACCCAGACATTGAAAATTGAATAGAAGAATATCAATTTCTCCTAGAAAAGACATCCAATCTGCTAACTAGTAAAGGTTGTGGTATTCTCTTCTCCATGAGAAAACATCATTATCTCATGATATATTAGAAATATTTTCCCCCAGGAGTGATCACTAGTGAGGGTAATTTATCTAATGATATAATTATATTTCACTCATATTCACATAACCATAGAACCTGTGTGATTGGTCTTGTTCTATAGTACTGACATTGAAATCAATCTATTCTGGTTCAATTCCCCTTACTCAATCCTTGACTCTCTCACGTGCCAAATCACTATATCACACTATCTTGCCTTCATTTTCACACCCACAACCCTATATTTTCTTTATTTTTTAAATTAGTTTTTTTGTTACTAATTTTTATTCGTTTAGTTTTTTTGGTCAAGAATAATCAAAAAATCATTCCTTAGGGTTTGACACCATTCTTACCACACTACTAGTAGTTTTTAGGGTTTGTAAAAATTAATGTTTTTCATACTCAATGACGTGTGTATCAAGTTTTAGTTTCTCTGTCGTAGAAAGAGTGTAATAATATGTAATAAAAATAAATTAAATATTACAAAAACAAAAATAAAATAAAAATGATAAAATCAGAAAAATAGAAAATTTTAAAACTACAAAAAAATGTCTCGAAAATATTTCTTCAGTTTGATGCCCACTAGATCCTCTATGCTGGAACATGAAACACCAATTCACGAAATAAACAAACATTATTCCCACTTTAATAATAAAAAGAATATGGAAATACAAAATCCAGAAGGAATAGTCGAAAACCAAAATGTGAATGATTTACTGCCCTAGGTTCATGTCCCTTAGAGATCAAAGAATAGGGAGTTCCAAATTCCTTTATGTTAAGAAAAACATATTGTATTAAGTTTTCCCCAGGGTCTAGACACTATTAAGTATAGTAGTCTCATTTCTCTTAGCTTCCTTCATTCAATTTTCTATCAGCAGATGATTCCATAAAGTTCATTAGTGATTTTTATGGTTCTTTCTAGCAACTACCTCTGTGATAATTGAGTGAGGAGGAGTTGAATTTCAGGTAGTTACATATCCTCCTTATGGGTAGGGAAAATAAATTCTTCAAAAATCATGATGAGAAGACCATTCAAGCCTGGGATGAAGTATTCAATTCCATTCTTTTCAAATTTTACCCTAGGAACATCACTGTTGAGGTTTGGCACAAAATCACTGGATTTTTCTAGGATGAGGGAGAGGAAATTCATGATACATGGGATCAGTTTAGAGGCCTTCTTTGGCAGAGTCCCAAACACTCTTTAGCTCCCTGTTTCGTTATAAATACCTTTTACAATCCCCTCACCCCTATAATCAGATCCTAGTTGACCAATACTGTGGGGGTGACTTCTTGGAATCTACTATAGATGAGATGAAACAGTTGATTGATAAGTTGGATCGAAAGTATGAACATAAGTGCACTTGGAAGAATGCATTTAAACCAATACCAATGTTTCTCCTATCAAACAACAAGTTATAAGGGAGTGGTGTTATCATTGGGGGATGTTCGGTCACACTCAGAGATGTTGTCCCAATTTTGACCTCCCTCTCCAATTAGATGAGAGTTCCTATTTTTTAAACTACATGTAGAGGAATCATGGTGTCAATGATCCATTCTAAAATCCATATAACTTTGGATTCAAAAATGATCACAAACTTCCATGTAGAGAGCAAGTTCGAATCAAGCATCCCAAAACCCCAAACTTCCAGCCACATCCTAGAACCTATAACTCAAACCAATATGGGACTAAATCATAAAATTCTTAATGGGAACTTATGGTAATGATGAAAAAAATTCTATATAAAATTATTTCTTTGAAAAAGACACATAATCTAGAATTATATGTTTAGAACGTAAAATGGGTCAATTGGAAATGGATCAAGGTGGTAGGGAAAATAGAATGATACCTAGTACAATAGAGTAGATCCCAAGAGAAAATATAATGATAGTAACTACTAGGTTGGGTTTAAAACTTCATGAACCAGTTAAGGAACCACCTATAAAGAGGGAATTGATGTTCAATATGAAATTGGAACTAAAAACCTAGAAAACCCCAATACTGAAAATCTAGACAGATTAAAGGAAACACAGAAAACCATTGAAAATTCATAAGAAAAATCACAAGAACTAAGAAAGATGATGTTTGAGTGAGTAAATGAGGTAATTAAGAAGGTAGTGTCAATATGCCCTTTTTGAAAGCATTGATTTAAATACCTTCATAATTGAAAATTCTTATGTTTCTTTTCTAACAAGAGGTATTGTGGTGAGAGATAAATAGTGAGCATGAATGAGTAGTGTAGTGAAATATTCCAAAAAATATACCCACAAACTGAATGACCTAGGAAGATTTGTCATTTCCTATAAAATCGGTTGAAGTGAGTAGATTAAGGGTTTTTGTGATCTAGGTTCTAGTATCAATATTATTATATGTTATCTATATGAAACATTGGCCATTATACTGCAAATACCAACTTCTGTTACCCTACTCCTAGCTGACTGGTCACTTTCCAATGCTTATGGGAGGGTAGATGATTTGTTGTTTGATGTAGGAAAACAATCCCTATCCACTTACATATAGATTCTTCAAATGGAGTGTAGTCATACGATTCCACTCATTCTTGGAAGACCATTTTAAGCTACATATGGGGCTACCATTCCTGTTTCTAAGGGTATGTGGACTCTTCAGGTAGGTGAGGGTCAATTGGGTTTTCCTGTTTATAATGAGTCTCCACTGGAGGTGAGTTGTATGTTGATATATTTGGATGTTGAGTTTTATAGAGATAATATGTGAAGGGAAAATCATAATCCATTTGATGATTTAATCAAAGTATATTTTAGTGAATTTTTTATGAAACAAAATTTGTGACTGAATCCAAAAAGGAGATTGAAAGGATGGGAATAATTGAAAACTAAATTAGGAAGTTCATTGCTCAAAACCATGATATAGTCTTTTACCCTAATAGATATCTCACTGATATATTTTCTCAATCCGTTCAGGATCTTACAACCACCCATGTTCCCAACCCTGATGCTGCTTCATGTTCTATGAAACTTGAGGGAAGTGATTATACTTTCAATACCATGACTGATAAATGTGAAAGTGTTAGAGCTATGGAAATGTTTGGAGTCAACCCTGTTCACCCTAAAGTTGAAGTTGATTTTTCTAAATCTACTAAGAATGATCTGGAGTAGTTTCTAAAATTTTTACCAAATGTGAATAGTTGGTCTACCAATTCTTCTTTGCACCAATTGGATAGAAATATTTTTTCCATGAGTTTGAGATCTTATTAAAACAACATGACACTTTTACCCCTCATGCACTTATGGATATCACAACGGAAATTCACTCTTCTTTTTATAGTCACCCACCTATACCAACGACTATTTATTTTTCTGAACCTATTAATGAAATATGTGTGGGGGAGAATCAGAAGGAGCCTTTTCATATTGTTCTTGATCAACTAAATTTTTTGGCTGATATTTTATCTACTATTCCATTTTTTCTGAATGATGTTATGAGTTTTTAAGGTACTAGTGTTAAAAGGATTAGTCCTTGATTTATATATTTTTTTTAAAAGTCTTATTCAATTTACTGAGTTGCATGAGGTGTTTTTTGAACTTACTAAATTTTAAAAGAGAAACACTGAGGGGTTATGTACTATTGAATCATACCCCTTTAATAATCATGGATAGAATTTTTTTAGGGAAATAAGGACTGGCTGGGGACTTTAGACCTACCGCTACATGGGAGGGAACCCATGGATTTTATTTTTTTTTATTATATTTTTTTAGTTTGAATATATGATCCATTTTTGATTGTGTGTTTCTCTACATTGAGGACCAATAATTCTTGAAGGTCATTGAAATATTTTTTTCATGATTGATGGGTTTGGGTTGATGCTTACCTGTTTCCCCGAGATACATGTTGTCTATGGTTGGTTGATAAAAATTATACAAGTGGCAATCTCATTTATATCATTCATGGTGAAGGACATTATTCGAAGAACACTGGATAAAACATCCTAACTCATGATCTAGTAGCATTTTTTACTTTCATATCCAAATTCATGAAGTCTCAAGTGAATATTTTCCATCATGTAGGTACCTGAATGGAGAAGCTATAGTCCTTGCACAAAGTAACAAAGGTTGACTTCATAAAACAAATTAATGAAAATATTCTACCTCAGGGGGAGTGTTTGTTTTAATTCTTCATTTTTAATTTATTCATTTTGATTGCTGCAGTGAACTATGTGTGGGGGAGTCCCCCTGAATTCTTCTGAAAATAGTGAATTACTTTTACTACTTGGGTGCTTTCCAATCAATATCTACAAAGATGAAAATTTATTTTGATCTTATTAGTGATAATTTCTTGAACTCCACTCTTCTCACCTTCATATTTTCATGACTTCTTCTTTAAAATAATTTTAATCATGTTGCGATTTAGGATGAGTTGATAAATCATTTTAATGTCTGTACATCTTTAAAGAATGAACATTTAAAAATTTAATTGATCTTGATTTTCTAGTGTTGGTTGGTGTGGTTATTTTTTATATTATATTTCTTTTCACTTCATTTACCTTTCGTGTGTGGAAATGAAAACTTTTGAACATTCATACATACCCTTCACATTATTTTCATTGATGAATCGTCAATATGTTTTGAACTACGTTGTCTTGTAACTCCTCAAGATTCCACGGTATGCTTCTCTTTGAATAATACAACAGTTTTTGTTGTACGCATCTTTGAGTTCTAGTTTACCACGACCAATCGAACTAGCCATTTAAAAAACGTTGTTATGAATAGTAAAACCCACATTTTGAAATTTTAAAAATTTTATTTTTCAAATTGGACTTCATTTTTGGTTCCAGAATATCTAAATTAGCTTAGGGTTAATTTTTGGTATTTTCTGAAAACATTCAATTTTTGATGAATAGCGAAAAACACTGCCTTATTGTTTAAAACCAACTTTTTATTTAAATAATTATTTTTAATTTAAATTTATTTTAAAGTCAAAATAGATACATAATAACTATATTAGTCCAACATAATTCAATGTAATCATTTTATATTAAAATTAGATATATAAAATATTATTGATCTTTTTAACGCCTTTTACCCACCTTCTAGACACATATGAAAATCATCATAAAACTCTATTTTACCACTTATGTGAACTGAATTTCAAAAATAAAACAAAAATTGTTTTCATCAGTAAGTAAAAAGTGGTTGAATAGGATGAAAATAATTTTTGGTGTATAATAACTTTTGAATTTTATTTACCATGTTTAAAAGTAAATAGGGTAGTTAAATGTTGAAATAATACTATAATAATATCAAATTACCCCAACACATGTCTTGATTCTATTGTATAAGAATATTTAAACAAAAATCATCCTTTAAAAAAAACATATGATCCTTTTTTTTATCCACATGGATTAGATTATGACATTTATTATTTTATAAAAAAAGAAGTGTTAAAACTGTTAAATTCAAATTTTATTAACTAAAATTTTTTTAATATAAAGTTACACATAAGATAAACTTGACTATAAATATTAATTATAAAGATAAAAAAATTTAATAAATCATGGTAATTTATTTATATTTTTGAGAAATTAAATAGTTTATTTATTTATGACACAACGATGATGTAGTAATTACATTATTAATGAGAGATTAAAATAATTGACATTATAAATAATAAAATAAATGAAAATTGACACTTTTGAGGCCATATTAGAATTTTTTAGGTGAATATGAAATTTTATGGTTGATTCAATGTGTTTTTTCGAAGTAAATAATTTGTGATGGCTTTATCAAAATCCAAATATTAAATAGTGTCAAAATTGACATAAATGAATATTTAAAACAAATACTATTTTATTAAATGATATAATATTCCTAAAATAATTATATTATACCAAATGACTTATATAATGTTATAAATGTTAATAATGATCCACATTAGGATATCTTGGAAATTTATAGTAACTATATTAACCATGTAGTATAGAAATACAAGAAGACATGGTAAAAGTTAAACAATTTATCTAACAGTTAAATAAAAAAGATAAGGTTAACATGGTGACCTAAACTTTTCTAAAACCTATTGGATGAGACAATTTATCTCAATAACCACATAATCCTTTAAATAAATCCATTTGGATTTATTATAAACCGAAAATTATTTTAGAATGAATTAGTACTTCGAGCATTTCCTAATGTGCCCCTCAACTCTCTTATAAAATGGTGTTTCCCCATCTCTTAAATTCACACCTCAAAATCCATCAGGATCGGCCAAGATCTACTTAAATTTACTCCTAAATACCCTCACATAAACCTAGAGGCCATAATTTGATCATAAAACCAACCTACGGATCCCTTTTGATCAAATAAAAAGGAATCACCTGAAAAGAGGTAATTAATTTATCACCTCTTTCAAAGTTCTTTTTTTCTTCTACTACCTATTTCTTTGTTGTTTAAAAAATAATATATTAATTCCTATAACTTATATATAATGAGATGATATTATAAATATGTTACATCCATATTCATTATTAAATCCAGCATCTAAATGAAAAATTCACCATATGTGTGTACGTGCGGGTTAATGTCTCCACGTCGTGGTGTAGTTTGTTATTCAACACATCATTGTTTGGATTGGAATAATAATTAGTATAATTTAAATAAATAATAAATATAAAATGTTAGTGATTATTTATATATAATATACCATCCAATTACATATGATTTCACCATCAATGGAATGATATTTTCACTCGTGCGTACGTATGACTTACCGTCTCCACGATGCGATTAGATTTCATTCCCCAACATAACTATTCAGGAATAATTATCATTTTATGATTAATAAAATAATTTTTATGAAAATAATATTTTTCTCAATATGAATCACTTACATCGAATCCATTTTAAACATGAATTATGTAACAAAACATATAAAAGAAAACGAACCAGTTAACACCCAAAACAATTATACTACTGTAAAATTATTAACAATGAAATATTGGAATATCATATATGATATCATTTATATGTATGTGGTTGGTGTATAATTTAATATTAATGATTTAAAAGTTATATAGTTTGTTAACATACCCTCTACTAATGAAAATTACAAGGTAAGGTTTAATTGTACAATCTCTTTATTATCATAGTCTATTTATAAGTTAGTATCTACTGAGACTTCATTATCATTCACATCTGTGCTTCTTGAAAATGTATTTAATTTTTTTTACTATTTCCTAGAATATTATTTAAAATAATTTATACCCTTTTTATAATTTTTATAATATGTTATTAATTCCGTTGTTTTCCAAACAAGGCACTTTATTACCTTTTTGACAAATTAAGGAAAGAAAGTTTTTTTAAAACTTATATAGTGGGTGTAGCTATTTTCTGCCATTATAACACCTTCGAAGCTTCCCTTAAAATCATATATGAATATTTTCATTTTAATGTTTTTCATTTATAATTATGCGGTATTTAAATGATTTCAAAGTCGAATATGATATTTCTATCAAATAGTTATTGTATTTATTTAATCTATGTAAACATCTATTATTGGATTTTCTATTTAATTGATGTTGATTTATTATGTTACAATATTCCATATTGTATTGATATTTTTATGATATGATGGACTATGGATATACTATTTTTATTTCAGTTCTGGTTTATGGTTAAAGTATTAACATTTCATATGATAGTTTAATATGAATGTTTATGTTATGTTTCAACCTTTACACATGGGGAATGCATTGGACATAGTATGGGACGAGCGGGTCCCACTATAGCCCCTCGATGAATCGGTAGGTATTATGATACAAACTAGTGCCTTGTCATAACTCATTAACAATATTTTTATATAAATTATTGGAATGAGAGATTGAATATGGGGTTATGATGTCCAGAATTATCCATTTAATCAATATGAGATTAGCGCTTGATATTACATGTGATTATTCTACTAGTTTAATATCCATTTGAATAAGTAAAAGGAATCATTTTATTTATCATTTACATATTATTCTGAATTTTATGTTAAAAATAATTTTGTTTTATTCTTATACATTTCCTTATATGTTTATTCTTATTTATGATAGTTTATGCTCTATTTTTATCCTTACTGAGCATCTGAGCTCAACCCTATATTATGTGTTTTTGTTACCATAATGTGATGAAGTATATTTTTATTGAACTACAGGGATAGGATAAGGGATATTAAAGTGTTAAAAGGAGACACAATGTTTATTTTTCATTTTATAATGTAATGTAAAACTTAAGCACGCATATAGTACTTCCAAGACTACTAAACTGATCTGTATTTCTGGACTTGATCTATTATGATCATGAAAATGATATGTAATAATTCACTACCTCTGGGTAACTGGGGTGGGGGCGTTACAGTTAGTATATGAGAATGTTCAGTACAAACCTTGGAAACTAGATTTAAAAGAACTCTAATTATAGATCATTACACTAAGATATATTTTTTGGATTTATATAGTTGTACATCCAAAAATTTAGGTAACATAGATATTATTTGGGTTTTCAAATAAATACATCCATTTCTGGATAATACAAGGGTATGTGGTTCTCGAATAAGTGTGCCTAGGTGTGAAAACACTTACAAGGGGTTTCAAGATTAATCTGGGGTATCATGGTACACGACAACGAGACTTACAGTGCACCCGGTTTGACACTCCCATGGGATATTCTTAGAATAATTCACATTTTCATTACAATCCATTATGATGTATTTGTGAGTAAAAACTTCCCCAAAGAAGAAATGATTATGATTATTTATTATATTCATAAACTGTTCAATTAATGTTATGTATTTTACAAGTTTGGAATTAGGCATTATGATTCATAAACTAATCTAGTGTATGCCATTGTTTAGAAATGGTGCCTACTGGAAGGAATGGAAATTGTATCAATGCATGTAATACATGTAGGGATTTACCTCCTATTCTTGCTAATTATAGTGCATCTGGTTATGCAACTAGTTTTAATCATCTTATAACCATACTAGGATAACTCACTTTGGTTATGAAAAATACCCTTATCCGTATGATGGACCCTGATCCACAACGTGCAGGATCATTGTTAGACTGATTCATGAAGAAAAAACCACCAACCGTTAATGGGACTACAAATCCATTTGTAGATGAGCAATTGATAAGTTTGTTCGAGAAAATATTTCATGCATTGGGGAGTAGAGAAAGGGAAAAGGTTATTATGGAAATTTATCGCCTCTCTGGAGTTGCAGATCAATGGTGGTCATTAATTCAATACACAAAGGAGGATGGATAAGTATAAAATATAGAATGGAAGGAGTTTAAAGAGCTATTCCTAGAAAAATAGTTTTTTCATGAACATCGAGTTGATATGGAAAGACAATTTTTGAGTCTAAGGGAAAAGGAGGATGAGAATGTCGCAAAGTATGAGGAGAACATTACAAGGTTATCACGGCATGATGTGGATTATATACATCACCCAAGAAGTAAATTTGATTGAATCTTTGATGGGATAAAACCATTAATCCATTGATCATTAGTGTCCCAATCCTTCTTAACATACTAAGTAGTAGTCTCATGTGCTTTCAAGATAAAAACTGAATTCCCTATGTTTTATTACTTTAAAGTGAAGAAAGAGAAGAAGTGATGTGTTTAACACTCTAGAAATGTAAATAAGGGGAATAAGGGAAAAGTTAACTTTCCATCATTAAGTAATATTGGAAAGAAACACCCTGGTATAATCCTAAAGGACATGGGAGTTTGATACCAGTGTGTAGAAAAAGGACACCATGCTCATGATTGCATTGGGACCAAATAAGTTGCCCTTGTAAAATGATACAATTGTAAAGAGATGGGGCATTATTCAATTGAATGTACTAAGCATCAACGAAACATATCTCAGAAAAGGCCAAGGGAGAAAAGCCAAGGTTATCTGATCACTACTATTGAGGTTGAAGTTCTTAATGACGTAGTGACAGGTACTTTAATTGTCTCTACAAAATTATCTTATGCATTATTTGATTCTAGATCATCGCGATATATCATATCTTCCCAGTATTCCAAAAAAAATCATTATTTACAATTTGACATAAAAAGGAAGTTGTCAGTAAAAAATCCCAAGGGATTTATAAGAGAAACAATGTTTTTTCAACCAGTCACCATTTTGGCATATAAATGCGCTTTATCTGCTGATCTTATTGTCATACCCATGATTGAATATGATGTAATTCTCCAATGGATTGGATTTCATACCATGATGCAAAAATTTATTATAAGTAGAAGGAGGTTACAATTTTTTATATTGATATAGAATCCCTTATCTTTAGATAAAAACCATCACCATCTGATTCTCATCTAGATCCACCCTCAGTAGCTCTACTAAATTAAATTATTGGGGAGTAAGGAATGGAAATAAATATGGGTGAGAAAAGTAATGTTCAAATATATGAAATAAATATTTTTCATTAATATGTTGATGTGTTTTCATAGGATTTTCCTCTAAATCCTCCATACTCGGAAATTGAGTTTTCCATTGGATCAATTCCTGGTTCAAGGCCCATATTGAAGACCCCATATTGAATATCTATTATGTAATTATTGGAACTAAAGAAACAATTAACGGAATTGAGTAAAAAAATATATATTCTCCATGGTGTTTCTCCATGGGGATCCCCATTTCTTTTTGTTACGAAATTTTTTGGATCTATGAGGTTATGCCTTGACTACAAGGAGATGAATGCAATAATAATAAAGAACAAATCCCCGACCAAAAATTGATGATTTATTTGATCAACTTCATGATGCTCAATATTTTTCAAAGATTTAACTTTAATCGGGATACCATCAGTTGTGTGTGAAGAAGGAAGTCATTCTAAAGACAAAATTTTGAACCAGGTATGGGCATTATGAGTTTACAGTAATGCCTTTTGGACTGACTATTTCACCCTTTGTTTTCAAGGATCTAATGACTAGAGTTTCCAAGGAGTATCTAAATGAAATTGTAGTTTTATTTATTGATGATATCATGGTATACTTCAAAAGATAATAAGATCATGAAAATCACTTGTGCACTATTCTAAAAACACATAGAGGAAATAAATTAAATGGGAAGTTTAGAATGTCTCAATTCTGGATTCAATAGATTTCATTTCTGGGGCATATTCACTCTAAAGATAGAATCTCTATTGATCCTTAAAAGAAAAGTACAATCCAGTAATGGACAGAACTGATGAGTATAACTGAGGAATGATGTTTTATTGGTTTAGAAGGTCACTTTCGAAGTTTATTCTAGAATTTTTACAGTTTGGATAACCCATTAACCACACTCACACATAAAGGGGTTAAATTTGTTTGGAAAAAAGAGTGTGAAGAATGTTTTGAATAACTGAAGAGAAGATTAGTCAATGATCCTGTCATGAATCTATTATCAGGGAATGATGGGTTTATTATTTATAGTGACGCATCAACTAAAGGACTTGTTTTTGTCCTTATGCATAATGATAGAGTTATTGCCTAGGAATCATGATGGCTAAAAATTCATGAAAAATCTATCCTACTCATGATCATGAGATAGAAGAAATAATCTTTTCTCTAATGATATGGAGACACTATCTCTTATAAAAAATGTGGGATATATATTGATCACAAGATTTAAAAGAACATTGTTTCACAAAAAATAACACAACATGAGGAAAAGGTAACTGCTCTAACTACTAAAGGACTATGATTGAAATATAAAATACCACTCAGGGTAGGAAAATAATTTGGAAAGTTCTTTGAGAAGAAAGGATCATGGAGTTCTAAACAAGATGAGAGTTAAAAGGGATCCTATGTTCATGGATCTACTAATGATGGATTTGGGAATAATCCTAGAAGGATAAACATCATGACTTATCCAAATGGTTTCCAAACCATCTTTACTAGAAAGGATAAAAAGTTATCAAACTGATGATGACGAGTTTCAAAAGAAAATTAATGTTGTGAATGATGGGAGATTTATCAAATTTTTATATGAGGATGGAATTTTGAAATCTGGGAAGAGGTTTTGTGTACCAAATATACCTGATTTAAAAAGGGAATTATTGGATGATGCACATAGCTCAAATTTTTCTACACACCCTAGTAGCACTATGATGTATAGAGATTGGAATGAACATTTTTGGTGGGACAACATGAAGAGAGATATTTCTGATTATGTTCCAAGATGTATGGTTTGTCAACAGGTGATGGATGGAAGAAAACATCCTAGTGGAGTCATAAAGCCTCTTCCCATACCTGTGTGTAAATGGGATGATATTATGATAGTCTTTTTCCGGGGGCTACCAAAGACTACTAGAAGAAATGATGTAATATGGGTCATTATCAATTATCATACGAAGACAACAAATTTTCATGATATAAGAGAAGATTTTACACATGAATGTTTAGAAATAATATATGTTAATGATGTTGTATGATTTCTTGGTGTACCCCTATCGATTGTTTTGATTGTGATCCCTATTTTACAACAAGATTCTAGAAAAGTATTTAGAAATCCCTAGATACTGATCTTTTTTTGAGAACTGCCTATCAACCTCAAACTAATGGACAACCAGAATGGACTATTCTATCCTTAGAACACATGTTGAGATCATTATCACTGGACTTTCAAGGTATGTGGGATCATTATTAACCTCTGGTAGAATATTACAATAACAATAGCTTCCATTCGGGTATTCTTATAACACCATATGAAGCATAACTTGGAACGAGATGTTGCACACCAACATGTAGGGATGATGTTGGTGAAAGAAAACACATAGGCCCAGAACGTGTTGAGGAAACAATACAAAAGGTGATGATTATCCAAACCCACATCAAAGCAGCTCAAAGTAGGAAACAAATCTATACCGATAAATAAAGGAAGGATTTGGAATTTCAAGTGGGTGATCATGTTTTCTTGAATTCATATCCACAGATGGGTGTTATATGATTCAGTAAGAAGGGTAAATTAAGTTTCAGGTACATCATACATTTTGAAATTATAGAAAAAAATGGAGTTATAACTTACCGTTTAGCAATGATGCCATGCCTCTCCAAAGTTCATGATGTGTTCCACATATCACTGTTGAGAAAATACATATCTGACCTAACACATGTACTCAACTATGATGAAATATAACTAGAACCCGATCTATCTTATAGTCAAGATACTATCATGATTCATGATACAAGATAATAAGTGTTTCGAAACCGGATGACTCATCTGGTTATAGTTCATTGGATCTACCATAAAATGGAAGAGGAAACATGGCAACCTAAGGAACTTATGATGAAGAACGACCCAAATCTTTTTTATGCAGTAAAATTCCTGAAATTTTGAGGATGAAATTATTTGACGTAGGGATGAATTTAACACCCCAAACATTCACGTTACACTTCTATTTGAATAATAGAATAACATGCGCTATATGTAGCTCCGAGTTCTAGCACACCATGAACAATCAAACAAGTCATTTAAAAAACATAGTTATGAATAGTAATACAATTTTTTGAAATTTTATAAATTTAATTTTTCAAAAATGGACTTCAGTTTTTGCTTTGTAATATCAAAATTATCTTAGGGAGATTTTTTTAGTATTTTTCTGAAAACATTCAATTTTTGATGAATAGTGAAAAACATTCCATTATTGTTTAAATCAATCAATTTTTTAAATAATTATTTTTATTATAAATTTATTTTAATGTCAAAATAGATACAAAATACCTATATTAGTACTATTTAATTCAATGGAGTCATTTTATAATAATATCATATATATAAAATTTTACTGAACTTGTTAACATCTTTTACCCACCTTCTAGGCTAATTGAAAATCTACATAAAACATGACTTTACCGCTTCTGTGAAGTGAATTTTAAAAATCTGACTGACACAGTTTTCATCAGTATGTAAAATGTGGTTCAATTGGATGAAAATAATTTTTGGTGAAGATTAACTTTTAATTTTATTTATTATCTATCTAATGGCCCGAATCCCTTCATTTTTTATTGATTTTTTATAATCCACCTTTCAATGTGTGAGGTGGAACCCTTACAATGCCTGTAGGCATAATTTCTTCATGTCCTATAGGAATTCGAGGAATTCATTTCCAGTAGTCTTAAATCATTACATACAACCCTGACTAACTACATGTAACTACTCCCCCTCGGGCATCTGCATCATGAAATTAGCTCTCCACCTTTTCATGGATGTTCTGGTAGGCTATCCCACGCATGCATAAGCTTGTCCTGATTGCAGGTGTCATAGACTTTCATTATTGCAATCCGTGTAGCTTCTGTTGTGGTAAAAGCTCCTTGCTCATCCTCCATAGAGCTTGTTCTATGTAGGTTTTCTAGATTGCATCATCACTTAAGGTGTCCCAGAGGCCTTAAGGTGGCCCGAAGGCCATACTGGCGCAAAGGATTTGGTGCCCCGAAGGCCTTAAAGGACTCGGGGACCAAATCAGTGGCCTGAAGGCCCAAACATGGGAAAATTCTCTGTAGCTAAAGTGCCAAACCGTAGCAGCTACAGTTTCTGCTATAGTACTACTATAGGACCTGCTACTGGACATGCTACAGTATTTTTACAATACCTGCTACAGTAACGCCAAAATTGTACCTCCTCTTGGATTTGATCCTGGGTCTCTTGGATGCACTTAAGAGCAATCAAGAATAATTTTATTTACCACGTTTAAAAGTAATTAAGGTAATTGAAGGAAGAAATGACACAATAATAATATGAAATTATCCCCACACATTTCATTATCCAATTGGATATGTGTTTTTTTGGCCAAAATCAACATTTGGACCAAAATAGGATTCTTTTAATCCACCTGTATTATATTAGTACATTTATTACATTTTATTTAATGAAGTGTTGAAAGTGTTAAATTCAAATTTTGTTAATTAAATCATTTTTTATATAGAGTTATACAAAATATAAATTTAGATATAAATATTCATTAGAACGATAAAAATATTGACAAAATCATTGTATTTTATTTAAAATTTTTAGACATACAATAATTATATCTATTTATGACATGATGATGATGCAGTAATTATCTTATTAATGAATGATTAAAATAATTGATATTATAAATATTAAAATAAATGTAAATTGAAACTTTTGATTCCATATGTGAACTTTATAGTTGAATATCATAGGTTATGGTTGATTCAATGTATTATTTTCTGTGTAATAAAGTTGTGATGACTTTAACAAAAACCGAATACAAGATAGTGTCAAACATGACATAATTTAATTTTTAAAACAAATACCATATTAATAAATTATATAACATTAAAAAGAAGCTACGATTCTTCCAAAGGACATAGATAATGTAAAACATGTCATTAATGAGCCACTTGAGTTTCACTTGACATTTTATAGTAACTATATTAACCATGTAGTATAAAAATTCAAGAAGACGTGGTAAAAGTTATACTATTTAACTTAGAGTTAAATCTAAAAGACAATGTTAATATGGTGACCTAAACTTGTCTAAAATCAATTGGTGAAGAGGATTTAGACCGATCCACACTATCTCTTAAAAATAAATCCATTTGAAGATATTATAAACCGAAAATGTTTATATATTAAATTACTACTTCATAGTTTTCCTAAAGTGCCCCTAACCTCTCTTATAAAAGGGTACATCCCCTTATCTTAAATTCACACCTCCAAAGCCATTATTCTCACCCAAGATCTACTCCAATATCCTCCCATCTACCCTCATTTCACCCTATAGTCCTTACATTGATCATAAAACTAACTTATGGATGCATTTTCTTCAAATAAAAAGGAAGCGCTCGAAGAAGAGGTAATAATACTAGGACTGTTTTCAATGTTCTTTTCTTCTTCTACTTCCACTTTATTTTTTTCCATACTAAAATAAAAAAAAATCTATATTATACATTTTGATATGTTATAAATAATATGGTACAACCATATTCATTATTCTATCAATCCTATAATTGATAAAGTCACCATATGAGTGTACGTACGACTTACCATCCCCACGTTGTGTTGTAGTTTGTTATTCAACACTTCCTTATTTGGATGGGTATAATAATGAGTGTAATTGATTTAAATAATAAATATAACACATTAATTATTCTATATATATATATATACCATCCAATTACATATGACATCACAATCAACATAATGATATTTTTGGTCGTGCATACATACAGCTTATTGTCTCAACATCATGATGATATTTCATTCCCACTAATAAAAATTAAAGAGTAATATTCATTTGATGATTAAAAAAATAATTTTAAATAACTTCATATTATTATTTATATGAATTAAATTCATCCTATCCATAACAAACATGACTTGTGTAACAAAACATATAAAGGAGAACGAATCAGTTAACACCTGAAACAATGGTACTACTAAAATATTATAAACAAAGCAATATTAGAGGATCATATAGGATATCATAGTTATGTATGTGGTAATTTTAAATTTTAACTAAAATTATATAAAAATTATATAGGAGGTTAAGGTACCCTTGACTAAGGAAATATACAAGGTAAGGTTTAATTTTACAATCACTACATTATCTGAGGTTGTTTATACATAAGTATATGCTGAGACTTCTTTGTCATCCACTTCCATGCATCGCAAAAATGTATTTTAAAACATTATTACACTTTCCTAGACTATGAGTTAAATTAATTTATACACTTTATTGACTTTTTATAGTATTTTATGAAATGAATCAATCCATTTTTTTCCAAACAAGGTACATTATGATCTTTTTGAAAAATTAAGGAAATAATGAATTTTAACTTATAAAGTCGGTGTGGTTGTTTTCCAGTGTTATAAAACATTCAAAGATTCCTATAATATATTAAATTAATATTTTCAAAATAAATATTTTGTTTTATGACTATACAACTTTTAAATGATTTCAATGATGAAAGTTATTTTTCTCTCAAATAGTTTTTGTATTGATTTCATCTATGTCAAAATATATTATTGGATTTTATGTTTAATTGAAGTTGATTTTTAATGCTAAAATATTCCATATTGTATTGATAGTTTTATGATATTTTTGACTATGGATGTTCTATTTTAATGTCATTCATGTTTTATGGTTAATGTATTAACATTTCATGTGTTATTTTAATACGTATGTCTGTGTTATGATTCACCCTTTTCATATGAGAAATGTATTAGACGTAGTGAGGGACAGGCGGGGTTTGTTATAGCCTCATTACGCATCAGTAGGGCTCATTAGAAAAACTAGTGTATTGACACCAGGCCAGGAAAATATTTTTATTTATATTCTTGGCATGGGGCCTTGACTATGTGGTTGGATGTTCGACATTATGCATTCCATCATTATGAGATTCACTATTAATGTAACATATGATTATTCGACCAGTATAATATCATTGTCAATAAGTAAATGAAATTATTTTATTTATCATTGTCATATTATGATGATTTTTATGTTTAAAAGGAATTTGTTTTATTCTTATTCATTGTCTTAAATGTTTATTCTTATTGATGATAGTTTATACTATTTTTTATCCTTAATGAGCATCTGATCTCACCCCTTTCTTATGTTTTATTATCCAAAAGATGTGAAGAATTATATTATTATTGGATGATAGGGATAGACTACGGGATATTAGATTGTTCAACATAGACACAATGTTGATTTTTATTTTCATAATCTAATGTAAATCATATGTATGTATCTATTACTTTCAAGGAAACTAAACTGATCGATCTATCGAGACCTGATATCTTGTGATCATGTCAATGTTACGTAATAATGCACTGAATCCGGGTAACTAGGTTTGGGGAGTTACATGTCTCCAACCTTGATATTTTAAATTGAGGACAATATTAACTTTTCTGTGTGTGGAGAGGGATAATTTTCATACATCAAATTCCCCCTAAATTTTATGTTTAAAAAATGTAATGTTTTATACAAAATTTTAAAAAAACATTCAAAATTTAACATTATTTTGTTCACAACTTGAGGGTCATTTGGGTTCACATTTCTCATCAATTTTTCTTCATCCTAGTGGATAAAAACCTAATGGTAGTTACAAGATTCAATGAGTCTTAGGATGTTGAGGATATAAGATTGTTGAGTTATGTAGCACACTTTCCTTATAGATTTTCTGTTTAGGAACTTAGGAGGAGAGTGATATATGATATTTTTTTGTGGAATTATGATCAGGACTTTAGGAAATTAAAAAATTTTACTAGATCCTAGGGGAATCAAAATTTTAAAAAAATCAATAACCTATTTAAACCTAATCAAATAATAATTATTCCAGACCATTGTAACTAATGTAAAATTGGAAAATGAGATCCATTTTTGAGTCTCTAAAATAGGTGCTCTGGATTCATTTATATAAGTAAATGAAATCCAATTTAACTTTAAATAAGTTCTATGCATAGTGCCTTGTACATGAAATATGTCTGGGAAAAATTATAATAATATACCCTGTCAAAAATGTACTCATTTATGTGAGGTGAATTTTGAAACCAAACGAAGAAGAAAGAAATTGACAAAATTTAAGATCATTTCAGTTGTATCAGTGATGTTCTTTAAGGAAAATAAAATATTTTGGATACTAAGAGAAAGTGCAGAATGAAGTTGCCTTTTTAATGGTTTTAATTACACTTTTATCTAAAAAGGAATCACTTTTAGAATTTTAATATGAACTAGAATTGAAGTAGAAAAATAAGCTATTTCATATAAGAGGCATGGTATATATAAAAGTGGATGAATTTATCTTTCCTTGAATTATGGTGTGGTTTTAGAACCTCATTTTAACTCATTCTTCGAAAATAAAGTACAACGTTTGTACCTCTGATTTTTAATGACATGAAGTTCTCTTTTTGAACTCAATGTCACAAACCATACATATATTTTGAAAAAAAAATCAAAAGCATGAATTTGTTTGAGGAGAAAAAAAAATATTTCAGTATGGGGTAGTTTGATGTGGCTATGTTTTCACACTCATTTCGACATCTTTTTTGATATTTTTTAATGAAATTTAAATATCAAAACAATATTTTTAATGTAAAATAATTTACAATTTCTGAATATTTTTGGATAATTGAAAAAATAATTTTTTATGAAATTCATGTATTTTAGTGATTATTTTTGTCCTTTTGAATAATTTGAAAATTAAGTAATTTATTATGCCTTAACATTTGTTAATTTTTTATTATTTTTATTCTTTCATTATTACAATTCTTTTTTTTAAAAATAATTATATTAAATTCAATATTTAAAATTTTTAATCTGATTTATTCATTTATAAATAAATGAGTTCTCACATTTATTTTTAATAATTTTAAAATTTTAATTTAGTTATTTTATTCTGTTCATATTTCATTTTTATTTAATTTATTTATTTCATTAATTCATCAATTAATTAATTTTTTAATCGAATTTTGTAATCTGTCATAATTATTTTTAAACTCCAATTAGATTCTTTTTGTTTTTTTATGTTATGAATTAAAGATTTAAATCGTTGTATATTTTATTAAATTTATTATCTTTGTTTAAATAAGTATTTAATTTATATTGTAATTAGTTTTCTGATTTTACTTCTTATTATAGATAATGACCAACATCCCCCTTCGGGAGGTGTCTCCTTTGACAATTCTAGCTCCCCCATACCGCTATGTCCCCATACTTCCATTTTCCATATGCTGGTAGCCAATTCACAACACTTGCCTTATGACCCCTGTTCGGGTTTACCACCGTGCCCCATTACCCTTGTCCCACTCCCTTACCCTGACCCCACTGCTCCATCATGACCCATTGCCTTCATGCACAGCATAACCCGACACTGCCCCCATCTCCTGCTTCTTCCCCATAGATATCCCCCTCTCTCCCCACTTTCCCTTTACCTCACCAGAATATGAAATCCTCCCCCTCTTCTCTTTCAAATTTTGTTCTTTGTATTTTATAATATAACTTTTACAATTTAATAAATATAATATTAATTATTATACAATAATATTAACATATAATATATAAATAATATAATAATATTATTATTATTAATTATAAATGTACTATTTTCTCGTTCACCAATATTTTTAAGATTTTATCTTTTAATATATATATATATATATATCTTCCATAGCATATATGTCTTCCTTTATTTTAGATATAAAAAAAATTATAAATTGATTTATTTAATTATTTCAAAATAATATTTAATTTAATTTTTATTATTCATTTTTAGTTATAAGGGGAATATCATGTTGTAGGAGTGGGATCACACACTTTCGTTTAGTTAAAGAAGTTCAATCTTTGGTGATACTAGATAAAGTAGTGGAAAACTAAATGTGTTGAATGGAGTCTAGGGAATTAATCCATGAGAAGTCACACAAACATGAAGAGAGAATAAAAATAATCAAGGAAGAAAAGGTGGGAAGTTATTTTTTGATACTCGAGAGAATTCACCATGTAGCGGGGGAGAAGAATCATTCAAGTGGATAAAAGAGATCATTATATGGAATTCCTACTCATTATCTATCTATCCATCATTCCAGACCCCATCCATCTAGAACCATTACCTCTAGGTGATTTCCCATTCTAGTTCAGAGCGATTCCATTCAACACATTTCATCACCACTCATTCATTCTAGATCCATTCCCTCTCATAATTTCACTCTAGGACCAGATCAACCACCACCATATCCACTCATCTAAGAACAGAGATAGGAAACTGAGCTCAGGTAGTCTATTTCAGTATGACCAACGCATCGAATACGGAGGACATCTTCTATTTATTTTCTCTATTTTTTCTACAATGATATGTTTTTAAAGATATTTATTTTTTAACATTTGCTTGTTTAATTAATTTATAACTAGTTTAGGGGGTAGAATTAGATGTATTGAATTTCTATAAATTCATTTGTTATTTATACTAGATGAATCCCAAGAGGGATGATGATTTCATTCTAGTGAATTATTTTTCCCTTCCTCATGAGCATCATATTATTCTACCAGAAGCATTGAGAAGTGAAGGGGATAATATCATTTTTCCTTGGAAACAAAAGCTGATGTACTAACTGGAATAGGCTGTGGTAAATTCTTCTATATCAGGAAACATAGTTATATTTTGTTATGTTAGAAATAGTTGTCCTCAATAGAGATCACTAGTGAGGGCGAATTATCTAATTATAGTTAAATATTTCACTCCTCTACACATAAAAAAACACTATGATTGGTCTTGTTCAAAAAATTAACATTTAAATCAATGTATTCCAGTTTAATTACCCTAAATCAATCATCGACTGTCTCTTGTGCCAAAACACTACATCATACAATCTATCCTTCATTTCCACATACACTAAACCCTATTTTCGTCATTTTTCACTTTACATTTTTTTGTTAGTATTTTTGATGGTTTTAGTTTTTTTAGACTAACACAATCACTATGTCCTTCCATGTGGTTCTACATAAATCTTACCAAATTACTAGTAGATTATATGGTTTATAAATATTAAATTTGAAAGTACTCTATGACTTTAATGGTCTAATTTGAGGGGGGTATTTTCCCACTTCAAATTTCCCCTAAATATTATTGTTAAAATATTGTAATTTTTTTAAAAAATATTCATAATTACTTAACTATTTCATTATTTAATTCAAAACATGAGGGTCATATGTCTAAACATTGCACATAAATTATTTCATTCTTAGTGGATACCGACATATTGAATGATAAGTGTTTCACTATGCCTGAACCTATTGAGTATATATTATTTCTGAGTGAAGTAAGACATTGTACTTATATATTTTTTAAGAATCTAAGAGGATAGTGATATATGACATATTATTATGGAAAATGGTTCATGACCATAGGAAACAATAAATTTTAACTGGATCCTAGGGGACTCATCTTTAGGAAACAAGGAATCACCTAGTTTAACCAACACAAATGATAAATTTTTTTACCTTTATAACTGGAGTAAAATGGGAAAATGAGATCCTACAGTCAGTCACTGAGATAGGTGCACTAGGTGCGTTTCTGTTTATAAAAAAAATCCAATTTCACTTTCAATATGTTCTATACACGTTGCCTTGCACATGAAATATGGATGAGAAAAATTAAATTAATGTAACCAGTCCTAATTGAACTAATTTAGGTGAGGTTCGTTTTTAAACTAAATATTGAAGGAAGAAATTAACTTAATTAAAATCATTTGAATTGTATCAGTGAATTGAATGAAGGAAAAAAATATTTTTGGAACCTAGTAGATTGTGATGATTGAACGTGCCTTTGGTTATGGTTTAATCTCCCCTCTTATCTAACATGTAATCAGTTTTTTAATTGAAATGTGAATTATAATTGAAGTAGAATAGTATGTTATTTCATAAAGGAGGCATGATAATGTTTACAGTGGATGAATTTTTTCCCTTTGACTATTGGTGTGGTTTTGGAAACTAGGTAGGACATTCTTTGAACTCATTATTTTAAAAGACAGCCCAAATTTTGTGCCTCTTATTTTTAAAGGAATCACATGAAATTTTTGAACTCAATGTCACAAACATAATTCATTTTAAAAAAACTCAAAATCATTTATTAATTTGAGGGAAATAAAAGATTTAAGTGTGATGTTTTTTGATTTGGATGTGTTTCCAAACTCTTTTCCAAATCCCTTTTTATATTTTTATTGACTATTGAATATTGAAATAATCATTTTAGTAAAATAATTAACAATAGATTCTTCTTTGTTTATAATTAATAAAATAATATTTTTTGTGTGAAATTCATGTATTTTAGTGATTTTATTGAATCATTTGTAAATTAAATTATTCATGTTGCCTTAACTTTTTGTCTTGTTTTTATTTTAGTCTTTTTATTCTATCATTATTTCAATTTTTTGTTTTTAAAAATAATTATATTAAATTCATTATTTTAAAATCATTTTTTTTATTTATTCTTTAATAAAAATAAATTCTGACTTTTCATTTTGATAATTTTAATATTTTAATTCAATTCATTAGTTCTATTAATATTTCATATTAATTTTATTCTTTCATTTCATTATTTATACATTCAAAAAATTATTTAATTGACTTTTAAAAACTGGAATAATTATTTTTAAACTCTAATTAGTGTCTTTTTTATTTTATTTTTTTATAAATTAGATATTTAATTCATTGGTTAATTTATTGAATGTACCTTCTCAGTTTAACTAATTATTTATATTATTTTTTTATTAGTTATCTGATTTTGTTTGTTTTTGCGGGTAACCACCTCCATCCCTCTCTCAAAAGTGTGTCCTTTAACACCGCCAAAACCCTCATACCTCCAGCTTGTCGGCATAATTGTCTTTGGATTGTGTCACCCACTTTCATTGTCAAAGGGGGTGGGTTGGATAGCTGGTGGGTGTCCAAAACCCACCAAGCCTATAGTGGGAGAAGGCAGCAAGAGGGGGGATATGCAGCATATAAAAGGGGATCTCCACCAATGGTTCTAGCTTCTCATCACCATCTCATCACATTCACGAGTTCTCTAGTTATTTGTTGTGTTTTCTAAGGTATTTTTCCCCTTTAATGAAAATTAAATATTATGATGGTTTTCTCCTTGAAATAAGTGAGGGAGTGGGTACCCACTTTTAACCCATAGTGATCCATCTATTTGACTGTGGGTTTTTACCCCTTCCATTTTAGGGGGGTTTTCTACATTAAATATCCTGTCATTTAATTTTTCATTTTGCACTTTATTTTCACCTCTTAATTAACACTACATTGGTGTGCCAATAATTTTATGTTCCCAACATGTGGTATCAGAGGGAAGGTTCTACCCCAGTGTTGTTAACAATTTTTAGGTATTAATAGTTTTCATTAATATTAGTATGCTCTGTTATTGCAACTCCGGTTGGTTTATCTCATCATAATTTTTTTGAAATTATTAAATACATAGTTGTGAAACAAAGGAGGTTCTGAAGTGATGGCATTTCCAGATAGAAGCGAAATTCAATATCATGAAATTGAATGGAAATAATTTTTCATTGTGGAAAATGAAGATGCATGAAACATTGTGGGAGGAAAATTGTCAACTGAAAATTAACAAAAGACCAAAAGATGTGACGATGGAGTGTGGTTCCAGTGGGAGACAAAATCATGGAATAGACAGAAATGTTGTGAGTACTTCGGGAAATGGATATATATGAGTCAGTGAAGTGGTGATGACTTTTGGATCCAGGAAGCATCTAAAAAATACATGGATATTCAACTCAGGAGCAACATGACACATGGCGTCCTGACAGGAATGGTTTGACCAATATGAAACCACCCTGGATGGACATGTGTACATGGGTAATGATCAAACTCTAAAGATCGTTGGAGTCTGTACCATCAAACTAAATACGCATGATGGTATTTTTGAACCATAAAAGTAGTACGTCATATGAAGGGCCTAAAAAAGATCATATTATCTTTGGTAGAATCTGATAACATCAGATGAAAGGATCTCACTGAGAATTAAGTGATGAGAATTGTGAATGGAGCACTTGTTGTAATAACGGCCGAGAATATCTCAAAGAACATCTGTGTGCTTATGAGTGAAACATACAAGGATGTATAGATATTTGTTGCATCTACTACCACAATAGAAGCATTGAAAAGGTTATGGAATTGGAATCATTCCCTATGTCAGAATGAGGCGTGATGATTCTTGTAGATCAGAAGTTGATGGCAGGTCTTACAAAGGTATCCTTACCATTTTTGGAGCATTTTGTTTTGAGCAAGGAACATAGGTTAATGTTTGGGATATCAAAATCATGAAGTAAGAAGATCTTGAAGTAGATCCTTTCTAATAGTTGGAAAGCACTGGTTATATCCCTGGGGGGAGCTAGGTACTTTGTATCATTTATTGATGATTATTCCAGGAGATGTTGGGTGTACCCAATCAAGATGAAGGTTCATGCTTTTGAAGTCTTCAAAAAATACAATGAGTGGAAGGATCATGACTCTAGAAATAAGATCATGTTTCTAAGGATGGACAGTGGTAGAGAATATACAAGAGGGGAGTTTGATACTTTTTTGTCAATATGAAGGAATCAAGAGATAGTTCATGGTGGCATACACTCCCCAGTAGAATGGTTTGGTATAGCGTATGACTAGAACCGTGTTGGATAGAACAATGGAAATGTTGTAGAAAACAAGAATTGTAAAAACCATTTGGGAAGAAGCAATGTATACTGCCTGTTCTGTGATTAATCGACCTCCTTTTATGGAAATTGACCTAAAGACACCAATGGAGATGTGGACTTGATATCCCACTGATTATTCTCATTTACATAATTTTGTAAGGCCTCTACATGAAATGTTCAATGACCATAAATTTTTGAAGTTGGATTCGAGGTCTAGGAAATGTATCATCTAGGGGTATGCTGATGGTGGGAAGGGGTATCATTTGTTGGACCCCACTGCCCTCATATTTAACACCAGTAGAGATGTAATTATTTTAGAAGATAAGGTGATGATTACAACTGATACCAAAATGGAAAAGGGTAATACCTAAACTATGACACTCTATATAGAGGAAAAATCCAAAGGGGAACCAATTTATTCTGAGGTATTACTAGAGCACAATGATCAAGTACCAGTTGAGTCTGGACCACAATGGTCAGCTTGAGAGAAAAGGGCACCAGTATGGCACTCAGACTATGTCACTGAGAGCAATATTCTATACTTCTTATTAACATAGGATGGAGGGCCATCTTATTTGGTGGAGGAGACCAAGAGTCTAGATGTATCCTCATGGATGGAAATGATTCTGGAGGAACCTGATGCCATACACCGGAACAAGACTTGGGATCTTATTCCATTACCTCATGGAAGGAAGAATATAAAAAATGGGTCTTTAAGATCAAACAGAAGGGAAAAGACCCGGTGGAAAGATAAAATGAATGACTGGTGGTGAGAGGATTTTCTCAGAAGGAAATTATTGATTTCAATGAAATATTTTCTCCTGTTATTAGACTGAAGACTTTTTGGTTAGTTCTGGTGATGTGTGAAAATAATGTTTACATTAAGAGTAGTTGGATGTGATGATATCTTTTCTCTAGGGTGATCTTGATGATTATATCTATATTCTTTAACCGAAAGGTTTTTCATATGAAGGCAAAGAGAACATGGATTGTAAGTTGAAAAAATCTTTGTATGGTCTCAAAAATGCACTAAGGTGTTTATACAAGAGATTTGATTACTATATCATGAGTCTTGGATACGATAGACTTCATTCAGATCCTTGTCCATATTTTAAGGGTTTGGATGGTAATGATTTATTAATAATTTTGTTGTATGTGGATGAATTTTTGGTTAAAGGCCCCAACAATGATTAGATCTTGGAGACGAAGGTAGAGTTGGATTAGGATTTTGATATGAATGAATTGGGACTAGCAAAAAAGATACTTTGGATGCAAATTTTCCGAGACATAAATAGTGGTATGATTTTTCTATCACATAAGAGTTACTTATAAAGAGTCTTGAAATGCTTCCACATCCATGAATGTATTCCAATCTCTTCCACACATCCCATTAATTGCATGTTATCCTCAACGATGAGTCCTAGAAGTGAAGTAGAGAGGATGGATATTCCTCAAGTACCGTATACATCATCAGTGGTTAGTATATTGTTCACTATGGTTTTTACTAGAGCATAACTTGCACATGTAGTGGGAGTAGTTAGTCAGTACATGGAAAATCCCGGATGGGAGCATTTTAACACCATGAAGAGGATCACGAGATACATAAAGGAGACCTCAAATGCTGCATTATATTATAGAGGATCAGATTTTACTGTCAAATCATATGTTGATTTAGATTTTGCAGGTGAATCTGAGAGGAGGATATGCACTACTGTTTATGTGTTTACTCTTGATGGAGGACCTGTGAGTTGGATTTCAAAGTTACATCTAGTTGTGGATTTATCCATGATAGAGTTAGAGTACATGACAACTACACGGGCTTGCAAAGAGGCAATTTGGATGAGAAAGTTGTTGGAGGAGCTCAGACACCGACATGAGTAGATTCAATTGTTTTTTGAAATTCAGCGAGCCTAGCACATTGGATGGAATACATCATTTTATTCCATGATTGAACACATTTTAGTTCAATATCACATTGATTGAGATGGGGTGGAGGAAGGAAGTGAGGACTTGTAGAAGATTTAGACTAAAGATAATCTGGAAAATTTCTTGATGAAGTTGATTAAATCTTATATGTTCAGATTGTGCAGATCATCGAGAAGCCTTGAAAATACTTGAGCAGCATGTTTGGAAGATAGAAAGGATGCGTGGAGATGAGGTTGATTATCAATCAAATGTCCATTTGGGATATTTGTCGACAGATTTTTCTTTGGACGATGTCCCCACCATGCATTACCAAAAAGGGTAGGCTGGGTATGTGGTGGGTGGCAAAACCCCACCAAGCCTTCAATGGGAGAATGAAATAAGAGGGGGAGATTTAGCCTATAAAGGGGGATCCCCACTAATGGTTCTATCATATGATCACCATCTCATCACATTCAAAAGTTCTCTAGTTATATGCGATGTTTTTGAGGCTGTTTTCCCATTAATTTATGAAAGAATATTATGAGGGTTTTACCCTTGTAATAATTGAGGGATTGTGTACCCACATTTACCCTATAGTGATCCTTATATTTTCCCATGGTTTTTTACCCATTCCATTTTGGAGGGTTTTCCATGTAACATCAGGTGTCAATTATTTCTACATTTTTCCAGTTTCTTTTCATTTCGTAATTATCACTGCCCTGGTGGGCCAATCATTTTACGGTCCCAACACTACTTGTTGGTCATGTCTCCATACCACCATTTTTTCACATGCCACAAGCCACTTCACACATCTATACCTCAGCAGGTTGTGTCCCATTCTTCCACCAGCTTCCCCAAATTGATGCACCGCCAGCATATCTAGAGATGTCCCTCAAATAACATTTCACCGCCACTTCTTTTGGTGCGCCATCCTCAAACCATCACCCTCACACCATGAGTAAGGGTTGGCGGTTCCTCCTCCATACCACCACTCTTCAACCATCACGATGCACCACAACAACCAACAAAAAGGAAATAAAAATGGAAGTAGACTCATTGAACAACACCAGAAGTAGAGTAAAATTGAACAACTATTCCCATATCTAAAAAATCAGGACCAAATAACCTCATTGTAACGCATGAACCAGATTTTAAGTCAGAAGTAGTCCAGAACATGACTGAGGTACATCCACCCACCTACCTGGATCAATAATCCGCACCCGCAATGTCCATAGTTTCCTTGCAGCCACCCCTATTTCCATCCTCCCTTGTGAATCCGGTCTTCTGCTACCCACATGGACCATTTATCCTCACAGTGAGGCACTATCATCCATGTTCCACTCCAGAATCGCCATTGTGCTCCCTAACCCATGTCCTTTTCCCTTGCCCAAACCACACTTCTCAACTGCCACTCCTCACCCTCCAGCACTTCTTGAGCCGGCGTTTCCCCCATCTCCTACTTCTTTGTTGTTCCTATACCCCCTCTCCCCACATTCCCTTTGCCTCACCAGAACCAAAAATCCCCCCTGTCATCACATTCATTTAATTTTTGTTTAATATTTTATAATATAACATTTACAATATAATATATATGAGTAATTATTATAAAATAATATTAACATAAAATATATAAATAATATAAACAAATATATATAAAATTAAAATAATAATAAAGAAATAATAAATATAGTATTTATTCATTAACTAATAATTTTAACATTTACTATTTCAATATATATTTATATATATGTCTTCGATATAAAATTTATTTTCTTTTCATTTACATGTACTTTAAAATATTTATTTATTTAATTAAAATACTCATTTTATTTAATTTTCGATGTTCATTGTTTGTTATAGAGGGAAGATCATTTTGTGGGAGTTGGATTGCACACATTCATTTTTTTATGGGAGTTCAAAATTCACTGATTGTTGAGAAAGTAGCGGAAACAAAAAAGAGTCACACAGAGTCCATTGAAGTTCTCCATGAGTAGTGGCACACACTAACAGGGAGAATTAGAATAATCAAGAAGGACTAAATGGGGGGAAGTGAATTTTTTATATTAATGAGAATTCACCAAGTAGTGGGTGATAAGAACCATTCATGTTGCTGATGAAGATAATTAGTGGGACTTCCACTAAATCATCCATCCATCCTTCCTTCCATAACCATCAGCATCGAGAGATTTCCCATTCTAGTTCATGGAGATTCCATTGGACACATTACATCACCACTAATTAATTCCATATCCATTCCCTCAAATCCATTCAATCCATTACTTGATCAACCGCAACCATACCCACTCATCTGAGAAAAGAGATAGACAACCAGGAAGAAGTAGGCCCTTTGTGTAGGAGCACATAATTGAATCTGGAGGACTTCCTCTTCTATTTCATTGCTCTTTTTTTATATCTTGGGAAGTTTTTTTCCACAAATGAGGCTTGTTACCTTGGTAAACCGAGAACTGAGTCAGCCTTGACATAACCCAAAGGGAATTACTGATCCCATTGAGCCTTCAACTAGAACCAGAAATCATAAAACCTACAATTGGGAATGATTTCTGCCATAAGAACATGGAAGCATAGATAAAAGACATTACACATATAAAAAAACTCCACACGGTGTAAAAGTACCAGAACACAAAGATGCATAATAGAAAATGTACTACAACCCAAAGTAATAAAATTGAAAAACAACACCAAGGTCCCTAAGGACACAACTCACTAAGACCAATGCTGAATAGTTGGATCCACCTCCAAGAGATCCCTTCTCTTTGATCGAACCTAGAAGAATAATTTCTACAAACACCCAAAGCTAAAAGTAGGGTGTGAGCCTAATCCCAATAAGATACCAACAAAGATTCCATAATATATGCCAATAATACAATATCCAAGAAAGTGCATTCAATCTTACAGAATAAAGAGGTTTGACAATTTGAAAGCATATTTATAAAAAACATGCTATAGGTTTTCAAAATTAGGGAAAATACATTCAAATCAAATTATTTACTTTAAAAGATATGAAATATTTATAATCAAATGGATTAAGATAAAAATATATATATAATAGTTTATATAAATTCAGCAGCAGGCATGTAAAGCTGTTCAAACAATCACTAACAAACATTTTATCTCAAATATAAATAATCAAGTGAGCAACATGGTTATATTCCAAATGGTGTGATAGTATTAACCAGTTATAAGATTCCAAATTCTCTATGTGGACTCAGAAAAATGTGTATACACATGTCCCAAAGACACTGGCCAAAGGAAACTCATCACCAACCAGTCTGGGATGTGACCCATTTTAAGTATGTTTTAGAATGTTGTCATATCGTAGAGTGTATCCAAATATCTCACTAACTACTTAAGGCTTGCATGAGATTTGACTTGGTGGATGAACTATTTTAAGACTACATAAAATATGATCAATCCCATTCCTCTATTTCAATAATTCCAACTTATTTCCATTTAATACCAAAATTGGATTTATTCAAAAACATGTATTTTTTACAATACAAACCCACTAGTTTTCTATCAAATCATTTTTAGCCTTTCGTACATTTGAAATTCATTAAAAACTATTGATAATCCATTTATCCATTCTTTTTCCAAATTATATTCAACCATTCCATTGAAATAATTTCCTTCAAATCCATAATTTAAATTTAACAAATTAAATCAAATAATTTACATAAAGCCACACCATTTCAATTGAAAAGGGGATTTCCAAATTTTCATGCCAAAACCATTTCAGATACACCAATACTTTGGAATTGGGTTTTTATTAAAGCAATTGAATGCAAGATTATAAAATTGAATTTAAATGAGAAATTGAAATAAATCAATCAATTTTATGGTAATCAATTTGGAAATTCAGGACAGAACAACCTACCTCATTCCCGAAGAATGAAATTCACAGTTGCCCTTGTCAATGAGAATGAAGGTGTAGAAGACATAGAAACTATTCATAGTAGAAATATCCAACACCAAAAGACATGGATCCATCAATCCCAAGAATATCCATTGAAAACCCAAGATGGGGGGAGATAGAATCTTTAATAATGAGGAGGATCACATACTTGGGTATCACACCACTAGGAGAACAATGATCCCAAGGCTTTTGGTTTGATCTATAAGGAGTTAAGTCTCTTAACAAAGTACCATGACTTCTCAAGGTTGAGATCCACAAAGCCTGGAATGAATATAACTGATCCAAAGTGACAAACACATGACATTATGAAGGGCACGGGCTGAGTCACGAAGTGTACCAAGGGGTCAAAATGTTTAGGCTACATTGGATAAGTATTCATAAAAACCCATCACCTGAGGTTAAAAAACTGATATTTAATACCTTCAGAACGTGTACCAGCAGACATCATGATTTCCCAATCCATGAAATGCAACCATCACCATGTACACGATCTGTACATCTGTTATATGACATGTACCTATTTTGCAGTCTGTAGTAAACCCATAAAAATCACTTAAATGGACTTTTAACTGAATGGGAACCTAAAAAAGGTGAAAAAAATTAACTGATCAATATAGTATGATGTTACAACCTCCCCACCATAAAAACCTTATGTCCCCAGAAATCCTATGAAGAATCTTCCATTACAAAATGTTGAGGCCACTACTCTCTAATCAGTGCCTCATGTTCCATCATCTCATGATTATCAGATGCATTTTCTCAAATATCACCAACCAAAGGTATTGTCTTCCCACAATGTACCATGTTCATAGAATCAACTTTAATGACTAGTCGCTTAGTTAAAGATATATTAGGATCAATATCAAGATCCATCTTGCTCAAAAAGTGGGATGGATTAGATATATACAATCTCAACTATGATACATGGAACATGTTATGTACCCACATCAGTTGCGGTGGAAGTGCCAAGTAGTATGCAACATTCCCCATCTGATCGAATACCACGAATGGTCCCACAATTTGATGATCAATAATTCATGTCCTCCCAATCCATCGATGGCCCAATCAGGGTGAAAATTTCATGAACACATAGTCAGAAACTAAAAACTCCAATGGTCTATGACATCGATCAAAATAAGACTTATAAAACATTTTTTCTGTCAAAATCCTCTGACATATCAGCTGAATCATTTCTGTCATCTTCTGCACCATTCCAGGTCCAACCAACGAACATTCACCAACCTCTGACCAACACAACATAGATTTACAAGGCCAACCATACCAGGCCTCAAATGGTTCCTTTCTGATCATGGAATGGTAACTATTTTTATAAGAGAACTGAACCAACCCCTTATGGTCATCCAATGCCCCCACTGAATTTGAGGACACATGCTCAAATAATATCCTTAAGAATCTGTATTATTCTTTTTTTTCTAGCTATTCGAACGTGGATGGTAGGATGTGTTCAAACGAACATGAGTTCCTAGTTCCTCCTAATGCCCCATCCAAAAGAGTGAATTGAACCGAGGAAACCTATCGAATGCTATAGAATATGGAACTCTATATAAATGAATAATCTCATGCACATAGAGATTTCATAACTCCTTAATAGTGGTTGTATCTCCAATGGGTAAAAGTGAAATGATATGGACTGTCTATCAATAACAAACTATATTGCATTATTATTTCTCTGGGAAAGAGGACACCCAAAAAAAGGATCATAGAGATCTCATCCCACGTCCAAGTAAGAACTAGAAGTGGCTATAGTAAACTTGAAGTTTTCTCATTCCCGGTATTCACCTGTTGGCACATATAGCAACAAGTGAACAATTTATCAATGTCTCATTTCATTCCTGGACACCATAATAATCACCTCATGTCATATAAAATCTTAGTGGTTCCCATGTGCATATCCTACTGAGAATTACAGCAATCCCATGTCCCTTTTTTCTCACCACTAATGGCACAATAATGTTGTTCTGATAGCATTAAACACCCTCTCAGGAGAACAACCAATGGGAAACAATATCCCCTCCCTAAAGGGATTCTATTGTGCTAAAGAACTCATTATCAAGATCTTGATCTCAAAGAATAATCTCATGAAGCGAATATGTCAACTGCACACTGGCTAAAGAAACATCATCCCCTTCCCTCTAAACTACAATATGCAACAATGTATAGTGAGCCATAAAACTCCACTATTCTGAAGATTCCTTCACTACCTAGGTTGGAAGATTCTTTCTCATAGAATCAGAAGTGACGTTCCCTTTCCCAGGGTTATATGTGATGTCAAATTTGATAGACTAAAAGTACTCCACCCAAAAAAAAACTGTTGAAGATTCAAATCTTTTTAAGATAAGACATAACTCAATATTTTTTCGTCTGAATACACCGTAAACCTTTCACCAAAAAGGTAGTTCCACCAACATTTAATCACATGCATCATAAATGAATGTTCTACATCATGGGTTGGATAATTCTTCTCATGTGTCCTAAGATGACAAGATCTATATGCTACTACATGATCACCCTACATAAGAATGCATCCCAAGATAGAACCGGATGCATCACAAAAGACTACATAACCCTGATCGACATCTAGAAGAGTTAACACTAGAGTAGTAGTCCATATATATTTCAACTAAAAAATGAACTCTAAAATTTATCATCCCACACAAAATTTAACGTCTTTAGAGTCAGATAAGTCATCAGTGAAGCCAATGTTGAGTTTTCCTTCATGAACATGTGGTAATATCCAGCTAAATCCAAGAAGCTCCGAATCTCGATGATATTTCGTGGTTGATCCCATGTCGGAACATCCTTAACAATTCTATGGTCAACTAATACACCCAGTTCATACAGCACGTGTCCTAATATATTCACTTCATGAATCCAAAAATCACACATTGAAATCTTGGCCTAAAGGTGGTGATTTCTAAGTACATTCATAACTATTCTCTGATATTGCACGTGATGTTCCTCATAATTGGAGTAAATAAGAATGTAATCCACAAAGACAACCAAAAAGTTGTTAAAATACTCATGGAAAATATTTTTCAACAAAGCCATAAAAAAAGGAGAATTTGACAAACCAAAGGGAATAACAAGGTACTCAAAGTGCCCGCACTTTCTCTGAAGGTTGTTTTTTTAATGTAAGATCCTTTTATCTTATACTGATGGTAACCCTGTCGAAGTTAGATCATTGAAAACCACTTCACCGATTTCAATTGATCAAATAGATCATCAATCTATGTCAATGTGTATTTGTTATTTAATATATCTTGATTGAGCTTTCTATAATCGACACATAGGCGAAGAGAACCATCAACTTCTTAGAAATGAGAACCGGTGCTTCCCAAGGTAAAAAACTATTACAAATAAAACCTTTCGTAAGAAGATCATCCAACTGAGGCTACAACTTTTCATCCTAGTAGATTCCATGTGGTAAGAGTGGATAAAGCCAGTTGAGTACCATGAATTATGTCAATAGAAAACTCAACCTCTCTCATCGGAGAAAGGACACAAAAATACGAAGGGAACACATCGAAAAACTCAAAGACAACTGGAGTAAGATAACAATTCCTTGAATCTTGCTCCAGGTCAAAGGGAAACACTGATATCACTTTCCCCAACTATGGATAATATGGTCTGACACTGCTCGACCATGGGTCCCATTCTCCTTGAAAAGAAATGGGCAGACCACTGGGTGTTGTAAAGTTGACCTATCAAAGAAAAAAATAAATTCATGATTTGTTGGAAATTCGCCAATCCATCCCAAATAAGATGTCAAGATATATCATATCATGAATAGGAAAACTCCAAGATTGATTGAAATCGGATAGAGAGAAGACACAAGAACGAAAATAGTGGGTTTACTCTCTCTTCATATTAAGTGGTGTTGTATTATCCCTTGCATAAGATAGTTTCCCCATATTAAGATTAAGAATGTTAACAATACAGTTTGTATATGGTCCTAGCCATAAACATTAAATAATAATTAATTATGATAATAAATCACATTGAGGATCTTTTCAGGTTTAGATTTTTAAAAAATTAGGCCATAACATATTACATTACATCTTTAATATTTTAATGTAGACAATTCTACTCATTATCCTATTTTTCAAAAAATAAAACCACATAAAAATAGGAGTCATGTCTTGTTCCATATTTTATACAGCATGACTTTTCCTTGATCCCATTGTTGACCCAATAAATCTTTATATCCTTTGAAAAACATTTCAAAAAAATGTGGGATGATCAAAAAAACTCAGTAAGGGATACACATAGAAGAAAAACAAATAGTTTTTTAAAACAACAAGTAAACCCAGAATCCTTTATCATAAGCAATAAATTTCACATTTATGAATTATTAAACACTCCTCACTAAATAATAGATCATTTCAAACCCTTTTTTAACAAAAATATTAACATAAAAGCCATAAAAGCACACAAAACATATAAAGGTAACTTGGGACATGAACATACTTAGATGGAGTAACCAAATTGTCGACTTCAAAAAATATCACTAAATGGGAAAGCCATATGGATGAATTCCATAAAAAATGCATTGGAGGTTATAACGTAAGCACCCATCCTTGTTTATCATGGAACAACCCAGCATTTGGTTTAACACGTAACCACCAGTCAAATGTTCAAGTACCATTATAAAATCAAATCACATAAAATATTTCAAATATAAACATTTCGCTAATAACATTTCATTTTAAATCACAATAAATAATTTCAAGGTATTGAAAAAATCAATCCATTTCTAAAACCATTTTCAAAAGTAAAACATCCAAAAACAGAATATGGGGTTTCATTTTCATTTTAATAAACATTAAGGCCTATAGAAGATGCCAAACAACGATTGTTGCAATAGAGAGGTCATTTTCACCGCATATGTTAAAAAACATTTATTTTTATCACTTAGTAAATTGATTCATAGAAAAAGATTCCCATTGAATTAAATTAAATTTAAAAGGTTTTTAGTATACACCATCCAGAAGAAGGATGTGTATATTATCAAAACATGCCTCAATTAAACGAAATTGAGATGAAGTCCCTTACCTCGTGTCCCACTTGACTTGTTTATTCTTTAATTTCCTGAATAATAAACTTAAGTTAATTTATTCATGCATAAAAACCTTTTTAAAGTTTATTATTCTTTTTATGTCACTTTTTACCTTTCTATAACTATTAGTTTATTATTTGAGTTCATAATAGACATTTGTCGACGTCCGGAACATGAGTAAACAATAATGTAGTTATAATTACAAATTGTCCATGTAGTCAGAATTCTATTATCTCCAGAATTATTTACATGATTTAGATATGATATATAATATATATATCCAGTATATATGTATTTATTATAGACCATAAAATATGGATATGAGAAATGAAATGAACCATTCATGGAGAAGATAAGCCGTGCATACACAGGAACGCTATTTTCAATTCTGTTTCATATTTAATGGAATAAAAACAAAATGATACATAGTTATATTATAATTAAATTACAATATCAAAATTACATCTGTTTCATATGTTCATTAACAACATCCTTAATATGATCCATGTATGGTATGAATGAGTCATATCACTTTTAGGGGTGGCAGTCCACACATCCTCAAATGAAATTATCGTATATATACAATATGAAATGTATAAAGGTATGTAATAAAATAGAATTAAATAAAAATATAGATAAAATAAAAATACTAAATATAATATATAACTATAGTTCCATAATAATGGCCACCATAAGAGGTGGTAGGATAAGATTTAACAATCATCGTTTCAGGAGGCAGTACTTCACTGTCCATAGAATCATTTTGTTTTATAGCCATTAGATGGTGGTTTCGGTAAGTGTAGTTTGAATAATTTTCATTAAAAGAACATAGTATATTTAGGATACAGATTTTTTATGTAATCAAAGAATAATAATTGAATAGGGTGTGAAGAAGTAAAATAAAATAAGGGAACCTAAGGGAAGGCGTTATCTTTAAATCAGAACACTCCCTTTGGTTGAAACCAAATGGGTTTCTTGAAGGGACTTATGCCAATGGTAAGGATTATGGGATGAATATAGGTATGTTAGGATATTATTTGGGTAGAGTTTGGATGAGTCAAAGGGAATAATAGGTGTGAGTAATGGGTTATAAGTGGTGTCCTTTTAAAAGTGGGAGGATGATCTCTTTAGGAATGTTTGAAAGAAGTTTTTTATTATATAATTATTTTAGGTTTAAAAAAGTCCAAAACATATTTAATTTGATGATATGGTGAATATAAGTATAAATAAAATCATAAAATAAAAATTTAATAGGTTTTGGATATTTTTAAATCCTTATCTTATTTTATTTAGCCTTTTGTTAACTTAATTAACTTTTACCATGTCCTCTTATATATTCATACTATATGGTTAATATATTTACAATAAAATTCCAGGAGACACAAAATGGATCATAAATGACATTTTTATTAATATATATGTCATTTTTATGAATAATATATTTTTAGGATTATTTTATCTTTTAATAAAATATTGATTGATTTAAAAACCCTTTTATGTTAATTTTAATACTATTCATATCATGATTTTTGAAAAACTCCAGACAAACGTCATAATTTCGAAAAATATTCATTAATTAAATGATAAAAAGTCATATTATTCTATAAAATATTATTATGGAATAAAATGTTTAAAGATAAATAAATTTTAGTATTCTTAATCACATTTATTTAAAACATTCATTAATGAGGTAATCATTATATAATCATTGTGTCATATGTATATTTATTTATTTGATTTCTATAAATTATAAATAAACTACCATGATACAGGAAATATATTTATCTTTATAATGATTATTTATAGTAATAAATATCAACTATATAACCCCACAATAAAATTGTTTTTGAGAAATGATACATGTTTATGATATTTTATTTTTACATTAAATGAAAAGTTATTAATGTCATTAACTTACCAAAATGGAATTAAAAGGTAAAAAGTAACACCCAAAGATATTATTGGTCATAAATCACTCAAACAATAAGGACATGACAAGTTTTATGTTAATTTTATATTATTATCATATTATTTTTACCTTGAATTACCCTATTTAACTTTAACCTGGAAAAAAAGTCAAAAGGTACTATTCCCCAAAAATTATTTTCATCCCACTGAACAAAATTTTACTTACTGATGACAACCAAGTATGTTGTATTTTTCAAATTCAATTCAAAAAACTAGTAAAATTTCATTTAAATGAAAAAGTCGGTTTTTAACAACTATGTAGTGTTTTTCACTATTCATCAAAAATTGAACGCTTTCAGAAGAATACCAAATATTCACAAAAATCTATTTTTGATATTCTATATTCAAAAAATATGTCTACTTTACCAAATTCAAAACATATATGATTCCTTAATTCATTTAAAATTAATTTCCGTTGTCAAAACAAAAAAGCGTGTATTTAAGAAATAATAACTACCAAAAGAATGACATGTATTTATGTCCAATTTCAATTTGAAATTACATCCAATGACCAAAATTGTATTAAATGTTAAAAAAATAATCCAATTAAACTTGTATACCAATAAAAATGATAATATAACCGTATAAATAAATTATATTAAAAGGAAGTTATGAATTAAAATGCAGTATTTTTCACTATTAATTAAAAATGAACTTTAGCCGAAAAATAAAAAAAACTACTGAAAGTAAATTTTTATAACCCAATTCTAAATAATATATTTTTAATGTAGAATATATAAATGTTATAATAACTATATTTAAACGGGGTTCATGATCAAAATGCGGTAAACCGACCTTTTAAAGAATATTAGAGTATTCATGCTTTAAATTGGATTCATTCTCATTTTAAGCCTTAAAGTATTACTGGTTAATGGTAAAGACATTTAACAAACATGTATAATAATAATGTAGTACGTTTTGTTCTTTCTCAACAATACAATGACTATTCATTAACTACCATTAAAATTATTAATATTATATTATTATTTTTCCGTATAACATTACATTGTCTGCAACGTAATATTTCAGAAAAAAACCCATTGTTGTGTATCTGGTACACCATTAAACATAGAATCCTCATTAAAGTAAAATTAATATTTAATTAAAAAATATTAAAAAATATCAAAATTTCATATTATTTATTCACCTAGTATGTTACAAGATTAAATAAAAGAGTGAGATGCACCAGTATCAAAAAAAGCACTCACTAATAATGAAACAATGGTCATGGTACCTCTCACAAGCTCTAGACCTATGTCTATATCCATTGAAGACTCTTCCAATGCATGAAAAAGATTCATTCTGGAAGCCTGGGGCTGGAACCCTTTTTAACACAAAGCATTTGTTTTTCCCTGACGTGTTAGGAGGAGATGTCGATCTAGTACCACTACATAGAGTAGTGAAGTTATCGATCAACCTATGTAAGTGTCTTGAATGTTTATAGGAGCAACAGTTCTTGAGTTCCTTAGTGAAAATCCTCCTAGAATTTCATGGCTTTACACACTGGAATCAATTAAAAAAACATGCTCATGGAGTTGATTGAGGTATGGAATGACTCTTCCTTTGAGAAATTTCAGTAGGATCATCATGCTTCCCTTTTCGTTTGAAGGAACCAATGCTACCACTAGGAGAATAAGGAACTCCCGTCAACCCTGACTTTCCCTTCAAGTCTTTCTCAAACATCATCACCATATCCCAAAAATCAACATAAGTGGGCATCTTTAGTAAAAATAATTTATATTGGATATTGGATTGAAGTCCTAACTTGAACTATCAAGCCTTCATCCTCTCATTAGATACAATATCAAGAGAATACTACACCACCAAAGAAAATAAATTTTAATACTCAGTCATGGTTCTGTATTCCTTTCCATGCTTGAAAAACTTCAAAACCTTGTCCAAACCCATTGTATCTTGATAGAAGAGATTAGTGAAAATAACGTTGAAGTATTTCCACTTTAAGACCTCATGGTTCCCTTCTGTCACCATTGTTTACCACTATCTCCTATTCAGTCCCTCCAGCATGATGGTGTCACACATCCCCCTTATCTTTTTTGGAACCTCCAAGAACTCAAAAAGACATTATATCATTCCCAACCTTTCCTTAGCATGATTAGGATCACTGTATACCTTAAATAATGGTGAACTCATGAAATGGAAATCTTGAGAATTATTCCGACGAAAATCCCACTAAGGATCCATTGTTGGAGCCTGAGTGGGAAGTGGAGGTGTTGCATGTCCTTGAGATTTAATAGTGTATACAATCACCTAAAGAAGATTCGAATCAATAATAGAATTTTCCTACTGAGGTTTAGTAGTATCCCTTTCTTGTGTCAGATTCATAAATCGTCTCATAGGCATGATGCTACAAAACATCATCAGATAAATGGAGAACATTATATTAACACTCAAACTAGGTTGAAAGAGAAAATATTATGAATTCAAGGGACAAAAAAGATTTTTATTTCAACCTATTCAAATATTTATAGGGAAAACACTAGAACTAATCCACAATATTACTTTCTCTAACCACCCCTAGCAACATAAGGTTCATTGTGGTGGGATTTGGCCAAGAACTCAATCGCAACTACCTCTTAACTCTCGAAAATATTTCAAAAATGTATACTGAATTCATGAAAAAGGAAGATCAAAAACCTAATTTTATACCAATCGTTCATGAACCAGCCCAAGTACCATGGTAACTAGATAACCACGCCGACCTTGACATATCCCGAAGGGCGTTCCCGATCCCCACGGGCCGCTGACTAGCACCATACATCATACAACCTACATGTGGGAACAATTTGGCCACAAGAACATAGAAGAAAATAAAAAATACCATATTAATATCAAAAGGACAAATCCACTAGGATTAAAAGTACCATAACACAAATAGGCATAAATTACAATGTACTATAACCCAGAGTATAAAAATGGGAAAAATAGCCTGAACGTCCCTATGGACACAACAAACCAAGACCATAGCTCAAAAGTTAGATCAGCCTCCAAGAGATCCCTTCCCTTTTTCTCAAACCTAGAAGAAGAAAGTCTACTCACACATAAAGGAAAAAGTAGGGTGTGAGCCTAATCCTAGTAGGTTACCACAAACATTTCCCTAACTGATTCCAAAAATAGATAAACCATTAAAGTGCTTTTAATTTTTCATAATAAACAGGTTTGGTAATTCAAAAATAATATTTATACAAAACATGCTATACATTTTCAAAATTATTAAGAATATAGTCAATGCATAGGATTTTCTTTAAAAGGGATGGAATACATAAAAAATAATGGCTTAATTTAAACATTTATACAAAATAGTTTATAGAAGTCCTGTATTAGGTAACTAAAGCAGGTCATACAAACATTGGAAAAAATTTATATCTCAAATATAAATAATCAAGCGAGAAACAAGGTCATATGCCAAAAGGTATGATAGTATTAACCATTTATAGGATTCCAAACATTCTATGTGGACTCAGAAAAATGTGTATACACACATCCCTATGAGACTGGTCAAAGGAGACTTGTCACCAACCTGTCAGGGATGTAACCCGCCACATGTATGTTATGGAACGTTTTTATTACGTAGAGTGTATCCAAATAACTCACTAACTACCTAAGACTTTCATTCAATTTACATGATGAGTGAACTATTTTAAGATTTCGTAAAATATGATCAATCCCATTCTTCCATTTAAAAAAAATATAATTTCCTTCCACTTAAAACTAGAACATTTTTTTAAAACATTTATTTTTAAAAATATAAAACCACTGAGTTTCTATCAAATAATTTTTATCCATTCACTCGTTTGACATTAATTCAAAACTAATTCCATATGTTTCACCATTATTTTTCCAAATTAAATTGAACCATTCAATTGAAATCATTTCCATGAAATACACAATTTATATCCAAAAATATAAATTAGACAATTTCCATAAACCAAACCCAATTCATTGGAATTGGGGGTTTTCCAAATATCTATGCCAAATACATTTAAAATCATCAAATTCATAGTAATTGGGGTATTATTAAATATATTGAATTAAATATTCTGAAATTCAATTTAAATCTATAATTGATATAAATCAATCAATTTGATGGTAATCAATTTGGCTAGTCGGGACGAAACCACCTACCACTTTCCCTAAGAACGACACTCACAACGACACCTATTAATGTGAAAAAAGTGTATAAGACCTAGAAATTATCTCTATTAGAAATATCTAACACCAAAAAAAAATGTATACATCAATCCCAAGTTGATCCATTGAAAAACCAAGAGGAGAGGAAGATAGAAACCTGAATAACGAAGGGGGACATGTACCCAGGAATCATACAACAAGGAGAACAAATATCCCTTGCCATTTGGTTCGATCCAAAAGGAGTCAAGTCACTCAAAAATGGCCCATAACTTCTCTAGGATTTGATATATGAATTTTGGAATGAAAAGGACCAATCGAAAGAGCCAAACGCATGACTTCAAGAAGGGTGTGGTCTGAGTCACACTATTTAACAAGGGGTCACGACCTGTAAGACACACTGTATAATTACACTTAAAAAACAATATCCTTGGGTGAAAACGGATATTTAATCACTTCATGATGTGTCCTCAAGAACATGGCGTGTACCATCTCATGACATGATCTCCAAATACAGTACATCAAACTGGCACCATGTAAATGACACGAACTTCAGGTACACGGTGTGTACCTATTTTTCAGTCTGTAGTAAACCAATAAAAATCACATAAAATGATTTTAAACTGAACGGGATCCTAGAAAAGGTAAAAAAGATACACGATAAAATTAATGATATATTATAATATATTATGGCTATCCCACGTCGAAGGAGGAGGAGCACCAAGCACCCCTTTATAAGGTGGTGTGGTCACCTCTCCCATCATGAGGGCTTTTCCTGGGGGATTCCTAACGGTCAGAGAATAGGGAGAGAAAAACCACGTTGGCTAGTCCCAAAGAGGACAATATCATGATTGTGGGCTAGGCACACATATCTTCCCATGATGTGGATTTCAAGGGAACCATTATTAATGGATATAGAAAGGACGATGATGGGAATAATAAATGTTTCTTTTTTTCCTACATTTCCCAAATTACATCTCAACCATATATTCTTTTAAGAATCATTGTGGTTAAGAAATGTGATGAGTTACAACAGAACAGGGTAATGAATTTTCTCCACATGAACATTGTTTTATAAGGACTTACAAGTCATGGAATCCAAATAGGTGTCCCATCATTACCAAAAATAATGGAAAAAGTTTTGGGTGACGTGAACTACTCATTATTCCCAATTAATCTTGTAAAAACTATGATTAATGGAGATTTTATGAAACATAGCTCATGAGATTACATGAATAGTGAAATGGAGGAGTTTTTACATCGTTGTATGGTATGAAAAGAGGTCAAGGATGAATGATATAAATCTAATGGAATGATGATACCATGTTGTATTCTAATATGGAAATGGTAAAACATAATAATGGATTTCATTGTAGGGCTACCTAGGACCCCTAATTGTAAAAATGACTTCTGGGTTTAATTTGATTACCTCACTAAGTCAGCATAATTTATAGATTTCAAGTAATATTTATCTCTTAACCAACTCCCCAATATATAAAAAATTCATGTGGTACAACGTTTTGGAGTTCCACCCTCTATTATATCAGATCAATATCAAATATTTTCCTTGAGGTTTGGGAGAGGCATTTGGAAAGCATTAGATATTTAACTTTTCTTAGGCACTATATATCACCCATAAATAGATTTTCAATCTGCAATAACTATTCAATCTCTTTAGAATAGGATGATACCATGTTTAATGTATTTCCATGTATGTTAGGGGATCAACACATTCCCCATGTGGGGTTCTCATATACCAATAGTTTATATTCTATAATTCTAATGGAACCATATGATTATCTATATAGGATGAGATGTTGGATTCCATCAGGATGGGATATAGATGGAAATATGAAAATGATGGGACCAGATCACATATAATTGATGATAGAGAAGGTTTAAACAATTCAGTTTCAGATGAAATCTTTATAGAATCAAAATAAAATCCTTATAGACAATCATCAATGTGAAATATTTTTTGAGGTTAAGGGTAATGTGTTCTTATGTATATCATTGTACAAGAGATTCAAGTGGTTTGAGAAGAATGGAAATATTAGTCATTGATACATCATCCCATTTGAATTCTTTGACCACATCTAATTGATGGCCCACTAACTAGAAATCTAACCAAATATATCTTAAGAACATTATTCTTTCCATGTATCTCTCTTGAGGTAGTACATAATAAACCCTACACATGTAATTAATATATAAGTGGTACCACTGGATAATTATATTTAATATGAGAAGATGTTAGTGATGATCTTAAACCACAAAGTCAAGGTTTAACAAAAAAATATTTATCACCTTAACAAATTGTTATGGAAGAAAAAATGGGTGAAGAAACTTCATGGATACTAGAATAGGTTATGAAAATGATGTACAATCATCATCTTTCGGGTATGAAATGAATATTTCGAGGATGATATTCCATAGTGGTGGAATATTGTAATAATCCATACATTTATAAATTATATTCCCTTTTTAAATGAATAAATATGTTTTTATGTCTTGTTATTATAGAAAAAACATGAACTACTTTGGTTTTTTCTATTTTATACAGTCTATGGGATTTTAAATTTCATTAATAATCATAACAATTGATAATATAGTTTTTTTAAGATAACATTAATAATATTGAATTTTCATTTTTGAAAAACTACAATATACACATATGAATGAAGTGATGCCATAAACAAGTAGGATGACACCGAATTAATACAATTTATCATATGATCATAGAGATACAAAATCCCTAGAATTTTCCTAATAATAATCACATTACAAGATTTAACCACTAAATATTTTTAATTTTTTTGTGGGTTAACTTCAAACACATCAAGATCATGGACCAAACCATGTATGCTTATCTACCCCAAGAAAATCTCACCATCACACATCTTACCCCTAGGGAAGTCTTTGGTGTAATAAAGGGATATGTATTTATACCCTAAAAGTATTAATTTTAATAAATTTATATTTAATAAAATAATTATTATTATTATTCGTTTTATTAGTGCTTTTAATGTTATTATATAATATTTAATATTAAAATTATAATTTTTACGATGAAACATAGATTGAACTTTTTGTAGATATATAGATTCAATCAAGAAACTAATTTAAATTAATTAAATAATTGTTGTAATAATTCATGTATTAATAAAATAGTATAATTAAATAATATTATTTAAATACAGATGATAATACTATTTCATTAAGCCAATTAATTTTTATATGGGTCAGAATCATGTATTGTAAAAAAATTATTTTTAAATAAATGTGAATTTATTATATAAATGTTTAAATAATCAAACATATATTATTTTATTAACATAATATATATTATATATGAAAAAATGACATCAAAATTTTACAGTTTTTATTTTTTGATAATTTTAGGATGTAGTTGAATCGTTGGGTCGAAATTAGATACATTATATAGATTGTTTTTTTCATTCTGAGATCTAAAAAGCCCCAAATGGTTTTAATATATACCATAAAAGTTATAAATGACCAAATATATATTTACCAATTTATAAAATGAGCTTCATAGATTATATGACTAGTTTTATAAAACCCCGATGAATCCTCCATAACATGTATTATATTTAATGGTTTTAAAATAAATTATTTACAAACAAGAGTCACATCAATATCAGTAAAAGTTTTATATTAATAATATATGTTGATACAAATGTTAAATAAATAAAACCAAATCTTTTTAGGATTAACCATTGTTAAAAACCATGGTATGGATTGTGTGATTGTTTACATTATCATATATATTACAAAACATATGTTTTGAAATTAATTAACAATTCTACACCATTTTTATATATATTGACACCCTAAATTCCATTCCTCATCACAAAAAACACCGAGATAATGAAAATTATCATTATTTACCTATATAGAGTCCTTCTATGGTTTGCCCAATCTATTAAGTGTTTCCTACCATGCTTATAGAAGTGTTCTCTAAAGATAATAGATCCTCTCCATCATATCGTTATTCATATTCCTTCTTTTTTTCATTCATTTGGATATACAACTACTGAAGTTGGAAAATGTTTTTTTCATCCCTCCTAATATCCGTGTAAATCCAACTTAATGAGATAAAAAATTATCTCTCATTCACCAATTATATAAGCCTTCATGTTAAAAATTTTTACAACAAAGACCATCCTATGATTTTCCATGCAAAATATTTTCTTGTAAATAATAGTCTCTATTCTAGTCAATTCTATTCTACTAGCTTCACCTATCATTAATTTATTATGGATATACATTTATATAAATTAAATAAATAATCATGTGGTTAATATTGATGAAATATAACCTTAGGTTTTATTATATATGTTTCATAGTATTTGGTGTAGATAATATGAAGGTGAAAGGATGGACCATAATTTTGTAGCCCTAAAATGAATGGGGTAATTTTTTAATCTATTGTGATTCTATGTTTTTTGTATAGAAGGTTTTCCTAATCAAACTATGTAATTTGTTTTCTATATATCATTGAATTATGTTTATGATTTAATGTTGTAGGGTTTTTCAAAATTCAAATGTTTCATTAATGATATAATTTTATATCATGACTCCATATTCATGATTATTATTGACCCCATCTCATGTTACCTTGATATGACTCATGCATCACTTGTAATTATTTATCTCATGATATTTTTCTTTTAATCCCTTTCTGGGATTTATATCTTACCCATTTCTTATGTAAATCTTCAGGTTATCCTGTTCATTTTTAGATGAGTGACTGAATTTTAGGAGCATGTTAGGGAACTTTTCAATAATGTCATTATATCCCAATTTCCAATTATTATGATATGCACTTAATTTACCAATGAATCCATGATTCATGATATTAGAGGGTTTTATTATCTATACCATTATATATTAAATGATAAAATATTGTATATTCAAATATAGGTTTTTAAATTGATCATCATCTCCTTCATATAATCAAAAAACAACACATGTACACATAGACTTAAAATAGCTACCATTCATAGTTATAGTTGTTAATTTAATGAAAATACATGAGAATATATGAATTTTTTTAAAATATTACTTTTTTTAAAGATGTATTTCCTAAATATATAAGACAATTTTTTGGAACATCTTATTATTTGATAGCATTGATAATCTACAGATCCATTAATCCAACATTGTAAGAAACAATATTTCATTTTAGTTTAACATTACATTTCCAAAACATCCAAATTTTTACCATTTTATAAAACATATGTTTGTAATTAAATCCCACATATTTTATAATGTATTATTTTTTTAACAATAAATTATTTTAGATTAAAAAATTGATCATTTTTTGAATTTACATAAATAATGTACTTATTACCCAACATATCACTCTAACATCCATAAATGGGGGATTAATAAATACAAAAAAATTAAAATGACACTATAATTTCATTATGAATATAAAAAAACTATTTTTATTTTTTCCCTTTTTTAAAATCATATGATGATAAATTGAAAATTGATACACCAATAAAAAATATTTATCCATATTCTTGATTCATCAACTATTATATAGAAATAATCCAATGATTCCATTACATAAATCCTAGTTATTTAAAATTCCTTTTTAATTAATAAATAATTAAAATGAAAAATATTACCTTTGTTACCAATATTATTTCATATGAAAATATAGATATAATGGACACATGTACAATTTGGTCTAGGAAATATTTAATCTTTTCATGAGAGGATAAACAAAAAACCCTGTAAACAAATTTATAAAAAGTCCATCTGAATTTATAAATATTCATTTACTAAGATGTCAACTATAAAAAAACATTAATGAAGATAATTATGACGTAAAATGTTCAATTATTTAATGATAAATTATCTTATTACTCTAACTAAGGAAATTAAAACTATCACCATTAATGATTTTTAAAAATAAACCTTCATGAATAGAAATTTATTTAGTAGTTCAAATTATTTATTGAGTACCTATAGAATATTGTTAAATATTTATATATCTGAAATGGTATTAACTCAAAAGTGAGTCGATATATTCTTTTAACTATCCCACACATGTGATAAATATCACACAATATTGTTCTATGAAACAAAAGTATAGATAATATAGATATATAATAAAACAAATCTATTATATTTTTTGATACGTAATTAAGAAAATAAATACAGAAATAGTTGACTGTGTGGAATTAATTAATAATTATAGAGTAATTTTACATTGGAGTATAAGACGAGTGATAACAAATTTTCCATCATTGGTTGGTAACTCTATTCCCTAATGTTTATTATAATTATCACTTGTCATGAACCTCATCCAAAATTTTTACTTCACCTAGGATGGAAATTAGGGAAGGGAGATAATGTCAATAGATTCCAACATATAATATTCCAAGGGATAGTGAAAAGAAACAAGGGTATATTGAGCATACGAATCAGAGGTATTACCCTCTAAAAGAACCTATAGAAGAGGGAGATAAAATAGACACAACAATCAAATTATTCTCATAATGATAATCAATATCCCATATTTATATAATTAATGTTATAAACAAACTAAAAACCTATAATGGAAACTATATATACCAAAATGGTAAACTCTACATTGTCCAAGAACTATAAACTACTCTTAAAACACTATGAGATAGTAATATCCAACCAGCTCTCAATACTATTCTATAGAGAACCTCTCTTTACAAACCCAAACATTATATAACATTTTAAAAATACTTTAACATTATACAAATAGATGCCCGAAGACCGTAGTAGGTGTATTGCCTTTGGAAACACGAAAACATAATACTAGTATATATATGATCTACATTATCTCACACTAGGTTCTTCGTGGCTAGAACCCTTCTTAGACAAATCAAGCATAATACATATCTTTATATCCAAGGGACGGAAACATAGAATGGGGTGATCTAAAATGATCATTAAGGGGAAACATGGGAGAAATGTAAGAATAAACATTATCATAAGGGTATCATAACATGATCATGAAAATAGAATATCATACCCTGTATATAAAAGATTTTATAAATTAATCATGGAATAAAGCATGGTATTTCATAAGAAATGAATAAAAAAAGTAAATTATATAATCCAATAAAGCATAACATAAGAGTAATACATGGAATTGTTGCAACACAAAATCATATAATGATTTCCAAAGTAGACAAGTCATCAATTCCAAGACCATCTTAGTGGAAAAAGTTCTTTACAGAATTGTGTGAACCCCCATTCCAGACCTATATTACTAAACCGAGTAATCCCTTATTCCATCCCTATATTACTTAACCAAGTAAAGACCCATTCCAGCATTGTATTAATGAATTGAGTAAACCCTTATTACATCTATCTCATGACATATAAATCATTACCCAATGAATTAAAGGGAGGTATATGTCCCATCCGTCACATAATGAAATCATATATACATATTCCAGAAGATCAAAAATTAACATATCATAACCCATGAAATGAAATGGGTATCAAAAAAATGTAATAATATTATATCCTATGGATAGAGATATGTTTCATTATCATTTCATCATAAACATAACCTGTGGAATGATTCAGGTTTAAAAAGCATAAAACCCATTAAATGGAAACGAGCTTCATAAACATCATGCCATCAAAACATAATCAATTAAAAGAAATAATATGAAAGGAAACATTGAATAATTTACAGATAAAGGCATGAGAAACACCATTTGATGTTATCTTATATGAGAACTAAATTTAAATGGTCTTTAAAAAACATTTCTTTAGGAAAATATCATTTATTCTTTGAAAAATACTTTTTATAACATAAAACCTTTTGAAAACCATTATATTTGACTATAGATTTGAAAAAATATAATGGAATATTTAAAAAAAATGAAAAAAAGTTTCCTTGAATATTATCTTTAATGATCTTTTTGAAAATATTTTTGAAAATTTTTTAGAAAACATGGATTTTTAATAAAATATATTTCCAACCGAAGAGAGGGATGATCTAATTTCACTAAAAGAATTATCTTAAGAAAAAATGTCTTGAAAAATGGTAAAAACAAATGATGATATTTTGAATAAATAGAGGATAAGGAAAATCATGGAAAATATTCATAGATTTCATCAATGGAAGCCTAAACATAAACATTCTCAAAAAATTATATGATTGTCTCAATACACACTTCTAACTTGGTCACTTGGTATCATACAATCCATGTAAGAAAAGGAAATTACATGAAGCATAACATTTCATGAAAATAATTAGATTCATGATATAACATGTATAATAAAAGAATATACACATTGAAAAAGGTTTTAGGTGAATAACAAAACATGATTCTCAAATAATGAAAATTGAGACAAAATTGTTTTACCAATTTGGTAACTTTTGAATGTTAAAACCCCCAAAAGAAGGATCATAGAATGGATATGTGAATACCCATAAATTTAGTAATAATTTACATATATTTATATCATGGGAAGTATATACACCATAAAAATGAATGATTGGTGATCATATCATGGGTCTCACAGAAATTAAAAGTGAGATGAAATTCCTCATACATTGTTTCGTGATTCTCTACATACTCTAAAATGATTTATGTACAACAAATATAAGTTTATTATATATATTTCATCAAATAATATTCTTATACATAATTACATATATGGTATTATTATGACCATATATTACTCACATTTTAATGATCATACGATAAGGTTTCACTTCGGGTAATCATTCACTTCATTCTTTGTGTCTATATTAATTTGTTATATTGTTGGTAATTATACTCATATAATGATTAAATAATGTATAAAATGATATTAATATTAGTTATATTCATTATATTTATATTATAATAATTTATTGCATAATGATGTACAAAATGGAATAAGTTGTTCATGGAGACGTTAATTCATTCGTACGCATGAACACAATTTTCATTTTTATTGAAGTATTATAAGAAAGTATGGAAATGATATATATATCAATATTATAGTATAATGAATATTTCATATATATCATATAATTTCATTAAAATTATCCTTAATACATTCCATGTTGTGTGTGAACTTATCACATCGCTTTGAGGGGGAGGTAGTCCACACTTCCTCAAATGAGAATATTGTACTAACACCAAATGGAAGGAAAAAATATTTGTTTTAAAAAATAAATAAAGAAGATTAAATAACTAATAAATATAATATATTATATATATAAATATAGTGTCCATCATAATGTCCACCATGATTGGTGGTAAATGAGAAATGAAGAATCATCATTTCGCGAGGCAATAGTTCACCGTACACAGAAATAGTTCATTCCACATCCATTAGATGGAGGTGTGATTAAGTATAAAACATAATATTATTGTAAAAAAATCCTAATATATTTAGGATACTGTTTTAGCAACACAATAATCGAATAAAGATAGTGTCATGGGTGGAGAAGTAAAATAAAGAAATGAGCATGAAAGAAGACTTTACCTCTAAATCGGGAAACTCCTTTTAGTTTGTGCCAAAAGGATTCCTTGAGATGGTTTCTGACCATTCAGAGGATTCACGGTATAAGGTATGATTTTTTGAGGAAATATTGTTAGATCTTGGATGAACATATGGGGATTGAGAGGTGTGATTAATCGGTAGATGTGTTGGCCTTTCATATGGAAGGAAAATGACTCACCTGGAATTTATACAATAAAATTAGGAGAGAAAATGTTATTCCCTAAAATAAGTCTTAAAAAACAAAAAAAACACACAAATTGAAGGTTTATGGAAGGAATATGTACATCTAGTAGATTTTTTACATGTTTCTATGTCATTTGGTCCGTTAATGTTAATGTTTAGTCCCAAATTAACCTTAATTTGGCATTGATTATTGTGATTGACATTAATCACTTTTACTAAAAAATTTGGTAAAAAATTTACATGGTCTTGTTAGAATATAAATATTATAATGAATACTATGGTTTATGTAAGATATTTTAAATTACAATCACATAATTCAGAAAATTATGATTAGTGTTAATCCTGCAAACAGGATGAAAAAATAGTGTTTTAAAGTGGAGAAAGGTCAAACATTTGTTACGATTTTATATTTAGTATCAAAGGATAATTGATTCTAATGAATTTAATTGTATTATTAGATGTAATATCCATATTATGTGACCTTATATATAATTTATAATATCATTTATCATTAATAATTAATTAGTAAAAAGTTATATTTTAACAAAAAATATGTTATTTCACTGTTCTTCATGAAAATGAAGTTTCTCAGAGAAATCTCAAAACATCAACCTATGATAATTTTGACATTATGAATTAAAAAATAACATTAATTTTATCAAATTCAATTTATAATTTTATCTAAAATTTGTTTGATTATTAGAAGCAGTTTAATCGAGATAACGATGTTTTAAAACAAAAAAATAACTTTACCACAAATCATATCTTTTATTATAAATAAGTTTTATTTATTTAAAAAAATTACAAAAAATATTTTAAAAGTAGTTATAACTATTTATATTACTATGTTTATCCATTATGTTAAAATTATCCTATTTAAATAATGACAATAATAAAAATAGATACTTCATAGAAAGTTGGTGTTGGATGAATTGTACGCCAACATTATTTTTCATGCATCATTAGCCAAGTCAGTGTTGAATGGAATATACTCCAATTCAGTTCTATGTGAATGCAGTCTTTGACTTAGTTCATTGAAAGATATAAATGAAAATTTAAATTTTTTCGAAAAAAATAGGTCCATAAAAACTCGGGGTGTTACATTATACCCCCTTAAAATGAATTTTATTCCTCAAATTCATCCATTTAGTATAAAAAGTGAGGATATCTATGCTTCATCATATCCTCAATTTCCAAAAAAATCTTCTTCTAACTAGTGATTTCTCCAAAAAAAATTGACAAGTTGGTTGGTCTGGTTTCATAGATCTTTCTCTGACCAGTCTAAAATGACAAGAGGTTTCTCCTCATAAGAAAGATCTTGCTCCAGTGGTATGACCTATGAGTTAAGTACATGTGAAGGGTGATGTATGTACTTCCTTAGGACAGATACAAGGAATACGTCATGGACATTAGATATATTTGGATGAGGTTCCAAATGATAGGCTACCATCCCGATATGATCAAGAATTTTGAAGGGGATAATATAGCTAGTTATTAGTTTCTCATTCTTCCCAAATCTCATAAAATTCTTCTAGGGGGAGATTCGTAAAAATAACTTTTTGAAAAAATTAAATTTTAGATCACTCCAATGGTTATCAGGATAATTTTTTTGTCGGCTTTGAACTGCCTTGATATACTACTGAATGGTTTTGACCTTCTTGACCATTTCTTCAACGATCTCAGGTACCAATATCTTTCTATCTCCAACCTCATCCCAAGAAATTTGATATCTGCATTGATTCCCATATAGGGATTCATATGGTTCCATCTGAATGCATGAGTAAAAGATGTTGTTGTAATAATAATCTACTATAGGATGTTGTTAATCCCAACCACCTTGGAAATCTAGAGAATAAGATCTCAAAATATCATTTAGGGAATGAATTTTTCATTCAAACTAAACATATGTTTGAGGATTAATAGTAGTGCTGAAACTCAATTCTGTATCCAGTGATTTTAGAAGAATTCTCTAGAACATGGAGGTAAACCATAGATCTCAATATGATACAACAGAATGTGGTCCTTCATTCAACCATTCCACTTACTTAATGTATAGTCTGGCATGTTTATCAAGATAAAAATATTCTCTGATAGAATTGATGTGTGATGACATAGTGAGGAGATCAACTACCACAAATACAACATTAAACAATTTATAGGTTTTCAATAGTCCAATGAAAAAAATCCATATTAATGATCTCCCATTTTCATTATGGTATGGTTAATAGATGAAACACCCCATTTAGAATTTTTCATTTTATCCTTAACTTACTTGTAGACCAAAAAACGTGATATAAACGTCATGATATCTCTTTTCATATCATCCCACCAAATGTATTCTTTCAAGTCCCTATACATCTTCATACCTCCAATGTGAATAAAAAATTAATAACCATGAGATTCCTCTAACAACTCATTCTTAAAATATAGTATTGAAGGAACACATATATACTTCATAAACCTTATCATTTCATCCTGATCACGGTTGAACTCGAGAACAATGATAACCTTCTTTAGTAGCTCTTCATCTTCCTTCTATGCCATCTTAATCTTAACTTGGATAGTGGGATGATCATTTATTTGAGAAAGACAATATTTTTCCCATTCATTCGAGATTTCTAGATCAATCCTTTGAAATTCAAAAAATATTTTATCATTTATGATCCTCATCATGGATAATATATCATGATCCGTCCGAATCAAAGCATCAACCACCTATTTCACTATCCTAGGGTAATAATGTATGGGACTGCCATAATGCTTTATCAAATCAAACCATCTTCTCTGGAACATGTTCAAATTCTTTTGGTGGAATACATAATTAATACATTTATGATTGGTCTATATATCACACTATTCACCATAAAGATAATACCTATATATCATTAATGTAAATATTACCACTGCTAACTCCGAATCACGAGTTGGGTAATTTTTCTCATGAATCATCAACTATTGAGAGGTATAGGCTACAAATATGATATTTTTTATAATAACACATCCTAATCCCTTCTTGGATGCATTTCTATAGATTGAAAAACCTTCTCTACTAAAAGGTATTGTATGCACAGGTGCACTATACAACATGCTCTTCAGTTCCTTGAAATTTTTCTCACATTCATTTATCTAGAGGAACTTCACACCTTTCTGAGTTAAGTTGGTCGTAGGATTAGATAGTCATGGGAAGTTCCCCCCAAACCATCGATAATATCCAGATAAAGGAAGAAAACTAGGATCTCAGTCACCGTAGTTATTCAAGGACATCATTTTATATCCACCATATTTAAGGGAACTACAACTATATAATCTCATGAGATTATGTGACTAAAATAAGAAACCTTTTTAGCCAAAATCCACGCTTTAAATTTTTTTCATGCAACTTAACCTTCATTAGGGTATTTAGTACAATTATCATGTGATATTCATGATCTTCACTTCTCTTTGAGTAGATAAGAATATCATGTATAAATACTACCACACACTGGTCGAGGTAATCTCTAAAGACTCCATTAATTAAATATATGATGATAGTAGGGGTGTTGGTGACACCAAAACGACTCACTACATATTCCTAGTGACCATACCCTGTACGGAATGGCATATTGTGTATATCGTCCTTATTGAAAATCAATTGATGATATCTTGAATGACATTCAATCTTGGAAAACTATTGATCTCCAAATTATTGATCAAACAAGTCATCAATATGAGGAATAGGATATTTTTTTCTTGACTGCGACCTTATTTGATTCCCCATAATCAATGTAGAGTCTCATTGATCCATCTTTCTTCTTCCAAAAAATAATTGGTGCACCCCAAGATGAAAAACATGACTAAATGAATAACTTTTCAAGGTTTTCTTGGAGATACTTCTTCAATTTATACACGTCAATCCGGGCTATTCTATAAGGAGTATTTGAAATTACTGTGGAACCAGGTATAAGTTCTATTGAGAACTCAACTTCATGTTTTGGTGAAAATTGGTTAATAATCCGAAAAGAAAATCAAAAAATCCCAAACAACATGAATATCATTGACGCCAATCATCTCAAAAACCATTTGAGATTAACAACCATTTTTAATGGGAATTAATACCCATACACTAGATTTAATCCCAACATGATGTTCAGGCATATCGTCACAATGATGGATGATCATAGGTGGGTTTGAAATATCTAATATAAGATCCCTTACTTGACAATTGATGTGGGATTTATGTATAGAATGTCAATCCATGCCTAATATGACATTGATATCATCCAATGTAAGAATGAAAATATTTCTAGGAAACACATTCCAAAAAACATCAATCAGAGATGAATTCTGATCCTAAGATGAAATCATCATACCATTAGTGGTTTTCAAGGATAGTTATTCATCTAATTATTTTGGAGGAATCCAAACACCATTATAATGTTATTTAGATTTTAAAGAGTGGGTTGATCCAGAATAAAATATTACATTAGTAGTTCTGTAGTGGATGGTAAGAGTACCTTTCATCACATTGTTATCATACCCCTCGTTATATATTGTGATTGAATAAGATTTAGCATTATCCATAGGCTAAATAGGTTACTGATGTCGAACATTCTCACCAACCCTTGGGTTTGGGAAATGGTTAGAAAAATTCCCATTCTCTTTACAACTATATCACTGAACAATGAGAGATGAATTTTGGGTGGCCTTTTCTCCATTCTCATTTTGAGAAAACTTCTTCCCATAACTTCGACAATAAATTTTATTGTGGCATTCCCTTCCAAAATTAAAACATTCACTACACCCTAAGGAAGTTTCCTCAAAGCTTATTCCCACACATAGATAATAAATGAATGATCTTATTTTTTATCCAAGGTTCTTAGAGTTTCTTTTGAACTCCATATTCATCTTCTTTTCAAATCTATGAGATTGATACGCGACTACCACCTCTATTTAAACCATGATTACACAATGAAAAATGTCTTCATAGCTACTAATGTAAATTATACAAAAAACACTTATCATAATTTTCTTTAAACCACCAAAGAACCTATCAACTTTACATCTGGGTTTGATGATAATTCCTGAATCATATAGGAAATGTCTTGTGAAATTATCCTAATAGGTACCAACAACCTAATAATACATTTTTTTCCACTAAAGGAACTCTTTATTCATATTGGTATAGAGAATCCAAGGAAAGTTCGTAATGAAAAATATGTTCTTGAACACATCAAAAACTCGGGATCCAATATCATCATACATCTTTTATCCTTGATTAGAGACCACCACTGGTCAGCTTCACCTTTCATGAGATAAACTACTAGAATGACTTTCTCATGCTCTGAACACTAATGAACAAAGAATGTATTATCAGTGGTATTGATCCATTGTTCAGAAACAATGGGATCAGAAGAACCTATGAAAGAAGGTGAATGTTTCCTCATGAATGACTAAACAGAATGCTGTTCCCCCCTTTTCTCATTTGGAAGTCCACGACGATTCATAGCCTAAGAAATCTATGGGAGCATATCAATATGGTTTTTAAATCCATCTCACATAGCATTAGGGTTTCTCGGGCGGAAAATATTTTAATTTTCCATCATAATCACCATTAAAGAAGTTCCTTCAGGTTCAAGACATTGACTTAAACCAACAACATATAGTAAAAAATAGTTATCACAATGAGGAACAACATAATCCCATAAAATCACTTATAGGATCCCTTACTTATTAAATCAACCATAATCTATGACATATTAGATTTTTCATAGTTTATTTATATTCAAATTAGTTTTAAATAATTCATTATGGTTCATGAAGAGTTTGTGAATTCCTAAAGTATATCCCCAAGGAGTGTCAAACCAAGTGTGCAGTAAGACATGTTGTCGTGTACTAGAATACCTCGAGTCAAGCCCAGAACATCTTCTCAAAGTTGTTACCCCTAGGTATATTTATGTCAGATCCACATCCAGTTTTAGTATCTAAATAGGGATATATTTATAGGAAACCACTGACCCTATCCTTCCCTAAAATCCCACGAATTGTTCCTATAATTTTCATTATCTTTATACTTGTCCTTTGACATATCCTTAGGGTTCTCACTATGGTTTTCTGATCCTATTTTACTAATAATAACTATACATTTTATCAAATAAAAAAAATAGTGACTCACTATTTACAATCATAAACATTACATTACATTTTTGGAATACATAAAAATTATACAACCATATTCCCAAATATCGTAGTTGGTATTGTGGATTTGGAACACTGGACACATGAAACTAGTATATATGTGAGATACATTATATACCACTAGGTTCATTTTGACTAGCACACTTCATAGACATGTCAAACACAATACATATCTTCATAACCTAGTGAAGGAAACATAGAAAGGGGTGAGATAAAATGCTCAGTAATGGTAAACAACGGACAGAGGTAATCATAAAAATGAGCTTAAGGGTATGATAACAGGATCATGAAAATAGAATATCATCCCCTATATATCAAAGATTATATACAAGAATCATGGAATTAGTATTGGTAAACAATAAGACATGAATAAAAATTACGTAAAGTACAAAGGCCATTAAATCATATCATAGGTGTAAGACATGGTTTTTTTGAAACACATAAGAATATATTGATTTTAATAGTAGCCAAGACATCAATGAGAAGGCCATTTTAGTGTACAAATTCCATTACTAAATCGACTAAACCCCCATTCCAACCCTGTATTACTGAACCGATTAAAGCCTCATTTTATCCATGTATTACTATACTGAATAAACCCTCATTCCAAACCTATATTCCTAAACTAAGTAAAACCGCATTCTATCCATGTCTATCTCATGTGATATAAATCTATACACAATTCATTTGAGGGAGATATAGGTCACGCCTATCATATAATGAAAAATACATACATGTTACAAAAGATCATAAATGAACATATCACAGCCCATGAAAAGAAATGGGTATTATAAACATGTAAACGTATCATAACCAATGTAAGTAGATAGGTTTCATAATTATTTCATCAAAAACATAAACCGTGAAAAGAAGCAGGTTTCAAAAGAATATAACCTTTCAAAGAGAAATAATATTCATAAACATCATGCCATCAAAACATAATCTATGAAGAGAAATAATATGACTGGAAGCATTGACTAATTTCCCCAAAAATTCCTGATCAACACCAATTGATGTTATATTTGATGGGAAATAATTTTTAACGGTCTAATAAAAACATTTATTTAGGAAAATATCCTTTCTTCATTGAAATATTCTTTTTATAACATAAAACCTTCTGAAAATTATTTTATTTGAAAATAGATTTAAAAACATTTAATAGAGGCATTGAAAACCATAATAAATTTATAAATGTGGGTAATATAAATGTGAAAATTCATATACATATTATAAATTAGAATATTCTTATACATAATACCATATATTAACCTCTTTTTAATGATCCTATAATATGGTTTCACTTTGGGTAATCATTCACTTCGTTCTTAGCATGTGTCTTAATTAGTTATAGTGTTGGTCCTTATACTTATATCATGAATTAAAAATATATAACCTGATATAAATATTGGTTATATAAATTATATGTATATTATAATAATTTATTGCATAATTACGTATGAAATTGAATATATCGTTTACAGACATTGTATGTTGTTTGTACGCATGAATGTTATTTCCATTTTTATTGTCGTATTGAAAGAAGGTATGTTAATGAAATATGTTTATATATGTATGTATATATATAATAATTACATAATAATATCTATTTCATATATATCATATAATTTCGTTAATCCGATAATTAATATATTCCATGTGGTGTTTGAATGAATCAGATCGCTTTGAGGGGATGGTAGTCCACACTTCCCTAAACGAGATTATTGTATTGACACGAAATTGAATGTAAAATGATGTGTGTCATAAATGGAAGAAAAATATTAACGAGATAATAAATATAATATATTACATATATAAAAAATATTTCTATCATAATGGCCTAAATAATTTGTGGTAATGGAGAAATAATCAATCACCATTTCATATGACAATAGTTCACCATACACAGAAACAGTATGGTCAACATCCATTTGATGGAGGCGTGTGTAAGTGTAGGTCAAAATATTTTCATAAAAACATCATAGTGCATGTATCATACTGCTGTTTTCACAAAATAATGGGATAATGTATGTGTATGGGGTGGATAAGGAAAAGAAAGGAAATGATCTAGAAAGAAGTTATTACCTCTAAATCGGGTAACTCCTATTGGTTTGTGCCAATAGGATTCCTTGAGAGGGTTTCTACCCAAAGGGAAGATCCAAGGTCAAATGGATGATTTTTTGGGGAAAATATAGGAAGATCTTGGACTTACATAATAGGATTTAGAGGCTTGAGGAATGGGTAAAGGTGGTGGCCTTTTATTGGGAAGGAAAAGCACTCACATGAAATTGATAGAAACAAATTAGGGGTGCACGTGTTCTTACCTAACAAAAGTCTCACTAAACCAAAAAATCTCAATAATATAAGGGTTATGGATGAAAAATGGAAATAAAATGGGTTTTTGACAAGATTATAGTTCAATTGGAACCTTAATTTAAAAGTTCATTCCCTAATAAAGATTAATTTGGCCTTAATTACTATGATTAAATTTAATCACATTACTAATCATAATGGTAAAAAATTAACATAGTGTTATTAGAATCTAAATATTAGACTAAATAAAATCATTTATGTCATATTTTTTGACATTTCAATCAGAGAAGAAGAAATATTAAGATTAGTGATAATCCCGCCGATGGGAGAAAATAACTGTGTTTTAAAGTTGGAAAAAGTTCAAAAGATTGTTAATATTTTATATTCATTATCAAAGTGGAATTAATTTTAATGAATTTCACATTATTTTTAGATGTAATATTTATATAATGTGATATTAAAACAAAATTATAATAGTAATTATCATTAATAAATAATTATAAAAAGGTTGTTTTTAACTAAAAAGAAATATTTTTTACTATTAATCAAAAATGTTGTTTCTATGAAAAATAAAAAAACACCCTAAGCTAATTTTAAAATTCTGAATTAAAAAAAGGATTTTTAATTTATCATATTCAATTTATTAATGTGTCTAAAATTTATTTCATTATTAGAAGCAGTTTATTCAAGATAACGATGCTTTTAAACATAAAAATGAATTTACCAAAAATCATACCTTTTATTATCAATAAGTTTTATTTATATAAAAACGTGTAAAAAACTATTTGAAAAGTAGTTATTAATATTCATATTACTATGTTTATCCTCTCGGTTATTATTATATATTTTTTAAATAATTAATATATCAAAAAGAGATATTTTGTAGAAAGTCGGTGTAGCATGTATCGTATGCCAACTCTGTGTTGCGTGGATTATATGCCAAGTCAGTGTTGCATGGAGCTTATGATGAGTCAGTTTCAGGTAAAAGGAATATTTGACTTAGTTGATTTCAAGATATAAATGAAAATTTACATTTAACCAAAAAAATTTCTATAATAACTAGGTGTGTTAAATATTCTTCCTGACCTTTAAAATATTTTATATATGTGTTGAGGGATCATAATTATATATAAAACAAGTTACACTTTAAATAGTCTCAGGAAAACCCTTGTATAGAATACAAAATCCCAGTGAAATCCATTGAAACTAAATTATCACTTAACAAAATATAATATGTTCCCACCCCTCTATATGTATCTCTCACCATGTAACTAATACAAGAGATATAATAATATAATAAACCAACAAGATGTCCCCACTAACATTACCACACTATAATTATAATCGTCCAAAATTTCGAACATCATGTTCCATCATTCTGCAATTGTAATCTATCCTGAAGACACCTTCTCTAATGTATTTCAACATGAATCTCATGCTTCACACCACCACATCATCTCATCCATATCACATTATAGTAAAAAAAAATAAGCGTCCATTATCCACTATAGAATGTTTGAAACACATCATAAATAAGTAATTATACCATGAGACATGATATCCAATAGTCAAAGAATGGTACCTTAAATAATCACCTCTGAGATTTTTCATACCTATAAAAATCCATTGTATATTATATCTGGTTATTAATTTTTGTTAAATTTCCATAAGAAATTAGAAACCACTAGGAAAATAAACTAGGAAAAAAGTACAACCCTACATAGTAAGATATTTTACAATAAATTGAATAGTGTATGGCTATATGGAGCTATCATACAATAATCCTAACCACTAGGATGTTGGATAAAACATAGTCAAAAAGTTCACTCGGTGTCAATCATCCAATATAAATGGATGTGGTAGCCTATAAAAACACAACATGTATCAGATATAATATAGATCAGAACCACACAATCATCATGAAATAGTATTACACTCAACTGGAGTTATCATCACTTGGACACTCATATAACAGTAATAGTGACTTGAAATACAACATTACCACCTAAATTTAAGAAAAAAATCATTAAATTAAATTTTTTCTTTTATAATTTTATTTCATAAATTGATTCATTAAACATTAAATTCCATTATTACAAAATTAAATATCATTAAACATCAATTATTGTTGATTTTAAAAACAAATTATAATTTTTATGTGAATTCCATATCCAATAGGAATAATCCAACCTAATCCACAATTTCTCAGGATTATCATTACCTATTGGATTCTTGAAAACCCATGGTTTAATAGTTTGATACAAATTATTAACATTAAATAATTCATGTATATATTGGAGGAATCCTAATATACCCTGAGAGAGAGACGTAACTATACACATCCTGCACAATCAATAAGTTGGAAAAGGAATTAAAATAGACAAGAAACTAGTCCACCTAACCATATTGATTTATTCATAAGAATGAATCCAATTAAAAAAATCAATGAGAAAAAATAGCGCTAAATGATTTCATTATCCATTTGTAACCCAATGCACCGTTATGTATATCACTATGAAAATTTATATCAAAAGTATAAACTACTTCAGAAACCTCATGCCTCCCATATCATATCTCTTCATTAAAAAAATCCATGTCTCACTTCACATAACATTGAAAATAATGTTTTAGTAGAAATAAAAAATTGACGAAAAATCAAAAACATAAATAAAAAATGTAGGAAATGAAAAAAAAACATTTATCCACAAAATGAAAATGATCTCTCATGGCCACAAAGACATGGAATCCAACCATTATAATTAATATGTTCTCTAGAAAAAAAGTATTTATGGTTATTAAATAATTTTTTTTTCGTACCTTAAATAATTAGATGATTAAATTTTTATAGTTTCCAAATAAATTGGGCCTATGGAATCTACCATAAAAAAATTATTATTTGTTAAACATACTTCCATGAATTTTTCTACCGCATTTAACATTAATGAATAAAAATTCTTAAATGGAATTCTATTATATTTTCATCATTTACAAGATTTTTATCTTTTAATTCTTTGGAAAATACTAAATACATGTAGAAAAACATAGTAAATTAAAAATTCGTATTTCATTAATATTTTTACCATTAATTTATAAGAAACATTATATTGATTAATTAATCATTTTCACTAATTCTATTAAAAACCCTCAAAATATTACTACTGTTATGTCCACGAAGTCAAATACCATGGGGGGGTTAACCAGGGTATAACATATTAAAACTCCCACCCATTCATATATTGTTTCATTGTTAAAAAAACACACTTATCTCTCTTTCACATATCAATATATGAATATAAATAAAATCACGGACATGACATAATGATTTTACTTGGTTCACCCTCACTGGGCTACGTCCAAGGAGCATACAACAACGAGGTGATGATCTACCAAATCTAGTAAAGATCACATCCAATTACAAGGTTAAGGATAGATCACTTCAATGATAAGGATCACTACCATTATAAGATTTTGAGTCATCTCACTACATTCCCAATGGTAACTCCCTTTGTCTCTTTCTCTGGTTCACTACTGGTTGAAAGGATAAACTTCTTCCTCTTCCTTTTCTCTCTTCTCTTGGAATAAATCCAATAATAGTTTATAAACATTTAGGTTCCATCATCTTTATAAAATAAAACACAATAAACTATATAAATAAGCTTTTTTGAATTACCTTTTCACCCATAGATGAAATCCACTTTTTCGTGTATTTTTAGGTTAATGGAAATTTAATTTGCGAACTGTTTTATTGATTTTCCATGTTTCCCCGAGTCATCCATGAACCACCTTTCCTATATGGGGAAATAAATAGTGTGTGTACATTGCAAATAACCCCTCCTCCATGAACTACCCCTAATCTATGGATTGTCTCTACTTCTGCATATTGCCTCTATGTTCTACCTCTGCAAAATTGCCACCATGTACCACATCAATGTACTGTGTTTGTATTAAGGCTCTAATTCTGTAGATTTCCTTATTCCATTGTGGCCTAAAGTGACTCATAAAATCCATTCATAGAATTAATTCTAAAAACTGTTTTACCCTTTTTAGAATCAGTTCCCCAAGAACAACTTCACATCACAAAATCCTCCTCGTGAACAACTTCTCTTTCGTAGACTCCCCATGAATTCTTACCAACGTAGCCAGATTTCTTCCTGGATTAATGAAGTTCTCTAATGAAAATTTATCACTCCTTAATGATATTATTATCTCCCATTATAATGTAAAATATATCTTCATAATCCATTGATCTGATATTTACCAAAGTCATCATCACATACCTTGCTCCTACAAACCGTTCTTCCCTGCGTGGTCCTCGTATCACTCTTCCAATTTAGTAGTGGCTAAAATCAACATATTTTTTTAATAAAATGACAACCTAAATGGCTTCTAAAATTAAAACCTCATTTCTGAAAATGATAATCTATCTTTCATACCACAAGCCTTCCATGTACCATAAGTATTCACCATAAACTCAACCCTTTATCACGAACCATTTTCATTCCATGATCTGTTTTCACCTAGAAATCCCCTTTCTTTGTTGATTTCCTTTTCTGTTCCATGTACCACCTTTCACATTACATGAACTATGATTCATAGCCCATGTACCATGTACTCCTATGCAGAAATATTTCAATACCAAAATCTAAATTCACGATTTTGATGCCCAAAAATTTCTCAAACACTGGGAAACTGCACCACCATAAAAACCTACTTTGGAATCATCAACTATAGTCATTCACAGTAATTTGGAATTGTCAAGAAACACAATAACACTTAAAACATATCGAGAAGAATCCTTGGGGGAATTTTACCGGCAATTAGTTTTATGTTCATTATCTAATCTCATTGTTTCAACATGTTCAACCGACAATAAAGCATTATATTCAATGAATTGTATAGATATAACAATATCTAAAAAATGAGCAGAAACCGTTATCACTTGGGAAGGTAAAAACATACGATACCTAATAATAATAAAAAATAATTTTATAATATGGTTTATTAAATATTAAGTTAATTATACATCCATCTAAATTGACAGATTGTTGAATATTTATAATTTCATGTAAATAAATTAAATAATAAATGAATATATTTCATTAATCCACTAACATTCTTAAAATGGAAATATAATACCAACCTCGATATGAAATCACCCCTATATTGAATAAACTACAAACTCCTAAGGACATTATTCCATGAATATAATTGAAAATAACAATATAAGGTTTTTTTAAAACAATAGGGATATACTCAAAATTATTGAAAGTTGAAAAAGAAGAGATTGAGATTGAACAAGGGAAATTTTTTATGAAATGTAGAGGAACCTAAATATGATAATTCTATAAAAATATCTAAAAGTCATGTATTTACCCCAATCAAATGTGCTGTCAAATTCATTGGATAAGATCATGGGAAACCTTCTGGTATATAGTAATTGATGTGAGAAAATAGGGTTTAGGGTCCCTATATTATGGCATTAAACTAGGAACAAATCGTAGACCACATAGATCATAGTTCATTGGGAGGAGAAAATGGTGTATCCCCTAGTCAAAACAACATTCAAAATCCATGAATTGATTCATAGTGATAATTCTAAAAAAGGAGAAGGTGTATAATAGAGCTTCCCAAAACATCGATTTTTTGATCCTAGAACATGTTTGTTTGGAAATGATACTTCCCAAATCGATGTAGAAGGGGTGCACAAATCACCGTAACATAATGAAATAAATTTGATGCATCAATTATCTTTATTCCAAAACACGAGACGATAGGGTTATGCCAACTCCATTGTTATCCTCCTGGGTATAACCAACTATATTTTTGGATTTTTTTGAAACTCCCCATAAACTCCAACATTCCATAGTATGGAGTCAATATCATATAATTTTAGCTAGGATTGTTTCCCTTGTCTTTAAATTTCATCCTATCCTCAATGGAAATGGAATTATACAGTTCTCCATTTGCCTATCACACCCATTTAAACCCTCACCAAGTATCTCCGACACACATTACCAAAAAAGGAATTGGGTTTCTAGAATCTACTCTCTTACAGAAGATACCTATCAGTCCATTATTTTCCTTAATGTGAAAAATAATAATGTATAGTGAAAAGTAGGAAGAAGGGTTTTCCAAACAACAACCCCAAATGATTATACTAAATGATATAGCCATTGATGTACCTTAACCAGCTCACTCAATGTAACATGTGATAAAACATGAAAATGAATAAATGCTCTACAAAATAATATATAGTTTAAGATACCTATTAGATAATTGTAATTATACATAAATAAATTAACATAGACACCAATATCAATTATAATGAAATCCCTCATCCCTAAAAAATTAAACCATACAATAGAATAAATTGGTAAAAAATAGTTTTGGGTACTACGTGCATATCTACAAATCATATTCCATGGCTCATTCCTCCATAACAACATTCCACGAAAATACCCAATCCAATGGAATCACATGACTTTGGTACACCTTCTCCAAGAGGTATTGTATCTATAATGTATTTTCTAGATGTTTGAATCATCATCAACATGGATCTCACCACAATCAATGACATGGGAGTAATCATTATGGTAATAGTGGATTTGTGAAAAATGAAAAAATATTTTCTAATTATCATCTATAGGGTAATTGTTATATGATATTTTGTGGATACAATGTGATATAATACCACAAAAGGTATAAAAAACAAGAGAGATAACATACTCCAATGACAATAGCTTCATAACAAATGATTAGACCTCACCTTTAGGAACACAAGATCTCAAATAAATATCTCTAATTGTATCCTTGTAAGATTAGAATAGGACTTATAATTATCATTCACTTATTTTATCATATAAAATATTACATGAACCATCTCTATCAGAATCTACACAGGTTTGGGCTTATGAATTACTGAATCACTAACCATAGTCCAGTAGAATGAATTATTGAATGATTATTCATACAAATTATAAAACATTTCTATATGGTTAGCGGACTGAAAAATAATGATTTATATGAAGAAGAAAAAAGGTAGGTGCCTTATCCATTAATCTCAAAATTATATGACATAATAACGCATAACGTATTCAAGATTATAGATTGTGTTCTCTATGTGATCATTCATCTATGAATATAAATATGTTATAAGCTGTAAATGAGATCCAAAAGAATGGGGGAGGCTATTACACACTAAAGAGGTTAAATGTGGGTCTTCATCAGAGATGATTATCCACAATACACCATGCAGACATTCTAATAGATCAATATAATTATTTGAAAACACCATCAAGGAAAATGACACCCTACTCTCTATGAATAGAAATGATATCATAAAATGTTCTGAGTTAAAAATATAGAATCAATGATCATGTGATATTGAGGTAATCATGAAACGAATTCCATTTAATGTACCCCCAAATCAACTAAGGAACATTAAATTGTTGGTAATCCAACCGATAAGATGATTCTTAACCATGAATTTTTGGTAGACTAAATATTCAGACACAAACAGTACATGAACAATTATCAGACTATTCCAACAAAACTAACCTCTCTATGGTTGGTACATATTTTATCACACTATAATTTACCTATAATTTTGAGATATGGAACTCATGTTGAAGAATCACATGAATCATATTAGGGACTAAAATATTCAATTGAAAAAAATACATGGTGATTCTCATATTAAAACCAACCATCCAGGGAGTCAAAAAATACAGCTTCTTCTATCAAAATATCAACCACTAAATCCCTTAGATAGGACTCAACCACTATCTAACACCACCAATGATGAATTTAATATAATCTAAAAAATAAAATTCCTTCCTATAACAACTTTTATATCTGTGAGATGTATTTATTCCACTTCCATTAAACTCTATTAATCCCGGAATTAATTAATAACATCACTAACAACATCTTTTTCAATGAATTTTCCAAAATAATTCCCTTCGACTGTACACACAAAATCCAGATTTCATAATCCATAATAATGTTTATCCACTAATACTATAAAATTTTCATTTCATCCTTAGAAAAAAACAATTTTATTATGTCGTTAAATAAAACAAAATTATCAAAAATGTTTTAAATTCTACACAACATAAAATAACACAGAATTCCACATGAATCAATATCTTTGTGGATTAGTTATTTTCCGAAATATGTAACATACATGAACCATTATGAACAAATAATATCTATAGTTTCCTAACAGAATCCAAACCAAAATTAGAATGGTAATTGAAATCATCAAACTGAACTCAGTAATATAAAAGATGATAAACAAGAGAGCAAAGAAAATTATCCTCCAGGTACACAAAAGTTGACTGATACATATACTCCCACATGAATTCAATATTTTTTTCTATTCAATGTTTCAATTGGGCCCACCAACTGATGTAAATCATTTATGATCCTCCTATAATATTATCAAATACCAGGGAAACTCTATGTCTATACAATGGTCTTGGATTATACATATGAAATGGAAGCCTCAATATTTTAAATATCCAAAATAAATCCTTATTTGAAGATGTCATTGTATATTAATTAAAAATCATGATCCCAAAACTAAAACAACTAAAATATTATGAATAGATAAAAATGTTGAAAAACTCCAAAAACTACACCCAGATTCCCATTATTATCCCCCTACTATATATAGTACACCTGAATTTCATTTATTTAAACCACTAGGATCTAATCTCAAAACACCTTAATGATTTTATTCATCAAAACCATAAATATTGGTGAAGCATTATTGACACCATAAATCACCACATTGACCATATAATAAAAAAATATAGGAATGTAGTGTTTGTAATATCCATATCTTTCATCAACATCTGAAAATTCCTTGACAAAATATCAATTTTTGGGAACTAACTTTCTCCTTTAAGTAGAATAAATAAATAAATAATAGGTTCATGAGGATAGTGTTTCTTCACCATCATCTAATTAAAAATAATATACTCTATATATAGATGGAAAATGTTATCATCATTATTCACCATCAAAACCAACACACCCCAACATGATACACATGGCTGATTAAAACCTATCTACAACAATTAATGAATTTATACTTGTATTTCATGCAACTCTACATGTGTCATCCAACATGAAGGCATCCCGATAATGGAAATTACATTTTTTAGGCTAAGAATATACTCAATATCACATCAATGATGTAACACCAAACCTTATTTTGGAATAACATCTGCGTAATACTATAAAACCATTGGAATAACCATCATCTAAACCAATAATGAACATTGTATCAACTCACCCATCATGGAATATAAGTTTGGAACATAATATATACCCATGTGATGTTCATTCTAACCAATGGAGACTGTAGAATATACATCATCATCGTTGAACACAACATGTCTCTTAAGGAAATATACAATAACTTGAATTGAATATAGCATTTTTATATAGAGGATGATGTCTTATGATTTTATCTATAAATATGGGAAGTCTCCCTATGATCGATGTTTCAGAAGAACATGATCTCTATATCTACATACATTATAAACAAAAACTCATCCTCCAACTAGAGTAGTAAATGAAAATTAAACATGAATTATCTCAACCTCATATTTGAAAGATTGTACAATGGTGTGTGATATGAAAGATTTTGTTGATCATGATTCAAACAAACATGTTTCCAAATGTAAAATAATAAATGCATACATTGAATCACATAAGGATCACTTAATGATTCCAATGAAATAACAAGTAGCAAAAAATGACCCACATCATGTATTATATGGTCCTAATTAGAATAAAATACAACGTATATCAATTATATTTGGGGATGAGTAATATCTCAATGTATTCCTTCACCATCCTCATCCAATATCTATTTATCCCAAGCTATAGTATCATGCTACTAATACACCAGATGAAAATGCATCAATATAGAAAAATAAAGTGGAACACTTAGTGTATTATACCTTATCAACAACATTATATACTCTCACCAGTGAGGTCCTCACCATCGATAATAATAAAAAAGTGTCTAAGCGATTATAAATGTGTTGAGAGCCTCAAAACTAGTCTAAATGATATTAATAGTGCTAGGACATACCATCCCTAATATATAATATCTTATGATTATAAAAATAAGAATAAAATAACTACAATATAGAATAGGATAATTATTTATAAATCCCATTGGGTAAATATCTATTTCTCTGCATCATCATACGATTAACATCTTTTCATAATAGTACATCAAAATATGATGGAACCATAAACATTGTAATGTAGTGATTGATCTCTGGAAGAAAGTATGAAATATAATTCTTCACCCTTACATCATCATATAATAAAATGTTTGAATCATATCTCATAAGTTTCTTGAAATGGATCCCAAAATCCACTATGGAGGAACTACTTTATCAAAGAGTAAACAATTCATGGTTTTTGTCCACATTGGTGTTCGACAAAAAATCTATACCTAGAACTAATCAGTTAACATCTCTCATGATACATTTGAATCATCACAATCACCATGGAACAAGATAGACCACTACCTCTCTTGTCCATGTACCTTCCCCACATTTAGTGAAACACACTATTTTTTCCAGGAATAAGTAAAACTAAATTTTATCTCAAACTCATAAGATCATTCCTCAAAGATTATGTCCTAAATGGTATCCTCATACTTATAATGACACTGGTATTGTAACTCTCATTTTTCCCCCATGTTTCATCATCATCAACCTATACTAAGCTGAAATAAACTGACATATCTTATTTAACATCACCAACATGAACCTAATGAGGATGATGACATGGGGAAATACTTTAAAATAAATAAATCTAGACTTTGTAACTAATAATATGGAATACCTAAAATTAATTTATTACTTATTTCACTTTAATATTCTTTTATATTCTATCATATCCAAATTTATACCCATTACAAAAACATCCACAATGAAGAGTGATAAATGATCCTTTCCAAGGACTATACCATACAACTTGTAACAATTCATTTTGTTATCAGGATAAAAATAAAATTACAATGAAATAGAAAACATTGGTCCATAAAAATACATTTTGATGTTAATATTTCATAACTACATCACATACCAAACATATTTGTCTCAACTTAAAAAAACCCAATGAAATCCTAAATTATTCACAAATCACAATTACATCATATAACTCATAATGAAGTAATTGATAAAACTCTATGAAGGACCTCTCCCCCATTGAGTACCCCAATATTACCAGAAATAAGGGAATAAATATAACATCCCTGAAGTGCCACCTACACTAGGCCATTGGCTCGAAACAATAACTGAGGGTATAATGAACATAAAAAAGGGATTAATTACTCACTAAAAGAACATGAATAGGAGAGAGATAATAATTAAAGCCTGAATCTACTCATAATAATATAGTTAAATATGTAAGCTAGTGTATATAGATAATTTCATAATGAACTAACAAACAGGGTATCATTTGTTTTACAAAAATTGTTAATTACTTAGTTTCCATGAATCCAAAACAAATCATATAAAACCATGATCTAGTAATATACATCCACACCACCAACCATATATATAATCCCTAAAAAAACTATATACTTTTATTGATCATAATTTAATACATAATTAGATCTTACTTAAAGCCCTTTGTTTATAATATATTGAAATCATTTTAATACCCAATGAAAAACAGTGAAAAAAAATTCTCACCTAATGAGGTATACTATGTTATCAACCTCACCATGTATTTATGTAATGAAATATGCATAAAAATATCTTGTAATATAGTAAATCAACAAGTGTACCCAACTAAATCTTCCCCAATTGTTTTCAATATTGCCCAATGTCATACATCCCAATCCATTTCCCTATAATAGTATTTCATCATTGTGAAAAATGGGATAAATAATATCGACATTCATGCCATGAATCATATAATCACATCATCCCATAAAAATCTCCATATAATAATAATTTAGATCTCAAAATACATCACATATTGTATGAAATTTATTATACATTAGGAATATAATTCATTCCATTTTTTACCATACACTGTGTTAGGTAACTAAACATATCACATCCCATACACATCATATATACAATAATCCTTTAGAAATTGAGTCTATATATTTATGTTTGTGAAGTAACCACAATCTATTATAAACATATAAAAAATATATATTGTAAATATATTTTGAATGACTACCATCATATAATATTACCCAGAGATGAGAATAGTGCTACAGGTGGTAGTCGGCCATCTGTCCTCAGTAATGGGATGTCGGGGGGATAACCCTACAAGAGACCACTAGGTGTTCAATACCCTAACATCATGGTTTTAGAAGGATATGAAATCAAAAATCCAATATGATATAATATGAATCACAACCAAACTATAGAGAAAACATAGTAATTAGATCAACTATATTTATCATCCCTTGGAATCCATATTACAAATTCTTGGGACTATATATCATATAAGAACACAAAAATTTATAATGAATTTCAAGAAATCAATTTTTTCTTTTTTGTCATATGATTTTACTAATTTGATAATTAACATTTAATTAAATATATTCCTAATTAAATTTTACAAACCATCAATTAAAAATTATTTACACCGCACATTATAATCCTCAAGAAATTTACATTCCACCATGGAATAATCCAACTAAATATATGGTTTCTAAAAAATAATATAAATATTTTTATTCATCCTTGAACCAACCATATGAGAATAAAATTTATTAATAATTATTATCAATCCATAATTCAAAGAACTCTAGGAAATATCTTTACCAACCATCAACCTAAGATATAACCAAGATCACCCAGATACATCAAGCACTGGGTGTCAGAATAAATATAACCACGAATCAAAAGCACCCATTCATTAAACAGATTAATTTACAAATAATATTCCTACTAATAAAATGATAATGGGTATACCCATCTTTAACCTATTCGTTATCTTGATGATATCCTCGACACCACAATGAAAATCTCAATGCCTATCCTATTACAAGAATTAACTACATAAAAAAACTCAGGTCTCTCCTCCCAAATCATATTTTCCAACATCTATCATTAGATCACATCACATCACATGGAAAAGATCATATGTGGAGTAACACATAATGGAATTAAACCAAAAAGTACCACATGGAATACAATCCCTAAAAACATGTGACTTATCCTTCATAAGAAAAAATTCTCTCAAGGACTCAAACCAAACACATCTAGCCTCTATATATAATATTGAATTTTAAATCAACGAAATAATATTTGTCACATAACCATTTTTCGATAAATTTTCATTTAATCAATTTAATTATTATGGGTTCCCGCTATGGGTCTCCTAATTCATCTGATACAACATTCTATAAAAATTTCTAAACATGCTTCATTATCATTTCCTATTTTACTATGATTTAACGAATTAAAATTAATATTTCATATTCCATTTTATATTTAAAACATTAAATATAATTACACATATATCTTATTTAACAACATAATTTAACACATGTAATAAAATATTAAATTAAAATTTCATCATTCATTATTTTTATTATAATAAAATTTTTAGGAACACATGATTTATTAGACAAGCATATTTTTGAATTACATGGAAAACCACCAAATAATACTATAATTACAATCATTATATGAATTCATAAATTTTAAACGATAAATGAAGAAGAAAATAGTATGTAGAATAAACTGTATATAAAACACATAATTATGAAAAACAAGAGGCATCCCATTAAATATTTGTAGAGAAACACAATTTGATCACTAAAACTAAATAAATTCCATTTTATAAGCTTGATTAATCTATATTATCTTAATTATATAGCCATAAAAATGGATTAAAAATGATTAATTTATGATTTCATGTAAATCAATACGAGAAGAAGAAAATACACAACCTCAACGCTCTAACATTATTAAAATTGAAATGAAACATGAACTTAAATTTTTTATCACCAACATCATCAACAAACAATGATTTCCCAATGATGTCATGAAATGAAAAATCAACAATATATATAATTAAGAACCTATTAGAAATAATTATTTATAAGTAAAACCCATGGAAATATGTATAGGATGATAGAAAGATATGAAATATGATAAATAACATGGAAACTAGAAGAACCTACATCATACCACCATTGATTGATATCTAGAAGTTGGGGGAATGATCCCTAATGAAAATTTATTTAATAGAATTTAAAATTAACAATGGTGTTCCTTGGTTTTGAGAGGATAATATTGTGGAAAACTAGTTTCGGGACCCTCATGTGTTTTTTAGGAAGATATATTTTTAATAAACCACTATAAATCCCAAAATTACACACTATAGACCATCATGAAAATGGTATAGTGGGAAGAGTATATGATGTATCCCCCTATTAAAACCCACATCAATGATCCATGGCCCTATCTATGGTGTGCATCCTATAAAAGGGTAAAGGGTACTGTGGAACATCCTAAAACACCACACTATAGAGTCTATGAACATGACTGGTCTAAAAAACTCATACTTAATATACACCATAATGGCAATTTAATGTGACGAAACTAGAAAACATTATATGGATCATCCATGATATACACAGAAAAGTGATCAAAGACATGGAAGGGCCTACTCTATAACTAACTACTAGGGGAATCCACCTATATTTTCTCAGTATATTAAAAAACCCCTCCTGATCTCCCATATGAAAATGCATGGTCACCATGCCCCAAAATCATATAGACATCACATCCTAGGACTCTTTAACACAACCATTCCATGAAAGGAATTGTAACACCACATTTATCTATCAAACTGAAAAACTCCTTTAATCATTATATAAGAGTCTCTAACACACAAAAAAACATTGGGAAATGGATTATATGATAAATCCCCTTAAAACTACACCATCTATTGTCTAATGATTTTTTCCAGTAAATCATCTACACTATGATCTTGATACCTGAGTTGTAGAAAAATACCATAGTTTCATAATTCCTACACCATTTGAAATATTGTATATAAATAAATTTAATTCATTATATTTCATATACATATCAATGAGAATAGTTTTTATGCTGGTGTATGAAATTGATGGGGCCCAATTACATTTTATATTCTTGACGTGTATTTATTTCCATAAAATGATGAGAATATGAACAATGTATGTGCTTAGACCCCATAATATAAACATAAAACAACTAAAATTTTAACCTATGGTAGAGAAATAATTTCTCTAGATAAATATGATTAACATGGAGGATGATTCTTTTAAACACAAAAAATATTGTACTATCAATTAAAACAAAAATTCATATCCACACCCACACAGTTCTAGTTAATATATTATGACACATATACAACAAAAATTATTTAATTTTGAATCCATCAATTGATTTTAATATTACTTATTAATACATTAAATGGTGTTTCCTTACATATTCATAAAGTATTAAATTCATCGGATTTCATAGTAAATTTATTATCCCACCCCCAAAATTCTTCATGCTAGAAAAGACACTTTAATATGACATTAAATTGCACTACAACTCTATGCTATGTGTTAATAATGGATCTATTCAAGAATTGAAGATGGAATTGATTACATAAAACTATAAACACATCATATTCATAATTATATATAATATAACAATGCCAGTCATTTCCACAATAAAATTTAACTAATTATGTAATTAAATTATTATTGATAAATTGAATTAGATAAAAATAAATCTTCGTCACTTTTAGATACTTTATTATTTCATAATTAGATATTTAATCATATAAATTGGAATCGTTTTTTATTGAATCACCTTCATGAATTACATCATCATCCCAAATTCTTAGTATTAAAACTTTAATTAACTTTAAATAGGGTCTCGTCATCTTCCTGTAATTCAATCTCACAAAAAAACACTGAAAATATATCTAATATAAAAATGTTGTCATAATTTGAAATAAATATAATTTTTTTCAACAATAATAACCCACATTAAATATAAAAAACTCTATAAAATGGGTATAATAATCCTTACATAATATGATATAAATCATATTATTTTTAACATGAAACACAGTGAATTGTATTTCACTCCAGGGGTATAGCCAGTAGGTGATCTAGGAGCTGTAATAATAAGATATCTTGAAAAAGAATTAATGAGAACCTTCATATATGTTTGGTCATTTGTTCACATATATTATAACCATATGAACCAATTATAATTACTAAATGTACACATAATAAATTATATTTTATTCATCATATATTATAAGTTAATCACCAGAAAATACCTCAAAATATCATATTGATTTGATGTTTAGATAGAGAGTTACCCATGATGACAACTACTAATCGGACTATTGGTTGTACCTATCACCAAATCATTTTAGTTTATATTATTAAAAGAAATAATTATCTTATTTAAATAATCACACACCCATATAATCATCGATCTTTATCTTATTCAATATATCTAAATTTGTTAAAAAAATTTGATTAATTAACAAATTTCTATCATATAATTGAATACATGAATTATATTAAAACAATATATCAATCTTCAATATAAAAATAGAAAAGGTAAAATTTAAAGGAATGAACTATTACTCTTAATTTTCCCAATATGTTATATTTTTATATTCCATAGAAAAACATAAAAATAAATCATATAAATAATAAAATAATAAAATTAAGGGTTTGTATTCCATACCATTTATTCAGTTACATCTCTAATTCAAATATATCATATATGGATGAATCAAAATAAATATTATTATAATGGAATATATAAATCGTTAATAAAAATTATACTAAGGTAATTCCAAAAAAAAATTTACTCCCAATTTTCATTGTATTTTAAATAATATAATAATCATAAAAATATGAATCCATCATCAATTTAAACAAATCTATGGGTCTGTTGTGATCCACATCCCCTTGAAACTATCACTAAATGAATAAAATATCACTGTATAGAAAAATAGTACATGAGCATGTCTGTTGGTTGAATAATATATCTTTTAGAGAAAATATTCACTCATTCAAATAACATCAGAGTGTTATATATTTCCTTATTGAATAAAATTGTTATTGAATTGTACACAAAATCTAATAATATAAGGATATTTTAATCTTAACATTAATTGTAGGTGGTGGTTTCATAGATAATGAACTACATAATTTAACAAATCACTAAAAAAACAAAAGAGGGAATGCTATACTCACACTCAGGGATTTACATCATTAATAACATGGCATTACCATTCCCATATAAATATTATCTATGAATTTATTAAAATTTAGTTATCATATATTTTTTACCTTAAAAATCATGGTTTCTACCGATATAAATACATAGTTATAATAATATGTGATTCAAAATAATCTTGCCATGCTATATTCTATATCATAATAAAAACACACCATAACTATTCACCGGTCTTCATATTATAACCATTTAATCCCCACATCAATTTTTTTAAACACTAAATATACAACCCTTTTCCGTTTTTAAAAAATTATATTCAATAAATTCTTCTCATTACCATATCAAGTATTCCATGATTAAAATTAATCATCCACTAATATGATGGAATAAAATTTCTTATTATATACAGAAGAATAAAATAATCAAATACCCTATAAATTTGAAACCCCACTAGTTTATCTAGAATATAAAATAATAGTACTCTCCATGATACAAAAACAAACTGGTTTAATGTTGAAATCAACATTTTTGTCATAAATCTAGTCGTTTATATCATGTTAAATATAATAATGATAGTTAACATTAATTATATTTTAAAAAAAATTATATAAAAAATTAATAAATCATTATATTTAATTACATATAATAGAATAATTAATATATAAATTTTTTATAATATCCAATGATAAAAATAAACTGTGGAATATGGAATGAAAACCCTGAAAATTATAATATTTTTAGAAAACCCATGATTTTAAATAATATTATTACATCAATTTTTTTATCTTATTCATCAGTTTCCTAATTTAATGATCATAATAAGTATTCCAAATGATCAATTATAGACATGTCTAATTATCCTATTTGGAAACCATATTAACAATGAAACATTCAAAAACAATGAAAATTTTACTAATGATTTTACTACTCTATGATAATACTTTTAATATAATCACCTCCATGATGAAATCCATTAAAAATGATGATTGTATTCAATAAAATCACATATGTTATACAATGTTACATATTTAAAACTAGTAGATATCATAAAAGAAAATGTATTGAGTATAAAAATTTTATAATATTTTTAATAGAACTTATTAAGATCCACCTCATGTTTATAGGGAATATTATTTTTTTATCCAATATATATATTATTAAATTTTTAAAACATTTTATTTATAATAAAAACAATGTATGAAAAAAAATGTATGAACTTTTCATAATTATAACTTTTTTTGTAGTCTATTAATATATATCATTTAATGATTAGTCATTCACATTAAAAATATGCAGAAAAGTCATATAAACAATGTTTTATCTTCCTTATTTTGACATTATGTATAATGCCCCAACCTTAAAACATTAATTAATCATGAGATAATTCAATAATTAGATTTTAATTCATATTAAGTATAATTTTATGTATAGAGTTTTAAATAATTAGGATATTATTAACATATTACATCTCAAATATTACAATGTATACACTTTTACTCAATCAATTATTTTTCATTTTAATTAAACTCATTAATTAAAACAAAAATTGTTTTCTTGAAAAAAAACTTCTTGAATTCCGAATTTTCCTAAAACATAATTATACCCTATGAAAAAACTTTCAAAAAATTGGGATGATAATAACATGCTCAGTAAGAGATATAAAATAAGTAATGAAGACATTAGTCCATGAATACATACAAATCAATGAGATCATAATTTTCACTCCTAAAACAATATCTATTCAACATACCACATGAAATCATAATATTTATAAATAAATAATATACATCATAAATCATAAAGGTAACTTATGGACTCCATAACGTACTAATAATGTAGCTTTCACATCTATATAGGGAGTAATCTTCATGGATACGTTTGTAATACCCATCAAAGTATATTTACTAAATATATTTGGAGAAACTTTAACATTTTCCACCATCATGTTACCCAATGTATTGTAGAGCTATCACGGGCTCACCCTCCCTCGGTTTATCATGGAACCACCCATATAAAAAAATAATTCCCAATAACCATAACGTAATCATAACACATGAATAAGGATAATGGAAAAAAATTTCCACATTGCAATCATAAAAAATAATTTCAAGATATTAATATAATCAATCTATTATAAAAACCACTTTAAATTCCAAAATTACTTAAAAATTAATTTTGTATTTACGGTTTTTTTTTCAAAAACATTATGTCTTGTAGAGGAATCCAAATATCAATAAATTCAAACGGTGACAGAAAGGTCACCGTTTACGTTAAAAAAATGGTTTTTTTTCATTTATGAAAACACTTCATAAAAAATAATAATTTTGAAAACTGTTGGATGAAATTAAAATTAAAAGAGGATGATTAAGCTCCATATAAAATAAGGTCGTCTATAAATTAAATTATGCCTCAGTGAAAGGATATTGAGACGAATTCCCTTACCTTGAGTTTGACTTGTCTTGTTCATTATTTATCATCCGAAATGAAAATGATAGGTTAATTTATACATGCTTCAAGAAAAAATTTCCTGGTTATTATTTCCATTACTTCACTTATTATCATGTTATAATAGTTATTTAATTTTTTGAGTTCATATTGGACGTTTTGACAATAAACAGTTCTTGAGTTGAAAATGTACATGGTATGATGTCACTAGTCCATGTGGTCATAAGTCCATCATCTCCAGAATACTATTCAGGATTTAAATATCAAATTTATCCAGTATATATGTATTTAAAATAGTCAATAACATTTGGATATAAGAAATCAAATTAACCATTCATGGAGACAGTAGGCCATACATACCCATGAATGCTACTTTCATTTCATTATAATATTAAAGCAATGAAAACTAAATGTTAAATAGGTATATTATAATTAAAATATAATATATATGTTATATATGATACATAATATCATTAAAACCATCCATTATATGTTCAATGTATGGCATGAGTGATACATTTCACTTTGAGGGGGCAGTAGTCCACACTTCCTGAAATGAAATTATCACATTTACACATTATGAAAAGAATAATGTTTTGTGGTAAATAAAAATTACAGAATAAAATATTCAATAATAATATAATATATAACATATTTACTTACTCAAATTATTTATATAATTGTGGTTAAATGGAGATCTTTTAGAATTAATTGCATCGCATCGTGGAGACGATATATCGTACGTACGCACGAGCAACGATATCATTTATTTAATGGTTAAAAGGTATATAATTGGATGGTATATTAATAATACAGAATAATTATCATGTTATATAAATTATTTAAATCAATTATACTTTTCATTATACCCATGCAAATTATGTCTTGTTGAATAAAAAATTACACTATAGTGTGGAGACGGTAAGATGTACGCACGCCCGCATAGTGATATTATTATTTGTAAGATGGATAAAAGGAGGTATAAGGTTGTAATATATTTATAATAACATATAATAATATATAAGATACTAGATTTATTAATTTATTATTGAAATGACATAAGAAGAGGAATTAGAATAAAAAAATATTTTGGAAATGGGTGATAAAACAAATACCTCATTTTAGAGTATATCCTTTTGATTTTTCACAAAAGTCTCCTTAGGATGGATTTTATGACCAAAGTGTGGAATATAGGATGAAGGGATTGATGTTGGTAGATTATTTGAGATTAATATGGATGTTCCAAGGGGCTTGAGAGGTGTGAGTAAGTGGGAAGATGTGGTGGCCTTTTATAAGATGGAGGAGGGGCACTTTAAGAAAGTCTTGAAATAGTATTTTTTATAAATTGATTTTAGAATTATAATAGTTAAAAAAGTGATATATTTATAGTATAATATTATTATTTGTCATAATCCTTTAAAAACAATAGGTTTTAGATTATTTTATGTCACAGAATAAAACATATCTTTTAGCTTTAACACCTTGTTAAAAACATCGACTCTTACCACATCTTCTTGTATTTTCACAATATATGGTAACTATAGTTACTATAAAATTCCAATAAAACCATAATTGGATAATAAATAACATTTATAATATGATATGTGTCATTTGGAGGAATTTTAATTTTTTTTGGACTAATATATCATTTAATAAATTAGTATTTTTTTCAAAAACTCATTTATATCAATTTTGACACTATTAAGTAATTGATTTTTGTTACTGTCCTAAAAACATAATTCCTTCGAAAAAAAGAATTAACTAAAATATAATAAGTCATAATAATCTAGAAAATTATTTTATGGCCTCAAAAGTTTCAAATTATATTTATTTTAATATATATAATTTCATTTATTTGAATCATTTTTTAATGAAGCAATCAATGCATCATAATTGTGTCATAATTAAATTTATTTAATTAATCTATAAAATTTATAAATATAATAACATAATGTAAAAAAAATTTAATTTATAATTAAAAGTTATATTCTAAGATATAACTTATAGAACCCCACCATATAATTTTTTATGTAAAATGATACATGATTATGTTATATTTGCCTTTACTTTAAATTAATTTTTATAACATGTCATTTTCACACATAAGTGGATCCCAAATACAAAAAGTTCTGCCTAAGAATTTTTTGGTCACCAAAGACTCCTAAAAAAAGATTAAGACATGTTTTAGGGTAGTTTTTTATTATTATAATATTATGTTTACCCTTATTTACATTATTTAACCATTAACCATTGTAAATAAAAATAAATACCGAAGTTACTATTCATAATATCCAAAATTAAAAGATATCTATTTACATAATTTAGACATTTTGATTTCAAATATGGAATATATTTTTTCAAATTGAATATAATGAAGTTTCAATAACTATATTAAAATTAATTCCCATTGTCAGAACTAGAAAGTGGGTTTTTAAGAAATAAAAACTATCAAACAATTGACTTATGATTATATCTAATTTAAGTATAAAATCACTACAAAAAAACTATATCAAATGATAATAACATAATAAAATTTCACTTTAAAAACAATAAAAAACAATAATCTAACTATATAAATAAATTATATGAAAATGTAGTTTTGACATAAAATGCGGTGTTTTTCACTATTCATTAAAAATAAACATTATCAGAAAATTACCAAAAATTTATACAAAGTAAATTTTGATGTCTTTACTCTATAGAAGATGTTTATTTTTTCAAATAGAACATATAATAGTTGGAAAAAATATATTTTAAAATGGATTTCTATTAAAAGGTGGTAAAAAGACATTTTAAAAATATTAGAGTATTTTATTCTTAAAATTGGATTCATTCTCATTTTAAGCCACTAAAATTAATTGGATAAATCTTTGAAAATTTAACAAATATTTAAAATCACTATATAGTTAACTATGTACATTCTTTCCACTACAACGATTAGAAGTTAAGTGCCATTTAAGATAATAATAATATTATTGTATTATTTTTTAGTATAACTCAGTGTTCTGTGCATCGTATGATTTCAGAGAGACCTGTTTTTGCGTGTATTGTTCGAAATCATACATAGTGTCCACGTCAAACTAAAATTATTATTATATTCAATAGTATTAATATATATGAAAATAAATTATTCAATAAATACATGTAATGTTACATCATTTTCCCATTTTAGAAATCGCGTCATCATTATTTTATTCACTTATCAAATAAGTTGGTATAATTATCCCTCATATCATTTTAAGATTACCATGTTGCCTCTTCAACCATATGATTTTTTCACAAAACCATTACATGATGAATCACCATATTCTACTACACGTGCTCTCTGTGGACAAGAATCAATACTGGTTTTTCTTTATATGAATGATTCTATTCTAACTGGACTACCTCTGGACTCAAAACATGAGATGGATCAGAAAATTGTTTTCGTAAAATTGAATCATGAAAAAAAATTTGTACCTGGGATGAAATTAAAGGTAAATCCACTATACAGGAAACTGATCCAAATTTATCCATGATTTTAGAGGGTTCAATAAACCACATACTCAACATTTCCTTCATACCAAAATGTATCACAATTATCCATAGAGAAACATTGAGAAAGGCATGATCACCTACCATGAAAAAAATATCGTTCCTTTGGTTATCCGCATAACTTTTCTGCCTTCTCTGAGCTTTTTTGAGGTGCTTTTAAATCAACTGGACCATTTCTACCCTATCTTCCACCAATTATGGTCCCATCAACATCCTTTCACCTACATCATACCAATAAGCTGGTGTTTGACAGATCTTTTCATATAATGATTAAAATGGTTCCATCTGTATACAAGAATAAAAACTGTTATTATAAAAAATCTCAACCAAATAAAGGTGTTGATCCAAAATTACCTGGAAATCCATTGAAAAAGTATGTGTAATATCCATTAAGTTATGAATTTTTCATTTTGACAACACATATAATTGAGGAGGATATTATGTAATAAAATTTAATTCAGCACACAACGACTTTTGAAGGCCTTTTCAAAAGTTAGAAGTGAATATGAGTTGACGATCAGATATAATGGAAAGGGTAACTTCATTTCATTAATATAAAATTAGGAAATTTGATCTAGAGGCTATGTATCATGAATTGGATGAAAATGATTAGATTTATTAAATCGATAATCAATAACCCAGATTGCATTATTATATCGAGATGCCTTCGGTAATACCACAACGATGTCCATGGATATATTTTCCCATTAGTATTGTGGTACTAGAGAAGGATAAATCATACCCTTTGGAAATTTTAATTCTACTTTCATATACCAACAAGTCAAACACTTCACAATAAATTCAGTAATATCTTTTTTCATTCAATTCCACCAGTAATACTCCCAATGATCTTTGTACATCTCAGTACTGCAAGGATGAGTTGAAAAAAAAAAGAACTATGAGCTTCACAAAACAACCCTTTCTTTAAATGTGAATTACAATGAACATATAATCTATTTCCAAACCTCAAAAAACAATCTTAATCAATGTTAAATTCAGGAAACATACCCTTTTTATCCAATTCTACCTTTTCTTACATCTTATTGTCCCCCTTCTGTGCTTGCTTTATTATGTCTACTATAGTTGATTCCACTAAAACCTAAAAAAATAGAGGAATTTTCTGTACCAAAAATATCCATGCCAATGTTCATAAAATATATAATAAAAAGTTTACATTCCAAATGTAACATGGTTAATGCATCATTACTTTTCAACTCAAAGCATTGGCCACTTTATTTTCTTTTTCAGGATGGTAATAAATCATGCAATCATAATCCTTGATTAATTCTAGCTTTTTCTCAATCTCATATTCAATAATTAATGAGTAAATATACACTTAAAACATTTATAGTCAATATATATTTCACATTTTACTCCATATAGATGTTTCCTCTAAATTTATTAAGAAAAATAACATCATCTAATTAAAAATCATGTGTAGGGTAATTTAACTAATGATTTTACAACTAACGTGAAACATAAACAATTACTTGATCGTTCTTCATTAGGAAATAACCAATTCCAATCAACAAAGCATCACTGTCGATAAAGAATTTACCATTTCAGGAAGGTATTTCCAAAACTAGAGTATTCACTAATCTCCATTTCAATTCCTGAAAACATTTATCACCTTATTTTGTCCCGATGAACTTATCACCTTTTTGAGTTAGCTTAGTTAGTGGGATAGATAATCTTGAAAAATTTTCAACAAACCTTCATTAATAACCTAATAAACAAAGATAAATACGAATCTCAGTTATATTTGTGGGTATTTTCTATTCATCAAAAACTTTTATTTTAGCAAGATAAATAATAATGACATCTTAAGGAACAATGTGACCAAGGAAAGAAATTTTATTGTAACCTAAACTCACACATGATAAATTTTCCATAGATTTTGTTTTATATTATTCTTTGGAAGAAAATATTTAAATGACATTCATTCTTCCATTTAATATTATAATATATAAAAATATCATCAATAAACACATAAAAAACCCATCCAATAAATCACGAAAATTCTATTAATAAGATCCATGAATACAATAGTTGCATTGGTTAATCCATAATAAATAACAAAAAAATCATAATGGACATATATAGTATGAGTTAGAGTCTTTGGAATGTCTGTATCCTTTACTTTCAATTTATGGTACCTCAACCTCAAGTCAATCATTGAAAAATATTGTGCTCCATGGTGCTGATCAAACAAATAATTGATATGAGGAAAAATGCACATGTTCTTAATTGTGATGTTATTCAAGGCTCTATAATCAATTCAAAGTCTCATTTAACCTTCTATATTTTTAAAAAATAAAATGGGATCACCCCATGGCGATGTTCTAGGTTGAATAAAATCATTATATAATAACTCCTAAAATTGCATATTTTACTCTAAAAGTTCAATTTGAGACATTTGATACGGGGGTTTTGAAATTGGATTAGCATCAAGAACCAAGTCAACAGTAAATTCAAATTCCCAATCAGGTATTATATGATAAAATTCAGCAGGAAAATAATAATGATACTCAGTTACCATTGGAACATCATTAATATGAACAATTTATTTATTTTAAAAAAATATGTTCAAGGTAACATTCATTAACATAATTTTCTAGTTTCTCAGCTTCCTGATTATGTTATCAATAGTAAGTATTCATTATTGTACAAAAACAGAACTTATTTATGAAAATAATTATTTTTAGGTCTATTGTCAATATTAACATGATAAACAGAAAGCCAATCCATACCCAAAATAACATAAAACTCCACTAAATGAAAAATAACAGGGTTTATTGGAAATTATTTTCAACATATAACTATATAAAGACTCTTATAATTTCTTTTTATCTCAATGTTTCCCCCAGGTGTTTTTACCACAAGTTCAGGATTCTTTTCTAGAGATAGAATTCCCAATTTACTTGAAAATTTTCTAGAAATGAAAGAATGTGTAGACCAGGAATCAAACAACGCACTGAGATAGTATGAATACACAATGTACCTGAAACCACTTCATTGGATGGACCAACATTTTTTAAAGTAGTTACAAAGGATTTCACAACCCCATTATATTTTAGTCCGCCTACTTTCCATTATTTGAGTTATTCTTCAGACACTCATTTTCATAATGACCCATTTCAATGCCCTTTTAAACATTTTACTGACTGCAAGTCAGACTTTTTCTTACCACTACCTAGATCTTTTTCAGTAAAATTACAAGCCATAATTCCCATTTTACCATATCATAAGAAATAATCATAATTCAAAATGTATTCCCCAGTGTGTTTTGTTCCACAGTTTTCCTAAATTATAAACTTATATTTCATACCATAATTTTTTTTTGAAGCGTTATTCCCTTTCATACGCCACGTAGACCCCTTCTTCAGTTTTTTTTCAAAGAACACCTAATCATCGAAAAACTCCATTTCCACCATCTATGCACATCAAAAAAGTTTTTCAAAAATTATGAGTCACAATAAGATAATTCTCTTCAATACTTTGAATTTAATCCTATGTAAAAATGATTGATTTTACTATCATGATCATGTTTGACATTTTGAGAATTCATTTCTAGTTAATTGAATTTTGCTTCATTAGTAGCCATTAAGTCATCTTCCTACCTGGATTCAAATAATTTTTTACCATTTTATGTCAAAACAAAATAGGACAATCTTTCTCAAGAAACATACCTATGAATTCATCCCAATAAATAGCACAAATCTCCTCGTTGTCGTGGATATTTTTAACCATTGACCACTACAGATTAGATTTTCTTTCATAACGGTAAAAAACAAGACTAAACATTTGATGTTCTGAACAAACCCACGACATCAAGAATCATTTCCAGTGATTTAATCCACCATTTATTTAGGACAGGGTTACATGATCCTTTTAATGAGGGGGGAAGTTACCCCATGAAATGCTCTACTATCGACATGTTCCTTTTGGGTTGATCTAGTTGATCTCATACATGGATTGCTCCTCCATTTATAGTCTGAGTAAAATATTCCATCACTGTAACAAACTGTTCAGTTCAGATTCCAACCATCTCAGGTTTCAGATTTGAATGGTTGTTTTTTTGTAGATTTCCTCCCAACACAACTTCCCTTTTTATCCTATGGAAAACCATTCTGAACAGACATATCTTAGACAAAGCCACATGGTAATCCTCAAATGCTATTAAAATTTCACTATAATGTAAAAATAATTAATGGATACTGTATTAAAAAAATCATAACCATTAAATAATTCAAAAATGACCTCTAATACCAAATATAAGGCCTATCCTTTAAAAATCACATAATATTTAATTAATTCAATAATATAACATTAATTAACATCTAGGATCTTTTTAGGTATAGAGTAATAATTAATTAATCCATTATTAATACATTATATCTCACATATTACAAATTATAAATTTTTACCCCATCCTTTTAAAAAAAACTCTTTAAATAAAAATTGAATTCATTTCTTGATAAAAATCTTCATGAATTATTCTTTTATATTTACCTTCCTTATACCATGTGAAATATATTACAAAAACATTGGATGAGCATAAAATTCTCAATAATAGATATAAAATAAGTCAAGTAGACATTAGCCCATGAGTACATACAAATCAATGAAATCATATTTTTCACTCAAAAAACAAATGCTCTTTAACATACTTCTTGAAATCATAACACTTAAGAATAACGCATTGAAATTATAAATCATAAATCTAACTTGTGGCATCCATAACATACATACATTGTATCCTCCACAACTTTATATGGAGTAACCTCCATGGTTATGTTTGGAATACCCATCATAGTATATTACCTAAATATGTTAGGAGAAACCTTATATTTTTATCTCCATCTTTTAACCCAATGAACATGAGAGCTATCATGGGCTCACCCTCCCTCCGTTTATCATGGAACCACCCGTATACATAAACAATTCCCAAGGAACAAAATATAATCATAACACATGAACAAGCATAAAGGAAAAATAACAATTCCAAATTGCAATCATAAGACATCATTTCATGATATTCATATAATAAATCTATTCTCACAACTATATTCAATTCCAAAAATAACTAAAAAATGAATATGGTATTTTCTTTTCATTTTAAAAACATTACGACTTGTAGGGGATTCCAAATATCCAATTATACTTGTAGCGGTTAAAATGTTATTATTGCCGCATATGTTAAAAAACATTACCTTTTGACATTAAGTAAGACACTTCATAAAAGGAATACTCATTTTGAAAAGTATTGAATAAAATTAAAATTCAAAGGGTTAGATTATACTTAATATAAAATAAGGCCATGTATAAATTAAAATATGCCTCAATGAAAGGAGATTGAGATGAAGTCCCTTACCTTGAGTCCAACTTTTCTTATTCATTATTTATCTTCTTAAATATTAAACATAGGTTTATTTCTACTCTACTGTGAACATTTAGAAGATTATTATTCCCATTACATCAATTATGGCCATGTTATAATAGTTATTTAATTATTTGAGTTCATGTCAGACGTTTTGTCGATAATTTTCTCTTTAGTCGAAAATCACCATGATATGATGTCACTAGTAAATGAAGTCATAAGTCCATAATCTCCATAATATTAATCATTAATTAAATAAAATATATATCCAGTGTATATTTATTTTTAATAGTCCATTGAATTTAGATATAGGAAATGAAATGCACCGTTTCTGGAGATGGTAGGCCGTATGCACTCTTGAATGCTACTTTCTTTTATTTGTTATATTAATGTAATGAAAACTAAAGGATACATATGTATATTATAATGATAGTATATTTTATATGTTATATAAGTTACATAAGTTCATTAACACCATCCTTTATATATTACATGTATGGAATGAACGATTCATGTCACTTTGAGGGGGCGGTAGTCCACACTTACTCAAATGAAATTAGCATATTTACACATTATAGAAATAATAAAGGTATGTTGTAAATAAAAATTACCAAAGAATAAAGTCAATATAAATATTTTATATATCATATTTATTTAATCCATTCATGTATATAATAGTTGTTTAATGATGATCATGTAGAATGAATCACATCACATCTTGGAGACGGTAGACCGTACGTACGGACTTGCGACAATATCATTAACTTGATGGTAAAAAAGTATATATTTGGATGATATATTAATTATAAAGAATAATTATCATGAAATATTAATTATTTAAATCCTTTATAATCATCATTATACCCATCCAAATTATGTCTTGTTGAAAAAAAAATTACACCACAACGTGGAAATGGTAAGTTTTACCCACGTACGCATGGTGGTATTCTTATTCATAGGATGGATAAAAGGAGGTATAAGGTTGTCCCATAATTACAATAACATATAAGAATGAATAATATAATTAATTTATTATTTTATTATGGTAATGACATAATATGAAGTATTATAAGAAGAAAATAATTTTGAAATAGGTGATGAAATAGATACCTCCTTTTCGAGTATCTCATTTTGATTTTCACAAAAGGTCTCCTTAGGATTGACTTAAACCCAATGTGTGGATTATAAAAGGAAGGGAGTGATGATGGGAGATTATTTAGGATGATGTAAACTGATAAAAGGGGTTTAAGGGGTGTGAGTAAGTGGGTAGAGGTGGTGGCATTTTATAAGAGGGAGTATGGGCACTTTAGAAAAGTCTTGAAATATTATATTATTATAATCTGATTTTAGAATTATAAAAGTTAAAAAAGTTATTTATTTAAAGGGTATTATTATTATGGGTCAAAATAATCTCAGAAAATGTGAATTAATAAGGTTTAGTTCACAAAATAATCCTTATATTTTATCATTAACCCTTAGTTGAAAACATTAACTCTTAGAATTTCTTCTAATAATTTTGTAATATGTGGATTCTATTGTTACTGTAAAATTCCAACAGAACAATAAGTGGATCATTAATGGAATTTTTAACATTATTTTAATTAATTGGAAGGATATTATATTTTTATGACTGTTATATCATTTAATGAAATATTATTTGTTTTAAAAACTCATTTGTTCCTAATTTGACACTATTTAGTAATTGAAAATTTTAAAGACATAACAATATGATTACATTGAACTGAAATAATTAAATCAAATACAATATGTCATAATAATCCATAAAATTTGTGTATGGAATAAAAATATTTAAATTACATTTATTTTAATATTTATAATATCACTTATTTGAATCCTTTTTAATGAAGCAATCACTACATCCTCATTGTGTCATAATAAAATTTATTAATTTAATAATTATAAATTATAAATAAAAAACCATGATGTAAGAAAAATTTTTATCTCTCTAATGACTATTTATAGACAAAAATATAACTTATAGAACTCCACCATAAAATTGTGTAAGTAAAACGACACATGTTTATCTTATATTTCTCTTTACTTTAAATTAATTATTATATCATGTCATTTTCAAACCCAAGTGGATCCCAAATGCCAACAGTTCATCCTATGGATTTTTATGGTCTCCCATGACTCATACAAAAAGATTATGACACGTGTTAGGGTTGGTTTATATTAATATAAATTTACTTTTACCCAAATTTACATAATTTACCCTTTAACAGTGTTAAATAAAAATAAATACTAAAATACTATTCATAATAATAAAAAATAAAAGGTATATATCTACATAATTTGGACCTTTTTATTTCAAATATGGAATAAATTTTTCATAATTTAATACTAAAAATTTTCATTAATGAATTTTAAATTTATTCCCATCGTTAAATTCAGAAAGTGGGTTTTTTAATAATAAAAACAATCAAAAGATTGGCTACTGTTTACATAGAATTTAAATGTGAAATTACTTCTAATTGAAAAAATTGGATGGAATGATAAAAAAATAACACAATAACACTTTAAAACCAATTAAATATATAATATAACTATATAAATAAATTAGATTAAAATGCAGTTAGACTCGAAATACGGTATTTTTCACTATTTATTAAAAAATGAACTTTGTCAGAAAATTTGCAAAAATTAATCCAAAGAAATATTTGTTGATCTTATTCTATAGATGAATTTGATTTAGTCAAATATAATATATAAACGTGAAAATGAATATATTTTAAAAGGGTTCTCTATCAAAAGGTGGTAAAACGTACTTTTATATATATTTGAGTATTTTATGATCAAATTTGAATTAATTATCATTTGAAGACTCTAAAATTCATTGGATAAATATAAAAATAATTAACAAATTTTTAAAATCATAATATAGTTAAAATATTTCATTCCCACAAATACAACTATAAGACGTTAACTACAACTTAAAATAATTATATTATTATTTTTTTATTTTTTGGTAAAACTCAATGTTGTGTACAACATAATATTTTTGAAAATCCCATTGGTTTGTGTCAGGTATGGTGTCATACATAGTCTCCCCTTTAAACTAAAATTAATATTAAATTCAAAAATATTAATATATTGGAAAATGTATTATTCTATAAATACCCAGGATGTAACAATATGTAATACTAATATCTGGAAATATTTTTTAATTTTTTAATAAGAATGTTATGTTTTCTCTAATTTTCCATCTAATTATCCAATAAATTCATTTTTATAAAATGAAAATTAATAACGAAATTTCCCAATTAACAATGATGTTTTCCAAAAAAAAGTTGTATTTATCAATCCCTGGTGACTATAAAAATTTTAAATAGTAATCCCAAGTGAAACAAAAAAAATAAATATTATTATTTACTCATGTAACTAATTATAATATATTCTATTTCAAATATGGGATATATTTGTCAATATATTGTTTTCCCTCATTTAATCAACTAGTCATGTTATAATTTTTTCTCTATATTTCTAAAAATTTGAATTGAAAATGTTTAAGAAATACATTTCTCTATAATTTGATGAATCATAGAGTTATGTATTTCTATAATAATGGATTATATAATAGTTTTAATTGGTATAATGTGTATCAAATTCAATCTATTATATAAGATCACACAATTAATGGGTTTTAATCCAAAAAATTATTATTTGTGATATTTCATATAGTTTGGAACAAAATTATTCACTGAATAAGGGTGTAAAATTTTTTCTTTGTATTCTTATATATCATATCAAATCTACAAGGATGATTTAGATGGGAATGTAGTACTCATATCCTTTAATGTTTTATACCATTGGATGATAAAGATGTATCATGTCATAGAGAGCCAACATTAGTGACTGTTAAAGAAGCGGGGTATACAATTATATGTTTTATGGAACTACATATGTATATATTTGATTAATTATATTACAGGACTTTCCTGATTTCTATATCCACATCCAATTTTTTGTTTTAACATTTATTTGGGACACTATTGACTTCTGAATAATGATTCCTAGACCCATATGAGGTTAGTACATTGTTTAGATCATCATAGATAGTGATGCACCCCCTCAATAACATACAAATATTTTACATCATTTTACATAAATATTCATTATATCTCAGAATATATCACAATATTGGATTTATACAAGTTCTTTTATTAGTGATTAATTATAAAACCAACATATTTAAATTTCATTCAAAAAAACCATAGAACATATTATTCAAACATTATACTCTTCTATAAATATCATAAATACCACTATTATTAAAAACCATGGTAATATAAGTATAAAATAAGAGACCTAAGATTCTAAGATAGTGGGGACTATAAGAGATAGGATTCATAGATTATAACTTAGAATAATAATAGAATGTAGATATGTAATCACATTTAGGGTGAATGGAAAAAGTATAATTGAAACATATCATGTAATAGAAAGATCATAATCATGATTCCTGGAATAAAAAACATCCAATAATAAAGTTTTTTATATATAAGAGAATAAAATAATTTAATAACTATCTTCATATCCAAATGAATATTGGATTCGTTATAGTACCATAGTCCATTGGGTTCAATCCACATTGAAATAAACATTCTGGAAAAATACCCAAAATGTATTGGGTTCACACCCACATCACATACATGTAATCTTTTTTCATATAAAGTTTTACCAATAGAATATTAGGGTTATATAATTGAGGATTCACATAGAACATAATTAAAATTAAAATAAATATGTGCCACATGAACATGAAATAATTCATAATACCATGATAATATAAAATATTTTTTGAATGAAATTGGGTTCATTAATGATTTATAAGTACATTGTCATAGGACCCAATGATAATATGTGGATTTTATTTTAAGATAACATCCACAATGTGGCACATGAAATGATTAATGTTATAGAAATTGATATATAACATCATATATTATCTTAATTATATTTCACTAATAAATATTACACATCACCATTTATAATTTAAATAAATTTTATTTTAACATTGACAATTTTATAAGTCAGTGGGTCTAAAAATGAAGTCGTAATACCATTAAAATATTGAATTAAAAATTCTTAATTAAAACCAAATAAAATGATCTAGAAAATAATATATGTGTTAAGTTATCTAAATATCAAATTAATTTTATACTTTTGAAATGAATTAAAAAGACAATATAAAATTACCCATTTATAAAATTCTTATTGTGTATTCATTAATAAATGTTAATTGAATGTTTGGGGGACAATAAAATAAGAAATAAAGCCATAGAATTATACAAAATAACGTTTATTAATAAAAAATATCATGGACAGTAATGATTTTTGATCATAATATTGTGATAATGTTGTCTCTACATACAAGAAAAATGTAATTTGAGTTATGAGGAAATATGTGGTGAAATTCCATATTTAAATGTAAAACCTAGAAAAAACCTATGTTGGTGAATATATATAAATAAATTTTACATAAATAATAAAAAAATTAACTTAATTGAATTACATTCATTGTTAATATTTATTTCAATATGAGATTGGAAAGGATACTCTTACCACTGATTTTTTTGGTCTAATTCACTCTATATCCACATATTATAAATTTTTTATTATTATTAATTTTTATATATAACATATTTATATATTATAAACTTGATAACAGAGATTTATCAATTATCATTACGAATATATTAATGGTTTATTAAAAAAATTAAAATTATGGTGTTAATTAATATTGTTTTTGTGCATGTTTATTTTTAATATTTTCATTCCATGATTCATGACTGAGGGTGTATCACCAATAACTATATTCATCTCATTTTATTAGATTTTTTTGAAATTTTTTGAAATTCTTATTGATATTTCAATGAAACTATTTTAACGGTTTTCATGGAGCAGATATAAATCACATATTTCATGGATTTTTTATTCGATAATATTATATGATATTATAAATGAATATACCTATATATTACGATTAAAAATTATAAAAAAAGTAATTAATATTTTTTAAAAAAATATGACAATTTTTTTATTTCATATTCATTTTTGGAAAAAAATTATTTCATCCTTTATTTTTGTGGAAACACCAACTGAAAAAAAGAACACATTATAAGAATAGATTGAGTAAGAACATGATCGTACGAACTAATAGTGTCATTTTTAAGGAACCATAATCCTTTTAAAACTTTTAATAATGTTATAATTTATGTCCATGATATAGTGGATGAATAATATAGTGGAGAATTATTATGTGGAGGCTAAACCATTTATTGACAATATTAATCTCTTCTTAAAGTCCAAAAATTAAAAGACAGATTTTAGAAATCTAATTTTAAAAAAGAATTACCAAATTTTCAAGATGATTATTAGTGATATAATGTCGATATGTTTTCATGATATATTTAATTTATAGGTATGGGTCAAGGATGGTAGATGTGGGTTCATTCTATAGGATATCTTGAGAGATATTTTTTCAACTACTTATAAATTAAGTTATGATATTTCCATTTTGAAAAGTATTTTATAAATATGTGAAAATATAATGGATAATGGGTGATAGTATGTTTATTATATCATTAACCACACACACACAGACACATGTATATAAATGACACTTTAGGTGTTCAGCACCTTGATTGATAATTTTTACTATTTTTTTAACTTTACCGTGGTGAATAAAATTATTTTAGTTAAAAATTTTGATTCCAAAATATGAAAATGAATTTTTAAAAGAATTATATTTTATATCTTAATTTAGATGTAATTTCAAAATAATAAAATTTCTAAAATTTTCATAATTTAATTTTAAAATAGTTAATATTTAACTCATAAATGCAGTTTAAATAAAATTATTATTTTAATCCAAAAAAGAGAATAATTCAATTTATTTAAAATATACGATCAATATAGGAATTATAATATCATTTAATGAAATTATAAATATAATAATAAATATCATTTTCCAATTGTTATCAATTTAGATTATTTGTATAATAAAAAATATTATATTGAAAAAAAACCTCAAAAAAATTATCAATATTAAAATTAACTTAATCAATTTCAACATTTTATCTATTATCCAATAAATTTAAGTAATAAATAAGTAGTAATAAATTTATTTTTTAAATAATATTAAATGATAATATTTCTCCTACACATGGATGATGCTCCATGTAAGGAGATATTTTCTAAAAAATGATGATATTTATTAAAAAATAAATTCCCCATCTTTGAAAATTATTTTAATAAAATGTACTTCATCTTTGAAATCTACATGTAAAAAAATATTTAGGGTGAATTTTATGGATTCTTTTGAAATTGCTGAATTTTTTGTGTGTAATTAAATACAATAATTTACGATATATTTTAATTATAAGTTAAATACATTATTACTTGAGTGATTGCTGATATAATAACCCTATTATATTACTTAAATTATTAATTTAATATATTTACTTATAATTCTAATATTATTCATTATATTGAGACAAAATAATGAAATAATGAATAAAATAATCAAAAAACACTCCTCTTCTCCACTATAAATACCAGATCTCACTACCTCTTCTCCTTACACCTCATCGCCTTATATCATGTTTAAATTCTACCCCATTACCTTCCCAATCGCATTACTATGTCCAATTACTATTTATTTCATCAAAAGGATTAAACCAAGCGGCTTAAGGAGGTTCTCAAGGATAATAATTCCTAGAGGTAAAATCCTCTTCCATTTTCCTTTCAATTTTTAATTAATTTAATTTCTATTCTTATTCTTTACTCACCTCCCCTCTTCCTAGTTACATGATAACTCCAATATTTTAAATATATAAGAATTTTATTTTTTTAATGTAATAAACAAAATCAAACTTCTCATATTCTACTTCTATTCTATGAAATGAAAACATCATCTAAGATGTGTGGGTTTAACATCATTGTGGAAGATGTGTTTTAATTTTCAATTAAAACATTAATGGATGGTCATAAATTAATTATTAAGGTTTAATCATATTCTATTATACATGTTATATGTTATATAATGTTATGGAACAAATATATAAATATGATCTTAAATAAAATGACATTATTTTGTGATGGTCATGAAAAAAGCCAAAAATAATTAAATATTTTTCATTAAAATTATAAATAATGAATATTCATCATATCAAAAAGAAAAATGCTTTTATTTATCATTAAAAATTATGAAAACATATTAATACCATTTCTTACCATTTTTTTTCTTCCATTAAACAATAAAATCCACAACAAACCAACCATGGAAACCATGGACAAATGCAACTGAAAAATCAAAATAAAATAATATTATTAATATTTTTTGGGAAAGAAGTTATAATTTAATAATATAATGAATTATAAATAAAAATAAATTTAATTAATAATTAATAAAAATATTTACACCATTAAATAGGAGGTTTTAACACTTTTTAAAGAAGTCAAACATGAGTTAAAAAAAATTTCATTCAAAATACTGTTTTATTTTAAATGTTTTAAAAAATATGAAAAAAATGTTTTTAGGCATTATAAAATGAGTGGATTCTCCCACCTTCATTACAAATTAATTTTTTTATTTATTATTTCCAATATTACATCATTATTTTCAATGAAAAAGTTTTCCTTTTTATGTCTATATTATTCCTCTCACAACCCGCCTTCACCAAAAGGAGGGAAGGGTCAGCAGATTGCTAGGCCCTTCATTCTTTATGTTGAAGGAGAGATAATGACCCCCGAGACCCGCCTTCAATGGGTCCCGGAGTGGCGACTAGAACCAAGGGTATAGAAATTACACACAAATGGAAGGCATTACCCCTTTTTGTTTTATAGGATCGAGAGATAAGATAATTAAACTCAACAACACCAGGATAAAAGAAGAGTAAAGCCAAAAGTAGACCATTTCCACATGCATGTTCCAAAATTAAAAGCCACAAAGTACAAAAAAAGGTAACTACAAAGGTATGTACCAAAGAAAGAAAAGTAGCAACTGTAACTGCCCCAAGGGTCCGAACTAATATGGTCACGCGCGATCCCGGAAGTCCTCCTGGAAACCTGAAAGCAGTTTTTTATACGTAGGGTGAGCATACAAGTACGCTCAGTAGGGAAAAACAAAGACTCTCGAGCACATGTGGGGGAACGTACTAATGTTCCATGAGAGAAAAAAGGAGTAAACCAAACACCTATCAAGGTAAATTATCCACCCAAGACTCACCAAGGCACACTCCACAAATAACGCAAGTCAAGTAATATATATAATCAGCGAACATCGATGTTTGGGTACCCCGCACCACTTTCCCACTGGTTATTGAGACATCCTATGCATCAGACCAATCCTGCCATTCTCACCGTAGTCCCACTGCCATGCCCACCCGCACACACGTGTGCCACAACCACATGCAGTCCCACTGCCGAATTCCGCCCGCAAACACCTGGTCCACAACTGTCACATGTAACCACGCCTGCAAACACCTAGGCTGGAACAACCACCACCACACCCGAAGACACCGGGGCTAGAAAATCCACTACCACACCCAAAGACACCTGGGCCTTATCCCGAAGACACTTGGGAAACCACCTGCCGCACACACCTGGCCAACCACCACAGTACCCTACCCGAAGGTTCTTGGGATAATAATGGACCTTCAGCCATCACAACCTGCCCGAAGATGCTTGGGCTATCCGGGAAAGGGAGCAGAAAATGAGCTAATAACCAGCCACTAAGAATAGTGTTGGGAAAAACACCCTCCCCCATGAAATGGGTGTGTTCGGCACTAAGTGCTAAACTTGGGTGGGGCACGAATAAGAAACAAAAATCTACAGGTATATATATAGGTAACAAGCACTCACCCCAAACTAGGTTTTTATTCAGATAGCCTACAGATCACAACATCACTCACGTCCGAGTCAAAACTCTCACCAAAAAAACCCATTTGTCCCATTCTTGTTTTCATGTTCAGTAATAATGTTCAAATAAGTTTATGCACTACTGGGAAACTAACACCACAAGCATAACCAAGGAAATGAAACCAGCCAAACATCAAGTTATGTGTCCACACCCGGTTCTCTTGTAAAGTCACAATAACAAGGAAATGTGAGAACTCTCGAAGTCCTGGAACCAGACAACCCTGTGACACTGCCTCGTGTCCCCTCCCCCAAAAAGGGTTTTCATCAACAGTGGATCCCACCCCAATTCGTGATATAATCAAGTACCCACCCGGTCTAAAAACTCACAACCACCGAATCTATACCAACAGGGGATCCCATCCCCAATTTCACACAACCACCGAGAGTATATATAAAAAATAGTGGATCCCATCCCCTCCCACATTTCCACCAATCGGCCGCGAAAGAAAACAACCAAACCACTGTCACCAACACTAAGCAGGGCCATGCCGGTATTTTCAAATTTATAAGATTTAACACACACCATGATTTCAATTCCGTGTTTTGACCGGGGTTAGCACAGAAGGGGTTGATCCTGGTGCTTTCAATTTATTCAGCTGGGTATCCGTGATTAACCAATTTGCTTTTCACAGCAAGAGTTTACAATTAGGAACAAGCCATTTAAAACACCACGAGGTGTTCATTAGTGCACAAACAACGACCACCAACGACCTGGATTTTCAGAAGGCGTAATCCATCACAAGTAAGGAATATGATCATAATATAAACAACATCAATGATCATAGGCCCACTTAATTCCTTATAGGATTCATTCATTACCTTTATTTAGGTCTGTTTTATCCATTTCTACAGAAACAAAACCACGCCCACCACACATGATACACAAAAGAGAGAGACGAAGGAGAAATTCCCTGACTTGTTGGATCAATGATCTACGCTGAGGCCGGGGGAGGAACATCACTGATAGCGATGCGGCTCGCCTAAACGAGAATCACATCGTCTATCAATGCTTAGACTGGGCACGGAACTCTACGCATAACGATGCGGCTCGCCCGATGCACCAGAAGCTGTTCGTGAAAAGCCACGATTGAGGAAAGAATAAACCACGGAAATCCTTCAGTTTATAAGAGACGTGGATAGATGAGGTGAGAACGCGAAACCGGGTAAGGAGTGGGGGTCATGGTTTGACCACGCGGTTGGTAGTTACACACGGAGGTCTCTCAGGATTTTTAGGAATTAATTATGGGCTTTAAATGGTTTAAAAAGAGTAAAAGAATTAATTTATGTCAAAACATATGTTGCGGGAGTTGAAATGTCAGGTACTAGAAAAAAATGAAAATCTCGCGAGGGGACATTGTGCCACCATCACGGTGTCACCCTCACGGTGCCACCATCACGGTGCCACCATCACGGTGCCACCCTCACAGTTCCAGCGTCACGGTGTCACCCCCACGGTGCCACCGTCACAGTGCCACCCTCACGGTGCCACCATCACGGTTCCACCGTCATTGTGTTACCCTCACAGTGCCACCGTCATGGTGCCACCCTGACCAATGTCACCCTCACGGCACCACCGTTTTGGTGGAACCCCAATTTGTCAAAGTAATAGGCCAGGAGGGTCCGAGCCATTACATTAGATACCTCTTAAACAATTATCTCCCTCAGGAGTCAAAACAACCCATGAAAGAAAGAGAGGGTCCGAACAACCACCTCGAAAGATACCTCTTATAAGTGAACCCATGCTAACCAAAACCACCTCCCTATCAACAACCAAGCAACATACCATGCCAAACTGCCCGGTCATGTGGGTTGGGGAGTCTCCTCTCCCATGTCAATATATTATCTGCTTTGGGCAGAACTGACTCGCCCGCACGGGTTTAATCGCATCAACCTTAATGTGTCTTGATTAAGGGTCAGGTTCTCTCCTCCCCCATAGCCAGGGATTTTTACACACAATCAGAGGAAGGAAAACGAGTACATTTCATTTCCAAAAGTCGAAACGATCTACCACAACAGGTACAAAAAGGAACAAAACATAAAACAACATTGGGTACATGGTATGCATCTATGCATCCCTCTCCCACATACTCTCTTCAAGCCCACCATGTCTCCACAACACACGAACCAATGTAATGGTTTTCACACGAAGCACCTTCTCCATGCGATCCTCGATCGTCACAGGTCTCTCCACAAAGGTCACATCATCCTCGATGTCCAGCTCACCCCAATCAAGGATGTGTGAATCATCATGCAGATACCGACGGAGCTGGGACACATAAAAGACATCATGTATCCTTAGTAGGGGAAGTGGTAACGCTAGCTGATAAGCCACTTCGCCGACCTTCCACAACACTTCGAAGGGTCCGATGAACCTGGGAGAAAGCTTACTCCCCTTACCGAAACTCCACTGCCCACACCGAGGGGAGATCGTCAAGAACATGTGTTCTCTAACCTCAAACTCCATGGGCCTCCTCCTGGTATCAGCATATGACTTATTTTGGTCCTAGTCTTCCTTCATCCATTCTTGTATGAGCTGAACCTTCTCTGTCGTACTCTACACCACCTCCAGGCCAAGGATGCGTGCCTCTCCTACTTCGGGCCAACACATAGGTGAACGACAGGGCCTCCCGTACAAGGATTCAAACAGGGCCATAACTATGGTAGAGTGATATCTATTATTGTAGGTGAACTATACCAGGGGAAAGTGTCGCACCCTTGATCCTCCTGAGCGAAGAACACATGCCCGCAACATATCCTCCATGGTTTGGATAGTGCGCACTGTTTTTCCATCTGTCTGGGGTTGGAAATCAGTGTTAAGGCGTAACTGGGTGCAAAAATAATGCTACAATCCTCTCCAGACTTGTGAGGTAAACCGTGCATCACTATCCGATACTATAGCCCTTGGAACTCCATGCAACCACACCACCTCATCCACATACCTTCATGCCAAAGTATCCACTACACTCGACTCCCTGATCGTCAGAAAGTGAGCTGATTTCATCAACCTGTCCACTACCACCTAGATGGCGTCGTATCCCCCTTGGACCTTGGGTAGTCCTGTGAAAAAATCCATCGAGATGTCGTCCCACTTCCACTTGGGGACATCTAGAGACTGCAGTAGGCTGCCTGGAACTCTGTGTTCAGACTTCACTTGCTGACACACTAAGCACTTGCCCACAAACTCTGCCACTGCTCGCTTCAGTCATGGCCACCAAAATTGTCCCTTCAGTCTCTGGTACATCTTGGAAACTCTTGGGTGTACCGCCAGGGGTGAGTTGTGGAACAAACTGAGAATTTTGCCGCCCATCACTCCTGGAACAAGACACCTTTTCTGGAAAAGAATCTGGTTCTGACCATTCTCTGTCCATACTCTGTGAGCATTGCCCGGGTCAACTTGGTTACACATCACTTCACACTCCGGGTCTCCCCACTGAGACTCCTCTGCTTTCAGAAACAGAGATGAATGCACTATCATCTGATATAGGCCACCTCTTCCACCATCCATCCTCACATCCAGGTGTAAGGTGGCCAACTCCTCCATCGCTTTCCAGGCGTCCTCCGACTCTCAGACCGCATCCATCTGCGTCATCCTGCTCAAGGCATCGTCCAGTAAATTTCCCTTGGCCTCAGTATAAGAGATCCCGAAGTCGTAATCCTGGATGAACTCCACCCATCTCCACTGTAGCAAGTTTATGTCCCACTGGGAGAAAAATATACTTCAAGATTTTGTGATCTGTGAAGACCACAAAGTGTTCTCTGATGATGTAGTGCCGCCATAACTTTAGCGAAAAAATGACCGCTGCAAGCTCCAGGTCGTGGGTGGCGTAATTACGCCCATGGGGGCATAGCTGCCCAGTCCCATAAGAGATCACCCCATGTTTCTGCATCAACACACATCCCAGGCCCTGTCCTGAAGCATCACAGAACACCTCATAGGCCGCCCCTTCTTCTGGTAATCTCAGAACTGGGGCACTAACCAACATCTCTTTCATATAGATGAAGGCTGACTCGCACTGCACACTCCACCCGAAAACCTAGTCCTTCTTGGTAAGGGCTGTCATAGGGGCTGATACTCGGGAGAAGTTGGGTACAAACCTCTGATAGTAACCTGCCAGCCCAAGGAAACTACGGACCTCTGCCTTATTCTTGGGTTCTGCCCAAGAAACAACCGCCTCAACTTTTGATGGGTCCCCCACTACCCCCTGCTCTGACACCACGTGCCTGAGGAAGTGAACTTCTCGTGTACAGAACATGCATTTTGATAACTTCCCATAGAGCTGATGATGTCGGAGGACCTCCAAAACTATCCTCAGGTGCTCTTCATGGTCCTCTTATGACCTCGAATATATCAGGATATCGTCAATGAAAACAACCACGAACCGATCCAAGTACTCCCGAACGATGGAGTTCATAAGCCCCATGAACACAGCCTGGGCATTCATAACACCGAAGGGCATGACTACAAACTCGAAGTGTCCATATCTGCACCTGAAGGTCGTCTTCGGGATGTCTCTCTCCTTCACTCTCAACTGGTAGTACCCAGACCGCAGATCGATCTTCGAGAACCATCATGCCCCTTTTAGCTGGTCGGAAAGATCCTCTATCCTCAGAAGAGGGTAGAGATTCCTGATCAACACCTGATTCAGCCTCTTGAAGTCTATGCACAACCTGAGACCACCATCATCCTTCTTTGCAAACAAGACTGGAGCACCCCACGATGATGCACTCGGCCGAACATAACTCCTCTTCATCAGATCATCAATCAGAATCCCCAACTTCTGTAACACTGAAGGTGCCATCCAGTAAGGAGCCATCGAGATCAGACGAGCGTCGGGCTGTAGGTCAATCCCGAAATCGATATCACGTCGAGGGGGTAGAGTCTTCACCACCTCCGTAAAGATGTCCAAAAATGTACGGAAAACCTCTGGCACCCCCACCATTTCAGCATCTAGTGACTCTACTGACAACTTGGCTAAAAAGGACAGGAGGGGTTCCTCTCGCCTGCTGCCCTTCTGACCGCTCCATTTTCCGATGAAGGTAACACGACAGCCACCCAAGCCCAAGAACACGACCCTTATTCGGAAACAGTCGGTGACGGCGCACACATAGAATATCCAGTCGGTGCCTAGGATGACATCGTATGGTTGTATATGTAGTAGAAGAAGATCCCTAAACGACTGTTGTGGCCCCATCATCAGTCTACATCCTCGGAAAACAAACGACAAGTCAGTCTGACCTTCGACTGGTGTTCTCAACACTAGGGGAACTGGATGTCTCTCAGCATCTAGACCCAAGGAACGGGCTAGACTGTGTACAAGAAAGGAGTGTGAAGCTCCGGTATCGAACAAAGCATAAGCAAGAGTGCTAAACATAGTAATCATACCTCGAAAAACCTTCGGCCTTGCTGGAACTTCCGCCTCTGCGGCGTGTAGCTTTCCACGCCCAGCTCCTCTACCCCTTGGCTGTCGGCCACCTCCCCAACGATGCCCTGGTCGAGGTCCCTGAGGAGCACCCTGAGGTCGGCCTCCTCTTCCTACATCTGCCCTCGGAGGAGCGGGAGCTCGCTGTCCCTGCTGCTGCTGGAAATCCCTGGCTGGAAGCCACTGCTGGGGCGGGTGCTGGGGATGTCCGCCACTGCCGTACTACACTCTGTCCGGGCACTGACTCCGGAGATGTCCAGGGCTCCCACAGATGAAGGACCGCGGTCCTGGGCCCGAGGAAAAAGGGCGAGGAATAGGGGATCGAAACTGAAACTGCTATGGCATACTCCCTGCGGGTCGGAACCTGGAGGGTCCTTACGCTGGAGGCCTAGTGCTGACAGGATTCCCCTTCGATGGTCCCAGCTGGATCCCCTCTCGTGACACACCTCCTAGAGCGTGCATCCTATCCACCACATCAGACTTCTTCTGAACTTCCAAGTACGTCGTCAGGGTAAAGGGGTTAACAACATACTTGAGGGAGGGTCGGAGCGCCTCTTCCAAACATCTTGCTCGAGACTCCTCGTCAGGAAAGTGGTCTGGAGAAAAATGTAGGAGGTCCTTGAACTTGATCCCTACCTCCCTCACAGACATACTCCCCTGTTGGAGGGAGAGTAGCTCCAGTCTCTTTTCCGCCTTCATCATCGAAGAGAGGAATTCCGCCCAAAACACCCTCTCGAAATCCTCCCAAGCCACCTCAACCTCTCTCCTAGCTCCCAGGTAAAGCGTCCACCACTGACGCACCGCTCCCCGCATCTGGATCATGGCCAGAAGAACCCATTACTCGGTTGGGGCCTGAATCAGACCGAATGCTATAACTAGCTCCTCTATCCATCCTTCTGTCTTCATTTCGGAGGTGCTGCCCTCATACTTCTCGAGGTTCAATCACTGGAAGGCCTGAAGAGTCTTCTTCCACTGGTCGTCTTCTTCCTCTCTATTAGCTCTCTTCCGATTGGCCAATTTAGTATCCGGTGCCTCGATCGCCTATACCACACTTGGTCGCCTTCCAGGTGCCATAGCTGCAAGGTAAACAAGGAATTCCTATGCCCAAGAAGTACAGAATGTCGTCCTTAAAACTTCATAAAATTTTAATTTATTCTTATTTCCCAAGACATCCTAGAAACACAAGAACACAAGTCATTATGATGCATGTACATTTCCTAGGGTCTCTACCCTGAAATCAGTGTGGCCTCACTTGGTCATTCAGTAGGTCCATAGTCCTTGCATCGGATCACAGGGGGCCCCAAAATCCCATGTCCTAGCCGGTCTTTCCTAGCCTAATTTACGGGCCAAGGTCAGCCAACACTGTTTCCTTACCATCCCATGCAATCGTCACTATTCCTACCTCTATACTCCATTATATCTCTCAACCATCTCTCTGATACCATTTTATCACAACCTGCCTTTACCAAAAGGAGGGAAGGGTTAGCCGATTTCTAGGCCCTTCCTTACTTAAGTTGAAGGAGAGATAATGACCCCCTGAGACCCGCCTTCAATAGGTCTCGGAGTAACGACTAGAACCAAGGGTATAGAAATTACACACAAATGGAAGGCCTTACCCCGTTTTGTTTTATAGGATCGGGAGATTAGATGATGAAACTCAACAACACCAAGATAAAAGAAGAGTAGATCCAAAAGTAGACCATTTCCACATGCATGTTCCAAAAGTAAAAGCCACAAAGTACAAAAAAAAGGTAACTACAAAGGTAAGTACCAAAGAAAGAAAATCAAAAACTGCAACTGCCCCAAGGGTCCAAACTAGTATGGTCCCACGCGATCCCCGAAGTCCTCCTGGAAACCTGAAAGGAATTTTATATACATAGGGTGCGTATACAAGAACCCTCAGTAGGGAAAACCAAAGACTCTCGTTCACAAGTGGGGGAATGTAATAAAGTCCCATGAGAGAAAAAATGGAGTAAACCAAACACCTATCAAGGTAAATTATCCACCCAATCCTCACCAAGGCACACTCCCCAAATAAAGCAAGTCAAATATTTTATATAATCAGAGCACATTGATGTTTGGGTACCACATGCCACTTTCCCACTGGTTATTAAGACATCCTATGCATCAAACCAATCCCTCCATTCTCACCGCAGTCCCACTACCATGCCCGCCTGCACACACCTGGGCCACAACCACACACAGTCCCACTACCAAATTCTTCCCGCAAACACCTGTGCCACAACTGTCACATGTAACCACACCTGTAAACACCTAGGCTGGAACAACCACCACCACATCCGAAGACACCTGGGCTAGAAAATCCACTGCCACGCCCGAAGGTTCTTGGGCTAATAATGGACCTCAGGACATCACATCTTGCCCGAAGATGCTTGGGCTATCCGGGAAAGTGAGCAAAAAAGGAGCTAATAACTAGCCACTAAGAATAGTGTTGGGAAAAACATCCTCCCCCATGAAATGGGGGTGTTCGGCACTAAGTGATCAACTTGGGTGGGGCACGAATAAGAAACACAAAGCTACATGTATATATATAGGTAACAAGCACTCACCCCAAACTAGGTTTTTCTTCAGACAGCCTACAGATCACAACAACACTCATGTCTGAGTCACAACTCTCGCCAACAAAACCCATTTGTCCCATTCTTGTTTTCATGTTTAGTAATAATGTTCAAATAAGTTTATGCACTACTGGGAAAATAACACCATAATCATAAACAAGGAAAAGAAACCAGACAAACGTCAATTTAAGTATCCACACCCGGTTCTCTTATAAGTCACAACAACATGGAAAAGTGAGAACTCTTGAAGTCCTGGAACCAGACAACCCTGAGACACTGCCCTGTGTCCCCTCACCCAAAAAGGTTTTTCATCAACAGAGGATCCTACCCCAATTCGTGACATAAACAAGTACCCACCCGGTCTTAAAACTCACAACCACCGAATCCATTCCAACAGGGGATCCCATCCCCAATTTCACACAACCATCGAGTGTATATATAAAAAAATAGTGGATCCCATCCCCTCCCACATTTTCAGAAATCAACCGTGAAAGAAAACAACCAAACCACTGTCACCAACAATAAACATTACCATGCCTGTATTTTCATATTTATAAGATTCAACACACTCCATGATTACAATTTTGTGTTTTGGCCATGGTTTGAACAGAAGGGATTGATCCTAGTGCATTTAATTTATTAAGCCGGGTATACGTGATTAACCATTTTTATTTTCACTGCAGGAGTTTACAATTAGGATCAATCCATTTAAAACACCACAAGGGGATCATTAGTTCACAAATAACGACCACCAACGACCTCGATTTTCAGAAGGCGTACGCCAGCACAACCCAGGAAGATGATTATAATATAAACAACATCAACGATCACAGCCCCCCTTCATTCCTTATAGGATTCGTTCATTATATTTATTTAGGTTTGGTTTATCCAATTTTATAGAAACAAAAGCACACCCACGCCACATGATACACAAAATAGAGAGACGAAGGAGAAATTCCCTACTTGTTGGATCAACGACTTATACTGAGGCCGGGGGGGGAACATCACGGATAGTAATGCGGCTCGCCTGAACGAGAATGGCTTCGTCTATCAATGCTTAGGCAGGGAGCGGAACTCTACGCATAATGATGTGGCTAGCCCGAGGCACCATAATCTGTTCGTGAAAAGCCATGATCGAGGAAAGAAGAAACCAATCATAACACATAGTTTATGAGAGCCGGATATGGTTGAGGTGAGAACAAGAAACTGCGTAAGGAGTTGGGGTCGTGGGTTGACCACATAGATGGGAAGTTACACACGGAGTTCTCTCGGGATTTGTGGGAATTAATTATGGGCTTTAAATTGATTAAAAAGTGTAAAAGAATTAATTTACGTTCAAACTTATGTTGCGGGAGCAGAAAAGTCAGGTACTGAAAAAAAAAGTCTCGCGAGGGGACACGGTGCCACTGTCACGGTGTCACCCTCACGGTGCCACCGTCACGGTTCCATCGTCACGGTGTCACCCTCACTCTGCCGCCCTCACAGTGCCACTCTCACGGTGCCACTCTCACGGTGCCACTGTCACGATTCCACCTTCACGGTGTCACCCTCACGGTGCCGCCGTCATGGTGCCACCATGACCGGTGTCACCCTCACGGCACCACCTTTTGGTGGAACCTCACTTTGGAAAAGTAATGGGCCAGGAGGGTCTGGGCCATTACAATTCCATTTAATTAAGTGATTTTACACAAGAAATGTATTTATGATGTATGTATTCATGTTTTATGAGTATGATGTGGTTGTAGGGAATTTTTTATAGAAAAGAGAGATACCTATGTCTCCCTCCAATTAATTGGGTTGGATTATGATGGATTTTAATTGTAAGGGATATTCCGTGTGTAACATTGATGGTTACACAATAAGGTAGAAGTGATGGTTACATCATAATGTAGATGTGAGATGTACATTATAAGGATTCAATGAGGGATACAAATCAATGCGTATCCTTGAGGGTTATAATATTTTTTATGAAATTCCACAAGTTATATAATATATATATATATATTCTATGTTTTACGGAAATATCTTCTTTTATCAATGTAAATATATGATAATTTATGAGAGAGAAGTTTTTCTTTGTGAAAACGATTTCATATATTTATATTTATTCATTCAATAATAGTTCCATTCCAATTATATTTCCCTTATTTAGATTATTGTACTCATCCAATGTTTTAAAATGTTTTCACTTGGTTTAAGGATTGGTAAGAGGAAATAATAAGAAAATATAAATGTTGTGAAAACTTAATTTTTTAATTAAAAACATTTTTATTGTTGAATAAATGAGAACAATTGTCGTAATATCCAATTTTTATTCATGTGGGTTATTATGTATGAATTATGACCTTATTCTCTAAAATCCTAAACCAAAAAGATATTTGTGAATGTAATAATTATCTTATATTTCAATTACCTATATTATATATTGTATAAGGATTAGTCTTTTATAATTAAAATTGTATTTATGAAATAGATTTTAGGAATGAAAAAATTTAATGGTGTCTACTAATGATAAAAATAATTATGTCATATAGATACCATATATTAATATATGTGCACTGATGAAATATCCATTTAAATGAATAAAAACTATATATGACCATTATTTCTAATTAATAATAATATAATGTGTTATAAATACAAAAAAATCTATGATTCATTGAAAACATTTTTTGACTCATTATAAACCATGTAAATTCATTTAACAATTATTAATCATAAATATTTCCTTGAATTTGTTTATTTATTATTGATTTTATATAATATTATTCTATAATAAATATCAATCACTCTAATATAAATAATATCAATCATATATTGTTATACCAATTTAATATAAATTGAAATAGTTTCCCAAGGAAAATTAAATGATTTATATTGGTCTCTATAGATATTGGTCCTTGTAAAATTACATAAAAATGGAACTACAATATGTTAAAATATTTGGGTAGCCTATATTAGAATATAATCTCACGAACCATAAGGGTGATTAATATTTTCCATGGAGTAAAAAAATTAAAGTATTCAATTTGAAAATGACCTTCATCACAATGAATATTTAAAGTAAATAATAATTTTTATTATTTAATTTTTATATCATGTATAAAATTTTTGAGAATATACATGGTATAATCTTTCTTAGATGAAAAGAATAATCAGAATAAATAGTGATAACTATTAGTTTATAAATTTATAATATATTGACATATTCATTTTAAAACCATTTGGGATAATAATTGCATTCATATATTTAAAAATTTTGTCGGTTTCTCGATAGTAAGAAATATATCATGAAAATTTATTTATATTTAAAAGGAACATAATATATTTAAATAATTTTTAACTTTTAAATTTTATTACCATAATTATGTGAGCTAATACCTATAATTAAATGTTATTTATTCACAAAAAATAAATGAATTTCAAATTGTGGGAAAAATATTATTTGGGATCCGAGGTATTCATTAATAGTATTTACTCATGGGAAATAGCATGACCAAAGTTAAATAAATCCAAATATATGATGGGTTGAAAATAAAACTTTTATCATTAAATTGAATTTATTAATTTCATTAATTCAAAAATTGTATAAAATTTCACAAATCACATAATCCTTGTAATTTAATACTTATAATAGTTGGGATACATTAATGGGATTTTAAACCTATATAACCATTGATTGATTACATATCAATTTTGAATATCGATAATATATTTGGGAATACATGATTGATTCCAATGGGAATAATTTATCCAATTAGAAAATATAATTTATTTTCTTTATTGGGATTATTTTTTTAATATATATATATATATATATTTATATTTATAATACAGACTATATAATAGTTATCATTTAATTTTCTATTTATACTAAAATATTGTTTTAATTTATATATATATTTTACACATAATTATTGATTTGCTGAATGTAAATTGATTTTTTTAAGAAAACTAATTTTAATTTATAATAAATATCTGTTAAATTGGTTTCATAGAGAAGAATTCATTTTTAAAATTAAAAATAAATATATTTTCAATTTTCATGTCATTTTGATATAATATTACAAAATATTTAATAATAATTTTATTTTGAGAATATTTGAATATTCATCCTCTTTTAGATTATGATATAAAACTTTTCAATTTTATGGAATTAATATTCTACCAAATATATATAATGAATGTGTATTCAATTTCTATGAAATTTTATGACCTATAAAACACATGGGATGGTAGATATATCATTAAAAGGTAATGAGAATTTAGAGATGACTACTGAAAATAGAAAAGTTGAATGAATTATTTAAACAAATGTTTAATAGAGTGACATAAAATTTATATTATCCTTTAATAATCAATCCATAACAATTATTTATGTAATGTGAATGTATGAAAAGAAATTAGTTCATGTAATTAAGTGGATTTTTGTTAACATTTTCAGGATTTTTACATTACATAAGGAAATGACAAAATATAGCTATAATGGATAACAATAAACAATTATAACTAGTAGATTAATATTAAACTTTTAATGGAAGTGAAGATAGTGGATAATACTGGACAAGTTCCATAAAAAGGAAATCATGAAGGAGATTCAACAATAAACCCTATTCCTTCATTAATTATCATGGTATCTGTGAAATACCTCATTCTATATATTTTTGATTCCCCATGTTTCATGTATTAAACTTATTCTTTTTAAAAAGAAAACCATTCAACTTCTTATTGATAATGTAATGATATTTTATTGTTTTAGATGCCTATTATAAACTCATAATAATGACCAATAATAGTATACTTCTATTAATTTCATTAGGTCTCATAAAATGAATTGTTAAACATTATTTGTGTTGGGTCTCCTGAATGACTGACATTTCATGGATTATTACTCCTAAATGGAGGGTTATTATAGACTTTGGTTCAGAACGATGTGATCATTCATTGGATATAGTATGATGATGAATAAATAGACCATATATTTTGAAATATATTTTGAACTACATATGGATATTATATGTCTTAGCTGTCAATTATTTACCATTTATTTCATTATTGGGTGATGTTATTACTTCTATTTATAATATTATTGGAATACCCATTATGATTGATTCAGCCACATATATCCTTTTAAGACCCTATTTTATTGGGATTTCACTAGACATTGATATATCCACACTATTGACCTCATTTATTAGGATTCATAATAAAGATAATTGTGTCTTTAACAATGTGTGTCTTATGAAAATATTATATTTTAATATTCCTTTTATTTTATATTTGATCGTAAAATTATGTCTTATGATATGGTCTCTTTAATGTAACCATCTACACAACCTCATATTATGATGAAGGTGATATTCATTGAAAAATATATCTTCCCCCATTATTATGGTACAAGATTATAATGTGGTTGGGAACTCTAATTTTGTCCCATCAAACTAAATTATAATGGAATTATGGTTGTGGATTACATTTGATTATTAATTCATTTTTGAGGCCCAATCTAGAAGTATCAAAACTCTAACATTTTTTTAACCCTCCCACAATATATGTGTATTTGATGGTTTATATGGATTCTCATGAATCCAATAATGACATACCTGAACAACCAAATCCAATTAACAAATATTTCCATCAATTATATAATAAAAAATTCTTATAATACATGGTATATATTGATGTTTTTGTATCCCCATATCATGTAAATACTCCCAAGTGTTTATATTATTATAATTTAGTGAGAACTATTGTATCTAGATCATCTAACATTCATATTAGGGGGAGAAAAGACATTCCTCCTCTTCAAATCATATGGAACCTTCATCATATTTATATAAATCAACTGCTAATAAGTAATGATTAGATGATTAAAGAAGACTAAGTAATAAATGTATAAAATCGAAGGTGGGAATCATGGATGAATAATATTCTTAGGTAAATATGAAAAATGTTGTAACATTATGTTGATATCAAAAAGTATAGATGTATGTCGAGGTGAACCATTACCTCAGAGTTAAAATGTGTGAAAATATTGAATATAAATTTTATTAGAACCCCATATTTAATATTTGGCATCTGATTTGGGAATATCTACATCATTCCCTAGAGCCATTATAGTTATAAATATCTTGTAATTCATCTTATTAATATTCAATTGTATTAGGGTGGTTGTTTAATTTTGAGGATGAAGTTGCAATAACATTTTAAAATTTTTATTTATAACATAATTTTTAAGCAATAAATTAAATGGGTTATGTAGAAAAAAAATTCAATATTATTTGGAGGTGTGTGATTTCATGATATATGTTTTCAAAATACTTGTCTCACCATTTCCTTGAACATTCCATTAAATGTTCTTATCAGATATCAAACATTTGGGATGGTGATTTAGATGCTTCATATGGGATAAAACATGTTTGTATATTGAATAATTTGTGATTAGATGTTTAGTGGGTACATAAATAATTATTTCATGACATTTCATTGGTTTATTTGGGTTTCATAGAATATTTTCATATAAGGGTTGTATTTTTCCCAATAATAAAGAATATAAAGTTTAATTTTAGCTATTATAGTATACATGACATCCAAAACGGAAAATGAAATATATTTTTTAGTATTTATTAATAACAACTTTTCTATATCTAGATCATGAAGAAATATAAACCATTAATAGATGAAACTATAAATTAGGTACGTACTTCACTGGTTTCCTCTCTTATGAGGTTTTAATAACTAGAGTGGAATCACCAAATAAATTATCAATCCAGATCGACCATCATAGGCACTACAGATTCAAAAGCATGCACAAAAATACATTCCATTCAACACAGATAATGGAAAGATATTCCCATATTCATTGTCTATGAATTGTTAAGGGATTATTCTCAATGGTTTCCCTTCAAGGATTACGTCGATATGTAAAATCTTGAAAATTATCATTTATTTGGATTCATATTGGGTTTAATTGTAATATAAATTTGTTTTTTGATGGGGAAATTTATTTATATCTCAATAAATAAAAGTAATTACTATTTTCATTAATTAAATTTCATTATTTATGTGTGTTGGTTGACCTGACCATTTCTAATTTTGATTCTTATTAATACTAATATATCATCTATAATATTTTTTACATGTTGAGATAAAATTAATATTATATATTATATAAAAATTACATTAGATATATTATTAAAATTAAAACGCCTGTAAGAAATTCATTTAAGATGAATTTTTATAGGGAGTTATAGAAAATGATTTAATGTATTTGGATAAAGTTTCTTAGTGTTCATGTACTATGTTCAACTCATATTATTGTTATAAGTAAATTAAGTAAAATAAATACCACTATATGATTTCATTAATATAATATATATAAGAAGTAAGCACATATTAATATAAAAATATACATAAATTTGAAGGATTATAATAGTAGTGATATTTTATATATTATCCAAATTTTATTCCAATTATAGATTTTATAATTGTATATAAAAAAATCCAAATGAAGATGATAAACTTTCATTAACAATATATATAATTTTATTTTATCATTCATAAGTATTTAAATATTAAAAAATGTCATTAATATCATTAATATAACATTAAATTTGTAAAAATTCATTTATAAATGACCATCACATATTTTTTATATTTATTATTTATCTTATTTTTTGGGAAGTCTTGAAAATATACTTATGGAAATAGTTATACAAATATTATTTAATTTTAGATTTATTAGATACAAGGATATAATATTTTTTATTTTATAGTTACTAATCAATATATAATGGTTCATAAATTCAATATAACTTTTTTGATATATCATATAATAGAATCTGATTTTCTTTTATTGAATCATACCAATAATATAATAAATCAAATTTTGAATTTTTGTTATAAAATTATCTTGAAAATTAACATTTAGTATCTCATGTTGGACAAAGTTATGACTATATTTGGATGTTACATCGAGGTAGATATGAATAAAAGGATAATTAATGTAATATTACATTGATTTATAAAACAAAAAACATGGAAACCATTGATAATGAAAATAAAATTTCATATTCATAATAAGAATACAAATACTATCAAATAAAACTTTTGATTTAATCTAAGAAAAAATTGATCATTGTTACATTGAAAACTCAATAATGAAAATTTGGAGTTTAAATTATGATATTATCTTTATGTGAGGAGTGATTTATAAAATCTATATAGTTAAATAATATAAGAAACAATTTATAAATGTGATAATGTTGGCGTATATTTATAATAATATTGTGTAAAAAAATAATAATAACTTATATTTTTTGGAAAGGAAATAAATAACAATATAAAATATAATAGTGATAAAATTATGATAGTTCATAAGAAATAATAACTAAATGTTAAATAAATATATAGAACAATATATTAATTTATATTTCATTCTCTTCAAATAAATTAAATACAAAGCTATAATTTTCGAAATTGTTTTTAAAAGACTATAACATGAAATAAAATAATTAATGACCATAACCTAATCTAATAAATTATATTACGTAATAAATTCATCTTAAAAATGTATTATAAATGATTACAAAAATTAAAAATCCTTTGAATAATGATTTATGTGTAAGGGGGAATATATAAAAAAGAATATATCGATTTTTAGGAAATGATATTTGATTATGAAAAAAATAAATATGTGACTGTATATATTATGATGATTAATAAATGATGTTAATTATGAAAGGAATCCTAAGATTCATAATCCATAAAAATGACACCTATGAATTTAGTATTTTTTGAAATTTTAATTTTTTAATCCTTTTTATATTTATTTTCTGGGGATTTATTGTTACACTGGAGTGTCTTATATTTTGTACTATGTAATACTCATAAAAAATCACGTGATGTTTAGAAAAAACAAAAAAAAAATAGATCTATATATTATTTCTATAGACTATGAATGGTTGTAAAAAATTTCATAGCATTTCCACATAACTTTTACCATGTTATGTAGTTATGGATTTTAGGACATTATCTGTCATGACCTGACACAAGCTAGGGAACGAGTCACAACAACCCCAATACTACCTCTATATGCTAGGGGTGGGGATAATAACTTAATGCATAACTTACATAAGGAGGAATATGTATAAGTACTTGTAAACACACACATATCCATCTCAATGAAATAGTATAGATGGAATGAATAAAAGATGTGACACTGCAATAAATTAAACAAAGTATGTCTGATCCTATTGAAGGAATTTTTTTTTGAAAATGTCAACTATAAAACAGAATGTAGAAAACACACACCCAACAAGAAATATATCCCATCCTGAAAAAATTGGGAAATTTACAGTAGAAAGAGAGACCAACTCCTGAATCACCTGTTACGACCAATATACGAGGTCCAGGAACCCAATATCCATAATTTCATCTGTTTTCATGGTATAACTTTTATTTGACTTCATAAGACATGATATGTTTAAGAAAATACCATATAGGGGATAGTACAAACATACCAAATAGGTCACCCTAATAGTTGAAGGGGGCAATATTAAGAGATGTAACAGAAGTGAATGATCGAAGATAATATTAGGTACAATGGAAGAGTACAACTCAAACTGATAAAGAGGTAATGTAAGCTCATCCAATCAAAAGGTAAATACATGGTGAGAAGCTAGAATACATATCAAGTATCATCTACAGATATCTAGAGAGTATTCTCAACCAACCATGAGAATATAATCATGGAAATCATGTGGCATACCTCGTGCATCATCACCTCTCCATGAAAGAGAGTTTCCAAATCCAATGTGTTGATATAGAAGAATGATATATATATTCTTAGTCATTGAAGTCCAAATTAAGAGATCATGGTTATATACTTCTCACAGCTCATATCAAGATGAAGCGTAGCCAATAGTTCAAAATTTCCGTAAAAATTTACTAATATCTCATGTGTCTTCCCAGAAGTAACCATATAAATAAAACCACAAAACGTCACTATTCTACATATTTGAGGGGAGTTAAATTTTGGTAGAGGATCCATGACTTCGTAAAAAATGATGGTTCCACTGTAATGGCATCAAGGACACAACACCCAGCTCCACTGTAGGGTACTAATCAAAAGCTGTCAAGGAACCATTGCCCATCGTAGCTGAAGCTTACAACTCAGAATACTTCGAGGACCCACTATCTAGCCCAACTAGAAATTTCCACATAGAATGTGTGAAGGACACACTATATGGACTAAAATGAAGCTAAAACTCATAAGGAGTCTCTAGTTATCCACCTTGATCAGTGTCTTCATTGAGCCTCACCTTGGTAAGTATCGTGCCCAACAAAAATCACATAGTATCTCAATAGAGGCAATTGAGTGCACCATCACGTTATATGTGAAAAAACTAAAAATTGTCATCTCATGAGACATAGTACATGTTCAAACATAATAGATATAGTAATTTATGTTTTTTTAAAAGGGGATTATGGGGTTCGCGACATGTGTGTAATCCCATACACCACATGGTCCTACTCCATAACCTATCTATTTCCCAAGACGGAACATTATTACATACAATGTAGTAGTACACACTATATATGTGGACTACATAGCTTTTCCATGATAAAGATGACTAAGACCAGGTCAGCTATTCATGTTTGTGTACCAGACCCGATGTCTGTGTACATTGGTACATGGGGTGTGAGATCACACAACGTTCCTCTAGTGTATCCAAGCTGGGTCCATGATCATCAATAATGAGTCCCATCCTACGCGAAAAATCACATAGGTTGTTTATCATGGGAATGGTTATATGGATTATTGGAGAGACTACACACAATGTACTCTTTATTTTTCTTAAAAACTAATCTATCACCGTTTTTGGGGACACACATCCTGTGTTCATTCTAAAACATGTAATGCTTTCAGGAGTTTTCTACAAAACCCATATCTGATAATCATGCTTGAATTTTCATGATCCATAGTAGATATCTCCTTAAATTCCACCGAAACTCATGGATTTTACTGAAAATCATCGTCTCAGTCTGGAAATTAGCTCCCATGAATCATTGATTATTAGTCATTCATTCCACATGAACCTGATTCTTCTATATTTTATATCACATGCTCCTATGATAAAAATATTATCATTTTCCATGAAAAATACCCTAATTTATATCCAATTAATTCATCCAAACCTATTCGAATATTCTTCCATGAATATGGGGGGTCCAATTGAGCCCAGTACCTCCAAATAATGTTGAACCAAGACCATGGGGATCCAACCACTGATGAACACGATGATGATTGAGGATAAATGAACAAGAGAAATGTTTAAACGAATAAGCTGAAGCATTCATGTCCAATAAATTAAGAATTAAGAACATAGGGTTATAAAAAAATTCACCACACTTTAATTTCTATACATGGGTGCATGAAATGATATAAACAGGGAACTTATCATAGAAGAATGACTGATATACAAAATCATTTAATAAAATGGTCATCAAAAAACAAATTTGGGAGTCCAAATTTTATTAGAGATCAATTATGGATGAAGATCAAGTCCTAAAATGATTTGATGGAAGATGATACATTTTTTGTGTCTGGATCAGATCCGATCTAGAGGTCCATCATAATAAAATTAATATTATCCATCAGTGGAGGAATAGAGATCTTGGAATATTTGAGGATTTGAAGGCCAAACATGGGATGTTTTACATGATGATAAATTTATAACATTTTTGTTAGGGTTAGCCAAATAAATTATTTAAAATAATAAATTAATATAATCTATAAAAAATAAAACCAATGAGAAAGGGATCATAACAACCAGCACCAACCCATTTAATGTCACACCTATGGTTAGTAACATGTTTCAGACACAACTGCGGTGTCATATTTCTGATCCGATCAACTCTTAAAGATTTTTCCTATTTTATTTATGAATTTGTGGGACTACTATATAAAATAAATTTTCATTGTTATATATTTATTTATGGAAACATAAGGTGTTAGAATCACATTTCATCTCAATTCTTAGTTATGAAGATATATAGAGAAATATTTTAATGTCATAATGGAGAAAACCTAGGTCATTACATAGTTCCATCATTCACTCATTTTATCAATGAAAGAAAAAACTAACAAAAAACTCAAGATACTATGCCCACACATGGATCTCCCTCTCTCAGGAAATCTCATGCATGTTTCTATGCTGCCACAAAATAAGAACCAATGGGAAGGAACATCAATATTTGGTCATCACATGTTGATCCACTATCTACACTTCATTCTCCACATAGATGGATCAACCCTAGATGTCCATATATCTCTAGTCCATGATGTGTGTATGGTTATGAATATATCTTTTCAATTGTGATACATGGAAAATGTAATTTACTGGCTCCAGATTTTCTAGGAAGTGGGTCCTCAACCTCATTATAGTGGTACCCTATACTTGGGAAGGGAAATGGGTACTCAATGTCTTAGAAGTGGTTCCCGCCAATGGGGATGGGCATTTGGTCCACAATGACTTTAGAGTGGTACCATCTTACTGGGTTTTGAAGTGGGTCCTCTGGGCAGTGTTTCCTTTTTTCTATAAGAGTGGAACACTCCTATTGTATAGGGAATCTGTCATCTTCCTAGAGTTTTTCCTCTTGGTTTTGTAGCACAATGATGATATATTGTTTGACTTGGAAAATTACAATCAGGAAAACATAAAAGATACATATAATCATTGATGGAATTTTGAAACTACTGGCCACTCTACTTATTGGGATGATATGCGGGATGTAGATCCCCTTATACTAATATTTTGGAGTTCATTGACTTAATATATATATATATATATATATATCATTCCTATGTATCCGAAAACTTGATTTGGACAATCTCTATCCAAGATAGGTGAAGCCGCGTGATGTATGGAACATTCCTTCCATGTTTAGTTTCTCATGTGTTGTTGTATTTAATCTCTTTCAATAGTTAGAAAAGGCTCTAAGGGTAGTTCATATATTCATCATTTTTATCATTTATGTTGGGAAGATGTTATTCTCACACATTGTTGGGTTGAGTTATACTCTTTCATTTTACCTTATGATATAAAATGTCTTTATCTTCTGAAGAATATCTTAATACTTCCCCTTCAGAAATTAGGGTGTCCTGCTGGGTATGTTTATACTCACCTCTACCTGGTCTTTTACTGCATGTATCGTGTCTTCTACAAATTATAGCCAGTTCAAACATGACTAAAAGGATAATAGGGATACTAGGTGTTTGGACAGTGTATGGTAGTCATAGCTTGAGACTCAAGAGCTGGGATATGTTTTAGATGTTACTTTTCATGTTTTGTCTGTAAGGGACATATTTCTAGTTTGGCTTGGAATTTCCCCCTTTCCCATTTAAGGTTACACTACCATAAATCTATACCATCTAGATGTTCACACATTCGTGGTTTACCTTATAGAAATTTTGCATCTTTTATTCTTCCCCTCTCAACTCTTGCATCATGGTGGCTATGTGTGGAAAAACGGTACTTAGGAAAAGGAAACCCTGATTTATTTATACCCTCTAAAATTTTTCCACCCCTAGCCCATGGTCACAGGATTTGAGTAGTTTCATCTTGAGCCTCAATTTAGGTCAGATAGTGAAAGGTTGGTATCATATAAATTTCACCCCATGTGATTTTTTTCGAATTTGTCACATTATGAGGATGTTGTTGGGTGTTGGGAAATAATTTCAATGTTTCTCAAGAGTGTTATCATGATAGGGAATCCATTGATTGTGTGGAGTCTGACATACCAATTAACTAGGACCCTAATCACCATCTTTTTGAATCTCCATGTTGATATATTTGTTGCAGGGTAAAAGGGATCATGCATCATATAGGAAAGTGTCATTGAATGTCCTTGTTAATCCTGTTACCCATTTTTGATATATATATATATATATATATATATATTCTCATCTAAATACAGTGCTCCTTGACAATTTTTAGGATATCCAAACAAAGACAACCAACCATGATACATGCTTCAGTTCATGAAGAATATCTAATGAGCAATGATGGCTCAATTTAGGGTCCATCCCATGACCCCTACCTCATTGTTGGAATATAGCAGCACCTCCCTCTATCGAGTAGTATATATTTCTAATAGAGTAGGGATATGATACATATAGGATTAACGTGATCCATCAGTACCAGTGTAAGAGACCACTGAGATTTTGGGGTGTTCTTGATTCATATGCATAATATGATTGGATAGATTTGATAGTCTATATGTTCACACTTTTTCGGAACCCAATATATTGGTATGTGTCCTTGAAATCTAGCCTTTTATATGAAGCAACTAGGTGTTGGTAGACCATTGTTATGTAGATGCATGATGAGTCTTCGCTCTTGTGGCCTAAAATATATCAACTATTTTAGGAAGTGTAATACCCCTAATATTGGTGCTGAGTGTCGATCTAGGATATTCTTGTGATGAATAAGGGAGGGATGATAGTGGATGAGTACACAGTGAGGTTCACATAACATATTTACGAAACCCTTGACATGATATAGCATGAAAACACCTGACAATAGAAGCATGAGCATATACTATGTAGAGAGATCAAAGCTAGAGTTGTACCCTTGTGAATCCCCACATATGAAGGGCTGTATAAGAAAAAACTAGTGACAGTGAGATTTTTGTTGAAAGGATGCCAAAAAAACTCTATCTAAAAAAATGGGTGGCCCGAGGACCAGTGTTCTGCAGCTTCTAGACGACTCTATGTTCCAAGATGACAGCACATGAGACCTTTTTATGATTAGACTAAGGTTCACGGTTAGAGGTAGTGGAGGGATATAGGGAATCTTTGATAGGCGATGTGCTTTACTAGTGATATAGAGTTCACATGGTACATGAATACATGACCAGATGTGTATAAAATCACAGGTAGATAGCTAATGGACTGCTAGGGAAGAGGCTACACCAATACCAAGGATCTCTCAGGTGTCGATAGGGTTTTCCACAAGGTGGTGGAGATAGAAGAGGAGAAGGATGAGAAATGGGTGTTGTACTTCTCTATGAGACCCTTCCACCACCACCACTAGGAACCCCACATCCAGAATTGTGGTCTAGAATATGGGTCCATAGACAACTATAGGCTTTGGATGTTTATGATCCCTCAACACATGAGATTATTAGTGGTATGATCTGCATGTTTTCTAATTTTATTTAGTTCTATTATACAGAGGTTTTAGACATTCCTATATCTCAATACTTCGGGTGCAAGAGATGGAGCTCATAGTAGAGATTCTTTCACAAGAACTTCATCTTGAGGATCCTACAGAGAACATTTCATCTGTATCATTCATCTACTTGTAGTGCAAGCAATTTCATAGCAGGGAGAGGTTGACATGGTAATTTTTGGTCATCATGATGTCACGCTTCAATGTCATATTGGGAATGGATTATATTTCCATGTTTCAAGATTAGATTGATTATCCTTATAGATAATTCATATTCCTATGAGCTGATGGGATGAAATTATCATTTTTCTGGTGAGAGAGATCTGATGGCTGGGCAATTGGGTTTTTAGAGAAGGAGTTTTTATCCCATTTAAAATTATTTAGAATGTGATTCCCTTGGTGGAATAGTCTCTTTAAGCATATGTGTTCCTTCAGATGTGGAGGATTATTACGACCTCATTCTCGAGGATAATCTGGGGCTACCTCAATTTCTATAGAAGGAGTTTTGAATTGAGATTCATCCATGGATAACTATAATATCATTTGAGGAATATTTTATAGAACCTACAATGCTGCATGAGCAACAGTTGAAGTTGGAGTATCTTCTATAAAATTGGTTCCTAAGGCCAAGTGTGTCCTATAGGGAAGACCTATTATTATTCATGAAAAAGACAGATGAGGGGTTGCATCTTTACAAGGATTTTCATCTCTTATACTAGGACACAATAAAGAAAAAATAAAAATTTATAAGAATTTTTTACCACATTTACCATTTTTGCGGTTATATATGGTTGTCATAGATTGATCATAGGTCTAGCTACCACCAGTTGAGGGTTTGTGAGGATCATATATTTTTCACGGTCAGACCCAAGCCAGGGATCGAGCCACAACTACCCCAAACCCATCACCATAGTACAAGGGGTTGTAAAAAATGATGAAGTCATAACTACCCCTTTTAGGCCTTCACCTAAGTATCTTTATGAATAAAATACCATCTTGATGAAAATGTTCATAGGGAATGAATAAAATATAGAAAACTATTATTAATTAAACCAAGAATGAATTAACCACAAGACGATAAACAATTATGGTATCATAAGCTATAAATGAAGATAAGAAAACAAATTCCAAACTTATAATATGTCCCAACTTGAAAATTATAGAAAATTAATAGCTGAAAGAGATTAAGGCACTTAAATCCCATGTTTTGACCACTGTATGCAGTCCATGCTCCAAGTATCCCTATGATAATTTTTATTAGTAGCCGACCTTTCCATCATCTTCATATGACATGATACATGTAGGAAAATCCCATGTAGGTGTGAGTATAAACATACCTAGTACGAAACTATGAATGATGAAGGGGGAGCAGTAAGAGATTCAACTAAAGAGAAAGACACTAGATTGCATAAGGTATAATAGAAGAGTACAACTAAACCCAACAAAGAGTCAATTTATGCTCCTCTAATCATAATGGTTATAAAAGTAAATATTAAAACTATCCATCTAGTTTTTTATACCTATAATAGGATAGTAGACTCATACAAAAATGATAATATAAATACAGACAACACCTGGAAAACCCTGCACATCTTCTCCTCTCCTGGAATTAGTGTGTCCAAATCGAGGGTGTGGTTATTGTATACGGTTATATATATATGTGATAAGTAAAATAATACAAAACTGATAGATTTTTGGGTTTTCATATCATAGATCATCCCAATAAAAAGAGTGTCTAATAGTACTAAATCTCAATTAATGATACGTATTATTACAAATGTCTTCCCAGAAGTGACTGTCCAAATTAATCCACACCGAGACATTGTCATGAACAATTGAGGGGAAAATTATTTAGTGAGAGGACTGATTCACTATTAAAATAATAGGGTTTGAATCTAATGTCATTGATGAGTCAGTGGCCAGTATAACTAGAGTATACAAACCAGAATACGTTGAGGATATACTACCCTGCCGAGTCTGTGGGTATCATTTGAATGACGTCGATGACCCACTGCAAATCCCAGCTGGAGGGTGACACTCAAAATATGTTAAGGAATCACTATAAATCCAAGATATAGGATATAATTAGGAATATGTTGATAACCCACTACCCATCCTAGCAAGAGGAAACCACTCGGAAGATGATGATGAACCAATGCCCAACATTGTTGGAGAGTACCACATAGATGGAGTCTCTGGTGATCCAACCTGATCACTACCATCATCGAGCATCGCCTTGGTATGTTCTACGCAAAGACAAAATGAAATAATATCTCAATAAACACAATGGAGGACCACATCAAGTTCTATGTAGAAAAACAATTACGATAATCTACATGATATATATAATATGAGTTCAAAAGAAAGAGATACATATATTTAATGTGTCCTCAAATGGGTTCAAGGGGTACATGACCTGTGAAGGGACCCACACAATGTGTGGTATTTCTACACAACCTGGTGGTGACCCTGACTGGTTCACAATTCCATCCCATGTTTTAGTACACTCAGTGTAGGTGGACAACATGGAATGTCTATGTTAACTGGGATTGAGACCATTTTTGTTGGTCTTGTCCGTGTACCAAGACCCATGTCCAAGTACATTGGTAGAAAACATGTGAGATAACACGATATTACACCGATATATCCATGTAGTGTCCATATACATCAATGCATATTTCTTGCTCGCCTGGCCCATTAGACAAGTTGTTCAATAGGTGATAGTGTACATGACATGTAGGAGAGACTACACATCGTGTCCTCTATATTTTTCATAAATCTTAAATGACCACTACTGTGGGGGATACACATAGTGTTTTCATACAAGATCCAGGATTGTAGTCAGTTTTTTCCCAAAAATAATAAATCTGATCCTTACTCCAAAATATGCTCGATCTGTCCTGGAAATCTCCTTAAATTAGCCTGAAACATGAAAATCTGACTAAAAATCATGGTCTGTGACCATCATTCACCATAAATCAGCTCTAATAAAGTTTCTAGGGTTTTTTTCATTCTTCATGTACCCAATGATTTTGAAATTGATTAATCAAGATATAATCATCAAATCATCTTCCTTGACATTAAAAGATCATAAATCTATAACCTGATCAGTGATCTAAAATGATTCGATCGATTCACCATGAATCTAGAGGTACGATTGATCATAGTTCCTCCCAGAGATGTTTAAATACAACCAAGGGGGTCCAACCATAGAATAATTCAAGGAATATTGGGGTTAAATACACATGAACAAAGGTTAAAATAACAATCCATGAATTATTTGCCAATAGATCAAAAATGAGGATCCCAATTTAAAAAAAATTAACAACAATTTAATTTTTGTTCATTGGTTCCTGAAAGGGCTACAAATAACGGAGTAGATAGAATAATAATGACTGATGAGATCACTAATTTAATCAAAAGGGATTTGAAACAACAATTTACTAGTCATACCTTGTATATAGATCAATCATTACTGAAAAAATGACCTCTAATGATTCTAATGAAGTCACTATGTTATTGGAATATTGATCTGATCCTATATAGAGTTATGTCGTCATTCAAATAATATTTTCCAACAGATTATGAAGAGATATCTTGAAAAATACTAGGATTATGAGTCTAGCATTGGTAAATTTTCAATGAAGATATACTTATAACATTATAGTTTCATTTAAACAATTCAATTAATTAATTTCTTTAATTAATTTAATCTAATCAATATAACACCAATGGGAGTGGGATCCAAACACCCAATTTTTACCCTTTCTATATTTCACCTATGATAAAAACTACGTTCCTGACTTAATTATAGACTTATAATTATGATTAGATAACATGTTTACGATTTATCCTACTTTTTAATGAAGTTGAGCTCACATAATATAAAATATATTAAATAATTTTATAAAAATAATTTTGGGAAAACTGGCACACAGAAATACACACTATCTTAGCATCCTTCTGTGGAAGTATATATAGAAATATTGAAAATACTTACAAGGAAAGAACCTTGTCTCTACATTATCCCTTTACATAAGGCATCATAACAAGAACATGTATGTTTTCAATGTTTTTATACCATGATGAAATGTTTGATGCCACAATTTATCATTACTATAATCAAAATAATTAAAGTCACATATCATTAAAATATAAATTTATATTATTTTAGTGTATTTTATGCCCATATTTCAATCAAATTGACACATTTTTGTCTCCCACAAACAATATTCTACCTCTATAAGGATTTCTATAGGTTTTGTTAATAATTTTAAATTGATTATTCAAGGAAATACCCTCTAAATTTCAACATATCCTCTCCACTTCAATTTCACTTCATTCCAACTAATATAATAATTTTATCACCTTTAATAAGATCATATTAGATCATTTTTTGGTTTTCTAATTCTTAATCAGGGATTCATATAACTTTATAAGATAACTTCTCTATCTATTCATGTATTTTAATGTTGTTATGTTCATTAAGAACATTTATGGTAGGTATATCTAGGATTTTTCATTTAATTATTAATGTATTAATATAATATGTGTTCTGAATATGGGTGTGAGTATTAGAAAATGTAAAATAAGTGTATATGATTATTTTTACATAAGGACTTTGGTAACATAATATTTTTTTTCAAAAAACCCACCGTTCCTATTTAAGAGGTTCACTCAGTTCTTTTTCAAAATTAATGATAGGATCCTTCCAAAATAGTTTTAGTAAGAAAAGGGTATGAATGGATATTTTAAATATATTGATATAGAATTATTGGAATTATTATTTTAATTACAATGATGATTTCTGTGAGAGTATGATCATTTATGTAGTTTATAAAAACTACTATTAGAGATGATGATTCATGGAATTGATTGTATGTTTCTTGTAAATATTCTAAGGTTAATGAAATAAATAATTTTTTTCACATTTTTTTATGGAACATATTAATTTATCCCTCTTATTGTAATGTAATTGGACATTATGTCACTTTAATTTTCAGACATGATTTTTCCAAAGAATCAAGAGGTCATTTAATGGATTTTTTGAGTATTTAGATAAGTTTTCTGATGTAATTATGTAGCCTAATATAGTTTTATGTGTGGTGGTGAAATTTAGGGACATCATCATTTATTGGGTTTGTTTTTAATGAATTTTTGAGGATTTTTTTTGTTTCAATGTTCTGTATTATGTAAAACTCAATTTTTAGAGAATTTTTCATTGGGAATTTATTCATGGGAAATAGGTGTGAGTTCTATTATATTGGGTATTTTTTTGTATAGTTTTTGTCTTATGACAATTTACTTATGGGAATTTGGTTGAGTAAAATCTATAGAGACTATGGTGTGGTGTTTAGTGAGTGAACCTATGAGTAAAAAGGACATTAAAATACACATGGAGATGGTTGGGGTGGTGATGAATCATAGGGAGGTATCTATACTCATAAGAAGAAGGAAAACATGACATTGTGATCACCAAACTATAGTTTAGGATATTAGGGTTTAAAATAATTATTTTTTTCATAATAACATGGATAAAGGTAATGGTAACATGATATTTTTACAATATTTTAAGAACATTGTATCTATTATAGGAGTGGTTGTGAAAAGAACTTATTTTGTTTATAAATCCACATGTTGATACAATTTGGAACATAGTAGAATATAATATCACATGTATGAGAGATACCGTATTCATAGTGGGAGTCACAATGTTAGGGTATTTTTTTGATCCTTTAGTATAAATATAGGACAAAAATATTATTTCATTTTATTTATTTTCACTCATTCCCATTGTATCATAAGGAAGAGTTTTACATCTCACTAGCGTCCAACCATCCTTTGGGATCATCTAAACTTTTTGGTTCATTATGATCAAATCACATGATTTAGGAAACTCCATTTTCCATATTCACAACTCTTTCCTTATATAATTTAAATTATAGGTTCATCTAGTTTTAGATCCTCTAAAATAAATTTTATTTTTTATTATTCCATAATGGGTGAATAGTTTGGATAATATCCTAAGAGTTTCCCCTAAAATTTAAATATGGTGGATCCCCATTTATTTCACACTTTTTTAATATACCTTTGATACCACACATCAAAGTAGGGGTTTCAAGAAACACTCTGTTATTTTGAAAAATCAAGACATAATCAGGATATATTTTATTTAGGTAATCTCTATGAATTACTACATGATGAAAAATAAAAAAAATGAATGATAAATTGGAATATAAGTGATGTAAAGATAGTTTATCAAAATATATTTTTAATTACATTTGATGATACTAAAACTAATTATTTATTGAAGGAGATAATGTGTAAATAAATATTAACATAATAATAAGTGAAAGATAATATTAAAAAATTTATTGTAGTCTGAACCTAGTTATTTTGTGATAAATGAAACAGTAATAAATTGAAGAGAAATTTAATGTTTTCATATTTATATGAAAAATTTACTATTGTTATATTATTTTATTTAGTACCATCTTATTTATGTTCTGGTATACTCGGATCAACAAAAGTCACGGATTGTTAAATAATATTGGTAATAGAAAGTAATGGTCTTAATAATTCTTACAAAATTATTTTTTGATATTTCCTATATATTTTTAATAGAAGGTTTGTTTTTATTTATCAATATTAATATTGGGTTAAGATAATTTTTCCATGTAATGATATTTTTTTATAGATATTTTTGTGGTGTGTGATTGATTAAATTCAATGATGTAGTAGTAGTGACAAGCTTAGTTGATAAAAGAATGGTTCTAGTTATCATTCATAGTTGGAAATGTATTCATGTTGGGGAAGGATGTTTCATTTAGTGGAGGATAATATATTGTGTATTGTGATGGATTATGGGCGTTTTTGTTGGATAGAGGAGAGTCATTATGAATGTTTTCTCTATGTTTTGTTTCATTTGCAGTTAATGAATTTTTGGGAAGGAATGAATTAATAATTAACTTGAAACTGGTTTTTTTGGAATAATATTGATGATATTTTAAAATTTTATGAATTGAACTATATTGAATGCAGGGATGGAATGTGAATAGTTTGACTAATTTCTTTTTAATTTGTTATAATTATAAATGTTATATAAAAAATTAAATTAATATGGATCAGTGGATGTATAATTTAGTGAGTGTATGTTTAAATAAGAATCCCTGGATTTTTTTATGGATATTTTTATTCCATTAATTGTTTTTTTGTTATAGAGGTAGCTATAGTTGTTGGTTTATAGTGTTGATTTCATGTATTAGTGGAGGGGTTATCATTGAGGTCTGGGTTTTGACCATATTCGCAGTATTGTGTGTGTATTTATATAATAATGTATTATTATAATAGATATTAACACTCCAACCTTGTAAGATAACTTTATCCACACCCAAATTTTATGGTTTAAGAGTTATTTTTCTAAATATATATATTTATATTGGAATATGGAATGCTTAACCCACATTTTTTATATCTCTTTTTTATTTGTTTATGGTGTAGTTACTATAAATAATGGTCATTATTCTGTTTATGGGTGTGTCATGAATAATAGGATACATGAATTATTTTTATTTCCACCATTTCTAGGTTACTCTACATCCCATTAACTATAATTTTATTGGTGCAGGTTTGATGTTTTTTTATGTGCGGTTGAAATGGTTGTTGTAGGTTGTGATCTAGGATTTCCAACTATTATTATGTTGTGATTGGTATATGACGGTCATGGGATTTAACATTGTGATGATGTTGATGATATTAAAGGGATAAAATCAAATGACATTTACTGTCATGGAGTCAAAGTGAAGAACAATTGATAATGTAGTTAATTTGTCCATATTATTATATTATTTTGATATTTTGTTCTCATACAGTCAGAGAAACATGGTGATTGAGTACTTGAAAGGGAAGGAATATGTAGTTTTCCTTATATGTTTATGATTGATCGATTATTTGTAAATTAGAGATATATATGATATTATGACATTTAGAAAGGAGGACCTAATGAAGATTTTACTAATTATTTATGTTATAATATCCCTATATATATATTTATTTAATATATATAAAATGCTCTATACGACATTACTGACCAAACTAGACCATACTAGCTTCGAATGGATACATTTTATTCTTGTTGTTCCTTAGGAGTCGTTCTTTACATTATCCAGAGGCCTATATACATTTGATATTATTTAAAATAATATGTTTTGATTATTATCAAATGATTTATTTTCTACAATTCTTTTAAAATTCTAGTATATCCTTTATATATTTTCCCACAACTATATATATTGATGTCAATGACACCCATTGTGTGTTTATACCCTCATTGAGAGTCATAGACCAATAGCCAATTCGAGGTGAGCTTCATAGGATACTATCATTTTTAATTTTTATATCAAGAGGGTAAAAATTAATGGGGTTCAAGATATAGTGGAAATAGATCTGGTTTTTAAGAGATAGGATGGATATAACATCATGAAAATACAATGAAGGAACATTGTACTGTATAACATGTTTGAAACACAACACCATGCACATAAGAGAATATAATATCCCATGTATTTATAATATAATAACTATTATAAATAAATTCAATATATATTTTATACAATACAATGTATGGAGAACCTCGTTACCATGCGTTACATGCAAGAGGAACTATTCGTTGATAGTTATTGTGACACACATGACCTAGTTTTACACAAAAACAAAATATTATTTAATATGATAATATATAAACTATACATAATATTTTTAGTTTTGAATTTTTTTAACTATATTATAAAAATAATTGTTTACAACAATATATAATGAATTAATTAGTTTCAAATTAATGAATTCAAGAAATAATCGAATATAGTGTGCATTTTTTATAGAAAATCATTTTTTATCATTGTGTTATTTTATCCTAATAAATTGAACTAAATAAAGTAAGTGAGTGATATTAATTTAATATATATATATTATATTTAATAAAATAATTTTTATATTCATCCAAAACATTCGATAATCATTACATAAGATCAATCCCAATATTACACACAAAAACCAATATTATTTAAGGCACTTTCACTACCTTTTAATTGCATATTTATTCTAAATCCTATTTTAGAAAAATTTATTGATTATATATGTAAAAATAAATATTAAATTTCTTATATAATCTTAAAAATTAGTTGTGTATGAATTTTTGGAATTTTTATTTAGAGCTTCATTTTTCAATAAATAGTTAAAAGTACAGAAATTTAATTCAAAAATTATTTATCATCTAATTTATTCATATGGTTAATTTATACATGTAAGTGGTTATAATGTTTAATTAGATCATATTTTTATATATTTGTCTAATTTTTGTCATTTCATTCAATTTCACTTCGATATAGAGTATAAAACATAGCAGCCTTTTGGATGTTTTTACGTTTAAACCCAACATTATCGTCTGGTCTGTGAGATTTATTTTAAATTAACTTCTACCAATATTGAGATTGAAATTTAGAAAAATGGGAACTATATTTGGAATAAAAATAAATTATATACTAAAATAATGCCAAATTATTTTTTTACCAATAAAAATAGTGAATTTATTGAAAATTAATTATAATGATTAAGGTGAAATTATGCTTAACAAAGGACTAATCCATAAACATAAGGATCCCAATGACCTAGATTCTTTTAAAAGAACCCTTTTTATGGCCACATATAGGCCATTAACCTTAAATTGTTATTTTTTCTATGTTTTTTATTAATAATGATAGGTAAATACATGAGACACACCTAACATGTTTTTAAAAATGAAATGTGAGTCCATTTCCTGTATTATAAAAGGCCACCACCTTTGCCACTTTCACACACCACCAAAGAGACTTTAGATACACCAAGACCAACCCAAATAGGTCCAAAAGATTCCTAACCTCATCATATAATTATAAACATGTTAAAAATTCCATCAAAGTTGTCCTTTTTGGTTCAAACCAATATTAGTTTCCCAATTAAGATATAACAGCATTCCATAACATCTACATTATTATTTCTATTCTACACCCACTAAAATAATCTGTTTGTATTTTTATAAAACAACACCAGTATTTTAAATATTCTATTATTATTTTATGCTATTTTTTGACATATATTAACACACACCACCATCTAATGGGTAAAAAACATACTATTTTCATGTAAGGTGAATTACTACCTCACAAAATGATGATTGTTCATTTTTTATTTACCTCCTCTCATGGTGAAAATTATGATGGAAACTCGATTTATTTATGTTATATATGTTATATAGTATGTCTTTAATATTATTTAATTATCTTAAGACACATATCCTTATGAATTCCATTTTGTGTGTATATGAAAAAATTGTTTGTTGATGTGAAGACTACCACCCCATCATCATGAAGTGATTCATTAACATGATACATGGAATGTATAAAGGATGGTTTTAATTAAACATATGTGTCATAATAAACATTTTTATGATATTAATGATATAATTTCATTTATAAAAGTATAATATATATCATTTTATTTGTCACCCATTCACATAATTAAAAGGTGATAATGTCGTTCATGGACATGTAGACTGCCACCTCCTCAATAAGATGAAATTAATTTTAATTCATAAAAATTCTATTTATATTAATGTATTATTAAATAATATGATTTTTATGATATAATTATTATTATATAAATATCAAAGGTACTTAAATTATTTCCACAACGATCATTGAAAAGTGGGAACTTTACTCATGCCTACATACGACCTATGTCTCCAGGGTTTTAAGGTTGTTTCAATTTTCATAAAAATATTTAATGAATAGATTTAAAAATATATTTTTAAAAAAATATAGCAATTATCTCCTCATAATTATTTTGGAGATTTTATTTAATTACCTTTTTGTCTATAGTTATCCTATCAATGTTTTTTGATACATAAACTGAATTTGGTCAAAACATAAAATATAAAATTAATTGTTTATGTAGTTTTATAAACCATTATAATAATTGAAATAAATATAATGATAAACATTGAAAATTTTATCACAAATTTAAATAATTATCATTTTTTTATTTTTAAGGGATATAAAGACATACTAGACAGGTCAGACATAAGGTATGGGGTTCTCATTTCTCTTTTTACACATGTTAGATAAAAGTCATATTCACCAATTACTTATTTTTTATGGTTTATCTACAGATCATTTTGATATTTTATATCAAGGATTATATTATCTTTGTGGTTTTAAAATTTTCGTTTAATATTATTCCTTTATGATGTTTATGATTTAAAATATTTCAATGTAATTTGCGACACTTTGGAATGTTTGAAGATAATTTTCCTCAAGAATAACTTTATTGATCATTAATTTAATTTTGAGGTAATTACCTGAATACTTTTCAATTAAAAAATTGATTTTCATTCCCTCTTGTTATTTATGAACATTTTCACGTATTATTTCCAATTTACCACTCATTGGTACTCATAATGATTCATAAATTGTTTTACTAAAAACCCAAAAATATTTATCTCTTTAATTGGGCAACATGTTTTCTCATAAAAACTATTTTTTATTAAAATGTATTCAATTTTTTTAAATGCTTTGGTGAATAAATTTAAAATTTTTTTATTGTTTTACTAATTTTTTCAAGGTAACATTCTTATCACCTTCCATACAAGGTATTTTTATGACATTTTTACCATGAAAAAGGAATGTTATTTTTACCTCATACGACATATATATATTTATCCACTAACATGTTTTTGGAAGCTTACATTTCATTTTTAAATGAATTCTTTTTTAAGAATTGTTTTTTTCAAATTTGATTTAAAAAAAATGTTTTTCAAATGGTTTAACAAAAAAGGATATTTTTTCTCAAGAATGTTATTAAAGGTACTATTTATAGTATTTCTATTCATCAATGACAAAAAAAATATAATTATAATCCAAATGGTTTTTTTGTATTGATTCGATCCTTGTTCCACCATTGTATGGTTTATGATACATTTTTCTAAGGATGGTATTGAAATTCATTTCCTTGATTCCTTTTAGCTACCTTAAAATATGTATTTTAGTATGATCATGTGACAATGAATTTCCTATATTTATCAATATCATTTATCATTGATATTACTATTGCCTAAATTATATACCATTTATATATGGTGTCTACATTGTTAGTTATTTGATTATCTAGGGGAAATATTGGTAATTATGTATTATTTTTTCAAAAAGGATATTTGATAATACATTTTATTTATATTGATTAATTGATATGAGGAATTATTTTTACTGGAAATGATGGGTGGGTCCTTGAAATTAAGAATCCCCTCGATGGATGGATATTTTCTAATGAGATAAATATGAGTCATAAAATATGTAAGTTTCTATCTGTAGTTTTAAAATGTCTTATGAATGGTATTGATGGTTTATGATTGTATGTGCCTTATACATGAAATCCAATAATTAATAATTTTCCTCATTTAGTTTCCATTATTTTTCATCCAAGAGATTTTTCATTGACTTATTTATGGATATATTTTATTTTATGATAATTTACTAAATGGCATGAGTTTAATTTTTGTACCATGTTATTTTTTTACCTATCATGTTATATTGATGGAATGTGTTTGCGGTTATTATGATTCCATGTTGTTTATACATTTCAATTTTAGTTAGCCTTCTATATCAACAATTCTAAATGATTCATTATTTCTTCTATTGTACTTTACCTGTAATTATTATTTGATCTCACCCTTATTATGTTTCATTTCCCTATTAATTAATGAATTAAGAATGATATAAGACATCCTAGATGAAGTAAATTCATTATAATCAAAGTTAATTTTGGGGAAAATATGTTTTAATTAGTGTATTATTTTTATATGTTCTTATCTAGTCTACTATGACTACTAAAATATTCTCTCATTTTGGATTCGATTTAATTGTATCTTATGCCAATGTAGTAATACTAGGTATTGGATATGGGGATTTTGGCGTCATTTCTATATATTTGGTATATGATCATGTTTAGTATCAACCATGAGATCTAATTTGTTGAAAACATTTGATAGAGAACAAAACCCTACGGTAGTATTCGAGAATATTACAAGAAGAACATCCAATTATTTTCTATTAGATGGAGATTTTGTGATTTTCCTAGCAAAAAATAAATGTATGGATACTACAATTGGACATGTTTCTAGGATAGATGTACCTAGGATTAAAGACATTGACAAGGTCTATTAGACCTAATTTGGTGTAACATGGTACCTTTCAATGGGCCTTACTACATACCCTGTTCAACACTCCAAAGGGATATTCTTAGGATAATCCACATTTTCATTACAACCCATCTTGAACGATTTGTATATATAACAAAAATGAATGAACTAAGTTAAACCTAAGGTGTTTTATATTATAGATATCGTTTCATGTTTTATAAATCCAGCTAATTATATTACTGTTAAAAATTAGAACATGAACAGATCTATGAGGAAATAAATTTATGATGGGTTTATTTATTAGGATTTTATTGGAAACCATTATTAAAACTCTATTTAGTGATTAATTTTTTTAAGGATGTCCATAATATTTATTTTGTGAAATATATTAATAATATTTTGAAATGGAAAAATTGTATTCCAAGTGTAAAAAATTCATGTTCAGCATAGTGATGTGACAAGAACCCATGGCAGAAGGATGATAGGGGTTTCATTCCAACCATTGACCTATAAAATGTTTTCGTTAATATGTCTTAGTATTTTGTAAAACAATTTGTTGTCTAAATTAAAATGATAATCTAGTGGCTTGACTTATTAGGTTTAGATATTAATTTCTATATAATATAAGTTTAGTAAAATATTTAGAGGACAATTTTAATACATGTCATTCTTTTATGGGCCTTAAAATCCATTAAATGTGTATTTTAGTGCATTAGGCTTAAATAATAATTTTTTGATAAATTGGAAATTCATCAAAAAAATAAAATGGATGAAATTTTTTTATTTAAATATATCAATTGTATATATTTTTATATTATTATGAATCTAAATAATTACCCAGCTTTTGAAAATGAGATTGAAATAAAATGTTGTCCTAATAACATAACATTGTTTGAATCGATGGTCTTCTAAATCATAAAAAATTTATGGAATTGAGGCCTCCAAAATTCCATTGATCATTAAATATTTTGTGATTGATGACCTCAATAACTACTAATAAATGCTTAAGTTTCCTCCATATATTTATCATTACATTCCATAAATGTTCACTACTAAAGACATAGTAATATTTTTTTCCATGTCACCATGGATATTTTGATACACTCTTTTCAAGATGATGTTTTTAAACCCTTTTCATGAAGTTGGATTTAAAAGTTAGAAATATGAAATAATCTATCATAAATATAAAAATGTAAATTATGAGGCCATAATTTTATTAATGTGAGGAGAATGAAATTCCCTAAAAATCCAATGTAAGAACATTGTATTCCATATCATGTATGACACGCAAAAAAACCACATAATAGAATATAATATCCAGAGTATTTTTAATATAATTAAAATTTTATATAATATATATATTATTTAACTTACAATTGACACAACACCTTTTTAGATTGATTTACATGAAAGAGAGATATTTCATTGATAGATTGTGTTTCATGCAAGAAACCATAATCCTAAGTTCCCAAATGGCCAAATTGTTTTTTCTAATCCCCCTTGGATGGAAAAAGTGATACCATGAACCATATATTATTGTTTTTGGATTTTTTTTTATTTTGATAGGTATAAACATCGGTACACCTAACTTGTTTTCAAAAATTCCATGTCATTCTTTTTCATCCCTTATAAAAATACACCACTTATCCCACTTCATAACTCCTATAAAGCCACTTTGGATTGACCATGATGTTTCAAAATATCTCCTAACCATATATATCCTTTACATCGATGTCTCACTATGTCCATAATGCAATCCAAGAAATCCCATTGTTTTAATCAAATTGGAGTTACCCTATTAAGAGGTAATATATTTCCTTAATCTATTTTGTTATATTTACATTCAAAAACTCCTAAATATTATTATTACATTCATATATAAAAAAACATATATCCTAAATATAATTTAATTTTTTAATTCTATCAGTTCCAACTAAAATTAGACACACTTCCATATAATGGTTGACGAACATATTGTACAAGTGTAAGACAAACTATCACCTCGTGATATAATTTTTGTTCAATTTTCATTTACCTACTCTCATGGTGGAAATTATGATAGAAAATATTTTTATATATTCTATATATGATATATAATATTTATTTATGAATAATTAGCTATTTTTAAACACATATCTTTATACAGGGAATTATTCCTAAAAATGATAACATCTTATGTTGAAGTGTGGACTATGACCCCCTCAAAGTGATGTGATCCTTTCACTTTATACATGGAATGTATAAAATATGGTTTTAATGAAACATGTATGATATAAAATAAATATATATTATATTAATGGAATAGTTTCCTTTTAAAAAATAATATATATCATTTTATTTATTACCCATTCGCACAATTAAAAAGTGATAATGTCGTTCATGGATGTGTGGACTACCACCTACTCAACACGATGTGATTACTTTTACAACACAAGAATTATATATAATACTATATTTTATTTAATAATATATTATTTATGATATGATGATAAATCTAGAAATATTTTTATTACTTACCTTCTTTCTACAAGTATTATTGAAAAATATGGAATGTTACTTATGCATATGTACGGCCTAGCTTTTCCATGATTAAAATGTTGGTTAATTTTGCATAAAAATATATAATGATTTGTTTTATAATTATAATTTATATATAAATATGATAATTATTACAATATTATTATCCTGTTAATGCAAAATAATGACCCATTTGACCATAGTTGAACTACTAAATTAATTTTTAACATAAAAACCGAATTTGGTCAAAACTCCCAACCTAAACATAATTGTCCATGTAGTTGTATACAAAATTATTATAAGCCAAATAAATTTAATTATAAAATTTGAAAAGGGTATCATGAAATTAAATAACTAAAATAAGTTTATTTTTCCTGAATATAAAGGCACATGAGACAAGTCTGATGCAAGGTAAGATATTTTCATCTCACATTTTAAATCATTGAGATAAATGTCATAATCACTACTTAATTAATTTTTGTGGTTTATATAATTTTCATTTTGATATAATATATCTTGATTTATTTTATCTTCATGTAATTTAAAACATTTATTTATTATTATTCCCCCAGGAAGCTAATGATATAAAATGTTTAAAGGTTTTATGGGACACTTTATTATGTTTTATGATTATATTCCTCAAGATTAATTTTAGTGAACTTTAATTTCAATTAAGTGAAATTCTATGACTATTGTCCAATAAAACCATTCATTTTAAACTACTTTGGTTATTCACGACCTTTTTAAAGAACTATTCCAATATTCTAACTCTTTTTTTTGAAAAATATTTTATAAATCGATTTTCGAAAAACCCAAAATTATATTTATCTTGGTCAGAGAACATGTTTTCTTCTAAAAGTCAATTTTTATTAATTTTTTTAATATTTTTTGTAAAATCATTTTGAATATACTTTTTAACTTTCTTGTAAATTACCTATGTTTTCAAAGGGATATTCTTATCTCATTCTAAAAAATGAATATTTACAAACTTTTTACCAAGAATAAAGAACGTTTTTGACCTCACATGGAAGGTAGATATTTACCAAAAGTCATTTCATTGAGGATTATTTTTCATGTTTGAAATTATAATTTTGTACATTTTCAAAAGTGATTTTCAATGAAAATTTTTCTCAAAATGTTTATGAAAACAAGATGATATTTTCATAAACAATGTTTTTAGATGATAATTTTATAATATTTATATTTAAAAATGATGAAAACCAATCTATATTTACAAGAATTATTTTTTGTTTGATTAATACAATACTTATTCCTCCTTTCTATGGTTTATTTTTGATTTGTCTGTGGATAATATTGACATTCAATTCCTTTATTTCTTTTAATACCTATAAAATAATCATTTTCTTATGATCATTTGACATTGAATATCCCCTAATTTTCCATATCAATTTTCATGGATTTTACATTTGACTAAACTGTATAACATTTTCATATAGTGTCTACAATGACAGTTATTTCCTTATCTAAGAGAAATATTGATAAAAACATATTTTTAATTAAATACAGATATTTGATAAGGAATTTTATTTATTTTTGTTAATTGATATAAGGAACTCTTTATAGAGGTAAGGATGGGTAGTGCAGGGGAATACATAGCTCTTCGTTTCATCGATTGTTTCTCACGAGATGAATATGTTGTGAAAAAATTATAGGTTTTATATCTGTAGTGTTAAACCACACAGTGAAAGGTCATGATGATATAAGTTCTCATATAACTTACAATGGAAATCTAGTAATTATTCATTTCAATCATTTAGTTTCAATTATTATTCATCCATTTGATTTTTTATCAACATATCCGTGGATATATTTATTTTTCAGTTCATTAAATAAATGGTATGTTTTAATGTTTTCTATATTTTCATATTTTGTTTCCTTATATAGTAATTTGAATGGAATATATTTAATGTTATTATATTTTAATTAATTTATACAATTCCTTTTCAGTTATTGACTACATGGCATGTGTTCTTAGTTACCAACCTTTCCATATTGATTATTCTAATTAATTCATTATTTCTTCCACTATAATTAATCCTTAATAAGAATTTGATCTCACCCTTAATATATTCCCTTTCCCCAAGATTCCAACAAGTAAGAATGATATTCAAATATATCCTAGAATGGAAAATTTTAATATCCTCGAATATATTTAGGAAATAATTATGTTGTAATTAGTGTATTGTTTTTATAAGTATGTATCAATTTTATCAAAATTACTTAACTATTTGGTCCTTTGGGACATGATTTACTTGTATGATATGCCAAAGTAATGATAGAATAAATTATATATAGGCATTTTGGGGCCGGGTATCTATAATGGATCACATAGAATATATATTAGTGATGATTACATGGATTGGTAATGATAAATATAGTATTTAACTTAAGGGGATACGTAATGGATAATTTAATTAAAAGAGGTCATGTGGAATATTTTTTATGATTTTAATGATCTATTTACACTTTTAATCCATTTGGTTATATTCCACTATCAATTTTTAAGGTATATTGGTTCCTTATTTTTATTTCCCACCTTAATTTGTTTATGAGAATCATCCAAACTCATCAACACAGATACACCATGGATTATTAAAACATTCACCATTAAAATGTAATGTCTAGTCATTAGTGTGTTGTGAAACTCACCAAGGAAAAGGTACTCAATAGAATTTACTATTTTAACTAGTGGGTATTATTATCACATGAAAAAATATTGAGCTACAGTATATCTATAGTTTTTGGTGAATCCCACACACAATTAATAACCTATCATAGAAAATGATTTTATGATTGATGAATAAGTTTACTTTGAGAACTTATGTTTTATAAAATGGATATTATTAGTATTGAAAAGTTATTTCTTGATTAAGTGGTAAATGTTATTTTGGAAGATGTTCGCCACATTGGGAATAATATATACCTATGGAAAATACAATACTCTAGGATTTCATTTTTGGAGTGATGTTTGAATTTTATTTTGGACGAATCTATGTTTTTCTTATGGACATATTGTGATTTGGGATACTTATGGAAATGATTTACCTATCATAGAAAATATGTGATTATGTTAATTACATTTAAGGATGATAGATTAAGAATATTAGATGTTATTTAGAGATAAATGTTATGATTTATCATGGAATACTATGTGATCACATCTGTCTAAATTTTGGATTTCAATCATAGTTTAGATTATTTTGATGAATCTTAAGGACAATTGTTTATTGAATAGTCTTTCTTTAACTTTTGGTATTTTTGTAGGAATTTTGATAATAAGTGTACTATTTCTTTTTAAAAAGGATTATTCTTTTTGGAGATTATATGATCCTGTACAAACAATTTTGGTTTTGGTTAATATATGATGACATGGGAAATATATAGTTCATATTGTGTGGATTATGTGATTATCTAGATTTTGATTCTAGTGCTTTAGGTGTAACCAAATCATTATGAATACTAATCATTTGCAGAAAAGATTAGTTTGATGTAGATATTTATTAAAAGATGAAACTCTTATTTATATGTAATTATGTTACCTTATGTTCTTAGTAAATCTCATTAATAAATTCCCAAAATTTATGAAAAAGATATTAAAAAATGTTTTCCATTTAATTTTACTGCTGGGAAATAATTGACCGTTTAACCCATCATTTGTTTATGGTTTTCTATATGTTATATTTCTCTAGATCAAATTTACTATCACTCTCCATCAGAACAAGATGTTTAGTTTTTCTTTCACATCAATGTTTTCCTACATGGATTCCTAGTATGTGTTATCTTAGGTTACCTTTTTACTTCTCTTTATTTATTTTAATGTGATAGTTTTATGAACTATTTTTCCATAGTGGGATTTTCAATGAATTTTTCGAGCCCAATTTTAAAATTATGAGGACATAATTTCCAATTGGGTGAATGAAGTAACATCATAAGTAATTATAGAATAATAAATTTTAATATATATATTATTAATTTAATATTAATTTTATAATAAATGGGAAACAATTTATGATAGATAATATGACATGTAATAATGAGTTTCTTTGAAATCTTATGTTACACACAACACTGAGTTATACAAAAAAATAATAGAATAATAATATTATTATTTTAAATGGAAGTTAACACATACATGTTGTATGGGTATGATTGAATGAAATTAATTATATTATTATTTCACATATTTTTAATTTTTTTTACATTTATCTAATGAATTTTAGAGTCTTAGAATGAGAATGAATCCAATTTTAAACATAAAATACTCTAATATTCTTAAAATGTTGTTTTACAACCTTTTGAGGGTGAAACCTTTTAAAAAAAAATTTCACATTTATATGATTAATTTGATAAAAGAAACTTCATATTTACATTAAGAACAAAAAATGTTTGTTTGAAATTTTGGTAATTTTCAAATAAAATCTATATTATTATGAATAGTAAAAAATATTGCATTTTAAATCAAAAACGCCTTTTCGTATAATTTATTTATATAGTTATATTACCATTTTAATTTATTTTAAAGAGTAATTGGATTAATTTTCTATCATTCAATCCAATTATGGTAATCGGAAGTAATTTCTCATTTAATTTGGATATAAATACATGTCAACATTCTGATAGTTTTTACTTCTTAAAAAACCATTTTTTGTTTTCAGAATGATAATTAATTTTAAATTAATTACTTCATCTTTTTTATTTTGAATTTGGGAAAGTAGATTCCATATTTAGAATAATAATGTAAAAATTGTGTAAATAGGTACCTTATATTTTTTGACATGGGGAATAATAACTTCACTAATTATTTTTATTTACCATGGTTAAAGGGTAAATCGGGTAAATAAGAGTAAAAAATATTATTATAATAATATATAACTACTCAAAATATGTGTCATAATCCAATTATAAGAGATTTGGATAGCCATGGGTATCATTGGGTCAAATGTAGGACCCCATGGAGCCACTTGGGTGTGGTAATGACCTTTTATAATATTTAATTTAATGAAAATGGAAATAAAACATTAAAATGTATCACCTAACTAATAAAATTTTTATTTGGTTTATGTAAATGATATATTAGACTATAAATATTAATTATAAATATATAAATATTTCATACATCATGGTATTTTATTTATAAATTTTAGACATTTAATAAATAAATTTATTTATGTCACAATGATGATCGAGTGATTACATTATTAATAAAAGATTTAAATAAATGTTATTATAAATATTAAAATAAATGTAATTTGAACATTTTTATTCCATAAAAGAATTTAAGGATGACATTTACATGAAAGGGATGATTAAATTCCTATTATTTGAAGGAATCATGTTTTTATGTATTTAAAAAATATATATTACTAAATAGGGACAAAATTGACAGAAATGAGTGTTTCAAAACAAATTCATTTTTATTAAATGATATAATAGTTCCAAAAATCTATTATTCGATAAAATTACTTATACAATGTTTCAAATGTCCTCAATTATGCTCATACGGTTCGATTGGCATTTTATAGTAATTATAGTAACTATATATTATGAAAATACAAGAAGACATGGTAAGAGTTAATGTTTTTAACTAAATGGTAATGTTAAAATATAAGGTTAATTTTAAATCTAGTCTTGTATAAAACCTATAAGGTTATATTATTTAGACCCATCCGCATCATATTCTAGAAATTTATCACTTTTGAACTATTAAAATTTGAAAATAAATTTATAATAAAATAATATTTCAAGACATTCCTAAAGAGATCCGCATCCCTCTTATAAAAGGCCACCATCTGAACCTATATAATCACACCAATAAGGACCCATCGATCATCGAAATTTTACAAAAATATGCTCCCAACTTCCCTACCTTACTCCTAGAAACATTACCTTGTGCAGAAGGCCACTCAAAGAAGCATTTTGGATCAAATCAAAAGGATTTACCCAATTTTGTGGTAACGTCATCTCTCAAGCTCCTTTCCTTTATTTTCCATGTCCAAAAATAATTTATTTTTATTAAATTATTTTATAACAAAAAAATTTTACTTAATATATTAGGATGTTTTTATACTAAGGGTTCTACCTACAGTTACACACACCACCATGTGATGGATATAGAACATACACTTTCTGTGTAAATCGATGTTCTTCATCACAGAATGAAGATTGTTGACTTTTTTCCTACCACCACTCATGGTGGCCATTATAATGGAAATATATTTATATATGATATATATATATATTTTATTTATTCTTCTTTAATTTTTATTTACAATATACATTTATGCTTTCTATAATGTGTAAATACAATAATTTCATTTGAGGAATTGTGGACTACCACACCCTCAATGTGATATGACTCGCTTATTCCACATATGGAACATATAAAGGATGTATTTAATGAAATTAGGAACCACAAAAAACATATATATTATAAGGTAATTATAATATAACATTATATATTTTATTTTTTATTTGTTTAATATGACAAGGAAATGAAAGTAGTGGTCATGCGTACGTATGACCTATTGTCTCCAAGAATAGTGAATTTAATTTTTATCTCAAAATGTTAAGGATTATTCTAAATAAATACAATATATATATATGATATTTAAATCATGAATAATCTTCTAGAGATTAAGGACTTATGACCACTAGGATAATTTATTTCAAAATAAGTTCATTTTTTTACTCAAATACCGAACATCGAAAAAACGTCCAATATGAACTCAAATAATTAAGTAATTGTTATAACATAGTAACAAGTGATATAAAATGAATTATATACATTAAAAATGTTCTAATGAAATTTTAAATTAACATGAGATTATTATTCAAGAAATTAAAGAATGAACGAGAGAAGTCAGACTTAGGTTAAGGGATTTCTTCTAAATCTCCTTTCATTTAGGAATTTCATGATAGTATGAAACATTATTATTTTATAAGGTGTATATACCAACACAATGATATTTCATAACCAAATTTTATCTATAATAATTTTATTTATTAAATCATGTTTATTTATAATTAAATTTTCAATGTAGAATGGGACACATTGATCATTTAAGGATTTAATTATCAAATATTTTTCTTCTTGGTATTAAATTACATATTCATTAACTTGGATATAAAAGGAATATATAGGAAATTTTATGTCAATATTGTATTTAATTAAATTTTTTCAAATGGAATATTTTTATATGGAGAATTTTTCTTTTTTTACAAAAGAAAAATTGGAATGTTATCTAACATATACAACGATAATACATCCTCGCCGTCATTAAAGTTATTTGATATATGGATTCTTCTATATGACATAATGTATATTAAAATAAAAATAAATCCCTTATAACTTTATCTGGGTATCATGTAATTGAAAATGAGTTCTTAAATGTAAATTGTATTTTTTATGTGCAAATGTATTTCATATGGGATTAGAATAAATATTAAAAAGGGGGTTTTGTGATGAACGTGTCTTATCCATGAAATGGGACATGAGAATTTTAAGAAACGAGTGAGCCCAATATAGCTTATAAGATGGGATGAGCCCCATTATAGCTCACCAATGATCATGATGTTGCTTGTACCAAGGGTTTATACCCATTATGGCTCACGGGTGACCCCTATATAGCTTATTTGAAGGGTGACCCTGTTATAGATCCCAAACATAGAATTCAACTATATAGTTATTCTTATTGGAAGTTGATTGAATGTTTTTTAAATATATGATTATATAAGTAACCTAAAAGTGTTTTAATTTCATGCTATTGGATTTAGTGTTTTCATTGATAAAAAGGAATCAGTGTTATTGATGTGAAAATGTTTTGTTTAATTCTCTAAAATAACAATGATTGGGTTATTAGGTTTTAATTAGACAAAAATTTTTTATTTATTTTAGTGTCCCTGAATGAGAGTATTGAACTCATCCCATGTTTTTAAATGTTTTCAATAAATTTATGGGATAATAGAGTCATGGATGGAATCAATGAATAGTTATGATGATTAAACATGAAAAAAAACCGTATTCCCTTTTAAAATGTATTATGTTTTGTAAGAAATAGATACTGTTGGAAGTGTGCACTAAGAATTTCTATGTTTTTATGTAATATTTATTGGATAATTCTCTAAATCTATAAACCTAAAATGATCCTCAATGATAATTTTTTACCTAACTCAAGATTTTGTAACATTTAGGGCTTGGTCATATAGTTGGTATCAAGGGTATGTTTAGACAACATTGGGGACTAATAATTTTGGATAAAAACATTGTTAGTTTCTATATCTGTTGTTAAATTCTTGTTCTATAACTTATTAGATCAAGAAAAGTCTATTACCAAGGGAAGGAGGAGGATCTCAAACAAAATTCATAACACTTCCTCAGGACATTCATGGAATAATTATTTAAAATTCATGTCCGGATGATTCTGAAACATTTTAAACATACATCTCACATTCAAGCAGTTTATTGAGATATCGACCACCTCCAATATACCTCAATACCATCGTGGATCATGGAATGTTTTTAATTAAATATTATTTATAATATTCTCATATATTAAAAAAAGTAAAATATTATCAAGGTATTTTTAGATATTTTACCTTATCACAAGATTACGAAGAATATTATTATTTTTAAAAATCATCTAAATAATGAGACCCTTGTGCAACCTATTTATATTTTCTCTTAAAAAATAATATTTCGTCACATACCTATGGTATTTTAAATGGACCATTGATTGAATGTTTTAACTCTATGTTGGATTGAATGTTTTATAAAAATAATGTCTTGTCTGATGTTTTATAAATATATGCCATACATGATTATTTTACAAAACTATTTCTATGAAAACAACCATATGAACAATTTTTTACAAGGTGTATTTTGACTATGGAAGTAAGTGATTTTGAAGAATCTCTAAATCATTTTTCAAATGCACGGTCATTCTATCTATGTGAACAAAATGGCGATGAAACTAGGTGGACACCATGATCAAGGTATAATGTACATTCTTTTGGGAATAGTATTATTAAATATTTTATCTGTGAAATATAATTTCAATATATATAAGACATCATGAATTATGATATTGAGTTCATTATGAGTTGGGATGAAAATGAGAGGTATAAGAAAAACATTAAAGTTCAAACATGTTATGTTCATTTTGGTGTTTTATAAAAATTTACAATATATAATATTGATGAAAACTCATCACATCTTGAAATGCTGTAGGAATTGAACCCACAAAAAAAGTCGACAAGGGAACATCTCCTACCACTAGCCTATGTGAAGTCCATGGTTATTTTTACTTATTATTTTTAGTTAAATGATTGTATGGATTCAGAATAATTTTATTTTTTTAACTTATGTCTTATCAAATGGATATCCATAGTATAAGAAAATGATTTAGTGAAAATGTGATAAATGTTATTTTGAATGACATTCTCTAATTTGGAAACACTATATACCTTTGGATAATAGAATACTTTGTGATTTCATATAAGGAGTAATGGTTGAATTTTATTTTGGAAGAATCTATGTTCTTATTATGGACAAATAGTAATTTGGGTTACTTATTAAATTTATTAACATATCATGGAGAATATGTGGTTAGGTTAATTACATTTAATTGTGAGTGTTTAAGAGTAGTAAATGTTATTTTTAGTGAAATGTTATGATTTATCGTGGATGACCGAGTTATAGAATCCTTCTGAATTTTGGGTTTTAATATTAGCATGGGTTATTTTGATAAATATTAAGGACAATTTTTTATTGAATGGTATCTATTGAACTATGGGAATTATTTGTGTAATTTTTGATATTAGGAGTAGTATTTATTTTTATAAAGGTTTATTAATTTTGGGGATTATGTGATCTTGTACTAACCATTTTTGATTGAGTTAATGTTTAAAGACATGGTAAATATATAGATAATCTTTTTCAGATTATGTGTTTCTAGGGAAGTCGATTATGGTGCTTCAGGTGTGACCAATTCATCTTGAATACTAATCGTTTAGAGAATATATTTGTTTGTGGTAGATAATTTTAAAAGGATGAAACTATTCTTAACAAGTATGTTTGTTTCCATATGTTTGCAGACAAGATCATTAATAAATTCCAAAAATTTATAAAAATTATATTAAAAGAAAAATGTTTAAAATTTACATTTACTACTAGGAAATCACATATCATTTAACCCATCACATGTTTATGATTTTCAAGTTGTTAACTTTCTCCAGAGGATGTTTTTGATCACTCTCCATTAGAATAATATGGTTAGTTTTACTTCTATATCCATGTTTTACTACATAAAATCCTTGTATGTGTTATCTTAGGTGACATTTATACTTCCCTTTCTTTTTTTAATGTTCTTTTTTTATTTACTCTTTTTCTGATGTGGGATTTTCAATTAAGACTTTGAGCCCAATTTTAAAATAGCGAGGGAACAATTTCTAAAAGGGGGGAATGAATTAACATCATAGGTATTTATAGAATTTTAAATTTCCATTTTATATTTTTGAATTTAATATTAATTTTAGTATAAATGGAACATGATGTATGATATCGTATAGAACACACAACAATGGTTTTCTTTGAAATCATACATTGCACACAACACTAACTTATACAGAAAATTAATAAAACAATAATATTATTATTTTAAATGGTAGTTAACTCCAAAACAGTTTATTAGTGTGAATGGTAAAAATGAACTTTATTATTATATTACATATTTGTTAAGGGTTTTTACCATTTTCCAATGAATTTTTAGGCTTAAATTTTAAGCATAAAATATACTAATATTTTTAAAAGTTATTTTTACTACCATTTGATGTCGAACCCTTTTAAGAAATAAATTTTATCTCATTTATATGTTCTATTATATAAAATAATATTATTATTTTGAAGAGGTACATCAAAATTTACTTTGGATTAATGTTTGTATTTTTCTGATTAAATCCATATTTCTATGAATAGTGAAAATGCATCATTTTAATTCAAAACTGCCTTTTCATCTAATTTATTTATATAGATAAATTGTCCTTTTAATTGATTGTAATATTTATGTTGATTTTTTTTCATTTAATCCATTGATTGTAAACTTAATAAATTTTACATTTAAATTGGACAGGAACACATGTCAATATTTTTATAGGTTTTAAATCTTAAAAATATGTGTTTTGGTTTTGACAAAGAGAATTAAATTTACATTATCTACTGAAACATTTGTATTTTGAATTTGAAAAAATGTAATCCATATTTGGAATCACAAGTCCCAATTGTGTCAATATGTACCTTTTATTTTTAGAAATTATGAAATGTAACATTAGTAATTATATTTAATTACCATGGTTATGGGGTAGATCTAGTTATTAAGGGTAAATAAAATAATATTATAATAGTATAAAACTACCCTAAAAAGTTTCATAATCCTATTTTATGAGATATGACCTACCATAGGCATCCTTGGGTCTAATTTAGGACCCCATGGAGTAACATGGGTGTGATAATGTCATTTTATAATATTAAATTTAATGAAAAGGCAAATATAACATAAACATGAATCTCCTAAATAAAAAAATATTAAATAAGTTTATATAAATGATATATTTGAATATAAATATTTATTAGAAAGATAAAAATATTTCAAACATCATGGTATTTTAATTATAATTTTTATAAAATAAATAAATTTATTCATTTATGACCCAATGATGATGTATTTATTAACTTATTAATGATAGATTCAAATAAATGATATTATAAATATTAAAATAAATTTAATTTGAACATTTTTATGAAATAAAAAAAAATTTGGATGACATTGGCATGTTTGGGACGATTTCATTCCTTCGGTTAGACATAATAATGTTTTTGTGACTTAAAAAACAATTACTAAACAGTGTCAAAATTGACAGAAATGAATTTTTAAAAACATATATTATTTTATTAAATGACATAACAGTCCATAAATTATAAGATTTATCCAAATGAATTAAATAATATTAAAAATTTAATTAATGATCCACTTGTGGTTCTATTATAATTTTATTGTAACTATAGTAACTATATATTATGAAAATACATGAATACATGGTAATAGTTAATGTTTTTAGTTATGGGTTAATTCTAATAGATAAGTTAAATTTTATTACCTAACCTTTTCTAAAACCATTTGTTTGAGAGTATTTAGACCAATCCACATATTAACCTCAATCTATATATCGTTGAAATTATTATAATTTAAAAATAAATTTATAATAAAAGAATATTTCAAGACTTTCCTAAAGTACCCGTCATCCCTCTTAAAAAACGCCACCAAATATACCCACATACTCACACCTATTTAGCCTCTTAGATCATATAAATTATTTTCAAATAAGCTCAAAAAATCTCTAACTTACTCATAGAATTATTAACATGGTTGTAAGGCAACTCAGAGAGGCATATTGGCTCAAATCAAAAGGATTTACCCAATTTTTAGGTAATATCTTCTCTCAAGATCCCTTCCATTGTCTTCCTTCCCCACCCTACATTATTTTTATTCCATTATATTATTAAAAAAGAATTATCATTAATATAAAGGAATGGTTTTATGATAAGTTTTTGACCTAAAATTACACACTCCTCCATGTAATTGATATAAACCATACTATTTCTGTGTACGATGAACTACTGCCTCACGAAATGATGATTGTTCAATTTTCTCTTACCACATCTCATGGTGGAAATTATGATGGCACTATATTGATATATGGTATATATTATTTTTATAGATTATATATATTTTAATTATATTTTATATTGGCTTCTATAAATTTTATTTACAACATACTTGTATTATTTCAATAATGATTAAATACGATAATTAAATTTGAGAAAGTGTGAACTGTCGTACCATCAAAGTGATATGACTCATTCATGACATAAATGGAATGTATAGAGTATGTGGTTAATTCAATTATGAAACAGATATAACATATATATTATAATATAATAATAATATACCAATGTATCATTTATGTTTTATTCTGATAATATGACAAAGAAATTAAAGTAATGTTCATGCATACGTACAACCTAACGTCTCTATTAATGGTGAATTTCATTTATTATATCTAAATGATATGGATTAGTATATATACATATATACAGGATATATATGATATTTAAATCATGAATAATATTCCAGATATAATGGACTTATGAACACATGTATAATTGTTATCAAAATAAGATCATTTTTGACTCAAATACAAAAAATCGACAAAATATCTGATATGAACTCAAAAAATTAACTAATTACAATAAAATATAATTAATTGATATAAAATGAATAATAAACATTACAACGGTTCTAAATAATGTATTAATTAAACTATGATTATTATTTAGGAAGTTAAAGAACGAACGAGACCATTCAGACCCAAGGTAATGGATTTCATCTTAGTTTTCTTTTATTTAGGAATTTATTGATAGTATGGACATTTATTCTTTTATAATGTGTATGTACAGATACTATGAAATTTCAAAACCATATTTTAACAACACTAATTTTATTTATTAAATCTTGTATATTAATATTTAAATGTTCAATGTGGTATGGAACTCCTTGAAAATTTAATGATTTTATTATTAAATGTTTTTGTTCTGAATATTGAACAACACATTATTTTTATTGGTATAAAACGATTATATATGAAATTTTATGTCAATCCTGAATTTCATTCAATGATTTCAAAATTAATGTTATATACGGAGTGTTTTACTTTCTTTACAAAACGATAAAAGAAATGTTTTTTTAATTTATACGTCGACAATGACTTCTTTGTTGTCGTAACCGTTATTTGATATTTCGATTTCTATATAATCCTTAATTTATTTTAAAATGAAAATAAGTCCCTTATTACATTATTTGGTTATATTTATATTAAAAATGGGTTCTTAAATTAAAATTTTATTTTTTTATGAAAATGATTATCTTCTGAGATTAGAAGATTTTTTAAAAAAAATTAGTTTTGTGATAAATGTATTTTATTCCTAAAATTATACAAGAGCATTATATGAAATTAATGAGACCTATATATCTTATATGATTGGTTTAATCCCATTATAGCTCATGGGTGATGACAATATAGCTTATATGAAGGGTTGAGACCCATTATAGCTCACAGGTGAGCTAATATAGCTTATATAAAGGGTGACCCCATTAAAGATCTCCCATTTGGAATTCAACCATTTTTTTATTACAATTATAATATTATTTAATTGGTGTTATTTATATGATTCTCTAATCCATATAAAGGATTTTTAATTGCATGGAATTGGTTTTCATGTTTTTTATTGGGAAAAAAGTATGATTGTTATTCATGTGAAAATGTTTTGTTACATCCGGTCAAAGAACATTGAATGGGTTTTCTGGTTATAAATACATGAATGGGGTTTCTTTATTTTTATTTCCCTTAATCAGATTTTTTTTCTCATCCCATGTTTTTAAATGTTTTCACAATATTTATTGAAAAATAGAGACATGTATAGAATCCGGGAAAAGTTATGATGATTAATCAGGATATGAAATCATGTTTCAATATGATTAAATGTTATGGAAGAAATAAATATTTTTGGACATTCCAACAAGTGTATTTATATTTTATTCTTATGTAATAGTTATCACCTAACTCTCTAATGATATATACCTGAAAATAACTTTAATGTAAATTCTTTACAAACTCAAGAATATGTAAATTTTAATGTTGGGGCCTTATAATACTACATGTTTAAATTAACACTAACTAGAGGATTAGAAAATTAATGAGTGTTCTATAAATATGGAACATAATATTTTTAATCATTAAAATCATGATGATAAAAAATGTTGAAAAACAGTGAGATTTTTTTGATAAACTCTTACCAGATGTTAACATTGAATCATACTCTTCATGTAGGAAAATGGAATCACATGGAGCTTTACATACCATAAAAATAAGGATACTGTTGATATAAAATTTTGATGTATTTTTATACACCTTATATAATATTATAGGTGTATAACATTAAAGGTTTCTCAAAGAAGGAAAATTGAGACAAAATTACTTTCCTGATTTGGTAAATTTGGAAACATAAATCCCTTAATATAAATATAATAAAATATTTATTTTAATTAATATATATTAATTTAAACAATGTATATAATACATTAATGTATATTATATACAATACAAAAATTGAAGTTAGTGGTGAATAAGGAATGTACCTCACTGAAATAAAGTGTGAGAGGAAATTCCCTTATATCATGTCTTGACTCCCATTGTACATGTTCAATAATCTAATATAATAAATATAAATTTATTATAATTATATAAAATAATCGTCTTAATACTTAAAAACCATATATGGTATGATTATTTCTATATATTACCCACTTTTTAACAATCATATGTTAAGGTTTCACTTGGGGTAATATCTGCTTTGTTTTTCGCACGTGTCTTAATATGTTATATCATTGGTCATTATATATATATATCATATTTAAAAAAGATATAAAACCTTATTTTATTATAATTTATATTCATTATATATGTATTTTAATATTCCACATGCGATATAATTATGAAACAGAATACACCATTCCCGGAGATGGTAAGTTGTATGTACACATGAATAATATATCCATATAATTATCTTCTAAAAAGAAATAAAGTAAAATACATATACATATATATATATTTCATTATTAAATTATATTTATTACATCATATAAATCATATATATTCACTAATTTCGTCATTAATATATTCCATGCAATGTATCAATCAATAAGATCACATAGAGGTGGTTGTAGTCTGCACTTTCTCAAATGAAATTACTTTATTAACAAAAAATTGAAAATGTAATGATATGTGTTATAAGAATATATTATAATCTTGAAAACATAATAAATATAATATATATAACATATATAATTAGAGTTTACATTATAATTTCAACCATGACAGGTGGTAAAAGAAATATTATTAATCATCATTTAGTGAGGTGGTAGTTCATCGTACAAGTAAATATTATGTACATTACACATTAGATGGATGTTTGTGTTAGTGTAGAATGATAAAATAGCATAAAAAATTAAATTATACTGATTTTACAAGTTTTATTATACTACAATGGAATAATAATATTTTAGGTAGCGGAGAAAGAAAATAAAAGAAAGGAGTTTGAGGGAGGGTGTTACCTGTTAATATGGTAATTAATTTTAGTTCACATAAAATAGAATCCATGGAAGGATTTATGACCAATAGATGAATCATTTAGGAATCATCGGATGCTGGGGATCTATTTGGGAAGATTTAATAAATCCAATGTGTCTCACGATGTGTGGGTAAGTGGGTAGTGAGGAGTCCTACTATAATGGAGGAGGAGTGGCACTCTTGTAATATTTTGGAAAAGGGAAACCCCACCCCTATTTTTGTTTCTAAAAGTCGATCAAATAATATTTCAAATTATATCCAAGTTATTATAGGGTATAAATTTGAAAATCACCTATATTTTATCACTTTTATAGGTATTTTTGGGACATAAGGTTATAGTTTGGACCCTTATTAAGCTTAATTTAATTTTAATTATTGTAATTAATTTTATTTACATTCATTAATATTATTGTTCAAAAAATAAATTGTGATTATTAAATATTGTAAAATATTCTTATTAAAATCATAGATTCCAATTTTCTAAATTCTGTAAACTTATGTTGAACAAATTATTTTAAATATAATACTATTGGAGAGATAACAATGCATGTTTTTAAAGGAAAAATGTTCCAAAGTTTATTAATTATTTACTTCCAATTTAAATGTGAATTTGTTTCCAATGACCAAAATTGAATTTATTGAAGAAATTATTATCTAATTAAACATTCAATCAAATTTATAATATAATTCATCTTTATAAATTATTTATATGAAAAATAAGTTTTATATAAAAATCCGGTATTTCTAATTATTCATTTTAAATTGAAACCTCAATGAAAAAGAACTAAAATTTATAATAAAGTAATTTTTATGTTTATCATAAAATATAATGTTTACTTTGAAATATTAAATATATAAAAGTGTGAAAATTGGATTTAAAATGGGTTTCCCATTAAATTGCAGTAATGCTACATTTCTAAAAAATATAAATTTTTATGCATAAAATTGGGTTTTTTTAATATTATGTCTCTTGAATATATTGGATGAATATAAAAAAGATTTGATATAATATATAAGATATATATTACATTAAATTCAGACACTAATTTAAATTAATTTAATTTATTAGGTTAAAATATCATTATGACGATAAAAATATTAATATTTTTTTATATTTCTTTTGATTTCATATTCATTTCAAATTAATTGGGAGCCTTTAAATTAATATTATATTTTTGTAAACCATGCATTTTCTTAAATTAGTTAACAAAATTCTTAACCACTAATTTAACCACTATGTTATATTTTATTATATTAAATAATAATAAATTATTGTTTTGTAAAACTCGGTCATGCGTGTTACAAAATCCATCAAAGAATGTCATTATTGTGTTTACTGTAATATAACCATGTTGTTCTGTGTAGAGAAATATAAAATTTATATTGCATTTAGGGAATGATTTATATGACATTGTAAATAATGTAAACCATAAATAGTTCATTATTATAAAATAAATCACATTCTCTATTATATAAAATGAAAAATATCTAAAAGATTAAATTAATTTGAAAAAAAATAAAAAAATATCAGGGTGTTATATTTTATAACCCTTAAATTGAATTTATCCTGTGAAATGATTATAGGTTTTTAGAGGTTTAATATTTGAATATTTCATTCATGTAATACCACATCATAAAAATTAATAGTAAAACATCCTTTAAAAATGGATTGATAGAATTATAATGATTACCTAATATAACATATTACTGGGTTTTGACAAATGAGAACATACATTGACATTGAATATTATACGAAGAGGAATAAAATAAATATTTATAGGGTTTGATTGAGTCCATCAATCACAAAAAAGTGAAATATAAATGGAAATTTTAGGGCCTTAATGTCATAAATCAGTGACTCTTTCAGAGGCCATCAATTCACTAAAATTTATATTATTAAGACAATATTATTTTTTATTACTTTTAAAACATTGATTAATTCTTGATATATATTAATAATGAAAATTTACACATTTTTGTTCTTTTATCAATTTCTAATACATCCATCACCTCAAGTAATGAATGTCCATATACTTTCATTGATGCATAAATCAATTATGTACACTTTCAACGGATCTTAAGGCTCATAAAAGAATGAAAAGTCTAACTACGTTCCTCTTAAATATCAGTATATCATAATCTATTTACATAAGAAGTAAAACTGGTAATTCAACAATAATATTTATTCATAAAAATGAACTATACCTTAACCGGGACATCACATATACTAGTGGTATGCATGAAAACCTTATTGTCTTTTTTTCATGGCTTCAATAACTGTAGCCTTGACGGACATGACTGGTTGTCACCTGAAATACGTGATGTCATTTTCTAAAACCATACTAATATTATTTAAAAGATATGATGTACATCCTTTAAATAAGTATAATCACTAAATATCATTTTAACTATGGTTTGGAATACAACCCTAATACATAAATACTTCATCTGATGTTTAACATAAAGTTTTCATGAATTTATAACCTTATAACCCTCCTAAAAGGTGAAAATCCAAAAAAATTAAATATGGTCCATAAATATTATTAACATTTAACCCACATATATCATACAATTTCTCTTGGTTGTCACATTCTAAACAAGTGAATACCCTCATCATATTTTCTATGGAGACATAGTAAAAACATATATTAAAATAAATACATTTGGAAAACATGCATGATTCCTTATTTCTATGGTTTGGGGATATATTCCCAAAATCCATTATGACTAAAACATTATCCATGATGTCATACACCACATTTTCAACAAATTAATATTCACATATAGGGAAATGAGCACCATCCAATTCAGTTATTTATATCAATCATGTATCCTATCCAAAATAATAATAATAACATTAAGAACTCATTAAGGTATATCATTCCCCTGAGCTTCTGATTCCCATGAATATCACATTTTAATTCAATAAATTCTCATTTCTATTATAACTATATAACATATTCATGAAAATCCTTATCAAAAATGATAAATTTAATAATCCTTATATAATTCACCATTCGTAATTCTTGGATCAAAATACATAAATACTTATATCCTTCCTCATTAATGGTTTTCATATAATTGATCCTTCTATGGTTTATAATTATATTTTTATGTCCATTCATTTATTTGGGTAATTATCACGTTCTCCAATGATGTTACATTGAATTCCTTAACAATTTTTCACTCTCAGGCCCTTTCTTCTATAGTCATAACATATTCCCATCCATTTGATGTATTTCTCAAGGTTCTTATTCCCTTATTCATGACATGTAGGAATCAAAATCTTATTTCCTCTATTCTCATTTAAATTTTATCATGTATAAAAGACCAACTTCCTCTTAAGTGAGTTGTTGGGAATATCACTAAAGATCACATTCTCAATAATATATCATGATAGATGATTAAAAATAATCACAATATAATTCTCTCTACAAATTATCCAATTTAGTTTCTAATAATCACCATATTTTCCATAAATATAAATTTTAACAAGGTTTCTTATAGTTTCCTCCATTAACTAAAGCCAAAATTCATGGGGTGAAAAATAAATTTAATTGAACAAAACCACATGATCATGAAAAAGTACTTATAGGATATCTAAATAATGACACATATATTTTAATCCACATCATTTGAGGTTTATCATTTTTTATTAACAACCATCCCCAATTCAAATCCTTCATAATGGTTCATAATGATTTTGTGATGTTACCATGGATAACCCTTGAGCGTGTCAAAAATGGTGTGCAGTAAGGCTTGTTTTCATGTATATTAATACCCTATGTCAGGCCAAGAATATCATGTTGGAGTTGTTACTCCTAGATACATTTTTACGAGAGACATATTCACTTGTAGTATCTATAAAATATTATATTACTAGGAAACCACATACTCAATCCTTAACCAACTTCTGAATACATTTTCCTAAATGGTATCTCATTATTATACTTATCATTAGAGAAATCACTAGACATATATGTGGAAATTTTAATAGGGATATCACTAATGTTTTATAATCCATGTTTCCAATTCTTAACTAAACATTCACACTAATAAAAACTATAATGACCAAGTATTAAAAGAAATTAACAATAGATAACTTTTTTTAATAATAAAAACATAATACAAAGATACACCAAAGACCGTACTAGTATATTACCTTTGGAAACATGGAAACATGAAAAATGGTACACATGTGAGATATATTTTCTCTATATAGGTTCTTCATAACTAAAACCCTTCTTAGACACATTAATAATAATTTATATGTTTATAACCTGGGTATGGAAATGAAATAAGGGGTGAGCTTAGATGATTTTTAAGAGTAATCAAGAGAGATATGTAAGAATAGACATGATAATTGGTGTATGAGAGCATGTTGAAAACATATGCATATCATACCCTGCATATCATAGTGCATAAACATGAATCTAAGAATAAATCCAAACAATTCAGAATACATTAATCATAATTAAATAAAGTAAATAATATAATAAATCCATACAATGGAATAACAAATGGAATTATGGAAAAAAATAATATAATATTATTTCCTTTGTAGAAATGGAATCACATAAAAGACCATCTTAGTAATATGGGTTCACTCTCCATACCATCTTGGTAGTCATGGTCAAATAACATTTCCTTTTAAGAAGAATGTGTCCACTCCTCATATCATCTTGGTAGCCATAGTTCACTATTATGTCCCTCTCAACTGTCAAGTTTCACTTTCTAGACCATATTTGTATATCTGATGAGATATAAATCATTAACTATATCAATATAGATAGATATAGGTCCACCCAATCTTCTTATGAAATCATAAATACATGTGCCAACAAATAAAAAATCATATCAAAACCCATGAACTGAAATTGGCGTCAGAAATAAGAAATCATACCATAATTTGTGTAAAAATAAAAAGGATCCATTATAATTTTATGAAAGGTTAACCATAGGATAGAATAAAGATTCAAAGTCATATAATTCATGACAGTGAAAAGGATTCCTAAAAAATCATGACACAAAACATAAACCATTTTGAGAAAGAATATGAGTGGAAACATTGAATCATATTCCCAGAAAGGACTGAGTAAAACCAACTAATGTTATCTTAGATGGGAAATAATTTTGAAATATATTTTAAAAACAATTAATGAGGAAATTATCATTTCTATGTTTTTAAAATGATTCTTAAAACGAGAAATTGTTTAAAATTAATTTTCATGATAATAAACACTAAAAAATTTTAAGGAATAATTGAAATCATTTTAAAATCATTTATCTATGGAAAAACTTAATAGGAGGCTGGAAACTTTTTAAAAATCATTTTCTATGAAACATTATAAATGAAAATTGAAAAATAAATTTAAACCCACATTTCCTTGATAACTAGTAAAATAAGCTTAAAAAACTTTTAAAAAATATTTCATTGAAATGTTATTTTAAAAAAAAATACTTAAAAAATATCCTTTAAAAAATTAAATGGAAGATTAAAAGAAATGACAGTAGTTAAATCTATTCTTGTTGTATGTGGTAAAAAGAAGACGCCTTTTCCTCGGTAAAAAGGATAGAAAAATTACTTTTTTCTCAAAAATGGACAAGGGTCACGACCCGTCCTCGGGGCTCATGTCGTGACTACCCGAAGCCCGCCTTCCAGAGGCTAGGGGCTGGCAACTAGTATCAATGGTGTAAATCCTGATAACTAGGAAGGAATTGCCTTAATAAATGTAAACAAAACACCACAGAGTATAAGCGGAAGTAAACACTATGTACAATAGAAGTGCTGAAAAGGAAAACGGCCAGAATACAAACCCAACTTAAAAGTACAGTTACAATTGAACGGAGGTACAACAGAAAAGATAAACAGCTGGAAGAATAGAAACAGCTCCTAGTTTTTCCACCTCGGATCCTACCTGAAGGGTAGGTACAAATAGTGCAGGTCCGGGATCGTCCACCACAGATCCAACCTGAGGGGTAGGTACAGATAACACAACTCCTAGATCGTCCACCAAAGATCCTACCTGATGTGTATGTACAAATATCCTCTACAACACTCTTGACTGTCAACCTCCTCTGAGTGTCTTCTCGTCGTGATGTCCACCTCCAGATACTGGCTCATCCTGAGATCCACCTCCGGGTACCGTCCAGTCCTCAAAATCTCGGCCTCTGTCAGTGTTGCCCATCGTCTGCAACCAACACAACGAGGTGTGGGAATAACCTGTGTAGGGGTGAGTATAACGATACTCAGTAGGGACCCTAAAAACCTCAAGGTATCACTAAATCCAACAAGGATAACCACAAAGAATGATCTCAATAGATAACCCCTATTAGATATATACCCATACATATACCTAAGTTATCAAGTAACCCATCTCAATCATGGAGAAACAAAAATATTATGAAATCAATGGATAACCACTACCCAGGTATATGCCCATACATATACCTAAGTTATCAAGTGACACATCTCAATCATGAGGTAAACACAAGATCATAGATTCAGTTCAAACAAGGATTTTCATTCTCGAAACTGTAACTGCTGAAGAGCCCCGTCTCTGGAGTGTACAGTGGTCCTATCACGACTCTGAGGTACTGCTAACTAACCTAAGACTGCTGAGGTACTCCTCCTGTCGAGTACCGCGGGTTAGCCACCTAAACACAAAAGTGCTTCACGTTAGGGTATGCCACCCAAACCGAGTAGTGCACACCCCCTAATTGCCTACAGAGGTACTCTCTGGACGTGTATCGCGGGTCTGCACTGTCACACAGTAGGGCACCTTCAACCATGGGTCTGAACCCAAATAATGTAGTGCTCCGTCCACTGGTCTAGTCGACTCACTCCAAGTCGAGTCGGTCAAGCAGTTGTCAGGTCTCTGCCGGCTACCCAGTCTCCGTACTCCGTGAGCTCGTCTCCTGGAGGGTCTTCTCCATGAGCTACAGGTCGATACTCCATGTATATCAATGTACCACGAAGAAGTATCTCAAAGGACCGCCTTGTCATTAGGGTCTCAACGCAACAGAAGGCGCGTCAATCAGACGCCCGATCTGTGAGTTATTAGCCTTGTCATCCTAGGGGCCCGATTGGTTTCATTTGTGAACCAACCCTGCTGTGCCTCAAATGTACCCCGAACACTCATAGGGTATACTCATAGGGACCGTTTCTCAATGTGATCACCAACGCCGCTGACGGTTCGTCAAACGGACATCCAGTCTGAATGTAATCAGCTTTTCCATTCCAGAGGCCCTATTCGATTTCGGGTACAACCCAACCCGTCCACTATCCAACTGCAACCAAAACTCAGGATAAGTATGCCAAAAGTTCCGTCTCATCAAGAGGAATCCAACAATGTCGACGAAATGTCAATCGGACGTCCGGAACTCATGATATAAGCGTTTCTGCACCGAGGGCCTGGTTGGTTTTGGGTTCGAACCAACCCGGCCGTACTTCAAATGACACTGGTTAAACTGGTCAAACCATTGCGATCCATATGGAAAAACACACGAGATGGACTACCTATTGGTCCAAAAGGGATAGCCGGTGAAAAAGTTGCATTTCACCGCAACATGCTCTAACCGGGCCTCATGGGGCCTGTGCCTCAACGTCGACTTAAATATCCAAAATTGGTCTTGAAACATCCATCTTAATTCTGGGGTTGCAACCTCGCAGACGGTTCGACATTCCGACACCGTATGAGAGAGATATGCCAGATACAAGATCCCGTAATAATAATATTATTATTATTCGGTGTTTCGTGGGCCCGAGCAATGAACCAGAATTTAGTATTCCACATTAGACTTGAATCGACCATATTGATTTCAGGATTACATCGCCATTGATGGCACGCCAATCGGAAGTCACACACATGAGTTTTGTCAAGTCGAAGATTTAATAATAATGTTAAATCTATTATTTTCCGAGCACTTCGAGTACCCGATCCAAAAACCCAAATAAGATATCCAATATTGGTCTCATAAATTTTTTCTTGGGGTCAGGGTCACACTACCACTGACGGTTTATGAAACCGAGGTCGCACGAGGAAGATACTATCAAAAAACAGTTTTCCCAACAAAAATAATAATAACATTATTATATTATTATTATTTTAAATTTAATTTAATTCCTTAAATTATCCCATCCAATATCCATGCACCCACAATCCCCATGCGCCTCACTAATAGGCTCCACCCTTTATTTTATAATTTTTATTATTATCTCTATCTCATTTTATAATTATTATTATTTAAATCTTCTTATCATTTCTCTCTCCAATTAACTCCTCCCTTCACGATTTTGTTCTCCAATTTAGCGCCCCAACTCCAGCCTTCATCTGCACGGCCAGAACCGCCACTGCCTTTGCCTGCCTGCCACACCGCCCCCGGCTACCCACACCGGCACGCCTCAAACCAGCCGCATCACCTGGCCCCTTGTCCGCTCGCCATGCCACCTTCCGTTACCACGCACCCGACCCCATACCGCCACACATCAAGAAATAGTTGGCGGAGGGTTCAGAGTTTTTCATAGTCAGTACCCACTACATTAGTAGATCGAATAAACACCCAACAGAATATTCTTCCATGCTCAAGGGAAAGAATCACGTAAACATAAATAAACAAAACCCCCTACCTCGAAATTGATGTCACATGTCATCAAGTCCCGGAAGACAGATGTCACATTAGTCAGGCGTCGCGGATGAACGGTGTCATCCCGTCAACATTGGAGGAAGTGTTGTTGACGTAACCGATGCTTTCTCGCAACGGTGTCTCCTCTCTAAACGCCGAGGAAAAAGAAGGTTGGAGAAAGAAATTCGTCCGGTTCTTCGAGTCATGGAGCGTTCTTCGCGTTCTTCGTGGAATAACTCTCCCTTCTGATATCTCCAACGTGATCCCAATAACGTATGTTCCAAAACTAAATAATATCCTAAGATTTTATTTTATTCTCCTATGATATAACATTTCTATCAAATTCAAATTAATTCAAAAATACTATTGAATGAATTATGGCATTTGAGTTGGCAACTTTAATGGAAGGTAGATGAAAAGGCTCCACATAATTAATGGGAGGTGTTGTCAATATAAATAGAGTGTTAAAGGGGGGTTTAAGGGAGGTGAAGGGTTAGGTCTCGTGTGGGTCCCAACTCACAAATATCCTCCCATGGTAGGTTATGTGGGGTGTAGGCCCCACCCCTAACTTCCTCTTTGAGGATATAACCACCCAAATAAATAAATTGGTGCACAACCATTTTATTTATTTATTTTTACAAATCCCAAAAAATTAACTTTAAACCCGCATAAAATGAAACTATGGTAAAGGTCCCCTTAAGTGAATACCGGCGTTGCGAGTTCATCGGTGTCCTCAGATTTCAATTCCGAGCACCGATTCAAATGTTATAAAATTCTGAACGTACGTTTACTGAACGTACCTGAAAAAAGTTTGGAAAATTAATATCAGTCACCTTCGACCCATTGCGGTCAATGTTAAGATCTTCCTAGGTGAAACACGCCCCAAAAAACCCAACAGTACTCTCATATATTCAATCCAAGTTACCGTTTATATGTTATGAATTTTACAATAAAATAATTGTCATTTAATTATTTTATTTGCAGCAAAAAACTAACTTTTTTGGTGGCTCATGGTGGCCATAATTAGTATCTATATAAATAAATCATGCCCCCATGAGTTCAACGGTGGTCTCAAATTTTTAATCTGAGCTACCATTTGTGAGTTATCCGCATTTGAAAAATAAAATAATTTATTTAATTATTTTATTTACGGTTAAGTCATTTTTTGGATTTCTCATAGGAGGCCCATACCGACTAAACATAAGTCACGCCTAGGGTAATCCTGCTATCCTGAGCGCAACGGTGCCATCGTATTTCTTGATCCAAACAATTGTTCAAGAGATAAACCACTTTTTCAGGAAAACTACTTACGCACGTTAATTTAAGCTGAAAAAAACTTTGTAAAATTATTCAGGGCACACCGGGCCTCAGAATCAGGTGCCGTTTGATACTGCACACTCAAAAAATTCCAAATAAATTATGAAAAATAATTTATTGAACTTTCTGGGTCTGTACATTACTACCACCTCAGGGCTTTACGTCCCTGTAAAATATCAACACACACTAGGGGGAATAAAAAGTGGTACTGAGAAAGCATCTGAGCCTTCCGCTCCCATGTTCTCTCCTGGAGGTTCCTGTGCTGCCTGGGGTTTCCTTTTCACCAACCAAGTAAAACCCATCCCATCATTGTAAGTAAACCATAACCTTTTTCCCTAATACCATCAATCCTTGTATGAACTGTGATTTCCCAGTCCATACCCAAACTAACATCGTAAGGCCCCGACGCTGTCACCAAGAGGTTCCAACCAAAACTCTGGCCTTAAGGTTCAGATCACACCTATTGGCGTAAGTGTGTTTATCGAGTCTCCTCTCATTGGTATCTCTAGACGTGAGGGTCAAGTCAACGGTTTTAACAGGAAACTCTAGGTCTGGGACAACATTCGTGGATGAAAGGAATGATTGGTACTTATTTCTATTAATATGGAAGCTCGTAGTAGACATAGAACGTACCTCAAATCATTCTTATATCCCTTGGGTCACACTTCAAGACTGCATGCAACTATTCTCATCCCCTACCCTCCAGCACCTTGAGCCTGGCGAGGACTACAAAGGAGGGTGGTTATAACATGTCGAAATGTACACCACCTCATGCTGCAATATTAGCCCTGCTTCCACATCTGCTACTCTACAGATTCATCTTTCCTTAACACTTCCTCTTCTTGAAACATTTTACACACCCAAGTCTCTATGACTGGCTCCAATTCCATGTTCTTCTACTACTAACATCCTCTAGTTGTATCCATTCAGCCAAGAACATTAAACCACAAAGGTCTTCCCTATCTCTGAGGTATTAGCTCTAAAGAGCTGATCTTATCATATTCATCAAGTACCAGGAATGATTGGTATGCCTTGATGAATACTCAGCTACCGAAATTTCATCTTTCCGAAGCTGTATAAGCTCTAGAAAACCCTCATCCACCTCCTCAAGCCAGTCCTCAGCCGCATATGAGTCATTTTATCCTCGAAACATGAGGGTATCTGATGTTAGAACACGTGTAAGGTAGTAAGCTTACATGTGTCACCTACCTATACCGCCGTTTGTAACTGATGATCAACATGTAGTGATGTATAGCTGACACACTACCCGAAGGCACTATCTCAGGCATCGGTCCACGTACCGAATCCTCATCATTACGCGGACTATCCTCATGGCCATTAATTGGAAAACAATAGTGGCCAAGTCCACCATCCACTCTACTGATGTCTCATCTAGGTGGAAAACTATAGACATCGCCTCCAGCCTGTGCTCTGCTATCTGGGAATCTATCTCGCCTCATAACCTCGGAGGCCTCTACTGCTGGAACTCGTGCAATGCGCTCTGCCAGCGTGCACCGTCCACTAGTACGACTACTAGCAACTGCTACCCAACAGGTAGTGGTGCTGCTGGTACACCACCCGAGGGTGAAAACATAGTAAAAAGGGCACTGCACCGGAGCCTCGTCGCTCGGTGGGCCGTCATCGTGTACTATCTCAGAACTCCAACTGATTGTGTGTATGGAGACATCCGGAACAGATACGACACGGTCAAACGATTTATACCTGGTGAGCTAACCTAGTTTGAGCTGACTTTAAAACTCATGGAAACACACATGCAATCAGTGTTTCGTGAACAAAGTTGGAAACCAGTAGTCAGGGTCCTGGTTTATGGATACGTCGGCCGCCGCACCAGCACTGGACTCCCTAAACTGAAAACCACACTTGGTACCCTTAACACTATTGCTTCCCAGAATGGGGATATCAGAGTTATTAGTTCTGCGGTAGAACCGAATCCTCTGATACCAATTGTGACAACAGGTCCCCGGTGACAGCACAACCACCCCGCCTTAACATTGTCACCGGGTCCTGGCCTACCAAGTACCATCTGTTGCCCCGCAAACATGAGGGGCCCACCCCACGGTCCACACACATCCCCAATGGGTCATCTGACTAATGACTGTCCCCACAGGCCAACACATGTCCTCTCCAGTGTGCTTTGTCATCACTCACACACATCCTGGGAAACTTCCCAGAATGTCACCCATCCGGATCACTACTCCAGGACAAGCATGCTTCTGGAGCCTGTCTTATTAGAACTCCACAGTTAAGTGTGCTTGTCCTATAGTAGTGATCATGATGGGTGACCTTCGGGGAAGTATCCCAGGATGTGTCTGAGTGAGGAAAAAGCACACTGGAAAGGACATATGTTGGCATGTGGGGACATTCATTAGTCAGATGACCCGTTCGGGCATGTGGGTGGACCCTCGGGTGGGCCCCACATGTTTGCTGGGAAACTGGTGGTACCGGTATGCCAGGACCCGACGACCATGTTAAGGCGGGGTGGTTGTGTTGTCCCCGGGGCCCGGTTTTCACAATAAGAATATTACATTGAAAACATTTTTGAAAGAAAAATAGGATAAAATGGTCTCTTAATGTTCATAGTATATTTGTATAATGTTCATTGAATTTATTTTTAGGAAACAAGGTTTTGAAAGAACATATATTTATGTCTTAAGAGAGAGGTAATGTCATATTTTCTTAATAATGTTTTTTAATTATCTTATGTACTAAAGAGTGGAATAATGGTAGTAATACATGATGAAATTATTACTAATCATAGTATAAGAAAATTAATGAGTGCTTTTTAAAAATTGAACCTAGTAATAAATATATAAATTAGCAATTATAAAAAATCATGATAAATGGTGAGATTGTTTTAAAAAAATCTTTCCACATGGTATCTTTAAATCATACTACCCATTTAAGAAAATTAAATTACATGATGCATAAAATATAATGAAAATAAGTATATTTGTGATATAAAATTTTGAGGTATTTTTATACATTTCATATAAAAAAACAGGTTAATAACATGACATGTGTCAAAAATTAGAAAAATGAAGACTGAATTACTCGATTGATTTTGTAACTTTTGAAACATAAACCCTAAGATATAAATAACATAAAATAGATTTGTAAATACAAAAATATTTACGTATCACAGGAATATAATACATTTTTGGGAATTATATAATCCCAAATAAAAATATGAGTGGTGAATAAGACATGTATCACGCTGAAATAAAGTGTGAGACGAAATTCCCTTACCTTGTGCATTTAATCTCCTTATACTCATAAAAACCACCTGTATAATAAATAAAAATATATTATAAATATATCATATAAGAATATTCTTATTTATAATACCATATATGGTTTGATTATTGCTTTATATTACCGACTTGTTATCAATTCTATGTTAAGGATTCAGTTCGGGTAATATATGCTTTGTCTAACGCATGAGTCTTAATTTGTTATATATTTGGTCCTTATATTAATATCACTATTTCTAAAATTTAAAACATTATATAAACACAATTTATATTCATTATATTTGTATTATAATAATACATATAATTGATAGGTGTGAATAAAATACATCATTCCTGGAGACGGTAAGTCGTACTAATAGATGAACTCTATTTCCGTTTAATTGTCGTATCAAAAGTAGTAATGTAAAACAGATATATTTATATATAGATATGTAAATATATAATTATTATAGTATAATTATTGTATCATAAATATCATATATATTTACTAAACCAATCCTTAATACATTATATGTAGAATATGAATGTTTCACATTGCATTGAGGGGGAGGTAGTCCACACTTCCTTAATTGAAATTATCATTATAAAAAAATGGAATGTATAAAAATATGTGTTGTAATATAATTAAATAATACCAAATAAAAAATTAATACATTATATGACATATATAAATATATTTTCCATCATTATTTCCACCATGGAAGGCGATACATGAAAAATAATCGATCATTGTTTAGTGAGAAGATAGTTTGTCATACACGTAAAAAGTATGATTGGTACCCATTAGATGGAAGTGTATGTAAGATTAAATGGAAACCATAGCATAAAAACATCATAGTATATTAAATATACTAGTGTATTTATAAAAAATTGGAATATGAAAATTTTAGGGTGCGGAGATAGAAAATAAAAGAAAGGAGTTTGAGGGAGGGGGTTACCTCTTAATTAGTTAACTCCTTTTGGTCTGCTCTAAAGGGCTTCCTTGGAAGTATTTAAAACAAAGGGAGACTTATAAGGGTATGTGAGGGGTTTTTTTATCCATTTTGGTAGATTATGGTCGAGCCAATGTGGCTTGATAAGTTTGATGAAGTGGAAGGATATGAGACCTTTTATAACGGAGGAGGAGTGGCACTTCGGAAATATTTTGGTAACTAGAATCCAAACCCATGTTTTTTTGAATATGCATCCAATAATGGTAGAAATTTTAGAAAAATTGTATAGGGTCAATATATGGCCATATAATGTATTTTGGACAAGTTTATAAGATTTTTTATCCTTATAGTTATGGTTTATTCCCTTATTAAGCATAATTGAACCATAATCATTGAAAATAATTTAAATTAATTTCACAAATATATTTTGTCAAAAAATTACAAGACCTCATTATAAAATATAAATTATTCTAATTAAAAATATTTATTCCATTTTTTCAAATTCCCAAAACAGAAGTATCTAAAATTAATTTAAATATAATCCCACATACTGGACAATAATACGAGTTTTTAATGTAATAATATTCAAATGATATCTTTTTTTTAATATAAAATTTCATTTTGAAACTGGTTAAAAATACCAAAATTGGATTACTTGATGAAAATATTATCTAATTGATATTTTAAACCAATTTAAAATATAAAATAACCATATTAATAAATTTGATGAAAAAGAAGTTTTGAATTAAAATCCATTATATTTAATTATTCTTTAAAAAATGAATCCTTACAAAAAAACATCTTAACCAAAATTTTATATTTTTCATTAAAAATTATAGTTCATTTTGAAATATTAAATATATAAAAGTTAAAAAAAATTATATTTAAAATGGGTTCACTAATAATATGTGGAAAAACTACCTTTATAAAAAAATATTTTTATGAATTAAATTGGGGTTGGTATTATATTCTGTAAATAAAATATATAGGGATGAATATTAAAAATATTTAATTGAATATATAACAAAAAATTAATATAATATCACTCACCCATTATAATTTATTTTATTTATTAGGGTAAAACACCTTTTTCACCATAAACAAATTTATACATTCCATTATATTAATTTAGTTTTCATATTTTTTTCTAATTAATTATTAACCAATAAATTCAATTTATATTTTTGTAATCTATATAATTCTATAAATTCTCTAATACTATTTATTACCTTTAATTTATCTTCTAGGTTATATCTTATTATATTAAATGATAATATTTTAATAATATATTATTGTTTGGTAAAATTCAGTCAGGTGTGTTATAAAAGACATTGAGGAAAGTCAGTATTGCGTGTAACAAAAGATAACCTTAGTCTTCCAGGTATAAAATCTAAAATATTTGTTTTAAGTAGTGAAAGTTTAATTTTTTTTTCATGTATTAAGTAAGACAAACAATGCTCTTTAATTTAAAAGAATCTATTTTCAATGATTTGTGAAATGAAAAATATGGAAAAGATTAAATTAATTCAAAATAATAATCCAAAAAATCTCAGTGACACATACATGCCTATGTATAAGGACCATGGAGTACGCAAATGGTTTAGGCAAGGTTTCATTTCTAGGAATGGGTTCAATCGTTAATTAATTAGATTTTGGGTTGCAGGTGTTAATGCACCACTAACAGCTCAGAGAGTTCTGAATTCAAGTAGTTTGATATATTATTGCCTAATTAGTTCTACAAACTTATGTGGGTATCTTTTTTAATATTACATTTTTTATGTCTTTAAAATTAGATATTTTTCGTGTATTCCTTAACCATCAGATCTATTTAGTCTCTCCCATTTATCATATTTGTGTTTATCATATGCTTGGGTTTTAAACTCCCACACATCCTTTTTTTTTAATTTCATTCACTTCTTCAGGAATCCTATCCTTCTATAGAAAATTGGTGATATTCAAAATTTAATTTCATTGACCTATTTTTAATTTATTTTTCTCACTTGCAGTACTCTTTTCATTTATAGTTATAGTACTAGTTTGAATTTTTTTCTCATATCCTCATTCAAGATTCAAAATCATCATAATCATCTTCTTCTAATGTTTTCATAATCTCCTTTTTTATCCAAGTTATAAATACTTTTTTTCCTGATAGTTTAACTATTGATCACCAATAGGGAGTCATGAAGCACTATTCAAACACAATGTTGATTCATGAGCCACTGTTGGAACCTAGTGGTGTGTCATGAGCCACTGTTGGGACCTAATGCCGAGTATGTGTGTTACCGTTGAAAATTTCCCATAGATATTCACTTTATTTCATGTTAGAAACCAATGTTGGGTCATATTCTCTCAAAAAATGTTACTTAGTTACTACATAAAGTATTGGAAATTTCATTATAAACCATTTAGATGAGCACATAATTATTCTTATGTGTGTGGTATATTATTATTTTTGTATGATGTTAATTTAATTTTTTTTAATATTTTTAATAAAATTATTATTCATCTATTCTTCCTATGTAATTTCATTAAGAAGTTTGGAAGTATTTTTCAGTTATTCACCATTATTCACTTTTAACGGTAGGTTATGAGTTACCACTTGAACCCAAAAATGAGTCAGGAGTCACCGTTGGACTTCAAATGCCAAAATATTTTTATTTCTTTTCCTAATGGAATTGGTTATACTATATCACATAAAATTTTTTTGTCCAATTTCATTATTTTTTATTAATATTTCAACTATATCATTTTCTCTATTCCAATTGTTGGTTATGAACCACCAATAATTTTTTCCTCCGGTAGGTCATAAGCCACAGTTAGTAAAACAAATTAAACAATTGTTTTTCTTTTATCAAATAAAATTATTAATGAAAATATTTTTTAGTGGTTTTATTTATTTTATACATAAATATATTTATAAAAATATATTAAAATAATATTATAATTATATAAACGAACCACTATTCAGGAATATTTATTTTCATGGGTTTATTTGTTTTATAACACTTTATGTTGTCTTTATAATATAGTAGGTTATATTTCTATTTTAATAGTTTTACAATTGTGGTTTTTTAGAATTGATATAATTAAAATATAATTATTTATTTATATATTTTATTTTGAAGTATTAAAACCAATGGAGATATTTTTCCAGTATAACATTAAAAAAAGGTAATATTCATTTAACATATTTATACACTCAGAAGTGCGATGAAAATATTTGATATTGAAAATCTCCCAAAGGATTTTTCATTAATGATCTAGAAAAACTATTTCTATATAAAAAATGTATTTGTGAAGATATTTTAAAAAATAAATTAGGTTGTAATTTTTACTTCTCTGAATTCATTAGTAAACTAATTTAACATTAGTTATATTTTTTTGTGTTCACTAATGATCTTCATCACTTTTAACTTCAACCACTATAGGGATCACTAAACAAAAGATGTAGAAAATTTATATTTCATCAACTTAGATTATATTATATTATATTTCTCTATATTATAATTCACCCCACAATATTTTATCCCTCTACATTTAGTTTTATTGTTTTGTTATCCAAAATCTGACATATTAGTGTTATTCATCCCATATAAAATGAGGTTTATATTTTTCTCTATAAAAAATGGTAGTTAGGATGTGACTCCATCAAAATTATTGGGTTATACCATAATGTGAGAAAGAGTTATGTCTTATCTTATTGTAAGTAAATTATCTCTCGATTTCAAAACTGCTGGTCTAGTTAAAACCGGTCTCCTCATATAGTAGAGGATATTGATGACAGGTTTAGTATCCTAGTGAGCTGATCCACCATAAAAACATCATATATTATCTATTTTTATTTCAACTAAACATTTTAAATTGTTCTAACAATAATATAATCATTTTTTTAGTAATTCATAATGTTCTATTCATATCATGTTAATAAAAAAATTACATGGGACGTCCTAGAACACGTTTTCCAAGGCCTCCCCATACCCCACACTAAAATATTAAAATATCATGAAATATAAATAGAACATGGTAGCAATGGATTAAAATATCATGTAATGTAGCTCATTAATATTGAGGTTATTAACAGATTTTATAGGATAATAATTTAACTTCATTATGGGTATAAGTATAATGTAATAAAATAATAATTCCTCAGAAATTCTAAATTTAGTTCCACATTGTCACAGTCTTGAAAATTTATAGTTAATGTACATGATGGTTTCGTTCCCCAATATCACTCATGAAATATTATCATGATATAAATAGGTTTTATTTTGTCTAAAATTTTTCTTTTTAATGAAAAATGTAATTTGAGTGAATACTCAGGGAATGTATTATTAATAAAAAATCAATTAAAATAAATTATATATATTCAACTTATGACTATTCTAGGGAAAATTTATTTTCCTAAATCTAGTATTCCTATAAAATCAGGATTCATTCATTCAATATCCATAATTCACAAAAAATAATTAGTTTATAATATTAGGTATTCAATATCATTATCATATAAAACAAAAACATGGTATCTTAGATTAAATAAATAATTCATGTCTCTTAAATCATTAATGAAAAGAATAAAATATTACTATAGTTATGTAATTTTAATCTAATGATAAATAAATATATTCTAAAATATAATAATTAATTTTAAATATGTAGAATGTAAAATAAAAAACACCTTGTAAATGATGATTTAGTTATATTGAATAGGTCATGTTCCTTCAGTTTTGAATTTCCTTCAAAATTTGTATACATTTGATGATTATTGTTCTAGTACGTTTTTACATTCATTATCGTTTCTACATCATCATTAATGGACCAATAAATAAAAATAAATCATAGGAATTTTTTTTCAGTAATGATATTGTTTGACATAGGGGAATATTTGGATTTGGAAGAAAATGAATGTTGCCTCAAAAAATATTTATTTTTCATCGTTGATGGATTGAATAAAAAATTAAATTATTTGTAAATTCCAAGACTAAAAGATTCACTCCCAAAGACATAATAAACACACTATCTCTAATTAATGAAAATTTATTTTTCATTTGAATATATTTATGATGGAATATCTATATTTAATCAAATGTGTGGGGAATTATATTCCTAGTTGAAAATTATTGGAAATTAGTGTGATGGAGTGTAATATACACTACTAGATCTCTACGAATGGAAGCATGGAATTTCTTTCACCACATAAATTTTATTATGAATGGATTTCCACCTCCTTCCTTTTTGATCTACACGTAACCAAAAGGGTATACATGAATAATATTAAAAGAAAAATTCCATATAGAATCAAAATTAACTGTCCTTTGTATGATTTTCATTTTTTATTAGATAAATTAATCTCTTGTGTTAAAGTTTCTTAGATAAATCATCTTTTCATGGGAAATTATTTTTCTTCCATTGAATGTATTTAAAATTTCAACACTGTCAATAATTATTTAATCCATATCTTATAGTTGAAATATCCTTTCTTTCCTTTCACTTTCTTGGTTCATATTAATTTGTCTCACAACCCAGAAGGATTTGTGTTCTAATTCAACCTATTAGTGAAAGATCTCCCTCTAAAAATCATTTTTTTATCATTTAAATGTTTTTGTTAATGGGGTATGATAATCACATATGGTACTATGTAACTTTTGGATCCATTATTTCATGTTGGGTTTTATCCTCTATTCCAAATTTCTATTGATTTATCTTATCGACATTACTAATTCACCATTTTTCTATGGCTGATATGGGGTTTATGTTTTTATGGTAGACCCCCTACAGATTCATTAATGCCACTATTTCAATGTTTTAGATGTGGGTAACATGGTCAGTAATGATGTCTCATGGTTCTTTGAACTGTTAGAATATGTTTTTCATAAAAATTCATAGACCACATTTGAATCATCATTGGTAGGTGTTTTTCATCCAACAATTTTGAAATATAATCTACATCATGTAGATTATAATAATAACAAAATGACTTCAAGAATGTTCCACAAAATTCTCTATCCCATAGATAATTTTTTTATATAGGGTAATTTCTATTTGGGAATTTCTTTTCTTTTTTTATATGTTACAAAAAAAAATATCTATTTTATTTTTTTTTTGAAAATTTCATTTTCATCTTTAAATAATGTAATACAATAAATACCTCATTCAATGAAATTCATGGCTATCATTTGAGATCCAAAATGTCCCCCAATAGCTTATATATGATAAAATTTAAAAATTTATATTATTTCTGATACATGAAGAACTATCCTACTTACATGATTAGTGAATATTTTCCAAAGGAATGGTTCATAAAAAATATATACCCTAGAGTTATATTTTTGTTTTATCTAATAATGAGAGTTCAAAAGTGTGGGTACCAGATATGTGACTAAAAAATTATCAATGTCTTCATACCAAGGTACTTCACCTACCATAGCTTAATTTTTTTCACCTAGTAGATAATGATTGAGTGTTTTCTTAGATTGAATTACTAATTAATCTTTGTGAGGTAGTCTAGTGAAATGATAAAAAATATGATTCTATATACACCTTTTCTTGATCACTTGGTGGAACACCTGAAAGAGAAGAATTCATAAAACCATACATGTCTTAGAATCACATTTCATTACTAAAAAACTAAGAGTTTCATGATAAGAAATAAATTTATTTTCTTGTAAATGAGATATGAATTTATCTAATGTGATGAAAAATTACAGGAAATACATTTACTTATTCATGTAATTTATATTTTTAGAATCCAATTTCCTTGATGTGTAGTTTATTAATTGAGGATTTTGGTCAATGTTTTGGGAGATTTCAACTCCTAGTTATTTATTCTTCGTGTTTTCGAGAATTATGAAAGGATGGTCTAAGTTGGGTGGTTTCATTATTTGTGGTGTAATGGGATATTAATTAAATTCAACAAATGCAATCACACACTTTATATAAATATTATAATCAACATCAATTAACATTAATAATTAAAAAGAATATAAATCATACTTCTATATATGATAAATACTTAATAAAAACCTTCATTTCATAAAAATGTTATAACATTCTAAAAAAAATTAGAAATATAAATAAGTTTTCTACCACTACCATTATCTTATCAACCTACATCCTTTTATATGATATTCTGTTGCATAAAAAAATTCTTTTTTTAACCATGAAATAAAATTTTTAGTTGTATTATATTTGTTTTCAGAATGATCATTTATTTTTTTTCCCATATTCCCAACAAAATGAATGAATAAATTATTCAAAATAGTGAAATCATAAAAAAAAATTCTTCAAGGAAGTCATCAATATGAGATGAGAAAATACTCACCATAAACAATTGAATTTTACCTAGGTTGTTTAATATTCTAAAATTCATATTCATTTATTTGAATTTGAAAAAGGAATTGTGAAGGACATCATCTCAAGATCATTATGTGAAATTGGTACCTACATGTATCGAGAGAATCCATATAGAAAGAATTATAGAGTTATTACAACTAACATTTATATCATTTGATCGATAAATTTTAAAGTGATTGCCTCATTCTGAGTAACATGATCCATCTTTCTGTATTATATACAGAATCCCTATATTTTTTAAATGATGTGGTGACCATGTCATTTGGTTCATTTTTAATAGGGGTCTTTCTGGGTTTCTTTTGGATTATATTAATGGGACTCACCTACTAAGATTCATAGATATTTTAAATGATATGAGATGTTAGAAATTTCAAAATCTAATTCCTAGAAACCTCTATTTTAGTCGAATTATATCATCTATAAGGTTTTGAAAATGATCCAAAATAACTTTCTAAAATGAATCTTTCAAATAAGAGTTTTTGGTTTTGATTACAGGTATATATGTTGACCGCCATTCTATGTCATGGAAATTTTTTAAGAAGGTAAATAAGTTTTCTTCGTGGTTATGGGGTTGATATTTTCAATTATCACAAGCAATTACTAAAAAATCATAATGTAATAATATTTTAAATCACTTCATAATGTTTTTAACTCAATACTTCAATGTTTTTGATTTTATGATATTGATTTGAGGTTCCTCATATCTAATGCTTAAGAATCTTGTATCATTTGAACATCTCATAATAAATCAAAAAATAAATAATTTGAAACTATTTCTTCTAACTAAAATCATTAATATTCAGATTCATGGGTACTGGATCATTAAAATTATAATATTTTTCCAAAAGATAATAATTGAAATTGCATGATTGAATCTAAAAGCGGATATATATGTTATTTGTAGGTGAACTCATATATTGAGTGACTTCTAGAAAAATGTTTCATCGCATAAAAAATGTTGAAGTGTATTATATTATCTATAATATCAATTATTATTATTTCATAATGGAAATTGATTATAGACTTTTCTGTCATTATGAAAGGTATCCACATGATCATGGGAGAGTGTCCTAGTGATCTATCTTCTTCCACGGTAATGACACAATAGAATATTGGAATGATTTTTCCTCTTTGTCCTAAGATTAAATCATCTAAAAGTCTATCTAGGAAAATACTGGATCTATTTGATAAATTTACCACCACTCATGTAGGATTCAATTCATCAATTAAAATGGATGAGTATAATTATTTATGACTAAAATTTATAGAATAAACCATATCACCTAATGAATTATTAAACATTAATGAGACAATATAATATTAAATATATAATTTCCTTGGATATTGACATTTTTGTGGTTTTGGTGGTGTGATCAGTCCGGAGATGCTTTTTCCCAATATAATTTTATCATTTCCATCCATTAAATTTCTCCATGTTCAGTGTTTCTTTAGAAGTTTTACACACATTATGATTCCTAAAATTTATTCATATAGAGTTACATTTATTTTAACCACCAGAATGTTCTCTTAAATCTCCTTTTGAAGTTGATCATATTATTCTGTCTTCGACTCATCTAATTTAGATGGTAATGGCTCATGTGCATCTGTTTACCCAATTATTATTATGTAATTGGTTTTCTGGACAATCAAATATGAGCCTAGTCATTATATTATCTCGATTATTGACCACTTATCATGTCAATATGGGTGATTTTTCATAATTATTATTAGATTCCTTATCATCTATGCTAATAAACATCCTTTATACATGTTTATAATGCTAATAATTATTTGAAACTTGTTTTCAAAATTTCTTATTATCTTGATTAGTTCTACAATAGTTTTTACATGGTGGTTCTTCTAAATATCAATTTGATTATTGTTCATCTGGTTTCTTATTTTATGGATATTTATTAGGTTTTTTCAATGGTGGGGGATTATAGTATTACTTCATTTGGAATGAGGGATTATTTTGGTATTGATTCAAAAAAGAATGTTTATCCTAGTTGTATTGGAATTCATATCCTTAATGGGTTTGTGGTTCATGTGGATGATTATGCTATAATTTCCATGGTAGATAAGATGGAGAACAAAATTCATTACATGATCCTCTAGGCACTTGTCTACATAATGATTAGTAGAGGAGTATAAACCACATAACTGAATCAAGACATTTTGTTCTTACACAAGGTTCACATGAATTTGTTACATTGAATTTTTTGAATTATGTTTCTAATTAATGTTTTCGAATTAGATGTGATGAAATCATAGATTACCTAGGTTCTAGTTCCTGAATTGAGTAATTGTCTTCAATTTTGAGAAATATTTTCCATCAATTCTATGGGATCTATTAGATAATTTCCAATTAGGGCACCTTTGTATGAAGTGATGAGCATGTTGAAATCATTTTCAAGCATTAATTGATTGATGGGAAAATGAAAGTGGGGATTCTCCACAGCATGATGCAAGTAGATGGTGAAGAGATTATTTATTCCCACCCATTACACATAAAGTGACTGTTTGGATATTCTCCTACAAGACCATTGAATTTATGAATAATTATTTTCATTTTAATGTAAAATTAAAAAATTATAAGGTTGGTATATCAAGATAATTTTGATGGTTAATTAATTAAAGTGCATAGATATTGCGAAGAGTGTGATTGGGTTTTGAAACCATTATTTCTTGTTCGGTGTGATCCATTAATGTTTAACATAAATATGTTATGAGTATATCATAAAATTAATTTTTTTCAATGATTTAGATTTCATTCCATTTAATGTACAAATTTAATGGAATGGACTATTGAATTATGGGTCAATCAAAATAAAAAATTTGTATATGGTTGTAATGTAGAACTACCTCCCCATAAATGGATCCATGTTTAAAAAACCTATTATGGATCATCAAAAAAGATAATTTACTTACATTGGTGTAGTCAATATGGTTAACCCTAGTTATTATCCCTAAGTATCCGAAAAAAATTGTTTTTCACATTTGATTAATTTTTTTAGAAAACGTTATTTGTTTTGTTTGAGATATTGAAGAAACAAATAGATTAAATTGATTTATAAAAAAAATGATGAATTATAACAAGAATAGGTTTGGATACACCTAGTTTTATTCTATCATTGGTTCCATGTTTTTTCAATTTTATATTTGTTTCTTGATAAGAGAGATGTTTATTTGTTGATTCATCACCCCACATAGATATAAGGTGATTATAAGGGAATTTATAATACATTCTCAATCCATATATCATCCTTCTTATATGTGTGATGTCGTAATGGGTTATTTTGACCAATGTAGAAATTATCATTTTTTGAATTATCATTATCTAATTTGAAATAGTCCCTATAAATGTTCTTATACGTGTCAGTGATTACTTAACACTAACCACCCAACCCTAGAATACGTAATAACATATATATTGTAATTGGACAGAGGGATATATGTATCATTAAAAAAGTTTGTTAAAATAATAAAAAATATCCCTAACAGTGAGGAGTTTCTAATTTACAAGATAATTATTAATTAAAAAATGATGATAGAAGAAATAGATAAGGTTTTATTCAAGAATATTAAGAAAATAAAACATTCAATTGGTAAATTTTCCCCCTTATTTGATGAATCACCAGAAATTTACCTCCATGTATGGGGAAGTTGATTTGATTCCGGATAGGAAATAAATTACAAAATGAAGAAAATAGATGGAATGAAAATCATGGAAATAACTACATAATTTTATCGTCTAGAGATTCAATCACCAATAAATACTCATTAAATCCAATATATACTCATAAATATAGGAATTTAATATACTTATAGTATTTATCATGGTATATAAATTTGTATTCCATCAATTTCAAAAGTCTTTCCTCTATTTATATTAATAAAACAGCAATTTTCAACCACTTTTCAAACGATTCATGTTGTCTATGAGATATTCAAGACTAGTCTTGTGCATGAACGAACCCTGATTTTAAAAATATTAATGGTCCTTAATATTTTATTCAATATTATTAATTATTTGTACATCCCTTTTATTAGATTACTTTCATGATATGTAAATTTTCATGTTATATTACTCGACTAACATACATGATGTATACAGTGGATTTACAGTTGGTTTCTCTGTAAAACTTATTTTTTATTCATTTTAATAATTTTGAAATGGGCCTCCAATTTTATATTAATCACAAGAAAATTTATACATCCTCAAATAATAATATTTTAGCTTCAATAATCTTCTTTGGAACCCACCTGCTTTGCGGTCTTCTATGAATTGTTATTGGCTTACTATATTCATCACTTTTTGTTCTTTTTTTTTCAGGAACATATCCTACCACAAACAAAAAATATATTTTGAAATGATTAATAAAGTAATATATAATATTGATCCATTTTAAATTTATAAAATACATTCATAAAATGGTTTTTTCTGGTAACATATCTCCCATGATTTTTAGCCCATGGGATATGATGGAGATAGTTAGTGAGGTGGTGCACTGATGGGTAAATAACCATATTTAGAGTGGAATAATGATGAAATTATAATATTGAAAAACTAACACTATCTTATTGATGAATTTTATATAAGTTATTTGTTAAAAATTCATATATATGATGAAAATATGTTCATTAGGTAAGTTGGATGAGATCCGTGATCATTGAGAGATTGTATTTTATATGGTATTTATTCATTTGGTTCATTTGTTGTTGAAAGAAGGATGTGTTTATGAATATATATAATAATTTTATTATCTGATATGAAATATGTATCCAATTTTAATTTATTATATATATCAATTTTTTAATGATAATGCATTTTATTTTGAGTGAAATATGAAAAAATGGTTGGTTCTCATTATATTATTTGATTTAATAATGATGATTTTTGTGATTAAACCATCATATTTTAGAGGTATATCCCCTAATAGTGTGATAATATATTTTTCAATATCATGATTTAACTATGACATTCATTAATTTTACTAGTTTAATTTTTAACATTCTGAGACTCTAAAAGGCATCTCAAGTGGGGGTTGTTTGTACCTTTCTTCATTTTCATAAATTCTATGATTTTTTATTTATGACAACCAAAAATAGTGTTATGGGTATTTCATATAAGGGTGCACACACATAAAAACAATTATATTGAATTTTGGTTGTTCAGAATGTTTTTAATGGGATATTAATTGTGTTTTGGATTCTTGGGGTGTGGTTGGCCATATATAAATACATTTACATGTCTACAACTATCATGTTATAAATACTAATCCCCTGAAATATTTTTAATTAGTCCTATTAATTCATCGAACTTAATTTCCCTTTTCTCCCCTCCATCATTATTCTCATTTCTTTTTTATTATTGTTCAATTAAGAAACTATAAGGACCCAAATAGAATAACTATTCCAATTTTTTTATAAAAAGAATTTATATTCCTTTCAAAAATTTCATTCAGTTTATAGTTTTAGATAATTAGGGAAAACTCTATCAAATTATACCCATACATTACAAGTTGAATGTAAAACTCAGTATCCATTTTTTCACCAAAGGGAACTCTATTAAAATAAATAATTGTTTCTCCTTATTGAAAATATCACAATTAACCAGTTTAAATCATCCTAGTCACTATTCATCCTTAAATTAGGTGAATTATATTTTAAAATTTGGGATTCACACAAAAATACCATTAATAGATATAAATAATGTAAATTCTTAGTCTGGTGAAAAACATGAAAACCTATTAAAAATCTCATCTTAAAAACTCATTATCAAGCATAGAAAAAATCATATATGTTCCTTTGAACAAAATATCATATAAGACTTATAGAACCCTTATAGAACCCATATATGTGGAATAACCATACAGTAGAATTCCATCTGTGGAGTACCCAACGCATTGGAGCTCTATATGGGCCCACACATCATATATGCTAAAATCGGCTCGTCTAGTGAAATCTGGTCAGACAATTTGAAAAAGATATAAAGGGATCACCTCGTGCTATCTGGGAACATCCATAATTTATAATTCCCATGAACCACCAAATAAATAAAACATTTCATCATTCTAAATGTATTTTTTAACATGTATGCAAACCACATTCAGATATTAATATTCCATTTTCATTCAAAAACACATTCTCGACACAAAATATACCTTCTATTTTAATTTTTTTCAATACCAATATAACCAATACAATTGTAAACAATTTTTTCCATTTACTAGTTAATATTTGATCTCAAATGAATATATAAATTAAATAATATTAACTTTGGTGGAAAATTCATTATCACTGTTTATGTTATGAATAGAATGTTGCTTTTGTCATTTGTAAAAAACAATACTTATAAATACTCTTAAATATGTATATATATTGAAATCCTTTGAATGAAATTAATAATATGAATAAAATTACTTTCGTAATACAATTATTTTTATATAAATAAATATGTAAAATAATACCATGAATATTAACATGTCGAAAATGATTTTGAAATCACATCTCTAACCATTCAATGTGTCCTATAAAACATTGAATATTTAAATCATAAGACCAATGAAATATTATCATTTAAACATCATTAAATAAAATCATAATAAACAAATTATGGATATTATAGGTCAAATGTTGTAGTATATATCCCTTATAAACGAATGTGGGCGTATAACACCAAAATATTCCTTAATAAAATGAGATTTAGATGATGTCCCTTACCTCAAGTTTGATTCATACAATACGTCCTTTTTATTGAGGAATAAGAAAATTATTTCAATAATTTACATTCTTGATAACATTTTAATGATTACTATTATTTTTACATCACTTTTACCATAATTTCCTTTTTATAATAATTACATAAATATTTATATTTATGTTGGATATTATGATGATATTCAGTGCTTGAGTACAAAATGAATTTGGTATGATGTCAATAGTCAATGTGGTCATTTTTAAATCATCTCCATAATAATATTTAGGAAATAATAATCACTTATAAATATCAATTATACTTCTAAATATCACAATTACATATGGACATTAAAAATGAACTATGTTACTATCATGGAGACTGTAAGATGTACGTTAGTCCATGAATAACATTTTCATTTATCAATGATAATTATGGAAAGATGGTATGTATTATATTAAATATCTATAATTATAAGAATATCATTAATATTATAATAATAATATAAAATACACTTATATATATCATTATTTTAATTTTGTGATAAAAACAATATCGCATGGCTTCGTGCAGGTGACAGTAGACTCATCCACACAGAGGATGTTATCATTTTTTGTTCATCGAAAGATAATAATATAAATGATATCTTATAGTTAATAATTATAAATATTTTAAAATACCATTTATAAACATTAATTTCATCATTATGACCAGTCTTGAGAGACAATGACAGAAAACCTATTATATCAGTTTGTGAGATGGTATTCCACCAAACACAAGTATGAATAATTATTATCCAATTTGATTGAAGTGGAAATGAATTGAAGATATATAATTTACATAATAATATCTCAATAAATTAATCATACTAGTTATATCATTTTATCATGGTTGAATAATATTCAAAAAAAGTTTAAGAAGAAAAAAACAATAAGGCTAAATAAAAAATGATAATGTTTCTTCAAAAAATCACCCTTGATCAACACCATAACACATCGTAGCTGAATGTTATGAAAGAACTAAGATATGTGTAATGTGGTAATGATTCTAAAAATTTATTTGGGTAGAGTTTGATTGATCTAATTTGGTTTTTTTCGTCAATAAATGAGAATAGTGGGTTCCCTTTTATAGGTGAGGGAGATGCACTCTTAGAATCCGTAAAATTATTAATATAATATAAACATAATTTATATTCCCAATTTTTTAAACTAATTTATTTATAATAATGGAATATTATGCGTCAAAATCCATTCATCCAATGTAAATAATATATTATTTTAATATTTTACAATCTTTATCTGTTTATTTTAACCCATATATAACCCTTTTAATTATTATTGTGATATAATATAATTTAATATTTGAGGGTTAATATAATTACTATAATATACAAAAATATCAAATAATAGACATTGAGTAAATTTTGAGACTTATCTATATCATTTTGTAATTGTTTTTTATTTTTATGAATTTTAGGTCATCTAGTAAAATAGTATTTATTTTTAAAATATCTATAATGTAAATTTTGACACTATTCAATACATTACTTTTAAATAATATCATTATAACATGACATCATAATTATTTTAAATAATCAAAAATATCATATGTAATCTATAAAATAAATGTATTACATTAATTATATAAAATTATATTTATTTTTAAAAATTTAATATCATTTATTGATATTTCCATTAATTAAACAATTATTACACCATCATTATGTAAGACTTTAATATATTCATTTCTAACCTAAAATAAAACAAAATAAAATATCACTATTAATATAAATATCATATATCTCAAATGAAAATTTAGAGTTGAAAATATCCCCTATATAACCCCATATTAAAAATTCTATATTTATAAAAAACATTATCATAGAATCTTTGAAAATAGAATATTTTAAATTCCATACTCATCCATTTTCCTTCCAAAGTTTATATATTTTTCTAGATTATTATTTTGTTTGAAATGCTCTAATACAACGAAATTATTACAATTGTTTCAGTAATTTGTCTATATCAATATTATTATTATTACCCTTAGTTTCCTGATTTACCTTTAAGAGTGTTAATAAAAATCTATTAAAGTTACTATTCATAATGTCCAAAAATAAAATGTAACTATTTACTAAATATAGACCTTATTATTCCAAATATAGAATCCAAATTTCAAAATTAAAAACATTCATACTTCAGAAATTAATTAATAATTAATCCCATTAATGAAATGATAAAATCATTTTTTCTAATGTAAAAACCATTAGAATCTTGATATGTATTAATATCCAACATCAATTTAAAAATTATTCCAATGAATTAAAATTTATTAAATGATGAAAAATCTAATTATACATGAAAACTATAAATAAAATGTAACTTATCACAACAAATAAGTTGGATGAAATTTTTTCAGTTAAATTTCATTACTTTTCACTATTCTTCAAAACATGACCCTTTTTAGAAAAATAAAAAAGGATCAACCAAAGTAAATTTTTTATTAAAAATTAAAATAATATGTTTATTCAGTCATATAGAATTTATTAGAGTGTGAAAAATTATATTTTAAAAGAAAACAATTCCTTCAAAATGTGAAAAAACAATATTTTTTTAAAAGCACTTTATATTTTTGTAAAATTTGATTTTTTACTTGTATCATATCCATAGAACATATAAGTTCAATTTTATATATTATATAGAATATTATATATATATATATATTTAATTATTTATTTTATATAATCTATAAAGAGGGATTTTTTATCTAATTGTATAAAATACAAATTTTCACATCAATATATTTTATCATAAAAACATTTCCTTTTATATTAAAAGGGGTTTTGTTTTAATTTAAAATTAATTAGTTGAAAAAGAATTAATTATATATACATATTCTAACCATATATTAATAATATAGTTATTAATTTTCATACTCTACTTTCTAAGGGTTATGTTTTAATGATAAAATTTAAATAATAAATTTAGTTGTTTGTCTAATCTTGATGTGGCGTATCCAGTATGTTATTAATCATAGTATCTATTTTTTTTAAAATCGAGTTATTTTAAATCTCCCCTTTTGAAAATTATACCCATGTTAATTTTAATTTGGGCTATGTAACTATGTTTTGAAATTTTAAAATACCTTTATTGAAATCCCATCATGTAAAAATTATTAATAAAACATCCACATTAAGAGATAGAAATGGAAGTACGAAGGAAACCTAATATAACATATACTAGGATTCCATGTAGGAAAACAATATCATGGATGAAGAAACTAACTCTAATGGACTAATAGGGTGTCATAGAGAAGAATATTAGGGAAAACATAACCATGAAAATATAATAAATAATTATGGGTTAAAATTTCCATTATAAATGTTAAGAGAGAATGATTTTTTTTCGAAATAACATTCACATAGTTGAGAAATTATTTTATTATACATGGAATATAAAAAAGTAAAAATAATTAATTGAAATGTAGAGTTTCATCCTTTTTTCAATTTCCATAAAAACACAATTTTCCTCTAAATTATGTGTTTACTATATGCATTTTACATTCAAGAAGCACTGGAATCATCCTATAGGGAATCATAAAATCACAAAATGATTAGCTATTTATTTCTACTATCTTTAGACATTAATAAAAAATGGTTAGTACAAGACAAGATAATTCCACAAAATGAATAAACATCATATGAAAGTACACTTCATCAATCTCCAAAATTTAATGTTAATACCCAATGATCAACATAGGCCATTCAAAAAAATATTTTTTCAAAATTCCTTAAAATAATCCAAAACAATATAGAAACCCAAAAATAAAGTGTATTTGAAAATATATTATTAGATAATAATAAATAACATTATTCCAAAAATGACATCAATCACACATAATTCCTTTTAAAAATATGTAAATTAATAAATAACCTAATCTGAGAGATAAACTAATAATTTTCGTAAATAACCATAATAACCCTAAAATCATATTAGTATCTAAAATATAATTCTTCCATTATTATTCCATTAAAATCCTTTAATATTATATTTACCTTTATCAAATAATGTTCCCGAAATATTATATTTCTTCTAAAATGAGTTTAATCACATAATCCAAATTTCTTTTCTAATCCCATGTTTTTTATTCAATAATAGTTACATTCCAAAAATAAATTTTTTATTTATCCATAATATCATTTAACTAAAATAATTCATACTAATTATGACATCATGTAGTCTAGTTGTAGGTGACCAACCCTTGTCCCCCTTAAGTTGATGATTTGTTTCCTATATCCTTCACTGTTGTGATAAGTTGTCACATGTCTAGCTGGATGACTTTATTATAAAAATATATAACACTTATAACATTCCAAAAATATTAAAATGTCCTAAAAAATTACTATAACAGGTTTTTGCCTCAAAATTTATCTTGTATGATTTAGTTGGCATCCAAATAAGTAATAACCCTGAATTACTGTGAAAATAATTGTGTTTTAAAATACTGTTAATCACCATAAAATTTCATAACCAATATCCAAAAATGGGTTTCGATGAAGGTGAAATAATTATCATACATAAAACTATAAACTCCTGATGATATTTTACCACTTAAGAAAAAAACATAACATCCAATAATGATTAGACACTACCGTTATACCTACTATAATAATGTAGAATCCAACATAAAATATTCTAGTTATTTTAAAAATATAAATCACATTATTTTTCTGAAGCTATTTTATTTTATATATTTAGATTAATTATGAAAACAATTACAATGTAAACCCATTCATTAAATGCTGAAGCATATAAAATGAATACATTTTTTCCACAAGAGGGAACTTTTTAAAAATAAACATTGTATCTATTTAGGAATGTTATTTAGATTAACCACTTGATCTCATCCTTGTATCTATTCCCCCATAATTATTTTACATACTCCCAAAGTAACTTTTTAATATTGTAACACTTTTAATTAACACATTACAACCCTCATATAAAATCCATATCAAACACCGAAAACTATATACTTTTTAAATAAATGATTATGCTTGTTATAATCAATCTCCATAAACAATTTTCTAGAAAATGAATTGACCTAATTTTCTAGATCATCCATTAATAATTCTTCTTAATTTTATGGAAAATAGTCCAATGATTGAATGTATTACTCTATGTTAATCATCCCCATATTGAATCATTTAATCAACATGTGGAATTTCTTGTCAATCCACTCACATTTCTCCCTTATAGTTTCCCCTCAGAAAAATCCTCCTATCATTTAATCAACATAGTACTTCATTGTCTTGATATAAAAAATATCATACATCATCTCTTCAACCTAGTTCACGAGAAGTACCAAATTCTAGGAAATAACCTCGGATTACATGCACTGAGAGCCATTGGGAGACTCTACCTCTCACAGCTATCCAGGAGGTAGTGAATCCACCTCCTTTATTCGCATATCCTACAACTGCAGAAGAATATCCCCATATTTATCCTTGGTCTTCAAATTTACATCCACTTGAAGAATCACAAAAGAATCTGTGGTAGCCTTATCTTGTGTAACATCCTTCCCATTCTCTGGGGTGCCTGTGTCTCCTATTTGGTGTGCCTCTTTACCACCGTCCACTTCTTGGGTCTCATAATGCTTGGATTTTCCACTCTTTTTAGCTGATTGAGTTTCCATAGGCCTAGGTAGGTATGATTTTTCCATACATCCATATTATTTATTCTTATGGGTGAGAATACACCTCCTCGTCTCCATGTTTTCTTTATTCACCTTCTTCATCTTTAGAATGTGAAGGGCTCTACCATACCATCATATTGAAATTTCATGTGAGATTTTTATTTCTCCACCAGACACTAATTCTGAGGGTAAGTTGGCATTTAATTCAACCCCTCAATCCACACTCACGTTGTCAAAGCGATTGATCATATTGAGACATTATATAGTCATTCTCTCTAGATTAGTGAAAAAAAATCATTCAAAAAGGGGGTGTTGTTTCTGTTAGAAAAGACGCTTCCATTGGCTTGAAATCCAAAATCCCTAACATTTTTAGAGTTCATGGGAAACTTCCCATTCCTCAATTCTATATTATTGACTATATCACCTAATGTTGGGAGAATCATGGGACTAGACTCAACCTAGACCAGCTCAAATGCTATTGGAATTACCATATCATGTTTTAACAGTAGAATAATGTCTTAGACTATTGGATCAATATACACAACCTTTTTATTATCAATTAGAGGTTCTAGGATACAAGCACACTCAGGATACTCTAGATCTGATGGGGGATTAATGAGGGTTTCTTCATACAACTCGGTAGCAACATTACCATAGGAGAGTGGGGATGTAGTAACCCCAGTTTCCAGTATGTAATCCTTACATGATGATTTTCATTGTTTTATTGTTTAGGGTGATGAATGAGAGAGTCATGAGAACATTGAATGATGTTTTGAGGGAAAGGGTATATCGCATTGACGGCGCACGGTTTGACTAAACCATGCATAAAAACCTTGCATAGTTGGTCGTGGAGGCAATAGATTTTTGCATGGGTAGTGCATGGTTTCTCTATCTGTGCAGCCAAACCGTGCATTGAGGGTCTGCAGAGGCAGTGTCTAACGCACAGTTAGCACACTGTTTTTCTAACCGTGTGAGAAAACCGTGCGGGCAATTAAATGAGATCCTTAAAAAATGGATTTTAATCTTTTTTTCCTCTAAGTGTCCCTTTTTCATCTTAATTAGCTACAACTAAGGATTTTTCTTCTTTTAAGGTCAAAGAGGGTTCTCCCATTGTTCTGGTGGAACTCCTAAGGCTTCTCTTAGGGAATCGAAGCTGGATTCTTGATGTATGTGATAATTCATCGTCATTTTTATTCGATTTCATAGATCTACGTAGATAAACATTTAATCTTCTCTTAGATTCGTAGATCTACATTCAATATGGGTATATATAAGTGTGTGGATTCCAAATATGATGAGATTTGGTCTTGTTCTTGATAGGAGAAGAGATCTAATGCGGGTTTTTTGAAGAAGCAACCTGGCTTTCTTGTGCGTTCTTCGTTTGTTGTGGTTTTCGTCAAAACCCTAAAGGTAAGAGGCTTAACACTCAACTACTCTTGATAGAATTGAATGATATATATTCAAATTGTTTTATTGGAATGGAATTGATTGTGAAAAGAATGGAAAAAATTAATTTAGTGATGATTTATGGTTTTAATGAAATTGGGAAATCATGGTGATTTGTTGGGAAAAGTGATTTGGCATCTTGATATTAAAATGATGATTATAAATTTATGATTTTATTGAATTGAAAATGGTTTGATGAAAAATAGGTTTTTAATAAATAGGGTGTTTTATTGAAACAATTTGGTATTGAAATTATAGTGATGGAATTGGTTTTCAATAAAAATGGAGTTTTATTGAATTGGTTTGGAATGGAAATAGGTTGGCATTTAAATGGTTTTGACAGAAATGGTTTTGAATAAAAAGTTGATTTATTGAAATTGTTGTTTTGGCACAAGGGAAACAATTACATTGTGATGACTTGGTAGATCGTCGAGAAACCGCTCATAATTATGGAGCAATCATAACATAGCATGCATGGTTGGATGCATGGGTTTGTGAAATGGTTGGTTATGCCAAAATGTGGTTTTTGTGAAATGATTATAAAGCATGTTTAGTTATTTTTCTGGAAAAATAACTTGTTTCAAAACAAGGTTTCAATTGCTCTTGAATTCTTTTAGTACTAATGGTTTGGCAACTTGATCATATTTAGTTATAAACTATTTTTGAGAAATTTATTTATATAAAATACTTTATATAATTGTGGATAACTTTTCTATCCTAGTGGAATTAGTAGGGAAGTAATTGGGGAAAAACTTTTGGGTTTTATACTCACCCCTGCTTTGGCACATTGGTGCTTTCTCTGATTCTATTTTCTGGGATAGTGGCAAAGGTATCATTTCCCATGTTTTTAGTACTACCGCATGATGATTGGGGTCGTTCGGTGATTCTGGAACTTGGAGCTTGTGGAACATGGAGTCTTGGTTTATTTTGAGAGTCTTGAGTTGTTTATCTGATGTGTATATTGATATTTGGTTTGGTCTTCCGTTG